>JADWQK010002042.1:0-600000 GCA_017933935.1 Sesamia nonagrioides | reverse complement strand
CGTCAATACGAATAACACGTTACGTTACGTAACGTACCCCTCACCGATGTGTGGGGTACGTAAGTCTAAGTCCAAGTCCACGAAACACCAAGCTGGATGTTAGAAACACTGTCACCACAATAACATTTGTCCAGTGCATGCCTATATTTAAATTGTTGTCATATTGCAGAAAACTACATTGACGGAGGCAGACGTAAAAGAATTAGGTGAACGAAACGACCTGCTCCTCCGAGAGATGGAGCGATTTGACCGCTTGACCAGGAGTATACAGAAGCTAGTAGGGTCAGAGATGCTGCCGAGGAAGACTAAACAGGAGCCTCAGCAGTGCAAGGACTATGTGCCGGGTAGTGCTTATGGTAAAGTGTTTAAACTAACTTAATGTGAGCCAACTAGAGAAGCCGCTTGACATTTAATCTCATTCAAAAATTCCTGGGAATAGGTTAAGTTTGTTCTTAAATTTGTAATTAGTACGTAGTTTGCGAGTTATTTCATGTTGCCATACAACATGTAGGCGGAATCACCGGTTAACGTATTCACGTTCAGCAATTGTATGAAGGGCTATTTTTAAACCATGTTAATTGAATTACTATTAGCTTCGTTTAAAAATATTCTCCCTAGAAAACACGTCCACTGGAAAAAGCCCATTAATATTCTGTATGCGTTTCTCTTTGAAATTCAGTTTGCATCAACCACGATACTGGGAATAAGAAAACTGCAGTTGAAATATTATGTAGCATAATATTGTAAGCGAATTCTTTTAATTCTGAGAATTAGGAAGGGTCATAATCAGCATTAGGATGCATAATTAGCATTTGAGTTATAATCAGCATTAGGATTCATAACTAGCATTTGATTCATAATCAGCATTAGGATTCATAATTAGCATTTGGGTCATAATCAGCATTAGGATGCCTAATTAATCTTTACCTGACGACTTATAATCTCACAATTTGCTCATCAATTTCCCTTTCGAATTTCGTCATCATCATAATCTCAGCGTTAATCTCAGTCGCATCCGAAGCTTTTTCAACTTTGGAGTCTGGGGTCCGCTTTACTAATTTAACTGCTGATTTTGGCTAAACTTCGATATTTTTCCTTTTGAATTTCATATTACCTGTTATTGATTCAAAGCTAAATTCTCAATTCTTTATTGCGTATCTAAATGTACTTGAAAACTTTAGACATTCTGTAGGCATTGAAAAAAAAAAATGTTTCTAAAGAAAACTTACAACTAGGATACAGATAGTTTACAGTTAATGACAGAAGGCCAATTAAAAGTTTCCACTGACAATATTAGGGTAGCACAAGAAAGAAACAGTAATAGGCACAGCACTGGACAGGCAAGCGAAAAAAAAAACAAGTAGGTACAGGACAGATAACCGAATGCAAGAACACTGATTTTCAGGAACATTGGTGGATAATAAATTAACATCATCAACACCGCTCATAGGGAACATACAGAGGCTGATTGCTTGAAGTGAAGGATGGAACACGCAGCTCAATTTAGGTCATTAATTGAGAACAGTCGGCAATTTTTCTCCGCTCAATTAATGGACAAATGTGAAACTTCCTGAAACGGCTGTAATAATTAGACAGGTTTTGGATCTAAACTGAATGCACTTCAAAAAATCACTTTGGATATGCCATAAGCATCGTGGACAGGAAAAGAAGCACAATAAAGGATTTTGATTTTTTTTAATCTTCTGATGAGAAAAAACCAAGGGTTTTTTTTGTTCAGGATGGCAAATCCTCAAACGACCTCTCCCGCTTTGGGCGGAGCGGAAGAGCGAGCGTGTCAGACTTTTACTGACTAAAACCCATCCTTGTTCCTTCACTTGGCGGGTGTGCCAGGACCACTGTTTCTTTTTTAACCAATCCGCAACCCTGACCCAGGAGGCATCGGTCTTCATGGACCCCGTCACGATATGCTGACATCTCTTTGAGGCGCGCGTGAAACATAACGTGCCGTCTACTCGGGCCTGGTCCTTACCGGGCGGCGAGCTGCCCACTGCTCGCCAAGAGGTTAAAAAAATAAAGACGTAGTCGCAGGATCTTATGTTTCGAAAGAATTATTATTATCTATTTATACGGTCGCCAATTAACAGTACAGGAGTGTTTTTAATAGTTTGGGACCTGCGCTTCTATTACTGAACAAAATATAAAATCGACCTCCATAAAAATTCAAGGTCACAAAAACATTCTCATTTCCAGAGCCACCTCTGCACTATGAGATGAAGATGGGTCACCCCACTGTTGTCCTGGCGGGTCCAAAGAGCGCCTGCACCCCCGGCCTGGTGGTCTGCGACCCGCAGACACGCAGCAAATCCGTACGTCCACAAACTTGTCCCAGATGTATACGCTTATAAATAAAAATGTAAAAAAAAATTGTAAAATATACAATTGTAACGAATATTGTGTTTCTTTTAAGGAGATTGACCTGACTCGCAAGCTAAGTGAGAGCTACGACATGCAGGAGAAACTAGCCGCCGATAACGCTGATTTAGAAGTCAAGAGGTTTAGTGCCTTCTTTCTCTACGTAGAATCTGTTTTAGATATGGTAACGATGTAGCAGTTGGAAGTCGTCTGCATATACTCCTTGCCAAATATACATCGATCAGCTACGGTGTTACTTTGTGATCACTTCAAGTCATCTTGAGAACACCTCTTCCGAGAAAACTTGACCGTCGAGCGGATTGTGTTTGATAAAATATAGATCCGAAAAAATAACTGAATTTGTTATGACATAACACCGTAATCTTTGCTCTTACCTTTCGCAGTTTTTTTTTTAATATATGTGTCGACTACCATAAAGTCTTTATGTACCTATAATGCTAATGACATCTGTTAAAATATTTTAAAATTGGAAAGAGTAATCAAGATGTGAAGTTGTCATCAATCACTTAAACACGGTCAAACAAATCATACAAAATCTACTTTATATTAAAAATACCTACAGAAAACCATGGATAAATTAAGGTATGTACTTCCAGGTATATTTTGTATAAGGAGCTGATGACTAAAGATCAAAGTCTAGAGACCTGCAGGAATCAGGTGAAAAGGCTGCAAGGAGAGTTGAAGCTTATGAATAGAGAGAACAGTTTGCTGCATGAGAAACTAAATAAAAATAATCCGGAGGTGATATAATTTGCTGCTTCTTGAATATTCAATAGCCTACCTAACGTAACGGAAAATAGTACAATAGATATGCTACCAGAACCAAGATTAAGGTTATATGTGATTCAAATATTTTATTCGTGCAAACATGAGTGTACTATACTATAACTATTTGATTTTTAAACGAAATTGTATATGAATAGTTATGTGGTTCAATATTTTTTTAAATGGAAGGAAACATAGAATCTGTCAAGGATCAGTTAATTTAATATCACAACTTTTAATGCAATACAATACAAAGACGATGACATAAAGTGTTTTTTAAATATTTTTTTATGTGCAGGGCGATGCATCTGCGATGAACAAAGACTCCAAATGTCAACAAGAAATAGATATATGCGAAGATGTAAGCTGAAAATATTTAAGTAGACACCTATTCTATTATATAGTTAGTACATAATATGGGCCACTTTTAGATTGCCAAATTCAGCAAAAAATACGTTCCAAATGTAATGTCTCATCGAATCAATATCACACCTCAAAATGTAAGTAAATCACATGTAGTTTTGCCAAATTAGTATGCAAACGTTCTTGAAATTACGGGAATTACCTGATATGCTCCTCCAGAAATCGGAGGGGAAGTGGTTTTTTGGCTCTTAACCTTTGGCAACCGCTGAGTTTAGGGAAAGGATATTCAAAGTTTTTATGAAAGGATAACAATGAAAAATGCATACGTCATTAAAGACCTAAGATTTTTTTTAAAGCGTGGGAACCTATCCAATTCCATCCCACTTGTTTTCTACTACTGTGGCAGATTATAGAAAAATTAATATGGAAATTTTGAACTTTGGTAAATTCCGTTTTGATTTTTTCAGAGTGAATCGTCTGTCGATGCTACTCATGCGGAGGAACTCATTAGCAAATTAGAAAATTACAAGAGTTCTACAGAAGTACTAGTACGTAGTCTGTTCACTAATGTTGGTACTTGTAATGAAGTTTACTGACGTACGAGAATTCCTAACTTAATTTCGTTTTCAGGAAAAACAATTAGTTGGATTGGAGCTAGAAGTTCGCCACGTGAAGATGAATATGCAAGAGGTGAAGAATGCAGCGATGACCGCGTGTCGCGGCGCTGGCGCCGGCGGTCCCAACACTTGCTTCCAACAGCCGGTATCTTTTCACAATATATTTAAAAAGAAGGAGGTTACTCAATTCGACCGTATATGTCTTTTTTATGTTTGTTCGCGGATAACTTCGTCGTTTGTGAACCTATTTTGATAATTCTTCTGATGGAAAGAAGACATTCCCAAGGTGGCCCCATGATAAGGATGTGTCAGGGTTTGATGGTGGAAGACCAGAGAAATCAAGGGGAACTTTCAAAAATTGTAGGGACAGCAGTTGGAAAGTTTTGTCATTAGGTATTTAAAACACTACAATTTAATAAGAGTCTGGAGTAGATCTGATGATGGAGCCGGGAGACAGGCGAGGGAACTCCTCAACGATTCCCAGCAGCTACCTGGTGTTTGTGCTTTTTTTTTTTACATATTATAAACCAGTGCTTGACCGCAATCCTGCCTGATGGTAAGCAGTGACGCAATCGTTGATGGTAAAGCGCACTAGGTTAATTAAGAGCCTATTCACTCTAGCCTTGAAGACACTCAAATTGTAGTCCGACGGAAACACCGCCGCTGGCAAATTGTTCCAGTCCCTCGATGTACGCGGCATAAAGGAGGAGGCGAAACGCTTCGTCCGGATCGTAGTGGTGTTAACAACGTAAGGGTGGAAACCAGCCGTACGACGGGTCGTCCGCTGGTGGAACGGAGATGGGGGAATCAAATCATGCAATTCCCTCGCACACTCCCCGAAATGCATCCTATAGAACACCGAAAGGCTGGCTACTCTACGCCTGTGCTCTAGGCTTTGGAGACCAACAGACGTCTGACCTTTGCTTGAATAATTTGTATTGTTACGAACCTTACACCTAGATGGGTGGTGGCTGTCATTAGGCTGCTTATGATGAAGACAACGGTGAGTTCAGGGAACTCCTTAACGATTTACAGTAGCTACCTTGTATTTGGACTCGAATCATTTATATTGATGAGAAGTTTGCATCCATGTGGGTTATAATAAAAGTCTGCAGTAGATCTGATGATGGATCCGAGAGACAGTCGAGGGAACTCCTCAACGATTCACAGCAGCTAACTTGTATTTGGACTCGAATCATTTATATTAATGAGAACTTTGCACCAATATGGGTTATAATGAAGATCTGCAGTAGAATGCAAGAGCCTATTCCCAAGCAGCAGCGTCCAGTCTGACCGGATCCAGCGTAATACTACTTTTTTCAACTAAAAATTGTAAAATAAAAACAGTTTTACAAAACAAAAACAACAGACTTCCAAAAAAAAAAAAAACACTACAAAGTGAAAAATAACTAATTTCGGAAGTTGGTGGCAAAAACTAATACACATGTTTGCGATCATGGTGTCTTTGGTTTTTGTATATTCGTTTTGCCACCGACTTCCGAAATTAGTTATTTTTCACTTCGTAGTGCTTCCTTTTTTGGAAGTCGATTGTTTTTGTTTTGTAAAAAAGATTTTTAGTTCCTCAGTTTTGGCTCGGTGTCTTTTCCGATGAATGTCAGTAGATTTGACTCTTTGATACGGTTAATTTTTCTAGCTTTGATTTTTTATCTCTTTGTTTTTGTTTTCTAGCAAAAGTCCTAACTAATGGATTTTCATCGGTGAATAAAGTAGAATCAGGTTTTGTTTTATTATACTGGATCTGTTTACCAGGTCGTTCTTCTGACTTAGGTATAATGAGTTGTGTTGTATTAGCTGTATTCATACATATTTGCTTTCTATTTTCAGCCAGGACCACCGGTGCCACCTCTGGCGAGAGCTGTAAGTATCATCTCTGCTGAAATTCACTGCCGTAATAATACGTTTAATTATGATCTTTCTTTGTTTTTCTTTACAGTGTGGTGTGTGCCCACCTTGCCCTGCACCATGCAATCCTAACGCACCACCGGTAAGGACGCGTTAAATGCATTTTGACTTAGGGACTAATCACTCTTATTCAGCTCGTGTTAAAAAAACAACCATTTTGTATGGAATTCATACGCGCAAATGCGGATTGTGTTGTGTACACGAACGTAAAACTGAATGTATAGATAGCTTTACCTCCCTATGCAAAATCGTTATTTTTTATGGACAAAAGCTGAATAAGTGTGAGTAACTCCTTAGGCCGCATCAATTAGACCTGTTGTCTCTATTTCTTGTACGCTTAACTGATTTAATTTCCACAGACCCCCGCTGAGAAAGAAGTAGTACGACTAACATATGTACTCCGACAGACGGAAGAGAATTTCAAGCTCAAAGTTACCGAGGTATCGCACGCACGGTGTCCATTCTCATATACTACTCGTATATAGTTTGTGGACATCCATAAACCCCCTGTGCTATATATAAATTTAAATCCTCATGCGCTGGTAGGTTTCAATAATGACTTTAGTTTTGAATTGTTTTTAAAAAACAGTATCCTCATCGGCACGTGGCTGTAACTGAGACTTTAAATCTTTTAATAAGTGCTACTTATATAATATACGCAGACGAAGTATTATTCGCCCATATATCGTTTTCCGTGCATCACTTATCTACAGAATAAATTCGGAAATATAGTGGAGAACAATTCATTAGTATTACATTTTATTTTTGTAGCCTTTGAAATTCTTCCCAGTGTCAGAATACCGGGCAGGAAATATAAATATTTTCGTATTGTTTTTAAAAAAAAGTATCCTCATCGGCACTGGCTAGTCTCAAAGTGTACACAGTGTATCACAAATACTTAGCATAGCAATACAAGCATAGGATTTCTGACTCTCTCCTTGCTCTTTACAATTATTTGTCCCATTATCCGATTTGAGAGATATGATAAGCAAGGTACCATTACACTGTACAGTGTGCGTTGCTTCGTGCGGACTTGCTCCGGAAGAAAGAAGAGTTGGAGAAAGAGAGATGTCAGCATCGCGAAGTACAGAACAAGCTGAGAGAGTTGGAGATGAAGTTCGAAGGCCTCGCGACCCATACGAACATGTTGCTCGGGACCAAAGAACAGGCCTTAGAGCAAGAGGTCAGCGTGAGGACGTTGAAACAGTGCTATCGAGAGGCCAGAGAGGAAATAGATGAGCTGAGGACGTTAATGAAGGAACAGAATGATCAGCTGCAGGATTATAGAGTCAAGGTTAGAAATGGATAATTTATTCTCTATTTTACGTACCTTAATAAAAATGATAATTTTTTGCCCGACTGTACGGTCTAAATCGGGTTTGCTCGAGTACAGCACAGATATTAAAGAGATCATTTATTTTGGGCTAAAGGTGAAAATGCCTAACAAAAGAAAACCATATTCCGAAACAATACGTTTATCCTTTCTTTGTTTAATGTTAGACCAAACCAGTTTGCATAAAATAACGAGAATAAGCACAAAGGAAGATTTCTTAAAAAATCCACCACGCTCCATATGTCTAGTTATCATGTCACGGTTCATGATATACAGCCTGGTGACAGTCAGTCAATTTAATCTCAGAAATAGGGTCCAGAATTGTACTCTTTCGAGTGGGGACCCCACAAATATATGTCCTAAGAGGATTAAGTATGTGATGAAAGTTCTAATGGTTAAGGTAAATTCTAAATTCCATAATGGGCTTGTGTTCAAAGAATTTTGCTTAACTTTCAAAAGGACCAGTAGTCTTGGATTATTGCCTTCTGCAGTAACTGAGAAGCTCAACAAGACGCATCTTTGATTGTCTTATTGCCTCATCTCTATTCTTTTCTCAGTACCTGCACGCACAGCAATTAGTCGAAGAGCAACGCCGCCAAATGGATATGATGGACATGGACAACAGCAGGATCAGCGAACAAATCAATCTTGAAATACAAAAAGTCAAGGTACAGTATTCTTCACAGACAGTCATACAGTGCGCTCTGAACAGGTTACTATGAAATGTGAGTAGTCTTTAGGAAGTCTGGTTTTCCTTTTGATTGTTTTTATCTGCAATCTAAGGATGAAGAGTTTGTTTGTTTGAACGCACTAATATGTAGAAGTTGAACATTCTATTTATTGTAGTTGCTTTCATCAACTATAAACTTTATATCACAATCATTCTTTCTGCCCTTACTTTTTGCGTTTTCTTTGGGTTTAGGAAGCAAAACGAAAAAAAAAAACAAATAACGCTAAACGCAAAAACCTTAGAAAATTCGCGGGCGGATGACGCAATGGACGCAATGGAAAAGCTAGTCGAAAATAGAATAAATGTTTACTCACCTACTTTTTAATTAATAACTGGATTCGTCCTCCGCAGAAAGTTAACTTTTCGTGATTTCGAGTTGATTGTAAGCAAGTTCTTGTCTAAGTTAAAGCCGTGGAACAAAAGTTGCGTTGCGCGAATTACAAGTACTTTGTTTGCACAAAGTTTACTCGTGTTTCTAATAAAAAGTTTGTAAAGTTTGGTACTTGACTCAGATGACGTTAGAAATAAAACTAGTGACCGAATAATGTGTAATTCAATAAATCTAGGGACAAAGTTAACCAGACTTGTGTAATATTTTCTCCTCAGTTGAAATTCCAAGAAAAACTACAAGAGCTGGCTCCGATCCCGGATCTTTTGAAGGCGACGCAGATGAGACTGAAGGACGCGCAGCAGTCGCAAGCGCTGGCCGAGCATAACGCCGAGCAACTTGCCAGGGAACTCAACTGTGCAAGGGAGAAGGTAGGAGCTAACGTGCCGCCCGTTAAGTAAAGTTTAGAGGACAGGGGAAATTGTGTTACACAATAGGTGTTTTAAGCTTTTTGCAATGCCAAGCTTTAGGTGAATGAGTTAGACAGCAATACCGAAAATATTAGGAGTATAGGTAAGTCAATATAAATAAAAATTTAGAAGTATCTGTGTGTGAGTATTCATCTATGTTATATTAAAAGTAAATTGTGATAAAATTGATATTAAGGGTTCATCTGAGTTCCCACTTATCGAGTGTATATTTTTTCCTCTCAGGTCCACATACTTCTGCATAATACTGCAAAGCCAGCAGAGAAGCAGGAGAAGGGCTTGGACGAGAAGCAGCTGCAGCTTCTGCAGCAGAGGATAGCGCAGCTGACGGAGACAAACATGTCGCTCAAGGCGGAGATCGAACGGCTCAAGTGAGTACAGCCGCAGTAGCTGCAGAAAAAAATAATTATTTTCATGTTTTATTAGCGCTAGTTATTTTATTGATGTATTTGTGCCCGAATATTAAACGGAACCTTACCGGTAGAAACGGTTTAACATAATTAACATAATTATCATATTGATTAAGTTTCCTTTCAAAAAATTTGCTCAATTTTGTTTTTTATTTCGGACCCAAGTGTCATCGGTGAACGAAACCGTTGGAAATAAATAAATCTGAAATTGACAACTTATTCGAATAAATACAGACGTCGACGATAGAAACAGTTAAGAATTGCAAAATGACAAATCAAATCAAATCAAATCAAATTGTTTATTTGACTACGAGGGGCATACCAAAAAAAAAAACTAGATAATAAGTACTCAAAAATTACCACATTTATTATTTACTAGCTTTCCGCCCGCGGCTCCGCCTGCGTGGAGTTCGGTTATATCGCGCTTTTTAGATTTCCCTCGGGAACATCAATTTTTTCCGGGATAAAAGGTAGCCTATGTTCTTTCTCAGGGTCTAAAGATTGTCTGTGCCAAATTTCATCAAAATCGGTTGAGAGGTTTAAGCGGGAAAGCGTAACAGACCGACAGACAGACAGACAGACAGACAGACAGACAGAGTTACTTTCGCATTTATAATATTAGTATGGATTACTCATGTCTGTCTTATCAAAGTATTCACCCTCGGCATGTATCCACTTATCCATACGTTTAAAGCATCTGTAAAATACCTCTGCTCACTGCTTTTCAGAGAATTTTCAAATTATAGGTAGCTAGTGCATCTTCCTTGCCCTCGAATCTCCTGCGTTTCAACTTTTCTTTATTTTTTAAAGAAAAGTTGAAAGTTAACAAATGTAGGGAATAGGCAAAAATCGCAAGGAGCTCAGGCAGGGGAATATGTTGGCGGAGGCAGGATATGCAAATTTTTTAATTAAAAAAGTCAAATGTTGTGGCGGACGTGTGAGCCGAGGTGTTGTCGTGATGCCAAAGAATTTGCCGGAATCCTGACTTCGGTCACGCCATGCTGATAAAACGGTTGCTTTTGATCTTCGAGCACCACAGTTTAGCTGCGATATGACCAGTCTAAAAAAAAAAACTAAAAAAAAATATATGTTCAAAATACATGTACTATTCATTCGTCTTAGTGGATACGAACTACGAAATAGAACGCCTTATCCTTAGTTTAAAGTCAAACTGTGCATGTGGGTTGGATAATTATAAGTGACGGTTTTTTAAAAACTTACCAAGTTTTTCTCATTTTGCTTTTAACTAAAATATTTAACATCTGCCTGCAGGCGGGTTTTGCCGGTTTGCCCCATTCATAAGGGTGGCGACAGAAATTGTATCAATAATTAATATCTATTTTACCGGCTTTGTTGAAGATACTAGAGAGAATAACAAACATCAGACTGATAGACTGCTTAGAAAAAAATCATTTGCTGTCAACCAATCAATATGGCTTTCGGCAGGGTATGTCGACTGCGCTAGATGGCTGTTAATAAACTAACCAATTACATATGTTAGCTTAAACTTACATAATTAGAAAAAAATGTCTCATTATCTTCCTTGACCCAGCAAAGGCTTTTGATAATATTTCTGTCTCTATTTTATTGGATAGCCTAGGAAGACTGGGAATCAGAGGCACGCAGCACAAGCATATCAAAAGTTATATGTCTGGGCTGGGATCTCAATATGTCCGAAACACACAAAAGTTGTAGCCTCTCATTCACACATGGAGTGCCACAGGGCAGCATATTGGGATCTAGGTTATTTCTGGTGTATATTAACCAACTCACTAATCTTAGCACCCAGGACGAAATACTGCCCTCTGTTTTGCAGCAGATAACTGAAATGAGACTTTCTGTGCAGCTTAGCATGGGTCTTATGCAGTTGGGATAAGACGATGTTTTCTGTTTTGGCATTAGAAATGTAGCAGGAATCACTCAGAGTCAGAAAATCGTTTCACACGAGTGTCCTTCACAGTAACAGGTGCAGACGATTAAATATTTAGGTGTTACAATTGACAGCGGTGTTAACTTTAAGAACACAGAAATCATATCTGGTAAAATGCGCTAGTTAATATTTGTTTTTTAATAATTTGCGTAATTTCGCTGACCCACAACTGCGGAAGCAGATCTATTTTGCTCTCTGTCAGTAGCTTCTATCTTACTGTATTTCCTACTAGGGAGGGACTTTAAGAAGCACCTTGAAGAGCCTTGAGATCGCCAAAGTTTGTTCTTTTAAAAGTACTTTTTTTCCCCACCGCACAAATATACAAGAACTGTGAGGTTCTTACTGTAACCCTACAAAAAACTTACAAAAACGAAGAAAAGATAGAGTATAGTTTGGACACACGTACTGTACAGAGTGCTTATGCTTCATTAAACTTTAAGTTAATTTATTATTTCTCTAAAATTATTTATTATATAATTTTATTTGATATAGTTGTTATTTTATTGCATTTGCGTTTTGTGGTGCTATAATAGTGATAACCTAAACACCGGCTTTTGCCTAGTTCGGTGTTAGATATCAACTCAATTGTAACAAGAAATTATAGCCTATACTATATATTGTATAAAATTGTAAACAATTATTGAATAAACTATATTATTATTTAATAAAATATATGTTTGTGCCTCTCTGCACGAGAAGAGGCCCTGCAGTGGGCTAAAGATATATATTATAATAAATATTTTCTATTCGTAGGGCGAATGTGATCCACATGGAGGAGTCTGTGCTGGCCAATGAGAAGCGTCTGCAGGAGAAGATGCACGAATGTGCACAGATCGGCGGTGAGCTAGACCGGGCGCGCGATGAGGCGGCGCGCGCTCTCCAGAGAGCCAACGAGCGCACCGAGACCATTCGGAAGTGAGTGATGGAATCACCTAGCAGGCGTTGTATCAGCGGCCTCTTCAATTTGTATAATTTTAGCGCTGTGGACTCGTGGAGAACAAATTTTCATTTGTAAAACTTTGACAGTCGTTATTGCTAATCGGAAGCCAGAAAGTCTGAGTCTTACGAAGGGGTCAACGGTTGAAGGGTTATCCAGTAGAAGAAAAAGTCAGGGCATTCTACCGTATGGGGCTAGACAAATACGATCCCAACATAGTAGGAAAAAAGGGTAGAGAGTTGATTGAAATAAAATGTTAATCGTCATGGTAGTGCACATGGTCTTTGATTTGAGACATTACGTTTATTTTTCATTGGTTACAGGTGCATGCAGACCACAATAGCAGAACTAGAAAGGCAGCTAGCTGCCACCAGAGCTCAAGTAAAGACCGCTGAAAAAGATCGCGAGGAAGTAAGTAATTTTTTTTAGATGTTTTTAACTAGTGCTTGACCGCGATCCCGCCTGATATTAAGCAGTGATACAATCGTTGATGACTCTAGGAAGTAATCTGGCAAATGACAAAACCAGGAAACCACAGTTTTGCAAAAGCATGACCTGCGTATAATGCGTGATAGTAGTTGATTTGAAAACTATAGGACGTCTACTATATAAAAACAAGGTTTATACACAGGGTTTAACATATAAACTAAAAGCGACTACGTACATACACTATGTTATGCAGTGGTTTTACATGACAAACCGAAAACAACGGCCCGACAGACGTCCAGTTAGTGACAATTCGGCATGGCTCGCGGGAGGACATGGTCGGATCGTGGTGGGATCCAAGGTCGGACTAGAGGAGGTCTACTGTATGTCGATCATTATCATCATCACAGCGTTAATCCCAGTCGCATCCGAAGCCTTTTTCAGCTTTGGAGTCTGGGGTACCCTTTACCAGTCCAACTGCTGATATGGCTAAATTTCGACATTTTCCGTGAAACGACTGCCGTCTGACCTCCACAACCCGAAGGCGACATCCAAACATTGCAGTTAGACCAATTGTTGGACTTTCCGCCGGTTTTTTTGCCGCGTCCGCTACCGCTACGCCACAGAGGCTGTACTGTATGTCGATATCTATACAATTTAGCAGAGTTCTCTAATATTATTTTTTACTTTATCCATCATAGTTGCAATGCCGCATGCAGTGCCAGATAAGACGCTTGAATGACAACTTCGAGCAGGCGCAGCTTCGCATCATGGGGCTTCAAGGACAAGTGGACACCCTGAGGAGGACAGTCTCCAGCACCGGTGATGGAGAAGGCGACAACGAAATGCAGGAGTGCACTTGTAAAACCTTCTTTGATAATTAATCCTTGAGTCATAGAAGAAAACCACAGAACTACGATATGCATCGTTGTACTCAATAATACTCTGAAGTTTCCATGTCGTTCCTCCTCCAAGGTGTACCTTGAGCAAGATTCTGCGAAGTAAAGACTGATTTACACGGTGCAATTTTATTGCCTATGGCTTCAATTAAGTTGAAGCAACAATAAAAGTTGCATTGTCTAAACACAGTTTAGACGATGCAAGTCATTTGTTGCATCAATTTTATTGTATGCCAGAGGCAATTAAATTGCACCGTGTAAATCAGCCTTAATACTATAAGTTCGGTCCCTTTCCATCGAAAGATTAGAAATGCACAAATTGGTTTCATGATATCAAGTGGCTTATTATTTTTTAATCACTTAGAATGATTGAACCAGTCCGATGTCGCTAATTGTCTATCGTGTGTGATGTGCACGCGTCGATGGTGGGAGCGGCGATAACTTGCAATTGTCATTCGACGGTGTGAAATACATTTAGTCAATAATTCACTCCTCGTGTCTGTCTACTTCACCCTCGCAACGTGTTACCAGGCAGAAGTCAGTCCTCTCACGGAGGAGAGATGTTCAACAGAACGTTCACCTCGAACTTCTCTCCACCTTGAGAGGACTGATTTCTAAGAATAAAAAAGCCAAAGTAGGGACCTTTGGAATTTTAGGTTTTGGAAGGGACCGTTTACTTTGAATATTATTGTTATGGCATTACTATTGTACATTGCTTTCCAACAAATCTTTTGCACCATCTTCTCTTGTACGAAAGTCAATATATTATCCTGTTTGTTCTAAATTGAAACGTAAAAAATACATGAAATAAAAAAAATAGTCAAAGTTATTTGGTTTTTTATTTTATTATCATTAACATTTCTTTAAAAAGTTAACATGAAATAAAAACAATTGTAAAACCTTATTCGGCGCTATCACATCATAGAATAAACGGAAGTTTTTGTTTTAGGATCGATGGAAAAGTCATCACGCATACTTTGTAACCCAATGGGAATATAATACACAAAACACATGTACTTAAATAAACATGGCTCGTGACTCAGATTGACCATGTACGCGAATCTCTTCCATAGGATGTTTCATAGTCAACCTGTATCTGGAAGTCACACTATCAATCTGCCTTTGTGGAGTCTTTCGTTTTGTTGTCAGCATCTAGCTCCAGGTCTCCCCGTACCACGTGGACGTTGCCGGCTGCCGCGAAGCACGAACGCAGTGCTTCTTGGGCAAGATGGGTGTCGTGGTGCGGCGGCCGAGCAATCTCGTGGTACAGGTCAATGGCTTCACACATCGCTGTAATTGCTTCTTGTGTTCGCTCCTCATCCATTAACTTAGCACCTTCCTAAGAAGAAAAGAAGGGAGATATTTGAAAACGTAAATTTATACCTATAATTACCTACTCCTATCGAAATAAAATGTTGATGTAACATTCGGAAGAAGATGTGACGACAACCTTTATTAATGACTGCCGTCACGAAACTACTTGCCTGATACTGCTTAACACATCGGTTAACGGTCTCCATGTTGATCTTAACCAGTTCCCTACTGATGGGTGTGGTGCACTTGGCGCAGCGATGGGGCAGACATTGAAGATTTGCCCGGAACTTACCCGTACAGGCTACGTTTGGGCATCTGTTGAGAAGAAATATCGTTCATGACTAAAGATATAATGATAAAATATGTTCAAAAGCAGTATCGATTGACATTGTGTTAGTTCAAATGTTATGAGAAAATATCAGTGTATACTTTGATTGCTGACCACCTCAGCTGAAGCACTTCACAAGTCAAGGTGGCTTGTGAAGTGCACGTAAGTAAGTAGCACGTTATGAAATAATCATCATTCTTGAATCATTTGATTTGATTTTTATATAAACCAACAGTGTAAGTTCGTGACACACTCTCAGTAGCAATAGGTTTTATTTTGACAATTCATCAACATTCATTGCGTTACTTACTTAGTAACAGATTAGCAATATGCTTCAAATTGATAGTAATGAATATGTTACCCAATAAGGGTGCTGGGCATTCACATCGCAGCCATATTTTCTTTTTCTTGAAAATATTTAATGTACAAAAAAAAAACTCATTAGGAAACTAAGAAATTTAGGTAATCCTTAAGCTTCTAAACCCTGTTTGCTTACCTGATGTATGGCGGAGTATCTCCACTCATGGCCTTTAAGGTGGGCCAGTCTTCTTTGCAGGTCACACAGTCACATCTGAACCAGTAACGCGAAGCCAGAGACCTCTGCCGCTCCTTCAAAGTCCGCATCAAGAAGTGGGGGCCGTAGTTCTCAGCCACCACCTCGCCAGGAGACAGGGGCCGTGTCGCGCGGAATACGATGTTCCGACCTTCGAAGTATCTGAGGAAAGAAAGTGAATGTGAGACTGTGATAAGCTTCTACTGCTGATGACGGATCAGCCTTTTTGGGATCTACTGTTTGTTACTCTTATCTTACAGCCTAATTTGAATAAACGATTTTATTTTGCGCTTTATGTACGTTTTAGCCCATTGCATTGGGTAGGCAGTTGTAAGCTATAGGCAACTTAAGCATTTGAAACTCAAAACAAAACCTTACTGTCTCGATTGAATGAGCTAACTTGGCTTCAATGTAAATTGAAATCAAATAATTTTTTTAAATCTGTTAATATTTTAAGAGTAATTTTAAACGTCAAAAAATTCTTAAGTGTAAACATTACTCAAAACGCCGCCGACGTTTAGTGGCTTTATTCTTCACAAACAAAGTAACGTTTGCAGTTAGATCGAGCATTTGAAGAAACGGACTAGTAACTAATTTGCTTCAAATCTTTCGGATTTTTATTGGAACTGTGGTACACAATTAGGTGCCGGATATTGTAAAGTAGTGACCTGGTCACGCCGGGATAGCACTCGTGGTTGAAGAGCGCCCCGATGGGGTAGATCCCCACAGCGATGTACACCGGCTTGGAGCCGCTGAACGTGTGAGCACCGCGCACGGTCTCGTACATCTCGTGCGCATTGAATTGTAGCAGCTGCAGGTTGTACAAGATCAGCTCTGCGATGGATTGATGTGCTGGAAATATTAAATCATTTTTACAATATACTACATATGTCTACAGTAATATCACTTTTAGGTTCCGTTCACGGCCTCTAGCGCTGCATGACAACCATGTCGAACGTTGATAGCATCCGTAATGAAAAGTTTGAAAATAAACTATAATAGTCTCAAAGAAGCAAAGAGTTGCTGCAACTGCCGGCGCCGTTCACGAACATGGTACATATACAATGTGTAAAGAAAACCCTGTCCGACCCATATGGATAATAAAGGTTAGGTAAACACTAATTGACCAAATATAATATAAAATTTTACATAATCATCATAGTAACAATACTAATGAATTTTGAAATAATCTTTTTTTCGCCCAAGCGCAATAATCATGAAAACTGTTTCTTTTAAGAAACTCATTTATTTTTGAAAATGGAACTAATAGCGGCGATTTTCCCGGTAGAATGCGTTGCAGAAGAAATTTTTGTTTCGATGATTATCTATCCACAGAGTAATCGCGGTAACCGTAGCTGAACCTCATCTACCGACCTATGGGCTCATTAGTTAGTCTCGGACCCCACCTTCGAAATACTTATTTTTCTTTTATTGAAAATTCTATTCTAATTGATGACCGTAGTTTATTTAATACTAGCTGTTGCCTGCGACTCCGCCCGCGTGTTGATATAAAATAAGCGCCTGTTAAAATAATGGGAGCAATATGTACGTCCGCGTTTGCTCGCGTTTTCTTTTTTTTTTTTTGTAACATTTTTTGTTACTGCCCTGCTCCTATTGGTCATAGCGGGATGTTAAATAGCCTAAGTCCTTTCTCAGGCTCTAGACTATCGGTGTACCAAATTTCATTACAATCGGTCGCCCAGACAGACAGACAGACAGGGATACTTTCGCATTTATAATATTATAGTATGCATTTTATTGGATTATTTTATTTTATCGTATTTAAAAGTAGCGTAACACACAAGGATAAAAACCCATAATAACCTGGTATCTAAGTATTTACAGCCTCGCTAAAGCTCGGGAGTAAAATTACTTTGTATATAATTAGTAATTTTAGCCCTATAATAATTAAATATTTAAATCTTCAGCAGTATTTTTAAATGCTAATCAATTTATTTATGTGCTTTGTCAAGCATTTTGTGAGCTTTGTAATCCAACTTATACATATTATGCTAATGAGAATATCGTGTGTTTCATGAGTTGAAGTATGTGGGGAGGTATTTTTACATGCTTTTTATTAGCTTCACTTGTAAGTTTGCTTGCTTGCTTGTTTGTTTGTTTGCCCGTCTCTAACTCTTTGGACTACGAGTGAGCGGCTCATTACTGTATAATGTGCCACCGTTTTCAATATTTTCGTTCGTTCGTTTTTTTTAAAAAAAAAAGTATGTGGAACTAACAAGTTGAAAATAAATATAGTTTAAAAAACTAAAAAAAAACATGCTTTTAAAAAATATCAAACTATAAAGTTAACAATAATTTAAAAAAAAGCGTGAGGCGCTTAATATACAAAAATTATGGAACAAAGCTCCTCACGCTTTTTTTAAAAGTATTGTTAACTTTATAGTTTGATATTTTTTAAAAGCATGTTCTTTTTTAGTTTTTTAAACTAGATTTATTTTGTTATGAGCAACATTACGTACACCACGTGGACCGTCTGGTGCTTCTCAAACTACGTCATGTGATAAACAACAAATTCCAGAGGTTTTCACCAGAGTTGCAAACAGCGCATGGCTGTAGTAAGTTTTTCGGTTGCTGGAAACGCTCAAAGCCAAAATGGTAAGACGACAGGATTAATTTTATACATATATTGTTAAGCAAGTGGGTAAAGTGCTCATCGAATTTAATACTGGACTCTAGCGCCAAGGAATTTGAGAAAAAGATATTTGAAGAAACTATTGCCCGTAAAGTGCGAAAGGGACAGTTGCAACTCAGGCTGATTTTACCTACAAAAACGTTGACCAAAAGATGTTTCGTATTTCGCTGTTTTCTTTTTCAAAACACGACAGATCTAATTATTTTTATATCAAAATTTAGAGGATGAGTATTCCTAGCAATGAAATCCTACATCTATGAGTATACTTAAGCCTCTATTATTTTCTTTTTTATCAAAAACTTATCACATTTGTGTAGTAGTCGTCTGAACATCGCGGTAAAAATGGGTTATTTTTCGGGATTTTGAAACATCGTATTTCTTTTATTAATTAAGTTTTCGAAAAAAAACAAATAATAGCGGCGCGTATGATCAAGGTGTGAAATAGTAGAAAATAAAACATAGCTCTAAAAACGTAATCCACGAAGAAAACAGCGGAATACGTTTGTATAGAGAAAACCCACTAGAGAACTTCTAGATACTATTTACAGGGACTATTTAGACGTTCGTCTATTGTGTATAGAAGGTACGACAAAATCACTGGTGAATTCTGGTCATGAAAGTACTTCGTATACCGTAAGGACCACGAAGTTCAGTCAATGAGCCAGGTATGAATAGATTGGAGTTAGTTCAGAGGTGGGCGCCGAATTTCTTTTTTTTTTTTAATGTTTAGTTCCACACTCAGAATTAATTCCTGTATCGTGGGTGTGTTAACAAACATTTAAACTCACAGACACAAACAGCCAGACCCGGAGCAACTACCTGTAGGCTATATAAAAATTTATTCTGTGCAAGAATCGAACCCGCGACATGCAGTGAAGTAATCGATCGATAAGAGGGATGTATCCAGGGTATGAAAATCAAAAAAATAATTAGTCCGTCTTATAGATAATGAAATAAAATTAAGACACGTGTTTTTTATTTTGTCGAAATTAGCAATAACTACTGAGATATAGCGTATTAAAGTTACGGAGTGGGGGCTAATTACATCACGCCGTGGTATATTTCGTACCACGGCGTGACGTTATGCGACATTTCAAATCAATATATCTTCCTAAGTATTTGAATGAAAGAAAAAATAAAAAATACGTGCTCAATATTTTTTATAAATCTATCTAATGGACATTAAATTATTTTTTAGGATACAACCCAATTGGAGTTGTGCTCAAATAATCTAACTATTGTCCCCGTCATTAGCTGGTCGTGGTCGAGCCAGTTTAAAATCAATTTATTTCAAGTTTTACGATAAAATAGAATTAATTCTAGTTCCCTTAGAAAGTAGTTGACATTACGGCTACATTTGCTGTGTATTTATAATATCTACAGTTTTGAGAGTTTGAAGCGTTCTATGGTGAATAAGTTAGTTTTCCATAAATGTTTTAGTTACTCACCCTTATTCACTTCTTGTTGTTTACATTTCTTAAAGAAGCCTGCTATCTTCAGACACTCTGTTAGAAACAACGACATGACTATCCTTTTAAAATAATCCTCTGCTTTCCTCTCCGCTGAGTGAGTACACAGCGCGTATATTTGCGCTGCTTTCAACTCCAGCTTCTCCTCCATGGTCATTTTATCGTCAGCTTTAACTTCTTCCTCTTCTTCTTTAAAGTTTTTTTCTGTGAAGCTTTTGATACCTTTCTTAGATCTGTTAAGTCTTTCTTTTCTACTTTTTATTTTGGATTTCTTGGCGACTCCTTCGATGTCGTTGAGAACTGCTCCCTCTACTGTTTTGACTTCATTGCTGATGTATTTAGAGTGTATTGATAGACTGGTGTCGAGGCCCGCCTGTGTCACCATACGTAACGCTATGTGACTTAGTATTGACATGCCGGAACCTGGAAAACATACATAGGAGTATTAATACTTAATATACATATATTGCTCACTTTATATACCGGTATCATGAACAACAGCAACTTATTGTTCATATCATTTAATTTACTCACCCATAAAAAGAACTAAGAACTGGCATTCATAAGAATGATACGTAGAAACAGCTACGTCCTTACACGAAACACTGCAAAAGGCAACTCCTGAGCACTTCGGACACCACACGGGGGCTTCGTTCTCACAATCATCCAGTCTGAAACATTAAGAAATATTCGATATCTTGCGAACGTCTTAGCTGAGACACTAGAAAAGTATCTTACCTCTTGAAACAATGCAAGCAGTGCGTACCGTAATAGTCAGCGAGGAGACATGCGGCGTATGGTGGGTCTACTAGTAGGACGTCACCAGTCTTGACGGGTGCGTGGGCGACGGCGAACCGACCCTGGTGGGAACAAATAAGCATGGCAGCCACAAGACGCGCGGGGATGTTGGTTAAACTTGAATCCCGTTATGACCAATAGGAGCAGAGCAGTAACAAAAAATGTTGCGAAAACAGAAGCAAACGCGAACTTACTACATATTGCTCCCATTATTTTAAAAGGCGCTTATTTTATCTCAACTGGGCTCTTTTTAATTTACGGGAACCACCGCTTGCTGTAAACTGAAGTCCACGCGGACGGAGTCGCGGGCAACAGCCAGTATAAAATGAATCGGTCTATCTTATCTAATTATTGAAGCAGGATGGGATTTTGTTTTCTCTGATAAGACAAGGTGCGGATTATTTAATCTACAAATACCTATTTGCAGTTTACAGATTGGGAGTAATAAAGAACGTTCAGAGTAACCGGAACCGATATAGGCTTTTTCATTTACGATTTAATTTAAACAGTCCTTTTTTACATTGTTAGGGCCAAATTGGAAACAAAATATTAGATATAATAATTAAAGAACAGAATACCTAGAATTCTTTACATAGTATAGGTACCTCCTCACTCTGTCTCTCTCTCCTCTAGAAATCACCTCAACAGCTGTTTAGGTGTAAGTATTCTCATGAATCATGAAATGATTTATTTTAAAATGTTGAACATACATACCTTGGTCTTTTCTTCAGATATTTTCAGCAACTTAGAGAGTGAGGGCATGTTTTGTTTGGCACCACCTGTGAGCGGTGTGCCTGAAAATAACATAGAATGCATGGTGATCACAAGCTGGCAATAAAAACGGAGTATATCGATATTACTACTGATTTATATTTTACTAGTTGCCTCCCGTGGCTTATTAATAATAATTTAATTTCGGGATAAAAAGTATTCTATGTGTTATTCCTGGTTATAAACTGTTTGCTAAATTCATCTAAATCTGTGCAGTAGTTTTGGGGTGAGTGAATAAGAAACATCCACCTATACTCACAAACTACCTTTATATAAATACTAATCCTTAATAATATTATAAATCGGAAAGTGAGTTTGTTTGTTTGTTCTGCCTTCACGCCGTAACTACTGAACCAATTGCTTTGAATTTTTTCAGACGTAAAGTTAGAAACCTGGATTAAATAAAAAAGTACTTTTTATCCCGGAAAATTTTAATATTCCCAAAGGAAATCTAAAAAGCGCGATATAACCGAACCACGGGGGCGAAGCCGCGGGCAAAAAGCTAGTATTATATAAATCAGGCGTAATATCTTTATATCCCGGCTTAGTTCGGAAGCTTGGCTCGCACACATGGTATTGGACTCGACTTTTCATTTTACACAATATCCGTATGTCCGAGCGACCACTTCCGATAGGAGTCGCAATGTTGGACGGTCGGTAACTCCGACTCTTCAAACGTGGACCGAGTCAATACGTATGTGGACCACACTGAGCAGTTTCCTTGAAAAAAGAAGCTTTAAAGATCCACAGACTGGCACGCCTATACCTGTTCAACTAGAACACACAGCTGATTTAAAATATTTTCCAATGGGGTAATTGCCTAACACATTGTCAATAGCAATTAATAAATAATAAATAAATATATACGGACAAATCACACAGATTGAGCTAGCCGCAAAGTAAGTTCCAGACTAGTGTTATGGGATACTAACTCAACGATACCACCAATACCAATAGATACATTAATATGATAAACATCCAAGACCCAGGTCAATCAGGAAAAGATCGTTTTCCATCATGACCTGGCCGAGGATCGAATCCAGGGCCTCCACGTCGCAGGCAGGCGAGTTGACCGCTGCGCCACGGAGGATGGATTTCTTTTGGCAGTTCAACATCACTCATTACGGTATTACCTTAGTAAACAAACAAATTTTTCGTACTTATGAAGCAATTGCTAATATATTCTTTCAAATTAATTTAAATTGTGATTAATATTGCGTTACGCGGGATATACCTACGATGACAAAGCTTAAGGAAGTCTGTCTTCATCCTCCCAAGACGCCCCGTGTTTACAATTTATACTTTTTTCCGCCTCGCGTTATATTAAAGAGAACAATGTTTATACAAATTGTTTAAAATGTTTTTATGTGTATTTTTAATTGGAACTCAATTTACTTTGCTCTGTTATTAATGATTTAATTAATCAGATGAACGAGTGTCGGATCATCGAGTGTCATTTGATTGATTAAATCTAGTGGCTAACTGCGTGAGTCTTGTGCGAAAGCCTCTGCCCACGGACCTTAATAGGAGAGAGAAGACAATCATTTTGGAAGTCTGTCATGTGTTCAATTACTTCGAAAACTCTTTACTCACAAGGTTTCTGTACGCTCTGTGTGGGCTGCACCGTGTAGTCCAGAGTCTGGATATCCTCTGCCAGCTTGGTCTTCAGGGCTTCGTCGGAGCCCAGAAGTCTGCCGGCCAGCTCGTACGACACCTTGGCGCGGGTTGCTTCTCCTGCACCTGAAAATACAGACAGACATTTTATGTTAAGCAAATTAAATCGAATAATTACTGGAACAAAGAACAACATTTAAAAAATTTGATACTAATTAGATTAAAATTATGCCACAGTGGCGCTCACCTCCCTTACTTTATTATACTCAAACTCATTTCAATTTCATCATTTACCTACAGGCTCTTTTGAACTGTCAAAATTAAAATTAAATTGTCAGTCATTTAGAAAGTGGAGGCCCATTCCAAAACGTAGATATTTATGAAGAAGAATGGGCAAGAAGGTCCAAGGATTCATTCCAAGAATATGTGTGTGAGAGGTCACATGTAGTCTAACACTATAATACTAGCTCTATCGACCTACATACCATATCTAACTGTCTAACACTATATCACGTCACCTTGCCGTGAGTAATATAGTAATTATGTATTTATGTACGGACAATTTTTTCCTGACTTTTTTATGCTTTTCCCACTAAACTCATTGAGAAAAATTGGCATTATGATGTCACGATGGGGGCGTGTGGAGCGGAGGATTGATGGAAATTGTCGTGAAGGAAATTGTGAGCGTAAATGGTTAGAAGAGATCAAAAGTAAATGTTTTTTTAATGTTCGCTCACAAGTACCATAGCGAGACCTGAAATAACATCTGATCAAATGGTTTAGTCTCGTTACAGTATACTTTTTTTAAAAGTACCAGGTTACTCAGAAAGTATTGCAACAAAAAGATTTTATATATGAGAAACTGGCTAGTTACAATTTATTTAAAAATGTGATTATTTATAACCCAATTCAAAATGTCTCTCCACATTTTTTGCGAGCTAATTAAAATTATCGTGTCTCCTTGAAAAATGGATTTACGTCGAGACCATTTTTGCGAGATGATTTTTACTATTTCAAATGTTGCCTAAACCAGATGAATCATACTATAGACTTCAAATGGCATTCATGGATGAATGCCCTTCTAAGGCAACTGTGTATCGATATAATGAATTTAAGCGCGGTCGACTAACTTTGGGGGATGAAGAAAGAAGTGGTCGCCCTTTGACGGCTGTTACAGAAGAAAACGTACTAGCAGTGAAACGTTTGATCCAAGACAATAGACGAATTACATACCAAGAAATTCAGCAAACAGGCAGTCTCCGAATGAGGCAAAGCTAATCTTGTAGCATTAAATGTTGCCAAAACACAGGTGTGTCTTTTACCGCCAAAAGAAGCCCGTTCACCTTGGCTCCTACTTTTCAGAATATATCCTTGGAGTGCACCGACCGCCTTCAGCTTTTGGGAGTTGAGATTTCCACGAAATTAAATTTCGGCCGGTTTATTGAGTCCAAGGCCAGGGTGGCTGCCAGGAAAATTGGCGTTATCGCAAAGGTCCGGCGGTACTTCACACTAAGGCAGCTTTTAATTTTGTACAAAGCACAGGTCCGCTCGTTTGTGGAATACTGTAGCCACATTTGGGCTGGTGATGTGAAATGCCACCTAGCTGCTTTGGATTCAGTGGATAGGCGTCGCAAGAGGCTGATTGGCGATTTAACTCAGAACGGTCTGCAAAGCCTGAAGCACAGGCGTAAAGTAGCCAGCCTTTCGGTGTTCTATAGGATGCATTTTGATGAGTGTGCAAGGGAATTGCATGATTTAATTCCACCATCGGACGACCCGTGTAGACAAGTTTTCACCCTTCCGTTGTTAACACCACTACGATCCGGACGAAGCGTTTCGCTTCCTCTTTTAAACCGCGTTCATCGAGGAATTGGAACAATTTGCCAGCGGCGGTATTTCCGCCGGAATGCAATTTGAGTGTCTTCAAGGCTAGTGTGAATAGGCTCTTAA
The DNA here is from genome assembly GCA_017933935.1 of Sesamia nonagrioides. Taxonomy (NCBI): domain Eukaryota; kingdom Metazoa; phylum Arthropoda; class Insecta; order Lepidoptera; family Noctuidae; genus Sesamia; species Sesamia nonagrioides. The sequence goes on along the minus strand of JADWQK010002042.1, from coordinate 575,007 downwards.
TAATTTAGCGTGCTTTACCATCAACGATTACATCACTGCTTACCCTCAGGCGGGAGTGCGGTCAAGCACTAGTTTATCTATACGCGTAGTTAGTAGTACACTAGTTTGAACGCGCTAAACTCAGGAACTACTGGTCCGAATTAAAAAGTCGGTTGATTGTCCATTAATCCAGGAAGGCTTTAGGCTATATGACATCTCGCTGCGACCAAGAGGAGCGGAGCATAACTAACACCATGCGAACGAAGTCGCTGGCGGCCGCTAGTAATTAATAAAAAAAAAGATTGGATCAGGAAGCCTTCACGAGATTCTACAAGTTCATCTTCGGCTGCGGAGGATAGTTTCACGCTGGGTGCCGCACAATCTCACCGATGCTCAGAAGCATGCACGGGTAGATTAGTGCAATGATATGATAAAAAAATTTGAAGCAGGCTTGCTCGGCGTGCTTACGATATCGTTACAGGTGATAAATCTTGTATTTGGGATAAAAATTGGATTATCAATACGATCCAGAAACGAAGCACCAGTCGATGGTTTGGGTGTTTCAAAACGAATCAACGCCTACCAAAGTGAAGTGATTTAGAAGCGGGGGTAAGATTTTGATTGCGAGCTTTTTCAGTTTGACTGACTATTTAGTGTCAATTCCTTTACGAAACCAAAGAAGCAATAACGCTGAATAGTATACTACTAAATGCTTGACAGAAGTTTTCTCTGTTGTGAATAACAAGCGACCAAACACAGGGCTCCGCGGGTTGCTGCTTCACTACAACAATGCGCCCGCCCACACCGAAATCAAAACGAGTGACTTCATGGACAGTACACCGGTCAAACTCCTGGGTCACCCTCCTTACAGCCCTGATCTAGCACCGTGAGAGTTCTTCTTATTCCCAAAAGTAAAAGATTAGCTCAAAGAGATACAATTTTCCCCGCCAGATGATGCGCTGTCTGTGTTCAAGCAGGCTGAAAACTGTTTCAGACGCATGAAACTTTGTATAGAGGCTAGTGGAGAGTACTTTGAAAAGGTGTAATAAAAATATATGTACTTAAAGAACATTTCTTTTAATATCGCAAAACTTTCTCAGTGTCCCAATTAAAACTTGACCGACTTCTAAATAACTGCATTCGATTCGTATTTAATCTTCGTAAGTACGATCATGTATCTACTCACCAGTCCATCTTGAAATGGCTACCTATCAGGCAACGCAGAGCTATAGGAGCTTTCACGACCTTGCTTTCACTCCTACACAAACCCTGTTCTCCTTCTTATCTTACTTCTCATTTTCAATATTTATGCTCTGCGCATAATAGGAATCTTCGTTCTTCAAATAATTGTCTTCTAAGATGTCCTTCTCTTCGCTCAGGTTTTCTTAAATCTTCATTTCTTGTCCAAGCGGTTTTCCTTTGGAATGATCTTCCTCAGAATATCAGAACGTTGACCAGTCGGTACACTTTTAAAATTAAAGCTCGGGAATACTTACGCAAGAAATTGGCAGATTCATCAAACATAAACATATAATTTATTCTTTTTCTCTATCTATATTTTTTTTATCTCTCTCTACTGTTTATATTTTGTATGTATGTATTTATGTATTTATTATTATAAATACATAACTATATATATATATATATATATATATATATATATATATGTGTTTCGCTTTTAACTTCTCTTTTAGTAGAAAATGCCTCAGGCATTGCTCAATGGCGGACGCCATTGAGCAATGTTTTTATTTGTGCATTAAGTTTTAATAAATAAATAAATAAAAGTAGCCCTACACTATTAATAAATTTCTCCTGTATCGTGGGTGCGTTTACAAACATAACTCACATACACAATCAGCCAGAAGTACAAAATAATTGTTCCTGGTCTGTCTGTTTGTGAGTTTAAGTGTTTGTAAACGAACTCACGCTAAAGGAGTAATTCCGAGTGGCGAACCTCCTTGCCGGATTACCGTTATGGGATTCGGAGGTCAAAGCACTTGTCCACACGTGGGAATGGCGAGAAGATGCAAAACGCGGGTATAACTCCGTTGCCGCGAGAAATCGTGATACGGTGGACAGAGCTCCGGCGAGATCTCATGGCGAGATGTAGAAGGCGTGAGCAAACGCCAGGGTGTCAACACTGTGAGGATCGCCCTGAGAACACGGTGGAGCATACGTTGGAGGTCTTCCCGTCTTGGGTAGAGCACCACCGTGCTCCCGTAGCCGTGATCGGCGGCGATCTCTTGCGTCTGGCCCTGGTCCAGACCATAGTCCGGAGCGAGAGCGCATGGCAGGCCGTCAGCTCCTTCTGCGAAGCAGTGATGCTGGTAAAGGAGGAGGCGGAGCGCGTGAGGGAGCAGGAATCCCAGCGCCCTCAAACCTCTAGCCGCCGCAGGAGTCGCACTGGTCGGGAGACAGCATCGAACTCCCAGTCACGCGCGGGCTTGCGGCCAGTGGCCCAGGTCGACGACCCGTTGTATTTCACGGGCTCCTCAAGGAGTTGTCAGCACATCATGACAGGGTCCACGAAGACCGATGCCTCCTGGGTTCATTTTTGCGGGTTTTTTTTTTTTAAATAACCCTGGCCTTGGTGCACAGGCAAGTGAAGAAACACGGGTGGGTTTAAGTCAGTAAAAGTCAGACGCCCTTCCGCTTCCAGAGCGGGAGAGGTCATTTGATGATTTCTCATCCAGAACAAAATATGGAAACGTTTTAAATTATCTTTCAAAGATTTAGGGAACTTGACGGTGCTTGTGCTCAAAGTATCTATAGGGAAACTACTATAACCTTCAGAAGTCAGACGGTAACATCGAACTCATAATCCTGTTATCACAACACAAAACGACACTAATGCGGACGAGCACACATCACTTTACCACACGATCTGAACCTAACACCCCGCGCAACATAATTAAAGAGCCGGTTGTGTGCTCAATACATTTCAAACGTATTATTGTGCCTGGCAGGAGATTTCATGACGTCATCTATCGATTTTGGATATCAATTTAGCTGCGCTTTGTTTCCACTTGAATGGTTGGTAATTAAATGAGACATATAATTCAATATAAGAGAAGCTTGTTCTGTTATGAAGTAGCTGCGGCGAATGTTATGAAACAGTAGGTACTAGTAATACCGAGTAAAAATTAAAGAGTTTAATGAAAAATAAGAGGCAAATCCACCTCAATGCGTCAGCAGCAAAATATTCACAGGCGCTTTCCCATCATAACAATACAACGCATAGCTAAAAGTTCATCTATTCCTAATTCATATTGATCAGATCCACATATTGCCAATAATCGCCAATCTGCTGGAATGACCAGCATTGTTATGGTAGGCTGGTTGCTGTTCCAATGTCGGATAAAAAATTATACTTACTGTGTTTATTTTGTATTGTAATATATAAGGTATAGGTATAAGTTTTCTTCGTTTATTTTATTCCTATCAACTTACAGAGCGGCTCAACCAACTGCTTCTGGAAAGGGGTTCTCGGATAGACCTGTATCCAGGAAGGACATTTTCACACGTTCACCGTGTCGGACAAGTACGGCACTTTCGAGTCAACCAGGGATGGGGTTTCCTGTTTAACTTTATCTTTCTCTCTCTTTATCTTTATATTCCTGTTTAACTTTTCGGTAACTTTTAACATATTAATATGTAATTTCTCCAATATTGGTGAGCGTGCCCGACTTCTGGCTGAAGGTAAGTTAGAAATGGGCCTCTGGCTTCAGGGGGTGACGGTACCGTCACCCAGCCAAGTATCTACTTTGCTTGGTGACGCCGCCTTTCGTCTCCCATAACCCACAGATCAGCATGTGGCGCAGTGGAAGGAGGAAGCTGTTGGGCAGTAGCAACCGCAAGGACCCTATCTCCCGTGCGTAGTCTTGTTACTTACCTCTGGTTTGCCTTTGTTGGCCGGCTGGAGTAAACAATGACGGGGAACATAGCTCCCACCTCACGGCTTGAATAGAGATTCGCTAAAGCAAATATGCTCGGAGGAAAGAAGTGCTTGTAGGGATCTTGACTATCTTCTAGGTTCTGAGATTCATAGAGAGAGATTCAGAGGTCATAGAATACCCCTCTACTTCTCATGAGCACCTTAGGACAAGTTGCTTCTTTGTTGCTACGGGGGCCCGCATCGGGTGTGCAGGTCACCCCTGCCATTTTATCAGTGTGTATATAAATAAATAAATATACACGGACAAATCACACAGATTGAGCTAGCCTCAAAGTAAGTTCGAGACTTGTGTTATGGGATGTTAACTCAACGATACTATATTTTATAATAGATACATATATAGATAAACATCCAAGACCCAGGCCAATCAAGAAAAGATCGTTTTTCCATCATGACCTGGCCGGGGATCGAACCCGAGGCCTCCACGTCGCAGGCAGGCGTGTTGACCGCTGCGCCACGGAGGACGACAATTTGTATATAAAACGTGTATAGTATATAAAACGTGGATCAGGTAGGGGATAGAGTTATTTCCTAGTTCTTGGTTACAAGTAAACTGAAACACTCACTCACTCTTACTTAGACACTCAACCCCAAAATCCACTTGGATTTCCTGTGTCGTGGGATCCTAGGAATTCCGACAGTTCAAAAAGAAAACGTTTAATATGCATTTTGGGGAGTGTGCGAGGGAATTGCATGATTTAATTCCCCCATCTCCGTTCCACCATCGGACGTCCCGTCGTACGGCGAGTTTCCACCCTTACGTTGTTAACACCACTACGATCCGGACGAAGCGTTTCGCCTCCTCCTTTATACCGCGTACATCGAGGGACTGGAACACTTTGCCAGCGGCTGTGTTTCCGTCAGATTACAATTTGAGTGTCTTCAAGGCTGGAGTGAATAGGCTCTTAAAAAACTAGTGGGCTTTATCATCAACGATTGCGTCACTGCTTACCATCAGGCGGGATTGCGGTAAAGCGCTAGTTTATCCATACTAATATTATAAATGCGAAAGTAACTCTGTCTGTCTGTCTGTCTGTCTGTTACGCTTTCCCGCTTAAACCTCCCAACCGATTTTGATGAAATTTGGCACAGACAATCTTTAGACCCTGAGAAAGAACATAGGCTACCTTTTATCCCGGAAAAAATTTGATGTTCTCGAGGGATTTCTAAAAAGCGCGATATAACCGAAATCCACGCGGGCGAAGCCGCGGGCGGAAAGCTAGTAATTTATATAAAAAAAAAACATGTAGAAAACGTTTGTGTTTTATATTCTGTTAGGCTATATGTCCAATGCCACCACGGGCGAATTTAAACTTAACCACAGTTGATGAATAATTGTACAGACGACAGCACATCAAAGTACTACAATCTGTCAGACTTTTTTATTGGATTTTCAACTTTAAAGCAAGATTATTTAATAAAGACTCAAGGTTGATTGGGAATATTTGACCGTTTCGGGTAGCTTGGAGCGCTTTTTAGTTTGCAACCTGCACTTTTTTTATAAACTTTTTTCTTGGTAGATTGCTATTTATATTAGTGTACTTTACCGCAGCAGGAAAGTAGCTTCGAGAGTGATATAAATGGAATAAATAATTGGTGCGAAATCTGCTGTAAATTAATTTGCGCTAAATAAAAAAAAAATAGGAAAAAAGATTGCGTGGTTTTATGAAATTACGGTAAAAGTGAAACCTTTTTTCACATTATAGACATTTAACTAAAAACTGACGATTTTTTTTTTTTTTTAATATGGCATCTCGTAGTTGACCTTGAGAGGTCGGTACTACTTAACCGGACTATCCTGTGGCTGCCTTAAGTGAATTTAAAGCCTCCAGCCAGGGCTACTAAAAGCTAAGCGACTACACGCTAAGGGCACCCCCTGTGGGGTACGAACCTCGGCTTAGGGTGTCGCTAGAAGAACAGCAAGGGACGGCTGGATCGAATTTTTATTTTTATTTCGGTTTGATGACCGCGGCGTTTCCTAGTACTAGCTCTGAGAAGAAACGTCCGAAACAAACTCAGAGGTCATAGTTGGGAATTTATATTTACTGGCTCAGCTGCGGCGCGGGCTGGCCTACATCTAAAAAAAAACTGACGAGCGCCTTTCTTTTTATTTATACTCCGCGGCCGACCGTCTCGCGACATGAAATACACAGACGAATAACCCTTCCTGGCCGTCGGGTTAAAAGTTTGAGACGATGTAATAAAAATTTCACTTTAAAAAACGGTTCCTGCATGTTACGCTTTTCCAAAAAAAGAAATATTTTTCAGAGAAAGAAGTTTTGTGCATGTGCAGGTAGCTTATATTTGAGCATATATGTATATGAGAATACTTTACATAAAACCACAGACTAGATAAGTAAAACTGTATAGTATGGCTCCATAAATGTACATATGTACCAGCAGCTATTATATAAAAGCGTGTCTGGGATCCTTTAAAAGAACATTGTTTAAATTTCTTTTAGATATCTATTTATTTTAGTCCATCAATGAGTTTACCACAGATAAACAGAGGTATGACTACTCCGACTTGCTGGTTAAACAGTTACAATTTTATTTATTGAATAAGTTACGTGTTTATTCATTTATAATAGGGTATTTGACTAAAAAAAAATTAGTCCGTCAGTCAGATTTCCAAAAAATACTAGACACGTATTTTTTTTTTTTCATATAAACAAAAAATGAAGACGACACAGCGTGTTGAAAACTCGTGTGACGTCACTGCACGCTACACTTTTTAGCGACCAGTGACGTCACCAGCCACCCCTCCTGATCTTTGATGCCTTATATATTTGTCAATTTTTATTGATTTGATAAAACAAAATATATGTATCCAATATTTTTCTATAATCTGAATGACGGACTAAATAGAATCAATTTTTTTTACCCATGAAACATCCCTATTGTATGCAAACAGGAGTTTCCGTAAGTGACGTGCACATAATTTAATATACTGTCTGTAATCATACATAGGTATGTATATATGTTTAACAGAAAAACTGTGATTGATTTACTCTTTAAGTAAGTAAAAACCTTTAAGAAATTCTTCGACGTAGATCGTTTAGATACAGCGCAGAGCCCTTTCATCCTTTATACAGAAGGTTCCATTTAAACACGTCGCTTTGAGACCTGGGCTCTGTGAATAATTTGATACCCATCAGCAATCTCTGACTATGACGTCGGAGCAGCAACCAGACAACACACGTGGAACTGTACCTCTTCTTGAACATTGCCTTTGTTTGAAACGGTCTCTCATACTTTTTACGACAGTGCAGATGGTGTTTAAGTTTTTTACCAACCACAAATGACCAATGGCTTAACTTGCTTTTGGAGCAAGCGGGGATCTCGAAATGTAAAGCTGGATACGCAGCCACGAACCAACTTGGCAATCGTACTTAGGCGATATATCAGATTAAGCCTGATCGATCCACTCTTGGGGTTTATTAATACTTAGTAAGCCACGAGCCCCTTTATATAATACTATTTAGATAACAATTCGCACAAAAGTGTTGCCCGTGCGGCTTGCACGTGCCGATACAGTGGAGGTTCAAGTTTAATTGGTACATACAATTGTGAGAATACACTAAGATATAATTGCGACATTGTTCACTCGCTGTTGTCATCTGAACTAGATGTTGTTTAATTGTATTGTGGTATTCAAAATACATTTATACTTGTACATTAGATAGATTTTTGCAAGGGGAAAAGGTGGATCGCAAACTATTATATTAGACAAACCTCGATAGCAATGCCCCATCCTCCAATAGTACTGGGCCCTCATCTTAGCTGGTAGTCGTTCCTTCAGCGCCAGTTTCAGGTCTTCAAGAGCAGCTTTAGGTCTCTCACAGCGCAGCAGGATCTCCGAACGAAGCCACAGGGCCAGGGCGAGAGAGATGCCACCTTCAGAGATGATATCATCTCCACCTGAGAAATATAGCCAGAACCATTAGTATTATACTTACATAATCTAACCTTTTGATTAAAGTATCGCGGATTGTGAAAGGCTATACTGTTATTCACAAGCTGCCGGGTACGATGCGCCAAATGTTGTTGTGTCGGGAGTTTCTCAAGGGTCTCCAGATCAATCTCCCTCTGGTTTAAACATTGCATCACCTCGCTCAACTGCCGTCTTTCTTCCTTATTCACTTAGTTTTTTGAATGAATGCGCTTATTAAACTAGCGCGCTTTACCATCAATGATTGCATCACTGCTTACCATCAGGCGGGATTGAGATCAAGCACTAGTTTGTAATTATTAAAAAAAAAAGAAAATATAACTATTATGCGCGAGTTATTGGTGTTAAATTATTAAACTGATTGTAAATAAATATAGTTAGTAAACTCTTAGTTACTCTTTAGTTATTCAGTAATGCTGCTTACCTGCAACAGAGCAGGTTAGCGGCATTTTTATTTTGTTTTGTTAGTTCTGTATCTATCTATAAATGGTAATTTTTTTATTACAGTGTCATCAGAAAACTACAATTAGATACAAGATAATAATATCTTGTGGTCAGCAATAAGATAAATTAAGATAATTTTAAAGTGATCCCACGGCTGGGCCACAGCCTTCCTCTTAGTTGGAACCTAGGCTCGACTTAGAATTTGTAACTCGTAGGGCCCGTGATCCAAGTACCTTTTGATGATTGGCAGGACATACAGCAGACTTTGGTTCTTACCAAAAGGAAATATAACTATTATGCGCGAGTTATATTACAACGTTTATTATAGTACGGCTGAACCGATTTGGCTGAAAATTGGTAGGGAGTAGAAGGACATAGGATACTTCAAGTCCAGGTTTCCTCAAGATGTTTTGTACGTGTCCACGTGTTCCCTCTATCGCTTCTCCAGCGATGTTTTTCATATAAAATAATACGTGTATTTGACGACGAATTCCGTCCGTATGAACATTCGTCGTCCTCCGTGGCGCAGCGGTCAACACACTTGCCTGCGACGTGGAGGCCCCGGGTTCGATCCCGGCCAGGTCATGATGGAAAATAATCTTTTCCTGATTGGCCTGGGTCTTGGATGTTTATCTGTATATGTTTCTATTAAAAATATAGTACAAGTCTCGAACTAACTTTGGGGCTAGCTTAATCTGTGTGATTTGTCCGTATATATCTTATTTAATTATTTATATTTATACGGAAACCGTGTGGTGCCGGGCTTAGAAACACCAACCCATATCCTCCCGTGGGTGTCGTAAGAGGCGACTAAGGGAACTCTCACCAGGGAAGCGGGCAGCGCTTCTCCTGTGGAACATTAAATCACTGCGATCCCCAACCCGCCTGCCAAGCGTGGGGATTATGGCAAACCACCCCAATGATGCACACGACACAGCCCAGGCCCCTAGTCCCCGGCAGCTCCGCTATTCCAGTCTACGGTAGCGGACTCGGTTACGGCGGAGCAACGGGTGCTAAGAATCTCCGGCAGAGATCCGGCTACCATCACCAACGACGACCTTTGGCCCTGGCAACATATAACACGCGCACACTACGGACCGATGAGAAGATTGTCGAACTGGAGGAAGAACTGAGCCGGTTGCGCTGGGACATTGTGGGGTTATCTGAAGTCCGAAGAGAGGGAGAGGACTCGATAATCCTGAAGTCTGGCAACCTGCTCTATTTCCGGGAAGACGACCAGCTGTCCCAGGGTGGCGTAGGGTTTATTGTCCACAAGTCCCTCGTGAACAACGTTGTTAAAGTCGGGAGCCGTTCGACTCGGGTGGCGTATCTTGTTCTCAGAATAACCAAAAGATATTCGTTAAAGGTTATACAGGTCTACGCTCCGACATCTAAACACTCCGACGACGAGGTGGAGGCTATGTATGAGGACGTCAGTAGAGCCATACGTTCCTCCAAAGCCCACTACACTGTTGTCATGGGGGACTTTAACGCAAAACTGGCCATGCGAGAGGTGGACGAGACGAAAGTGGGACAATTTGGAGTTGGAAATCGGAATATCCGAGGTCAGATGCTAATGGATTTCATGGAAAAGGAAGGATTCTTTGCGATGAATTCTTTTTTCAAGAAACCATTGCACCGCAAGTGGACCTGGATTAGCCCGGATGGTTAGACCAAAAACGAGATAGATTTCATAATGTCAACGAGAAGGCAAGTGTTTTTGGCGCGTAGGGCGTGTTGTGTAATTAAAACGCGATTAGATTGAACGTTGTATATTCCACGTAAGTCTAGAGTACAATGTATGCTATGAACTACCTAATTACAAGAGGAGAGACGCGACTATGTTACAATGTGGACAGAGCGTTCAAAGTACAAAAAAAGTGTATCCGAGCCATGAGTGGAGCAGAATACTTAGACCATTGCAGACCATTATTTAAAGAATTAAAAATTCTTCCACTTCCCTGTCTATATATTTTTGAGGTTTGCCTATTTGTGAAAAAATATCCTCATTTATACTCACTGAGTGAACATGTATCGGAAAGACTGAAAAGAAAAAATTCTGGGAAACTGTTAGTTCCTACTCAGCGACTACATCTCTACAGTAGAAATGCCAGTTGTATGACAATAAAAATTTATAATAAATTACCGTCTGCGTTCAGAATGTTACCAATTGATAAATTTAAATGTAAAATGTTTGCTTGGCTTTTAGACATGTGTTTTTATTCTGTTAATGAATTTTTAAATCATACTTTTTAAAATTATTATTAGTGACAGTAATAATGTATATGATATGGGTATTTGGACAATAGTAGTTTGTATAATTATGTTTTTCTTCATTTATTTGACTTTTTAATACATGTATAATTCATTAATTATTTAATTTTTAATCAATTTATTTTTACTGCTTAAAAATGTTTGTACGCTGAAAGACAGCAGAATATTTTGGACGTGAATTGTATATAACAACTTGTAACTACAATATTCTTACAAATAAATAAATTCTAATTCTAATTCTAATGTAAAATGTCTGATAATAATGTGTGATAATATGATGTCTTACGAGCTATGCACAAGCTTAAATACTAAACAATAATACAGCTATCTCTAAATCGGAGTGGGGCTGACTGATCGGGCGTTCTTGATGCTGATTTGTTGATCATGGGAGAACGTGCCGTCTGATTGGCCGGTGGACAGGGCCCGCGCCTTCGGTCCACGTGTAAGGCGGTTCGATATGGTCCGCGCGCTTTCTCCGGCGGCGCACAATGGGTTAACAGAACCGCGTTATTCGCGGCGTTTTCTCCAACGAACAATGGGTTAACTAACAGATGTGCGACACCCTCGCTGAGGCTGTCAGGACCCACGCGCTTTGTCTTACATACGCGCTTTGTCTTCCAAGATCCTTGTTTGACACTGGTATGATTTATGTGCACCCTTTCGCGGAAAGTCATCAATCGTTGGGACGTCAATAGTTGGGCAATCCTTTGTGTTATTGTTGTATTGTAGCGACTGCGACCATTGCTACATATTCAATGATGTCTCCGTGATCCATGCGGTTAAAACCGGGAGTGATCACCGTATTATTAGAAGCATCTTGAACCTCAATATTAGGCTCGAACGCTCTCGACGTATGAAGTCTACGCTCCGCCCAGCGTCAACCCAACTCCAAAACCCCGAAAGCTTTCAGATCAAACTGCAAAATCGCTTCGAATGCCTCGGTGAATGCGTAGATGTGGACGACTATACCAACAGGTTTGTGGAAACTCTCCAAACGGTAGGGTTCAAGTTTTACAAAACCCTCCGTTCAAAAGGACAGAAGAAGATCTCCGGTCTCACCAGTCGGCTAATGGAAGAAAGACGGGAGGTGATCTTGAAATCCCCTGATGACGCTTCGCGTATCAGATGCCTTAACAGACAAATCTCAAAGTCGCTGACTCGTGATATACGCCAATTTAATACGAATTGTATTAAAGAGGCTATCGAGCGGAACAAAGGCTCCAAAGTGTTCGCACGAGATTTGTCTGTTGGACAGAGCCTACTTGCGAAGCTGAAGACTGGGGATGGTAGGATCGTCATTTCCAAGCCCGAGCTTTTGGGTGAGATTGAGAAATTCTACGGAGAGTTATACACATCAACACGCGCACCTGTTGTAAGCCTGGCTAATGATCCTAGAGCCAGACTAACCCGACACTACACCGACGATATCCCGGACGTCAGCCTGTACGAGATTAGTATGGCCCTGAAACAGCTCAAGAACGATAAGGCGCCTGAAGATAATGGAATTGCGGCGGAGTTTCTGAAAGCGGGTGGCCAACCGGTTCTTGACAATACCCTCCCGAAAAACTACAGACCGATATCCCTCCCGAGCCATGTCTATAAGCTGTTTTCTAGGGTTATCACGAATTGTCTCTCTCGCATGTTCGACGACTTCCAGCCTCCCGAACAAGCAGGCTTCCGAAAAGGCTTTAGCACCATAGACCACATACATACGCTGCGGCAAGTTGTACAGAAGTCCGAGGAGTATAACAAACCACTATGCAATATATATATATATATATATCTCCAGCGGTGCCAAATTGACCATCGATACATAGGGGTGATAAAGTGTTTGTACAAAAACGCCACCATGTCAGTCCGTCTCCAGGATCAGGACTCGAAGCCGATCCAACTCCGGCGTGGAGTGAGACAAGGAGATGTCATATCTCCCAAATTATTCACTGCTGCGTTGGAGGATGTCTTCAAGCTCCTGGTCTGGGAATGACTTGGCATCAACATAAACGGCGAGTACATCACTAATCTCCGTTTTGCAAATGATATCGTGGTCATGGCTGAGACCCTGGAAGACTTAGGCAAAATGCTTAATGACCTCAGCAGAGCTTCCCAACAAGTGGGTCTAAAGATGAACATGGATAAAACGAAGATCATGTCGAACTCCCATGTCGCATCCACTCCAATTCTAGTTGGCTGCTCTGCACTCGAAGTTGTTGACGAGTATATATACCTGGGACAAACAGTCCAACTAGGTAGAAGAGGTGTCTCGTCGAATCCAGCTCGGCTGGGCAGCGTTCGGGAAGCTACGCTACATCTTCTCGTCGTCAAAGATACCACAGTGTCTCAAGACTAAAGTCTTTGACCAGTGTGTGTTGCCAGTGATGACTTACGGAACTGAAACGTGGTCGCTCACAATGGGCCTCATACGAAGGCTCAGAGTCACACAAAGGGCAATGGAAAGAGCTATGCTCGGAGTTTCTCTGCGTGATAGAATCAGAAATGAGGAGATCCGCAGAAGAACCAAAGTCACCGATAGCTCTGCGATTTGCTAAACTTAAGTGGCAGTGGGCAGAGCACATTGCTCGTAGAACCGATGGCCGATGGGGCAGTAAGGTAAGGTCACGTACTGGAAGACGCAGTGTAGGGAGGCCCCCAACAAGGTAGACCGATGACCTGGTTAAGGTCGCGGGAAGCCGATGGATGCGGGCAGCACAAGACCGGTCAACGTGGAAAGCCTTGGGGGAGGCCTTTGTCCAGCAGTGGACATCTATAGGCTGAAGAAGAAGATACGGAACCATTTAGAAAGACGTTAGCGACGATTTCCTTGTTCACAAACTAAACTAAATTTAAGTTCAGTGCATCTGTTTCTATTTTAAACGATATAATAACAAGTAAAAAAACTAAAACCCAACTGCGACAAAAAACGACGCTGAAGAAGACGTATAAAACAAGATTTTCAGAATACTGAACTGAACAAGGTTGCTAATGTAGTTGCAAGTAAATGAACACAGTAGACTCTACCAAGATGCCTTCGTTGTAAATTGAGAATAATGTCATACAATACGATTCTGAAGTATGCAATATTCACTATGTAGAGGTAAATTTTCATGTTTGGAAAGGCGTAGTCACACGTTACATATACCTACCTACCGTAGGTAGGCAGGCCTAATAAGGCAGGTGTAAGAGTGCGACCACACTCTTGACAACGTGTGATACTATTTTGGTGTTAAAGTGTTCCTATTTGTAGCGCATGATATTAACAAAAGTTAAACTGATGAACTAAAAACTAGGTACTTGACATATTACATCTACACGCACATATAACAACATAAGCCCGATGGCATATAGTGCAGAGGACATTTTTATGGGAGTTTCAGCCAGTTATGAAACTGTTTCCGCCTTCACCGCGTGGAGTTACTCCCAGATTATGTCGTTTTCATTAGTGCATTACATATTCCATTAATGTTCACACTGTTCTACATTGCATAAAGCGATTCACAGTTCCCGTGATACGCGCTTTACCCTTATCGCTCATATTTAACATCATTAAAGCATTCTTGTAATTATGTACAAGCATAAAGTACTCGTGAAGCTCTTTCACGTGATACCAAACACGGTATATTTATTTTAATTTTATATTCTGATAAGTAATAAAGAAGCTATGAACGAAAAGATGTGAATTATATGCAACCAGCCCATGAATACAGGTAAAGTCACAAGCAAATGCTAGCAATATATATATTTTCTAAATGTACAAGTAAAGCGCTTTTAAATGATACCAAACATGGCATATTTATTTTAAGTTTATTTTTTTACTCTGTATGTTTTTTCCGCTAGAGGGCGCCACATTAGATTTTGTGAAACCCCATATAGCTTATAACCAGCGGACAATTGAGACGCTTCTAATGACATATCATTTGTCGAATTCTGATAAGTATTTTAGAAGTTACGAGGGAACAGATGAACATACATACATACATACATAGCCTGTCAAAATCATAACCCTCCTTTTGTTTTGCCGTAGTCGGGTAAAAATCTTAAGTCTTTTGACAGGGCTAAGTTAATATCGAAGTCGTGGTGGCCTAGTGGTTAAATTGATTTATTTATCCATTTATTTCAGTCATCAAGGCCCATATAAACATAATATAATAAAAAGTAAAAAAACTACGACAAAAAACGACGCTGAAAAAGTATAAAACAAGATTTTCAGAATACTGAACTGAACAAAGTTGCTAATATAGTTGCAAGTAAATGGACACAATAGACTCTACCAAGATGCCTTCGTTGTAAATTGACAATAATGTCTTACGATACTATTCTGAAGTATGCAATATTCACTATCTAGAGATAAATTTTCATGTTTGGAAAACCGCAGTCACACGTTATCAAAGTGCTACGGTAGGTAGGTATATGTAACGTGTGACTACGCCTTTCCAAAGATGAAACTTTATCTCTAAATAGTGAATATTGCATACTTCAGAATAGTATCGTAAGACATTATTGTCAATTTACAACGAAGGCATCTTGGTAGAGTCTACTGTGTCCATTTACTTGCAACTAATTAGCAACTTTGTTCAGTTCAGTATTCTGAAAATCTTGTTTTATACTTTTTCAGCGTCGTTTTTTGTCTTAGTTGGGTTTTAGTTTTTAACTTTTTATTATTTGTACTATTTTGGTGTTAAAGTGTATTTGTGGCGCATAATATTAATAAAAGTTAAATTGACGAACTAAAAACTAGGTAGTTAATATACGACATCTCTTTTGACTTATGTATCGGCGTATAGTAATATGTAGAGATGTCCTATTTTACTATTTCGTACCGCTTGGAGCGTAGCGCGTATAGCAACGGTTTCCCCGTATGAAGCTCCCGGTTTTTCGTAGTAGCGACGCACATTTGCGTCGATGGCACCGAATGGGTTATGAATTAGTGGATGAAGCCGTTAGTATAAATAGATTGGATGTTTTTCTAACGGTGGTAGGCCATAACATCGGCTGCCGGCAGAAGTTACCACCCACCAGACAAAGTCTTGCCACCAAGCGATTCGTCGTGTTCCAGCATGATGTCTGGTGAAGCCGTACGGAGGACGCGTCTGAGCACTTTGTGTTGCGTTGTGTGGCGAGTACGATGCGCCAAATGTTGTTGTATCGGGAGTTTGGTCGTGGAGAGTCTCCAGATCAATCTCCCTCTGGCGCAGCATGGTTAGTCGTGTTGGTCTTGGATTTAACATTGCATCACCTGGCTCAACTGCCGTCATCCTTGCTATTCCTAAGTTTTTAAGTGAATAGGCTTAATAAACTAGTGCGCAGGCATCAAGGATTGCGTCACTGCTTACCATCAGGCGGGATTGCAGTCAAGCGCTAGTTTATAATTGTTAAAAAAAAAAACTTATATTAAGAGGACCTGGGAAGATTTCTTAATCTATCTAATTCTGCTAACGATCGACTGTCATGTGGATTTTTAAGTAATTTATTATGATCCAAGGCACTTATAAATAATCCCTCTATGGTTTTAACTCTACTGAGAGCGACATAGGCCTGTCCTTTAGCAAACAATGACTTTCCTAGATCTGTAACTTTTTTATCTAGAGTACAACCTTGTAATTTATGTACAGAAAACCCCAAGAAAGAATCAGCGGGAGCATTTTACGCTGAATTTGCCCAGAACCCCTCAAGCCGTCAAATTCAGTGAGGCAAGGCTCGATTTTGATAAGTCCGTTAGTATCTGCTTTTATGGATGCGTCGTCAAATTGTATGAGAACAGCGCTCGGCTGTTCTCCTGTTCCAACTGATCGCGCCGAAGAGCAGGCCATTCGAAGGCCTTCACCACTCCCATCGCTCCGTTTACTAAACCCTGGTTTACATTCAAATTTCTACGAAGCATTACTAGGGATTATGTACAAACATAAAGTACTCGTGAAGCTCTTTCAGATGATACCAAATACGGTATATTTATTTTAATTTTATATTAACATAGAAATTTTTGTCCGCTAGAGGGCGTAATACTAAATTTGGTGACAAGCTTTATAGCTCATAACCAACAGAATATCAAGGCCCTTCTAATGGTTCTGCAGTGGTCTTATTCTGACAAGTAGTAAAGAAGCTATCTATGAACGAAAAGATGTGAATTATATGCAATCAGCCCATGAATACAGGTAAAGTCACAAGCAAATGTTAGTAATATATATATATTCAAAATGTACAAGTTAAGCCCTTTCAAATGATACCAAACACGGCATATTTATCTTAACTTTTTTTTTTACTCTGTGTATTTTGTCCGCTAGAGGGCGCCACATTAGATTTTGTGAAACTCCATATAGCCTATAACCAGCGGACAATTAAGACGCTTCTAGTGATATGTCATTTATCGAATTCGAATAAGTAGTTTAGAAGTTACGAGGGAACAGATGAACATACATATATACATACATACATACATACATACATACATACATACATACATACATACATACATACATACATAGCCTGTCAAAATCATAACCCTCCTTTTGCTTTGCCGTAGTCGGGTAAAAATACTATATTAACATAAAAACTTAAAATATTAAAAACTTATTAAAACATATAAAGTTAAAAAACTAAAACCCAACTACGACAAAAAACGACGCTGAAAAAGTATAAAACAAGATTTTCAGAATACTGAACTGAACAAAGTTGCTAATGTAGTTGCAAGTAAATGGACACAGTAGTAATGTCATACAATACTATTCTGAAGTCTGCAATATTCACTATGTAGAGATAAATTTTCATGTTTGGAAAGGCGTAGTCACACGTTACATATACTACCTACCGTAGCACCTTGACAACGTGTGACTACGCCTTTCCAAACATGAAAATTTATCTCTACATAGTGAATATTGCATACTTCAGAATAGTATTGTATGACATTACTACTGTGTCCATTTACTTGCAACTACATTAGCAACTTTGTTCAGTTCAGTATTCTGAAAATCTTGTTTTATACTTTTTCAGCGTCGTTTTTTGTCGTAGTTGGGTTTTAGTTTTTTAACTTTATTTTATTTGTACTATTTTGGTGTTAAAGTATATTATTAACAAAAGTTAAACTGATGAACTAAAAACTAGGTACTTGACATATTACATCTACACGCACATGTGACAACATAAGCCCGAAGGCATATAGTGCACAGGCCTTTTTATGGGAGATTTAGGCAGTTATAAAACTGTCTCCGCCTTCACCGCGTCGAGTTACTCCCAGCTTATGTCGTTTTCATTAGTGTATTACATATTCTAATAATGTTCACACTGCTCTACATTGCATAAAGCGATTCACAGTTCCCGTGATCGGCGCTTTACTCTTATCGCTCATATTTAACATCATTAAAGCATTCTTGTAATTATGTACAAGCATAAAGCACTCGTGAAGCTCTTTCACGTGATACCAAACACGGTATATTTATTTTAATTTTATATTAACATAGAACTTTTTGTCCGCTAGAGGGCGCAATACTAAATTTGGTGACAAGCTTTATAGCTCATAACTAACAGAATATCAAGGCCCTTCTAATGGTACTGCAGTGGTCTTATTCTGATAAGTAGTAAAGAAGCTATGAACGAAAAGATGTGAATTATATGCAACCAGCCCATGAATACAGATAAAGTCGCACGCAAATGCTAGCAATATATATATATTCAAAATGTACAAGTAAAGAGCTTTCAAATGATACCAAACACGGCATATTTATCTTAACTTTAGTTTTTACTCTGTATGTTTTGTCCGCTAGAGGGCGCCACAGTAAATTTTGTGAAACCCCATATAGCCTATAACCAGCGGACAATTAAGACGCTTCTAATGATATATCATTTGTCGAATTCTGATAAGTAGTTTAGAAGTTAGGAGGGAACAGATGAACATACATACATACATACATACATACATACATACATACATACATACATACATAGCCTGTCAAAATCATAACCCTCCTTTTGCTTTGCCGTAGTCGGGTAATAAAATACTACATTAACATAAAAACATAAAATACTATAAATACATATAATATAACATTAAAAACCTCAGCCTCTCAAGTATGAGTGTGCGGGTTCGATTCCAGGTCAGGCAAGTACCAATGTAACTTTTCTAAGTTATATGTGCTTTCTAAGTATATCTTGGATACCAAAGACTGATTAAAAGGTGAAGGAAACCACATGAACAACAAAACATCTTGAGGAAACCTGGACTTGAAGTCTGAAATCACCAGCCCGCATTGAGCAAGCGTGGTGATTACGCTTGATCCTTCTTTGTATGAGAGGAGAATTGTGCCCAGCAGTAGGACGATAAAACGGTTGATGATGAAGTTAATGTTTCATCTTCTGTCCTTTTCTTAATGAAGCAGAAAGGAGATGCACTTAATTTTAGTTCAGTATGTGAATCGGAGCCATCGTGTCTCGTCTGGTACGACGCGTTAATATAGGTCTATACGTTGTAACACCACTACGATCCGGGCGAAGCGTTTCGCCTCCTCCTTTATACCGCGTACACCGAGGGACTGGAACAATTTGCCAGCGGCGGTGTTTCCGTCGGACTACAATTTGAGTGTCTTCAAGGCTAGAGTGAATAGGCTCTTAATAAACTAGTGCGCTTTACCATCAACGATTGCGTCACTGCTTACCATCAGGCAGGATTGCGGTCAAGCGCTGGTTTATAATATGTAAAAAAAAAAAATAAAAAAAAAATAAAAGCTTTCTAGGAAAAAAAAAATGTCTGAAATCAATATTACAATATTACAAAGGTATTCCTTTAGTGTGCATTGTAATATTGATTTCAGACGATACGCTCATGAGGCGTGCCTACAGTATTCTCTGGGCACGCCTCATGAGCGCATCGGGTCTACATAACATAAACACTATGGTACCGATCGACATAATAAAAACATTCACTGAATACTGATATGAGTCAGTAAGGGGAGGCATACGGAACTTAACCGTCGTGGCTACGAAGAAATGGCTTAAGAAGACTGTCCCAATTGTTCCCACGTTTTTCTGCATTCTCTGACATCGTTTCATGATGCCAATCTATTGATGATACTGTTTTGTTGCCCTTAGTGCTCCATCTCAAAAATCCATCTGTATTTTTGTATTGGCATCTCAGAGGCTTAGCACGACATCTTGTGTTCTCATCTTTATCAATAAGGAACTAATCAATCAATCAATATGCCTACATTTTAATGTAACCAAGTAGAACAACGGTTACAAATAACATTGCTCCATTATTCTTTTGATCTGTTTTACACGCCGCTCGGTTCGCCTCTGTGGTGGAGCCTCTTCGTGTCCTAATTACTAAACTCTCGTGCGACTACAAAGTAACACTATTCTGATAAAAGTTTTTTAAATTCTTGTTCAAAGACTGAATGGCTGAGCTGACGGCTAGGCTTCTAAATCCAGGAACAGCCATATCGACGTAGTATGCTCTGATAGTTAGGCACAGACTTAACATTAGGTGGATGACGTCATGGGATCTATCTGCGACTCCCGCATCTCTTTATATAAGGTTACTTTTTGCTTATACGTAACCTGAATATAGTTTGTTCAGAATAAGCAACTGAATCGATTCCAATCAGTTTTACCCCATGTTTTATTTTTTCCCAAATACATTTAGAGTTAGAGTTCACTCGGTAGTAGGCCATAACATCGGCTGCCGGCAGAAGTTACCACCCACCAGACAAAGTCTTGCCGCCAAGCGATTTGTCGTGTTCCGGCACGTTGTTTACACCTCTACGATCCGGACGAAGCGTTTCGCCTCCTCCTTTATACCGCGTACATACATCGAGGGACTGGAATAATTTGCCAGCGGCGGTGTTTCCGTCGGACTACAATTTGAGTGTCTTCAAGGCTAGAGTGAATAGGCTCTTAATAAACTAGTGCGCTTTACCATCAACGATTGCGTCACTGCTTACCATCAGGCAGGATTGCGGTCAAGCGCTAGTTTTATATATATAAAAAAAAATGTCTGGTGATGCCGTACGGAGAACGGTCTGAGCAGTTGCGCGATGTGGGGTACGATGCGCCAAATGTTGTTGTGTCGGAGTTCATGGAGAGTCTCCAGATCAATCTCCCTCTAGCGCAGCATCATTTGGTCGTGTTGTCTTGGGTTTAACATTGCATCATCTCGCTCATCTGCCGTCATCCTTCCATTCCTTAGTTTTTTAAGTGAATAGGCTTAATGTGCGCTTTACCATCAACGATTGCACCACTGCTTACCATCAGGCGGATTGCTGTCAAGCACTACTTTATGATTATAAAAAAAAAAAAAACATTTAGAGTGAGACCGCAGAGTGGTCAACGCCCGTACGGACCTTTGACCATATTTTTGTTGGGACAGCCAAGTAGGATAGCAAGCTCATAATTTGATGGGTTTTCATTATTATCTTTTTTAAATTTTGTAGATAAATTCTTTACTTAAAAATACTGGACACGTGTTTTGGGTTTCGGATAAAAAAAAATGATGTTGTATATAAAAAAAAGTCGTGTTAGTTACACTATTTATAACTCAAGTACGGCTGAACCGATTTGGCTGAAAATTGGTAGGGAGGTAGCTAAGAACTGGGAGAAGGACATAGGATACTTTTTATCCCGTTCCCGACTTTCCCGTGTGACGTGACATAAAACTTGCGAAAAAAAAAATAGTTTAAAAAAACATGCTTTTAAAGAATATCAAACTGACAAGTTAAAAATATTTTTTAAAAAAACGTGAGGCGCTTCGTGCCGTAATTTTTGTATATTAAGCGCCTCATGCTTTTTTAAAAATTATTTTTAACTTTTTAGTTTGATATTCTTTAAAAGCATGTTCTTTTAGTTTTTTAAACTATATTTATTTTCAACTATTTAGTTCGACATTCTTAAAAAAGAAAAACGAACGAAGGAACGTATTGAAAACGGTGGGACATTTTACAGTAATGAACCGCTCACACGTAGTTCAAAGAGTTAGAGACGGACAAACAAACAAGCGGCGGTACTCTACCCAAGCCGGGCAGACCTCCAACGTATGCTCCACCGTGTCCTCAGGGCGATCCACTCAGTGGTGACACCCTGGCGTTTCCTCCCGCCTTATAAGGAACAGGAACTTCCCGAAACAGCCGTGTCCGGTGAGGACCTGCGCCAGGCGGAAGGTGATGGCTCCGAAGCGCCTCTCTAGCCACTAATCAAAGAGGGGACTTACCGCTGCTATTGTGGCGTGCCCAGCACTGGGTTGCGACAATCGCACTCTCCATGTCGGAGCTCTGTCTAACGTACTGCGATTTCTCGCGGCAGTGGAGTTATTCCCCGGAGGTTTGCCTCGCCACCTCAGCGAAGACTGTGCGGTAACCCCGGATCAGCCAAACACTCACTGTGGGACGAGGTAAGGCATCGGACTGGTCGCTTACTTAGCGACCCCGCGCACACCGGTGCCCCATAAAGGGCCATAGACCGCACGGCCCCCGCGTAGAGCCTCCGGCAGAAAGCGTTTAGTTCCCCTAGATTGGGTAGGAGTCGCCTCAAGGCAGCCCCGGCCCATTCCTGTCTGGGAGCCAAATGTCGGAAGTACTCCTCGAAGTTCCACCGGCTGTCGAGGACGAGTCCCAGGTACTTCATCGTCGATTTCCAAATGACCCCATTTGGGGCAGACTTTATTGAAGAATGAGGATTTTATCCGACATTTAAGGTTGATTCAAACCTTTATGATTATCACTCATATTGATTTTAGTATTACTGGACTTAATATCGTGTAATTGACAGACTTCAAATAATAAAAAGTTTAAAAAACTAAAACCCAACTACGACAAGAAACGACGCTGAAAAAGTATAAAACAAGATTTTCAGAATACTGAACTGAACAAAGTTGCTACTGTAGTTGCAAGTAAATGGACACAGTAGACGCTACCAAGATGCCTTCGTTGTAAATTGACATTAATGTCATACAATACTATTCTGAAGTATGCAATATTCAACAGAGATAAATTTTCATGTTTGGAAAGGCGTAGTCACACGTTGTCTAGGTGCTACGGTACGTAGGTATATGTACCATATCTGTGTCCATTTACTTGCAACTACATTAGCAACTTTGTTCAGTTTAGTATCGTTTTTGTCGTAGTTGGGTTTTAGTTTTTTTACTTTTTATTATTTGTACTTTTTTGGTGTTAAAGTGTATTTGTGGCGCATAATATTAACAAAAGTTAAATTGATGAATTAAAAACTAGGTACTTGACATATTACATCTACACGCACATATAACAACATAAGCCCGAAGGCATATAGTGCAGAGGACATTTTTATGGGAGTTTAAGCCAGTTATCAAACTGTTTCCGCCTTCACCGCGTGGAGTTACTCCCAGCTTATGTCGTTTTCATTAGTGCCTTACATATTCTATTAATGTTCACACTGCTCTACATTGCATAGAGCGATTCACAGTTCCCGTGATCCGCGCTTTACTCTTATCACTCATATTGAACATCAATAAAGCATTCTTGTAATTATGTACAAGCATAAAGTACTCGTGAAGCTCTTTGACGTGATACCAAACACAGTATATTTATTTTAATTTTATATTAACATAGAACTTTTTGTCCGCTAGAGGGCGCCATACTAAATTTGGTGACAAGCTTTATAGCTCATAACTAACAGAATATCAAGGCCCTTCTAATGGTACTGCAGTGGTCTTATTCTGATAAGTAGTAAAGAAGCTATGAACGAAAAGATGTGAATTATATGCAACCAGCCCATGAATACAGATAAAGTCACAAGCAAATGCTAGCAATATATATATATTCAAAATGTACAAGTAAAGCGCTTTCAAATGATACCAAACACGGCATATTTATCTTAACTTTATTTTTTTACTCTGTATGTTTTGTCCGCTAGAGGGCGCCACATTAGATTTTGTGAAACCCCATATAGCCTATAACCAGCGGACAATTAAGACGCTTCTAATGATATGATCATTTGTCGAATTCTGATAAGCAGTTTAGAAGTTACGAGGGAACAGATGAATATACATACATACATTAGGGTGTCCCTTATATGGCAAAAAAAAAAAAATTTTAGAATTTCGAAACGCATACCCTCCAATTTTTTTATAAATGCTAAAATGTACTTAAATATGAAATTTCATATCTGTAGCATGATTGCAACCCGTGCCGACCGAGCTCTAAAGTTTAATAAAAAACGGTGTTTTGGTCTGACATTTTGGTTTGATCCAAAACTAATTAAAATGCAACAAATAAAGTAAATATGAGTAAAACTAAAAAAATATCAATACAAACTTTTATTTAAATACAAATTATAATAATAATTAATTAGGGTAACTTCTCTTTAGTGTAGTTTTTTACAGTCTGGATACAGATTTCTATGTTCCTGAACACAACGCAACAAAAACTGTTTTTGCTCTTCTTCAGCCGTGATAAGACCATTAAAATCTTGCATTAATTTAACAGCTCTTTCAGCAGTGTCATTTACGACCTTCAAACGACTTAATCGCCTTCTAGCTTCCAAAAAAGCAAGATTGTCACCCCACGAAGATACGTCTTCCCGAAGAAAACTGTCGTCGATCTGTAGTCGAGATAGAAATCGTTTGCTTCTTTGAGTCACAAAATCATCCAGCGTCATATCTGAAATAAAGAAAAAACCATTAAAATAAGCAAAAACTAAACCACAAAACTTTGAAAAAGAAACATGAAAATATTAAGTACTTACCAAACAAATTTTGCGTAATATCTTCCTTCGATGGGACATAGCGTTTAGAGGAATCTGAACTTTCGTCTCTGTTTAAATTATTAATCATTTTTGTCTTGGTTTTGGTATCAACTTCTTCATCAAAGAGTGATAACATGACTGTTTCTTCACACAAATACCATAAATGATGAATAAACTTGCTTATGGATGCCTTGAAACTTGTCGCGTCTACTTTTTCATATTCTTTTAGAGCTTTCAAAAAGGACAAGTCTTGGTTAGGTGCTTTAACTGCCATTGTACATTCGAGCCAAGGTTTGGTATACAAGGTGACGATAAATAAACAAACATCTTGTAGAGCATTTTTGTCCTTTGCAGTAATTTTAAGTTGCGATTGAAGCAAACATATTTTTATAGAATAGATTGCTCTCGCCATCCATCGCGCTTGATGCAAAGCTCCGGGGGGCCTGAGTTTTAGTTTATTCTCTGTGTCTCCTCCTAAGAACACAACGCATAGTTCAACCAATTCGCGGTAATCGTCTCTAACAAAAGATTTTTCCAGTTCAGTCTTATAAAAAGTTAACAAAGATGTAATGTTTGTCTTAGCAATATGTGCTTCAACGAAATTTAGAGGTGACTCAATGTTATCAGTGTTAATATTTTTCCAATTATCTCTTAACTTTTTGAAAATTGGAATATCTGGGCTACTTGTAATATGTTTTACTTTGTTTCAAAAACAGCTTTAAGGACCAACTCATAAACATGATGACGACAAGCAAAAAGCAGCAATTCCCTTTCTAAAGTCTGCTCCAAAATAGCACAAGCTCCACTGAAACGGCCAGTATTGGAAGCTGTTGTATCGCAGCACATTATCTGTACTTTGTCATGGAGGGTCCAGTCAAAGAGAGCAGTTGAAATGGCTTTAGCTTGATGTTTTCCAGAAGAACTCTCTAATTTCGGTACTGCAAGAAGCTGTTCTCTATCGTCAAATGAAGCAATAATTGGCAAGCGTTCTTCTTTTGAACTTCGTACATCCAATCCAGGTAATAGTTTTCCATCCCAATGAATTGTGACTACGTCAGGCAAATTATTCTGGAAGTCAGTTTTTATTGCTTCTGCCCTGGATTTTCTCGCTTGAGTACGAACTCGCTGAATCGAGGATTTGTTTATAGGGAAATCATCGCTGTTCAGACCAAGCGCTTCTACAACCGCATGGAGAATGTAAACTGAGTCCCTTATGCTTAATTGGCATCGATCTAAAGCTGCTACCAGTTTTGGAGTTATTAAACTTTTTGTGCTTCTTTTAAAACTTTTTTCAGGGCAAGGAATCTGAGTACTAAGTTCAGAGTTCGAAATCTGTTCCTCATCCGAATTCTCAAGACATTCCAAGTTATCTATCGAAGAAGTAGATGCAACAGCCAATAACTCTCTTTGTTTTACCTTTCTTTCCTCTTCTTCCAATCGTCTTTGTCTAACTCGTTCTTCTTTCTCCGCCAATTTTTTGTCGATTCCACCTAAGCATCCCGGTCGACCGGGCTCTCTCTGTTTCCTTAAGAAATCTTTGTCTTCCTCTATCTTCATTCTGTCAAAGGCATCTGCATGTGCAATATCAAATAAGTTATCAAGGTCTTTTACAAAATTATTTTCAAGGTTCTTGAAAGTCAACTGAGTTTTCTTACAGTTTTTTGCAGGTCCCTCCAAACATGATATAAATCAACAAGTTTCTTCACGCAGTTAGGGATTGCCTTCGTAGGAATTCTAGCTTTTTCCCAAAATATAATGCACTCTCTTATAACAAGATTCGCACTTTCACTAACAGTCAGCTTGACTTCACGAATATTGTAAAATAAAACGGTAAGAACTTGTCGATTAGATGGTAATTTTGCACCATTTATCTAGTGGCTTGGCAGTCCGATAAGGAAAATATTTTGTTTATCACTTCGTAATTCCACAGACATTTTCACAAAATAAACAACAACGCACTAAAAATGTTAGAAATCACTTATAAAATGACAATTGAAACTCGCAGTAACAGGTCGCCGCGCAACTTGTATGGACAAGTTAAAAACTCAAGTCGGCACGGGTTATCGTTTATAAATCGGGCTAATATTTATTTCTAGACTATATTAGGTCCATACGAAACTTTTTAGAAGGTATGCGTAAAAATATATTGAAGTTGAATTTTAAGGGACACCCTAACATACATACATACATAGCCTGTCAAAATCATAACCCTCCTTTTGCTTTGCCGTAGTCGGGTAAAAAAGGAGGAGGTTCTCAATTCGTCGAAATATTTCATTTAGAAATACGTTATTTAAGAAACTCTCAACTGTCTAGCTATCACGGTTTATGAGATGCAGCCTGGTGACAGACAGGCCGACTGTTCGACTGAGAGACTATATACATAAGAGGGTCCTATGGGCACGGAACCCTAGAAAGAATAATGCATTCTAATAATAGTGTGTATCAAGAATAGGGCCGCAACTTGTTACAGCGGGGGCTTTGGTTTCCACGCCGGCGCCTCACTAGGACACTTTATTAAAAAAACTTGCTTCATTAGTCTTGCACATTTTTCAGCTTTGCAATTAAAATGCAAAAGCAGGGCACTGTTTATGTATAATCACGAGCAAAAGTATATATATTAATACTTGGCTGCAAACGCTTAATTACAACAAAACTGAAAGCTTATTCTTGACTCAATACAGCTCCCGTTAAACTTCATTCTATCATCATTTGCTTATCGCTCGCTAACGCACGCACACACGCACACACGCACGCACACACAACGCACTCAAGCACGCACACACGCACACACATACACACACGCACACTCACCCCCACACACCCTCAATCACACACCTTCAAACACACTCACTCACACACCTTTGCACACCCTTATACACACTACGCTACAACGCCACTCTAGAGAACGCACAAAACAGAAATTTTCTTTTTTGTTTTATGTCCTTTCCTAAATTGTTTATTTGTTCGTTTACCTTTTCCATATAACGAACCAGTCGTATAATTTCAAAGTGGCATCAATGTACCTAAATGCAAGAAAGAAACATACATCAAAGGGTCGGGCCCAGCATCTTTAACACAAGTTGTCTGGGCAACTTAGCAAGGGTGCTGGTGTCGCCACACTATTGTTTACATCCTTTTAACTGTATGTAACACATTTAACAATGTACTGAAAAACTTGATGCAAATAAATTATTATTACTATTTCCTTTATTTTTCTATACATACACATTGTTTTATATGTTTTAATCTATACTAATATATAAAGCTTAAGAGTTTGTTTGTATGTTTGTTTGTTTGTTCGCGCTAATCTCGGGAACTACTGGTCCGATTTGAAAAATTCTTTTGCAGTGGATAGCTCATTAATTCAGGAAGGCTTTAGGCTATATAACATCACGCTGCGACCAATAGGAGCGGAGCATAACTAACTCCATGCGAACGGAGTCGCTGGCGACCGCTAGTCTTATATATAAAACTAGCTGTCTGCCCGCGGCTTCGCCTGCATGGAGTTCGGTTATATCGCACTTTTTAGATTTCCCTCTGGAATATCAAATTTTTTCGAGATAAAAGTAGCCTATGTTCTTTCTCAGGGTCTAAAGATTATCTGTGCCAAATTTCATCAAAATCGGTTGAGAGCTTTAAGCGGGAAAGTGTAACAGACAGACAGACAGACAGAGTTACTTTCGCATTTATAATATTAGTATCGATTCTCGTGACACAGTTTTCGTTCCCATACTCCTCCGAAACGGCTTGACCGATTCTCATAAAATTAGGTGAGCGTATTGAGTAGGTCTGAGAATCGGCCACCATCTATTATTTTATATTTCTACTACTTACGCGGGTGAAAGCTAGTATTTATATAAAAACATACAAAATCATTTAAAAAAATAAAAAGTAGGTACTGTTCCACCGTTATTATTATTATACATTATATAAACATTCGGAATTATTTAAAAATCGATTTACTTACTTCTTTATTTTTTAATGTCAGAACAATGGGCTTGGGTCACGGAGATGGCTTGGGCAGAATGGGCCTCGCGTTATGTCACCTACTTAGGTATCTATCTTAAAATGACGCTCTAATAATTCAAATAAAAAAGTTACAGCAGTTACAAAAGTCCAGTAATTACCGTTACAAATGATAATATGTATAATATATTTACAATATTGAGTGTTTTTAGGAACACATTTCTTCAAAATCGGTTGAGAGGTTTAAGCGTAACAGACAGACAGACAGAGTTACTTTCACATTTATAATATTAGTATGGATTTTAATTTTAAAATAAAATTTTAAGTAATCAAAAACAGAATTAGATTCGTTATCCACAAATTAATTTAACTTTAAAAACAGTTTGAACAAAATACAAGCAAACCGAAATAACATACCTATAGCTATGAAGTTATAGAGAGAAACGATTTAGTTTGATACCAGAATTATTAATTTCTCAAGAACCCACAAAATCATATTGAAAACACACAAAAGAACAAGAAACAATTACATAAGTACCACTGCTCCGCGTTGTTTTTCCTAAAAACTTTGAAATTCCAACAAAGTTCGTGAGCCCTTCAATATTGAAGGAGAGGTAAGCATTTTGATTTATTTAAGGGAAACGTGAATGTTTCTAACCGGCTGGCCGAGCACGCAAATCAATCAAATTAATATTTTGTTTCTTTTTCTTATAAATAAAAATCCCAAGGCTCAGGGCGGTGTTACCGGTATTCATAATATTTTACATTGTAACTTACGGATTATTCGGAGGATTTGCATGATCGTAACCTATATTTTGATTCTACTGAACTTGATGAGCCGATATCTTCATAATTACTTCTACATCTGTCTCATCATATCACCTAATTAGCTAACCTTCTTCCAGACGTTTTACCTGTGTCGAATCTATTAGTTATGTCTTTGCCGTCAAAATATGGCCTCGAAATTTAAGGAAAAACTAGTTTTTTTTATATAATGTCTCACTGTTGTGAAACAAGCCTCCTCTCGATGAGAGGGTGTGGGCCGTACTCTACTACGCTGGTTCAGCGCAGGTCGGTAGATGTCACATGTCTTTTTTTTGGCTCTAGGACATGTCAGTTTCCTCACGGTATTTTCCTTCGCCGTTTTGAGAGCAGTGGTTAATAATATATACTAAGTAAGCGCCTTATGTGGTCGAACCTACGACCTACAACTTGCAAGTTGCGGCCGATACCATTAGGCCAGCCCAGCCCTCCATTACTGATTCGCTGATTTCTGTTACTTTTAAATAGGATAATTTCTACTTAATATATAAAGCTACCAAATATCTAACTCCTTCAAAGTTCAATTACGAATGGTACAGACTATAATGGAATGCTCTTTTTTATATCCACTCAGAGCGATGCGACATACGATGTTTTTGAACATCTAGAATCTAGATGCATATCTGGTAAAGTCAAATCAAATCAAATCAAAATTGTTTATTTCAAATTAACCATCACTTGGTACTTTTGAATAGTCAATGTCGGTCAGTCCAAGAAAAGTGAAGCGAAATTGCACGTTCCAAAGCGTAGATCTCTATGGAGAAGAACGTGCGAGAAACTCCATGGACACTCTTTTAAAATCATAATATATGGGTTACATTTCTTCGTTACATATTTATGTTGCTTCTATCATGTGAGCACAATGTATAATTATAAAAATTAATTAAAATATAGAAAATGAATTATGTAAGCCCACTGGCAGCTAAGAGATGACCAGTCTCCACTGACGGCCCCCGTTCACGAGCATACCAAGTAGCAAATCAAGTACCTACATTGTTCTTTGTCCATTATTATAAACCGTATCGATTCGAAAAGTGTTCTTAGTTTTTTTACTACATTGAACAGATTAATTTTACCATCTTTTAATGCTAATGGAACTTGAAGACGAGAAGGTGGAGGTTCTCGTTTCATGCGTGATATCAATACATAGTATAAAACAAAGTCGCTTTCGCTGTATGTCCGTATGTATGCTTAGATCTTTAAAACTACGCAACGGATTTTGACGCGGTTTTTTTTAATAGATAGAGTGATTCTTAAGGAAGGTTTGTATGTATAAAAAATGCATAATATAGTAGAGAAACACTGAGAAATCTAAAAAGCGCGATAAAACCGAACTCCACGCGGGCGAAGCCGCGGGCGGAAAGCTAGTGTGAAAATAAAGTATTAGTCGTTACGGGAGATGCTTGAGCTCCAGTCTATGTCCGGCAGTGAATGTGTATAATAAATTTTGTAATTAGATGTGATCTAGTTGCTAACGCCAAACAAAAAAAGAAACAATGGCAAAATCCATGTTTGCAAGCTGATTCTTGATAAAATTATCTCAGTGCTCACCAGTCATAGGGGCTCTCAGCACAGCTTGGCTGGCGAGTGCCAAGGCGTTGTCCAGATCTCCATCTTCCAGCGCCTTCTGTGCCGCCAGCCGGCGATCTCGGGACACTTGCACGTCTTTCCCTCGGTGCAGGGGCTGTATCCTTGAAAGCACCTCATTGAGGGCTTCCATTACCTGCAAGAGCATGTGGAACCAATGTAAATTGCGAGTAAGTTTTTAAAACAGAATGATGTTTGTGTAAAATCCGAAACAAACATTGAGAAGGCAGATTTTGCTTAACTCCACCTCAATGGTTGTTTCGGATTTTTCCATATAGATCCATCCTTAATATATGTATATGTACCTCGTTGCAAATCAAGCATATTCCATCCAAGTTTAGAATAAATATTTTTTAATATTGTAGACTGACATTCGTATATATGCTGTTTTTTTTTTCTATGTTTGTTCGCGCATAACTTCGTCGTTTATGAACAGATTTTGATAATTCTTTTTCTGTTGGAAAGAAGACGTTCCCAATGTGGTCCCATGATAAGGATATCAGGGTTTGATAATAAAGGTCTGGAGTAGATCTGATGATGGAGCCGGGAGACAGTCGAAGGAACTCCTCAACAATTCACAGCAGCTACCTTGTGTTTAAGCTCGATTAATTTGTATTGATAAGAACTTTACACCTAGATGGGTTGTGACTGACATAAGAGCTCTGATGATGAAGACAAAGGCCAGTTCCGGGAACTCCTCAACGGTTTACAGTAGCTACTTTGTTGTTTGAAATGGGCTGGACATGTCCAAAGATACCAGGTAACAAATGGTCCAAAATTATCACTAATTGGTACCCTTTACACAAAAAAAGGCGAAAGGGCGCCAGTCAGACGTTGGAGTGATGACATAGTAGCCACGGCTGGAGTTACTTGGAATAGACTGGCAAGAGATAGAGACAAGTGGAGAGAAATGGAGGAGGCTTTCACCGCCAAAGCGGTCCTTAGCACAGAAGAAATACTAACAAACTAGGTTATAATTTAAATAAGTACTAACACAACTAAAGTTATACATAATATTATGTGAAAATCTATCTGTGTAAGGAATTAATAAAGCTATTATTATTATTATATTACTTTGTTCTCAGGACTTCATTTCGTTTTGCACCCATTGGATTAAAATAATGGTCTGCAGTAAATTTGATGATGAAGACCATAGGCAGTTGAGGGAATACTTACGGGTAAAAATTAAAGTAAATAAAATTACGTCGTTTCCCAACTATATTTGCGTCAGCTTCCAGTCTGACCGGATGCAACTGAATAGATAGTACTTTTAAGAACTAAAAAGTGTAAATTAATTATTTTTTTACAAAAAAACAACTGCCTTCTAAAAACCACTACAAAGTGAAAAATAACTAATTTCGGAAGTCGGTGTCACAAAACGAATATACCTACAAAACCAAAGACACCGACTTCCGAAATTAGTTATTTTTCACTTTGTAGTGGTTTTTGGAAGTCAGTTGTTTTTTGTAAAAAAAAAGTTATTATTTCCTGTGATTTTTTTTTCAAGTAAATAATAAACTAGCGCTTGACCGCAATCCCGCCTAGTGGTAAGCAGTGACGCATTCGTTGATGGTAAAGCGCACCAGTTTATTATGAGCCTAGTCACTCTAGCCTTGAAGACACTCAAATTGCAGTCCGACGGAAACACCGCCGCTGGCAAATTGTATTTAATTTGCAATTGTATGGATATAAATCTGTGTGTATATTTATATAATAATATTATGTGGTGAGTACAATGTTCATTTCAGTTAGTAAAAGACAATGGGATCAAGAGCAGTGGTTCCACGCCCCAGACTTGCCTGAAGCCTGAATAAATATCGCACGTACACGAGGTATTGTGTCACCTAGGTATATTGATTCTTTTACTCCAACCATTAGTGTCAAAGCATCAAAGCTAAGGACTGTTATTGAAACACGAACAATGTCAGGTGTCCTTTCTTTTGGTTTTCTAAGGACTCCTAATGGCTCGGCTTTGTTATCCATGGTGTCTGCTGTGTTGTTTGTCCACGACCTAAGATGTCACCAATAGCTCATTTTTCTAGGTACCTAATATTGTTTGGTAATTTGATCTTGTACATACCTTACTCACTCACACCTTTATATTCTTTCATTAAGTCTATGGGATACATATTCGAGTCAGTATGATTCGGAACAGGGTGGGCAGCAACATCGTAAATAAATAAAATTGCAAATATATGTTGCCACTCGTGTGTACTGCAAGAACGATAATCAATCTGAAATGTAATTCTCGTAATAAAAAACATTCAAAACTAGTCACAACCTCCTCTCAGGGAGGTATTTTGACGGATTAAAGACTTGCCCCTCTGTTTATGAATGCCTGAAGAGAAATTGCAAAACTAACACACCTAAACAATGTATAACAGAAAACTTATTGTTATCCTTAAGCAGTAAAGATAACAGCTGCTATAGAATAACTAGACATATTTTCAACTCTAAATAAAATATTCTTAGAATTGACAAACATTTTCGGTTTCATGTGTTTCTTGAATTCAAATCTTAACACTCGTGTCACTACACTAGAAGTACGTCCCTTACGAGAATCAGCACATTTTGAACGTCAATATTACATAATAAAAAAATATTATTTAAAAACAAAAAACCCGCCTGCATAAAACTCTAACGAACTGAAAAGGTAGAAACGCCTGTGTTTTGGCGGTATTGAATGCTACAAGTTTGGCATTGCCCCATTCGGAGACTGCCACTTGCCTCTCGTCCAGCTGATTTCTTTATGAATCAATAAACTGCCACTGTGTTCAATTAATACAAAACATTTTTTTTTCTATTAAACGGCAATTTTATGTTTGAAGGCTTTTTTATATAAACTATATTTAGAATCAATATATTTATAATAATCAGAGATTAAAATCCTTAATTTTGATACCCAACTCGATATGCTTGGCAGAAAAAAATATGTAATTCTTTTTTTTGTTCCATTTAATATTAAGTTATATACATATTTATAATCAGTGTTTCAAATCCTTCATTTTGATATCCCACTCGATATGCTTGGTAGAAATTTATTTCTTTATATCTCACAATATGGCGTCATACATCCGCCATTTTGTTTTTTTTTTTAAATGTCACCTATCTAGTAGCAGTTGGGCAATTAAGGCAAATCTAACGATACCTCAAATGTGAAAATCCGTTCAGCGGTTCTGGAGATACTAGGTAATAAAGAATAATACATACAAGATAGGAGCTAAAAACATAACCCTCATGGCAGTCGGGTAATAATACAGTCCCCCAATCGGACACAAGACGGCACCCATTGCCACTAACTAGAGCTTTCGCTGGGAAGAAGAAGTGGCGGAACAAAGTCACTAGCAGCACAGCTGGCTGATCATAAAAAAAAACACGTGACTATACAATACTATGTAGGTACAGTGATGAACACAAGAAAACACAACAACCAAAAAATTATTTACCATTTGCCAGCTAGCCGAGCCAAAATAAATAAATAATAAATAAATATTCGGACAAATCACACAGATTGAGCTAGCCCCAAAGTAAGTTCGAGACTTGTGTTATAGGATACTAACTCAACGATACTATATTTTATAAGAGATACATATATAGATAAACATCCAAGACCCAGGCCAATCGGGAAAAGATCGTTTCCCATCATGACCCTGCCGGGGATCGAACCCGGGGCCTCCATGTCGCAGGCAGGCGTGTTGATCGCTGCGCCACGGAAAATATGAGTAAAGTAACACGAAAAAAAAAGTATCATTAAATTATCATTAAGTTAGGTGACGTGCGCTTTGAGTAAGCTGTCAATAGAGGCCAATATCGTTTGATATCATCCAAAGAAGCAATGTTCCCGTGATACGGTACAAGTTGTAGAAGATACATTTATCTAAGACAACTTCAACAAACATCAATTGAAACTGGACCACTCAAAGTTCGCGATCAGAGAGAGAACAACACAATACTGAGGCAAACATTTGTGAACTTTTCCAACCGAAGTTAAAACTAAATAAAACCTTTGCGAGTGTAGTTCAGAGGATATTTTTATTATATTTCCAGCTCTTTCTTGGAGCATTGGAAACCATTATTTGGGACGTGCGTTGCATTAACAAATGGACAGAGACTGTTTCTATTTGTGGCACAACTTGGCGCAATTGTTGTTTATGCTAGTTTTTTTGTTTTAATATTGTTTTCTTTATGGAATTCATATTTACGGTTTCCTACCTTGTAAGATAAATACGCAACACTTATAGAAGGATGATCTCTCTGTTGTCAATTTCAGTCTCTCAATTCCCTTATTCTCTGGAATACGTAGTGGTATCAAGTAGAAATTAATAGCAAATATGTAGATCTTTCCCTAGACTCTGTAAGTAAATTAATCTCAACATGTCAACCTTCAGTCAGAGAGGAAACGCAGACCTCACCTAGTTTTTAAAATATTACTGACATGTAGAAATGTGTCATCATCATCATCATCATCATCATCAATCTTTTTATCGTCCCACTGCTGGGCACAGGTCTTTTTTCATACAAAGAAGGATTGAGCGTAATCACCACGCTTGCTCAATGCGGGTTGGCGATTTCAGATTTAAAGTCCAGGTTTCCTCAAGATGTTTTCCTTCACCTTCAGTCATTGGTGTCCAAGATATACTTAGAAAGTACATATAACTTTAGAAAAGTTACATTGGTATTTGCCTGACCTGGAATCGAACCCGCGCACTCATACTTGAGAGGCTGATGTTTTAACCACTAGGTCACCACAACTTACTTAGAAATGTGTGTAAGAACCTATGTATTAAATAAAATAATTTGTCGTTTACCACCAAACTTTGCACAAACGTATGCACAGCTTCTCGACGTAATGGGAAAGAGAATGCATTCTTCCCATTCCTTCTCATATGGAGCTGATCTCATACTGAGTGTAACTATTATTACCGCCTTGTTCTCCAGTACAGCAGTCAACTTCTTCCCATCCTCGACTGCCTCAAACGTGTCCAGCCAGCCGTCACTGTCAGCTGTGGCCAGCAGCTCCTCGACCATGCCTTTGAAGAAACCCTTGGAGTCAGAGCACAGCGTGATGTCGCTGCAGGTGGCGGCGTACCCAGGGTCGGTCTCCTCGTAGATGTGAGGCATTTTGGAACCTGGAATTGTAGGATGTAACACTTTCGTTACTGATGTTAAAAATGCTAATTACACTACCTACCTAAATCATTCATTTGCTGGGGACAAAGTAAGTTTAAGTTTCAACTACAATGAATGTCAATACTGTAAATAATAATAACTAATATATTTGAAACGGGAATTGTAACTATTTACCGTCACTACCAAAATTCTGTATACTGGCTTTATTGACAAGCGATTTACTCCTTTTTTTAATGCTATTTTATTTTATCACGAACGTAGCATTTTCGAATCCACTGGTTAATGTTAAGTGCCATATTTCATCGTAGCATTTATTATTTTACGAAAAAATCCCAATTCAAAGTTGCCAAGTATTGACATAATGGTGCTCGTGACTGTACGATGTGGTGTCAGAGGGTCCACCCTATATAGCAGAACTTTTTACGTCATAATTTTATTTTGCATAGCAACGGATAGCATAAACCTCTTTTCGAAAATCGTTTGGTATACATATTTACCATACACCGAAACCCATAATTTTGTAAGTCAGAATCATCTTTAGGCATAAATTTCATATCCATAATAATCAATAAGTATAACCATCATATCGTCCACAACCAGCATCATCTTTTGGCATAGGTATATTGTCCTCTATTGGCATATGTTGTATATCCATGATAATCAAAAGTAGAATCATCATTTCGGAGAAAATTC
This sequence comes from Sesamia nonagrioides, assembly GCA_017933935.1. Lineage (NCBI taxonomy): Eukaryota > Metazoa > Arthropoda > Insecta > Lepidoptera > Noctuidae > Sesamia > Sesamia nonagrioides. The sequence goes on along the minus strand of JADWQK010002042.1, from coordinate 538,510 downwards.
AGAGCCAGAATCATCCTTTGGTACCTAATGAAGGAAACATGCAGCAAGCATTCAGCATACAAGCATGCAACATGCAGCAAGCATGTAGCAAGCATGCAACATGCAGCAGGCATGCAGCAAGCTTGCAAGATGGAGTAGGCATGCAGCAAGCATGCAACATGCAGCAGGCTCCGAATGGGGCAATGCCAATCTTGTAGCATTCAATGCCGCCAAAACACAGGCGTGTCTTTTCACCGCCAAAAGGAGCCCGTTCACCTTGGCCCCTACTTTTCGGAATGTGTCCTTGGAGTGTTCCAACCGCCTTCAGCTTTTGGGAGTTGAGATTTCCTCGAACCTTAACTTTGGGCGGTTCATTGAGTCCAAGGCCAAGGTGGCTGCCAGGAAACTTGGCGTTATCGCAAAGGTCCGGCAGTACTTCACACCTGGGCAGCTTCTAATGTTATACAAAGCACAGGTCCGTTCGTGTGTGGAGTACTGCAGCCACATTTGGGCTGGTGCTGCCAAGTGTCACCTGGCCACTTTGGATTCAGTGGAGAGACGTGCAAAGAGGCTGATTGGTGACCCTGATCTAACTCGAGTTGGTCTCCAAAGCCTAGAGCACAGGCGTAGAGTAGCCAGCCTTTCGGTGTTCTATAGGATGCATTTCGGGGAGTGTGCGAGGGAATTGCATGATTTAATTCCCCATCTCCGTTCCACCAGCGGACGACCCGTCGTACGGCTGGTTTCCACCCTTACGTTGTTAACACCACTACGATCCGGACGAAGCGCTTCGCCTCCTCCTTTATACCGCGTACATCGAGGGACTGGAACAATTTGCCCGCGGCGGTGTTTCCGTCGGACTACAATTTGAGTGTCTTCAAGGCTAGAGTGAATAGGCTCTTAATAAACTAGTGCGCTTTACCATCAACGATTGCGTCACTGCTTACCATCAGGCAGGATTGCGGTCAAGCGCTGGTTTATAATTTGTAAAAAAAAAAAGGCATGGCTTCTGTCACGGCTTCGGCGCTGCGGGGCTCCGGCGGACCCACGCGAGCTTGGGCCGCCTCGCCTCTCCGCGCCTTCGCGGGTTTAGATTACACTCTAGGGGTAGGGCAGACAAGACTTCGTGATGTCGGTTTTGCAGCGATTAATTTCTGTGATTAACTTTTGTAGCACACCATAGTCATTTTCTTAAACAATTTTTTTTTTTTGATGTGACTAATAAAATTATTTCTATTGTAATTCTGTGATGTTCGTAGTATGTTAAGTTAAATTATGCCAAATAATCGGCGCTCTAAATAAACGTTATGCTAAACGATATTATGCAAAATTGTAACTCCCACAAGGGTAATTATGCCCAATACAATTCTGCCATCTTAAAAGTATCCCATTTTAAATTCGGACTTAAAACATTAGGCCAAAAAACAATTGTATTAAATATTTTTTATACCTTAACAATGTTCGTTTAAAAATGTTGATGCCAAGTGAAGTAAAGTAATGCCAAATAGGTTTCGGAGCAACAAGTTTCTGCCAGATAGGGGGCACCCGGTATCAGAGCAATGTCCGTCGTCGCATTGGTGAAGGAACGCGAGCACTTCAATATGGTAGGCTCCATTAACACTAATTGATAGAAATTAACATTGACTTTGTTACTGAGGGTTGGGTATTCGACTGGTTTCGGTCAAATACTTTGCGTTCGTACAATTTGTTTCTACAATGACTTGACTCATGTCGATTGATTCTAGAAACAATAGTCCGTACTGGTGAAGATCGACAAAATAAAATACACATTCAATACCGAGCGTCTATTATTAGCCGCCGGCAAATAACTGACAAATGTTATCACGATGCGGAACATATACTTACTCATCTGTTACGATAGATAGTTACAAGTAATATAAGATTGCACTAATTCACTAAATAGTATGTAAGTACGCCATCAGACGCTTTAGTTTGACGTTAATCACCATGTATGCTAATACTATAAGTGCCAAGCCTGCTGCCTTCCTTTTCGTTCCATCACGACGGAACGTATTATCTTCTACCGTCGTCAAGTATAGAAACTTTGTTCGACGGCTACGCTTCGACTACTTTCCACCTCGTTGCCTCCTTACGACTAGGAGAACTTAACTAATAATATTATTAGCCGTTTGAGGTTTCTCGTGGCCTTTTTAAAGAAATTAAAAAATTACTACACTACCGTTTCGATGACCTAAGGACTGACTTTTACCTTGACTTGAGGCTAAGTATTGCCATAAAACGTGGCAATGCCGCCAGTCTCTTGGGTACTTTACCACAATATTTGTGAATAGCTTTAGTTAACTTAAGATACGGTTTTGTTATTTTAGTTAACACTAAAATTGTAATTGTCGTGTTTTTAATTTTGTGAATATATTTGAAGAAAAATATATGTAAGTAGTACGTTTTCGTGGGATCAATACCAATCTTCACGAGGGCGAAGCCCCGATCAAAAGTTACTACGAAATATAATAAATGGAAATCCATGCTAGTTATGATCTTCTCTATATTTCCTTTTGTCCAGTAGCGGATAAAAAAATGCTCGGGAAGTAGTGATCGTTTAACCTTAACATTACAGGTACTTATTGTAATTTTTATTCAGTGCTTGAACTGCATGTAGACAATTTGTGAGGCCATACAATGAAGTTGTAACTTCAGTCATTGCAATTAATTTTTTTTAATGAATTCCTTATAGCTAATGACTAAGTACATTTCGTAACAAATTATTATTATTTTGGATTCGGTCCAATTTGTACTTTATTGACTCTTACGACTGTCTTGATCCTACTAACCTCTCTAAAAATCTAACTTTATATAATGTTCAGATTGATATTATTTGTGCGGATGCGGTAGGTTCGTAGATGAGTGAAGATCATTACAAGACTTCTCCGTGTTTTAGCACACTAAATGTGCATTGTAGTGTTGAGTAGTATGTCACACTAGTTTCTATTAAAGTTTGGCTTTAACGCAGCACATCGCAGTGAGAACTTATTGTTTAATGAGCGGTTCAGTATCGTTTACGGATTGTTCGGCGAGTCCGGAACAAGCGGTCACTGAAATAGTTTGATGATGAACGCGCTTCAAGTACGTTTGGTCAGTACTAGGTATCTACCTACTACGGCTAAATAAATGGGGCGATTGGTTTACGATGGCACCAGCTGTGCCTCTGATGCTGATAGATCAAAATAATACCGATTAGAGATTCCGAGGTGCCATGCTATGGTTTTATAAATCAAATCAAATATTTTGATTGGAACATTCTAAAAACTGTTGTTAACTTGTTTAAACCTTTCATTTTCATCGCATTGCAAGTAGATCTACCGGTATTCATATTACAATATAGAGACTATTAAACAATCATAATGTAATCTATACTTGTATACTAATATTATTAAGAGGAAGGTAAACCTTATGAAGTTGTAGGACGCTAGCTCTAGATATATTGAACCTATTTTGAAAATTCTTTTGCCAGTGGAAAGTCACAATATTTGTGAGTGTATAAGCTTTATTGACATAATATGAACTCGAAAATGAAAAGACTTTTCAGAGATGTCGGATTTCATTACAAGTAAAAATAATTGCCGTCCAATGAAATGGTACCGGTCGGCTAGTGTAGTTTATTATAGTAGGAAATGTAACGCTAATGTTATGGTACTTAATACTGTGTCGTTTCAAATTACGACCTTGTATGCCGGTGGGTACTTACCTAAACGTCTTATTAACAGTAAAACAGTTTCTATTAATAAAATTAAATTCCGTGAAAAAAAGCACTTAAGTTTTTAAAATATTAAAATATTTCGCAGTCACGCAATGCGTCGCTAACAATAGCGAGGTGTTAATGATTTACAAAAAAAAATCAAGATTATTCGCCTCGATTTAAAATTTTATCATAGCTTCGGGTAAGCATAGAAATAAAAGAAAATTCTTAATATTTTTTTACCTTATTTTGTTTACTAGAGATATATCGACCGAGAGGCGCACGCGCCGGACCGATGCGCGCGGCACGTTGCTAAAATTACATGTGCGTGAAACACTATCGAGTCTAGTGGTCTATTTTTGAATGAGTGTTCACCAGCGCCGCCTAGCTTGGGAACTCGGCACTATGACACCGTTAACTTCAGGCGATTATATCAATCGTTAAAATCTGTGATTGAAAGCGTTTAGTGTTAGTTTTTATTGCTATTATTACGTCATTCTGCTAGCTGGTTCAAAACCGGCTATTTACTTAGGTACTTAAATACTTACTCAAAAAAAGAAGCAAGCTGTTATAAAGCATGTGCACCTACCTAAGAAAGTATTTATTACCTACATCTGTGGATGTTCCAAATGGGTGTGTCAAGAAAATAAAATTGAGAAAAATTTATTGAAAAGGAAATCTAAAAATGAAGACAAATATTATTGTTGTTCAGAAAACAGAAAATGCATCAGGACATAAGTAGTGAATAAATTCTCAAGGGACCATATACTTCACGTAAACGTCATATTGTTGTATCATACGGCTTTATAAAAACTAGACTTTGTATTAATGACACAGGATCAAAGTGCACTGGGCTATACGACATGTAGAGGACACTGAGTGACAGTGAAAGATGACTTACTAGGTATCTTTGTAAGGAATTTAGACACATTTATAGCCGAAGATGTCGATAAGGTGGCCAGAGATAGTTAGTATTTCGTAGCAGGTAGTAGTACAGCAGTCCCTGATGTGACTGTACTGAAGTTATATCGTACATAAAGTATCTTCTATGTGCCAATGGCACGGCTGTTTTTTCAAACTTGGTCTCAAGAGGAACTATGTTATGTGAACGTATGGGTAGTGTTGTATGGGTACGATGCTACGTAATAGCAGACATATCGTTTAGGATATAATTAAGACTGATTTGCATAGACAAATGATGGTCGTTTGCGATAACTGTAACCACCCAAATATCAATATTCTATCAAAATAATACATTTCATTAGTTTATTCCCTTACAACTTTAGATGTTAAATGTGGGTATTTTTCTTAAATCTCTAAGTATTAAGATGTACACAGAAATTTCCAAACTTTAGAGATATAAACATCAAAGTTTTGAAAGCCGGGTGGGGATTATGAGAGTAACATCCATTCCTTTGCACTGAGGAGTCTAGCCTTGATGAGTTAATACCTAACGAATATTCTAAGAGCAACGTGAAATATATCATTTTGGTGCTCTAATATTTCCCAAAGGCGAGTTTTAATGCACGTAGTTTATTAAAACTAACTGCACAGACCACAGACCGATCGATCAGATAAGAAGAAAGAAGGTACGCTTGCCACGGTTGGTTTACGTGCAAACATCGTTGGATGGGTGACCATTTCAAGCACGTTGGAGCCGGCTGTCATACCGTGAGCCCTCGGTGTGCAGTGCAAGCACGTTGGAGCCGGCTGTCATACCGTGACCCCTCGGTGCGCAGTGAAAGCACGTTGGAGTCGGCTGTCATACCGTGACCCCTCGGTGCGCAGTGCAAGCACGTTGGAGCCGGCTGTCATACCGTGACCCCTCGGTGCGCAGTGCAAGCACGTTGGAGCCGGCTGTCATACCGTGACCCTTCGGTGCGTAGTGCAAGCACGTTGCACCCGGCTGTCATTCCTGGATCTTTGACAGGCGTTACGGGTAATCAAACACGAGTCTGACAACCAGTTTTAGATACTATAGGGTATCATATTACCGTAGTTGGCTTTCACAGATTACATAGGCGGTTGTTACACGTGGAATGTTGATATTCAGCTGCATCCGGTTAGACTGGAAGTCGACCCAAGCATAGTTGGGTCATGGCCGTCCGGCTGGGGCGTAACGCACGATCTCCGCTGGGGCGGAGAGCCTCCTTGCCGGATTGCCGACATGGCATCTGGAGGCCAGAGCCCTCGCCCACACGTGGGAGTGGCTAAATAGTGGTACGGCGGACAGAGCTCCGGCGGGATCTCATAGCGATATGAAGACTGCGTTGCTTGCAACCTATTACTGGGCACGCCACAATAGCGGCGGTAAGTCCCCTCTTTGAGAAGTAGCTAGAGAGGCTCCACGGCGGCGTCCTCACCTTTCGCCTGACGCAGGTACTCAACGGACACGGTTGTTTCGGGAGGTTCCTGTTTTGTCATCACTGTGCGGATCGCAACGAGGACACGGTGGAGGTCTGAGTGGGAAAACACGGGTGGGGTTTAGTCTGTAAAAGTCTGACACGCCTTTCCGCTCCGCCCAAAACGGAAGAAGTCATTTGATGATTTCCTCATCCACACCAATAAAAAAAAGCGTACTTGGGAAAATACAGGCAAATGGTGCTTTTTAAATAAAATAACGCCTGTTTTGTCCTGTACTTTATCTCCAAAGAATTAAGGCTCAAGGTTGATTGGAATATCTTGAATATATATTGAACTAGCTTTCCGCCCGGGGCTTCACCCGCGTGGAATTCGGTTATATCACGCTTTTTAGATTTCCCTCGGGAATATCAAATTACAATAAAAGGTAGCCTATGTCCTGTCCTCAGGGTCTAATGATTGTCTGTGCCAAATTTCATCAAAATCGGTTGAGAGATTTAAGCGGGAAAGCATAACAGACAGACAGACGGACAGACCGAGTTACTTTCGCATTTATAATATTAATATGGATATCTGACAGCTTGGAGTACCTTGACCTGCAGTCGGCCGTACGTAACAATTTCATAAAGGAAAAATTCAATAGGGTGGACTTTAGAAAATATTATCGGTCAATTATCTATTCCTCTTGAACTAACTGCAATATTTGTTATCTAAAGCAACTCTCGCCGCATATAGTAGGCCGCAAGCTAAACATTAAACATCAAGTTTGAGTGAGCCATTTTCCTTCTACGAGTCTCCTAGCTCGGCTCGCGTACTGCAGCTGAAACTATTATTACTAAAGTATTACTAAAACAACACAGCAAATAGCCCTAGCTGTAATCTGGGCGATGATTAAATTTTGTGTGTGCACCGAAGGTACGGATGTCACCGTGCTGACTGACCATCAAGCCTTAATTGGGCTGATCTCACTGATGTCTATTACCGGACAACTCGCAAAATGGGCATTGCAACTGTTCCAGTTATATCGTTAGTTATACTTATAATCTGACGAAGAAATATAATACTAAAGGAAGAACAAATGTGGCGAAGACGGTGTACATGGCCAGCAACACCACAGACCCTATGCATGTGTGCATAGGCGGAGACTTGGTCGAGTGCACAGACCAATTTAAATACTTGGGGTCTGTGCTCCACGCGTCCGGCGATATTGTTTGCTACGTTAAAGCACGCATTTCCGCAGCTTGGGCAAAATGGCGTGAGGTGACAGGTGTCATTTGTGACCCCAAAATGCCGGTTAAGCTTAAGGGACAGGTCTATAAGACCATCATTAGGCCTGTCCTACTGTATGGCAGTGAGGCGTGGCCTGTGCTTGAGCGACACAAGCAGGAGCTGCGTGTCACGGAGATGAATATGCTGCGGTGGATGTGTGGAGTTACGCGGAAAGACCGCATTAGAAACTCCCGTATACGTGGCAGTCCCGTGTCCGTGACATAGCAGACAAACTGCAAGAGAGTCACCTGCGCTGGTACGGTCACGTCTTACGTAGACCGGCAGGTTACGTGGGTAACAAATGTCTTGCCATGGCGCCTCCGCCGGGCCGGAACAAGCGAGGTAGACCAAAGAAGTGCTGGCTTGATGTTGTAAGAGATGATATGCGTGCCAACAAGCTCTTACCACAGGATGCTAAAGATCGTGCGAAATGGAGGAGAATGTGCAGGAAAGCGTACCCCGGGCTCCAACGCGAAAGCCGCGGATGCGACCGGGACAAACGCTGAGATGATGATGATGAAGAACAAATGTACAACACATAAAACAAATGTATAACACGCCCCAATAGCGATCTATGAAATAAAAATAAATCATTACAATAAATTTATTTCATATTATTTTAAAGTTAAAATGATAAGCAATAAACTATTTGTATTAATTTGAGAATGTACTTACATTTCGTGTCAAGAAGTTTCCAGTTGGGCATAGAAATATCCATGGAATCAATAAAATACCTGTAGTTGAAGACTCCGGTGTTCCCGTACAAACCTGACGATTAAACAAGCCTTTAGTGTATAAATTAAATAGTTACTGGGGCTGTTGTTGGAAAAGCATGTCACGAAAAAATCCTTGCAAATGCAGGACAACGCCTGCATTTGTTGCGACTTGCGATTTCATAACCATGGCGTTTGTCTTTAAAAAACCGCCAGAAAGCTTAGACTTTTAAGCAATTTAGCTGTTATTTATTAATGCAGCTGGTCCAATAATGGAAGCAGTTCAACGGTGAGTCTGTCTAGGAAATTTATGTATTTTTGGTATTTTATTTGAATTTTTCTTATGTTTTCTTAGAGGTTTGATGAGCTAGTCCGTAAACCAAGTGGGAAGTTTTTTTTTTTAATAATTATAAACTAGTGCTTGACTGCAATCCCACCTGAGGGTAAGCAGTGTCACAATCGTTGATGGTAACGTGCACTAGTTTATTAAGCCTATTCACTTAAAAAACTTAGGAATAGGAAGGATGACGGCGGTTGAGCCAGGTGATACAAAGTTAAACCCAAGACCAACACGACCAACGATGCTGCGTCAGAGGGAGATTGATCTGGAGACTCTCCACGACCAAACTCCCGACACAACAACATTTGGCGCATCGTACCCGGCACGCATCGAAACACAATTACTGCTCAGACCCGTACGACTCCACCAGACATCATGTCGGAACACGACGAATCACTTGGCGGCAAGACTTTGTCTGGTGGGTGGTAACTTTTGCCTGCAGCCGATGTTATGGCCTACCACCGAGGAAAATTCTGGTAAGATATCGTTCTGCGTGTTTTTGGAACGATAAACTCGGACTGCGCTCGTATACAGAATGTTTCAAACTGTTTCTTGCGTCATGATTGTTTTTTTTTATAATTCATTGTTAGGCATTGCATGGTGTTTCACAGTGTATATTTCTGTACAAAATTATCTCAGTGGTGTATGTAGTTAGCTCCGTTTAAGCTTTGCACGTATGATTATAATACGTAGATGCGATAGACGAGTGTTAGCGACAGCATCAACAATATTTTTAGTGTTTCCCTGATCGGTGGTATTTCCGGATATTGCGCAGGGGAATGCAACTCCACTATAAGTATTAATTTTATGCACCTATCTATACAACGTTATTTTTTTTTTATGCGGATCCCGAAACACGTGCCCAGTATTTTTATGTAAATAATCTATGTACACAATTTCAATAAGATATAATGAAAAACCACAAAGTTATGAGCTTTTTATCTTACCGGGTTGTCCCAACAAAAATATGGTCAACGCGCTGCTTGGGCGGGCGAGCAGTGCAGACCTGTGGCGTCAGTTGAAAAAAAGTAAACTGAACTGTGCGCTCGGTAACCACACTACGACCATTTCTAAATGTATTTTAATAATATAACATGGCTTAAAAATGATTGGAATTGATTCAGTTGTTTTTTCTGCAAGGATTATAAACAGGTTCCGTATAAAGAAAACATAACGTTGTATAATTATACAATATGTAAAGAAAACTCTTTCCGACCCATAAGGGCAATAAAGGTTAGGTAAACACTTGACCAAATATAATATAAAATTTTACGTAATCATCATAGTAAAAATATTAATGAATTTTGAAATAATCTTTTTTTCCCGCGAATTAATTCCAACTTCCTCGAAATTTGGTATCTAATTTTAAAAAAGTGACCACACCATTTTGACGGCGTTATTATAAGCGATGCGACCTGCGTATGGATTGCCTACCGCACATGTATTAAGTTACCTCTTTTTGCGAAATAATATTTATTTTTTTAGTGATTTTTGTTTAAGTTTAGCCCTGCTTTTTAGACTTTAGTAGAAACAGTTATCGATACCTAACAATACCTTCACGGATCGGACAGGGTTTTCTTTACATATTGTATATCTTATATCTGTGTCTGTAACCTACTACAACAGGAAGTTAAGTAAGATTTTTATTAACCTTATGGGATTTTTTGGGGTTTCCTAGTAAACTAGATACCTTATAGTTTCACCAAGTTTGCCTGTCCGTTTGCGGGTAGTCACAGGGACTGTTAGCACGAGAATGCTGATAATTGGTAATATGTAAACAACCATGCCAACAAATTGGTAAAATAAAAAATGTTTTATTAGGGGGTTTCACTTTCCCACCTAAGGGCCGCAACGAACTCTAATAAAAAAATATTATTTAAAAACAAAAAACCCGCCTACATAAAACTCGTAAGGGACTGAAAAGACAAAAACAAGTTTTACAATCGCAGTTGGGGGACTGTTCTATGGAATTCTTGTTTATCTAGCTAAGAAGTCCCACAAATACGATTGTTCAACTTGTTTTTATTTTTTAGTTCGTTATAATTTTGTGCAGGCGGGTCTTTTGTTTTTAAATAATATTTTTTATATTTCTATCTTTTTTAGTTTTTACCCGACTACGGCAAAGCAAAAGGAGGGTTATGATTTTGACAGGCTATGTATGTATGTATGTATGTTCATCTGTTCCCTCGTAACTTCTAAACTACTTATCAGAATTCGACAAATGATATATCATTAGAAGCGTCTTAATTGTCCGCTGGTTATAGGCTATATGGGGTTTCACAAAATTTACTGTGGCACCCTCTAGCGGACAAAACATACAGAGTAAAAAACTAAAGTTAAGATAAATATGCCGTGTTTGGTATCATTTGAAAGCCCTTTACTTGTACATTTTGAATATATATATATTGCTAGCATTTGCGTGTGACTTTACCTGTATTCATGGGCTGGTTGCATATAATTCACATCTTTTCGTTCATAGCTTCTTTACTACTTATCAGAATAAGACCACTGCAGTACCATTAGAAGGGCCTTGATATTCTGTTAGTTATGAGCTATAAAGCTTGTCACCAAATTTAGTATTGCGCCCTCTAGCGGACAAAAAGTTCTATGTTAATATAAAATTAAAATAAATATACCGTGTTTGGTATCACGTGAAAGAGCTTCACGAGTGCTTTATGCTTGTACATATTTACAAGAATGCTTTAATGATGTTAAATATGAGCGATAAGAGTAAAGCGCGGATCACGGGAACTGTGAATCGCTATATGCAATGTAGAGCAGTGTGAACATTATTAGAATATGTAATGCACTAATGAAAACGACATAAGCTGGGAGTAACTCCACGCGGTGAAGGCGGAAACAGTTTTATAACTGGCTAAATCTCCCATAAAAAGGCCTCTGCACTATATGCCTTCGGGCTTATGTTATTATATGTGCGTGTAGATGTAATATGTCAAGTACCTAGTTTTTAGTTCATCAGTTTAACTTTTGTTAATAATATGCGCCACAAATACACTTTAACACCAAAATAGTACAAATAAAAAAAAGTTAGAACTAGAACAAAGTTGCTAATGTCTTGCAAGTAAATGGACACAGTAGTAATGTCATACAAAATAAAACTAAAGAGATAATTTTTCATGTTTGGAAAGGCGTAGTCACACGTTGTCAAAGTGCTACGGTAGGTAGGTATATGTAACGTGTGACTACGCCTTTTAAACATGAAAATTTATCTCTACATAGTGAATATTGCATACTTCAGAATAGTATTGTATGACATTACTACTGTGTCCATTTACTTGCAACTACATTAGCAACTTTGTTCAGTTCAGTATTCTGAAAATCTTGTTTTATACTTTTTCAGCGTCGTTTTTTGTCGTAGTTGGGTTTTAGTTTTTTAACTTTTTTTTATAACAAATTATGTTTCTAATGTTGGAAAACTTTAAAAAATTGTTTAATTCTTTTTTCATCGTTTCATTTAATATTAAGACTGCATGTTATATACATATTTTCTAATGAGTATTTAAAATCCTTCATTTTAAAACCAACTCGATAAATTTGGTAGATTTTCTTTTTACCTCATAATACGGCGTCAAACATCCGCCATTTTTTTTAATGTCACCTATTTAAGACAAATCTAACGATGTCTCAAATGTGAAAATCCGTTAAGCGGTTCTGGAGATACAAGATAATAAAGAGTATTTATTACATACATTCATATATACAAGATAAGCGCTTTGTGCATGCCGCCGAATGTAATTCTGTTTATAATATTGCAAAAAATTGAAACTGACTGCCTTTTGTGCTGATATTTCTAAGTGTACAATACGTAGATACGGACGACAACAGGTCAAGCTACCCCAACCTGTCAGATATTTCCAATCAACATAGAGCCGTAATGTTTTAGAGATAAAGTTGAAAATCTAATAAGGAAATTTGACAGATTGTAGTAGCTTACTATGACTTCGTCTGTACATAGGTTCGGTACTGTTTCAATGTATGTTTCTGGATTTAAGCACCTAATCATTGTTATTTTTTTAAATGCCTTATCATTGAATTTTCATCTTGTTTTAGTCTCTTCAGTTAATTTTAAATTGTAGTTATACATGCAGGTGGGTTTTTTGTTTTTTTAATTATTATTTTAATTATGTCTGTTTCGTTAAGAAATATTACGTAACCGGATTAATTCTTTAAATGAGTTTATGTCATGTCTTTGATTTAGCAATTTGTTAGGGTTAAGAGAACTGATATCAAGTCCGGAAAGAATCCTCACTCTACTCAAAGCAACGTAAGCTTGACCTTTTGGAAATAAGTTTCTACTTAAATTTGCAACTGCTGGGTCTAAAGTTGTGCCCTGTAATTTATGCACCGTCATTGGCCAGCATAAAATTAAGGAAAACATTCGTCGCTCAATCTTGCCTTTACCACGTAAAGCATCAAATTGTGTACACGAAGCTGGATCCAAACTTCAATATCAGGTATGTTCCCTGTTATACATGGGTCATCGAGCTCCACAAATACCGCTTGTGGTAGTTCTCCTGGCTCCAACTGCTTTCTGCGTAGTGCTGGCTAATCTATTCGTCGGATAACACCCATGGCAACATTGATGTTCCGTCTTAGCATGGGTCGAGAGCCTACACCTAATTTGAGTTGGTTTGGTATACTACCTTATTTATTGGGATCTTCAGGTATGTATTCCTCTCGTGGTTTTTGACCATATGTAGGTATTAGGATCAAATGAGATGTCTACAGCACTAACATTGTATACTTTTGTGAGCTTTTTCAACTTTTTTGTCATCTCGCGTTATATGCATATTAATATAGAAGTTAAATTTCATCTTTTTTTTCATTTCATCCCACCATCTCGGAAAGAGTATTTTTAATCTTCAATATCTGACTGGAAAAGCCGTTTTTATTCTCTAGAGGATAAAGTAAATTGAATTTAGAACATCGTGTGCACTAAGTTTGTAAATTTAAAAAAAACATTAAACCTATTTACTGTTACCTCTATGGTGCCGAATATATCATACAACTTTTTTTTAATTTGTTAAAAACTCAGACTCGGAACCTTCTTGGTGTTCTTTTTTCAATTTTCTTTGTACGCGGTTCTTTACGCGGCATTTTTTCACGTCATTGTTAAACCTTATATTAAAAAAAAGAAACTTGAAAACAAGTGAAAAACTAAAATGAGTGATTCTAGCGACGAGGAAGTTTGTTTGACGCCAACAGAATTGACTGAAACTGTTAATAATGCGCAAATGAGCTTTCTACCTCAACAATCACGCGAGAAGTATTTAAAACAGTACGATATGTTCAACACGTGGCGACTAGCAAAAGGAGCCAAAACTTTCTCAGAAAACGTTTTGCTGGCATATTTTATAGAATTATCCGAGAACAAGAAAGCAAGCACTCTATGGAGTACGTATTCGATGCTAAAAGCAACAATAAAGATGAAAAAAGACATACATATCGATACCTATCCTAAATTAGTAGCATTTTTAAAAAGAGCCTCATCTGGTCATCATCCAAAAAAATCGAAGGTTTTCACAGTATCTGATATTGAAAAGTTTCTTAACGAAGCACCCGATTCCGTATATTTGGCGGCAAAAGTAAGTCAGTTGCACATTCAGTATCTACTTAAGTACATATATTAATCTCAATTAAATAGTATACTTAGTAAATGTTGATAGACATAATTATGCGTTCATATAAATTTTATTCATTTATCTACTACAATACTCTTTACATTGCAGGTTGTTCTTATTATTGGAATAAACGGAGCATGTCGAACTAATGAACTAACACAACTTAATGTCAAAAACATTGAGAAACATTCAGATGACTTACTATTAATTAATTTACCCAATACAAAGACAAAAAGAGACCGCAACTTTGTTATTCGCAAGGAATACGTAACGATTGTTGAGAAATATCAAGCCTTACGGCCGCCTAACACTCCAATCAATCGTTTTTTTCTACAGTATCGCAATGGAAAGTGTGTTAGACAGCCTATGGGTACTAATAAAATTGGCAGTATCCCACGAGAAATAGCAACATTTCTTGAACTTCCAGAACCCCTGTTGTACACGGGTCATTGTTTCCGACGAACTTCAGCCACACTTTTGGCTGATTCCGGAGCTGATCTCCTGTCCCTTAAGCACCACGGAGGCTGGAAGACCAATGCAGTTGTAGAGGGATACCTAGAGGATTCCATCCAAAATAAGTCTAAAATATGTGATTTATGTGAAGGCATCGTAGGAGCCATTACACTGAAAGAGCCTCAATCGGAAACTTGGACTGGCCCTTCTACATCAAAAATTTTATGCCGCCAGCCGTTATGAAACACCTAACCAACTCCCTCTCTCTCCAACATTCACGCCAAGGGAATCCGATGAATCGGTACAACTATTAAGTATGACAGACAGTTTACCGAAAAACAGTACACAAGTGACTAACACCAATATTATAGTACCAAACAAAAATATTACACTCAATTTAAATAACTGTTGCAACGTTACTTTAAAATTTTCTTAATTATACTTTAGTATTATTTTATTATAATTTAAAGATTATTCTGTAATACTTACCTGTCATAATGTAGTAATTAATACCTAAACTGAAATAAAAGTGTACCTATCTTGTGATTGTAAACATTTTTTTATTGCATTTAGTCATTTCCTCGCTGAGGTGGAATGAAAAGTTACGTGTTGCACTCGAGTGCAAAGATTTTTCACCTCGTGTCCTTTTGATTCCCTCGCTCAGGATTCTAATTTTGAATCACTCGCTGCGCTCGTGATTCAATTTTAGAATCCTTCGCTTGCTCGGTCATCAAAATTGAACACGCGGTTAAAAAGCAACTTTGCACTCTTGTATAACAAATAACTATTTTTAATTTACAAACTTAGTGCACACGATGTTCTAAATTCAATTTACTTTATCCTCTAGAGAATAAAAACGGCTTTTCCAGTCAGATATTGAAGATTAAAAATACTCTTTCCGAGATGGTGGGATGAAAAAAATATTACATACAAGATACGCGCTGAAAACATAACCCTTCCTGGCAGTCGGGTAAATATAGAACTGCAGTCAGCAGTAAAGAGATTTAAGAAAAAAAAATCTACGGCCACATGAGTTTTAAACAGCCAGTGTGAACTTAGCGCAAACTTCTTTGAGCGGAATAAGCCGCAGCAGCAATTACGCCGTGAGTTCCATAATTAAAAAGTCGATCAGCATCATCATCATCATTATCAACCTTTTTATCGTCCCACTGCTGGGCAGAGGTCTCCTCTCATACAGAGACCATTGTTTATTGATACATATTTAACTGCTAAGTGAGACACTTATTGTAATGAAGACTTAGACTAGTGCTTGACCGCTATTCAATCAATTTCAATCAATTTGGTAAACAGTGATGCAATCTATTCTATATGTAGTGATGTATATTCTACACAAGTCGGTCTAATCCCCTTTCACGGTTGCACGGATTCCTTTGCACGGATTTCGATGAATTTCACATTTACACAATTTAGCACATTGATATACCATTTCTAATGGTAGAACAGTTAATGGCGGATAAACAGGGGACTGTCTTTTTACATTTGATGTCCGAAAATAACTGATTACAAATGTCAAATAATTTGAGCTGTCTATGGCCCTGGCTTTGACAGCAAATTGTAGTTTGCATGTTCGAGTACGAGACTTATGGTGATATTTTTTCTATGTATGTTTTTCTTTTTATTTTTTTATTAATATTGTATATTTTAAGGTATCTAGTTGTAACGTGCGTTTTGTTTGTGCGGAATAAACAAAAATCTTTATTTTCTTTCTTTCTTTCTTTGATTTTAGAATAAATGAGTTTTATTTTATAATTGCTATCTAGCTAGTGCGCTTCCGAAATGTTTAAGCGACTGCTCCGTTTCTATGGCACCTCAGACTCAGATGTAGCACGCAGACGGCTATCAAGCTAAAACGTAAAACTGCTTCGCTTATTGTATAGAGTGCGGAGTAGCTGCCGCCATATTCTGAGAGCGATGGCGTAAAGCTATACTGAAAATATTAATTATTTGGAGCGGAGGTTGATTAGGTCAGAAACATAATTTTCTTGCTTAGTCATCCTTTGTTTTGTTTATAGATACTATAATGAAAGCTCCTTAGAGATTTCATGTCAAAAAAAGTTTCATCTAAAGCTGTTATTTATCTGTCATAAGTGGCGGGCTGTGAACAAGATTATAAAATACGGGATTATTCCACATCCCGGACGTTGAATAATAACTCTATCTGACATTTTATTGTTGTTGAGGACTTGCGTAATCGTAACAAAGTGTCCAGGACGATACAGATCGATTAGCGCGCCTAACAATTATTTTCGATATTACCATTCCGCATGGCGAGCAACTCGTGAAGTACGAGAAAGCGAAAAAATACGTATATCTCTGCTTAACTTGTACGACCCTTGAGTTGTCGACAAGTGAAATCTGGACTCGGCCCTCATAGTGCCGATTAAATTGTAGCACTCACTGACAAGGAACTACTCTCTCACTTTAACTAATATAAGTAACTCTCGTTATCATCCCGCTAGTCAAGGTTCTAGTAAGAATGTAAATCAAGATGAGCGGAGAACGGTTTTTTTTTTTTTTTTTTACAAATTATAAACCAGCGCTTGACCGCAATCCTGCCTGATGGTAAGCAGTGACGCAATCGTTGATGGTAAAGCGCACTAGTTTATTAAGAGCCTATTCACTCTAGCCTTGAAGACACTCAAATTGTAGTCCGACGGAAACACCGCCGCGGGCAAATTGTTCCAGTCCCTCGATGTACGCGGTATAAAGGAGGAGGCGAAGCGCTTCGTCCGGATCGTAGTGGTGTTAACAACGTAAGGGTGGAAACCAGCCGTACGACGGGTCGTCCGTTGGTGGAATGGAGATGGGGGAATTAAATCATGCAATTCCCTCGCACACTCCCCGAAATGCATCCTATAGAACACCGAAAGGCTGGCTACTCTACGCCTGTGCTCTAGGCTTTGGAGACCAACTCGAGTTAGATCAGGGTCACCAATCAGCCTCTTTGCACGTCTCTCCACTGAATCCAGAGTGGCCAGGTGACACTTGGCAGCACCAGCCCAAATGTGGCTGCAGTACTCCACACACGAACGGACCTGTGCTTTGTATAACATTAGAAGCTGCCCAGGTGTGAAGTACTGCCGGACCTTTGCGATAACGCCAAGTTTCCTGGCAGCCACCTTGGCCTTGGACTCAATGAACCGCCCAAAGTTAAGGTTCGAGGAAATCTCAACTCCCAAAAGCTGAAGGCGGTCGGAACACTCCAAGGACACATTCCGAAAAGTAGGGGCCAAGGTGAACGGGCTCCTTTTGGCGGTGAAAAGACACGCCTGTGTTTTGGCGGCATTGAATGCTACAAGATTGGCATTGCCCCATTCGGAGACTGCCTGCAGTGCAACACTCGTTCGCTCAACCATGGCCTCTCTTTCGGACCGGATTGATTCCCTACTAGCCCGAGCATCCGGCAGGTATCTCTCTACAACTGTGCTGTCATCTGCATACCCATAGATACCGGGCATCAGCAGATCGTTAATATGCAGCAGAAACAGAGTTGCAGAGAGAACAGACCCCTGAGGAACACCGGCATTAGTTGACATGGGCTCAGAAGAACATCCGTCGACAACAACTCGGAGGGACCGTTCAGTCAGGAAGTCTTTTACCCAGCCAGTCAGGCTAGGGGAAATGCCGTACGCTGGAAGCTTACTCAAAAGGCCAGCGTGCCAAACCCGGTCGAAGGCCTTCGAGACATCAAGGGAGACAGCAATCGCTTCCCCATTCTTCTCGAGGGCCTCGCCCCACAAGTGAGTGGCATACACTAGTAGGTCCCCAGTTGACCGATTGCGGCGAAACCCGTACTGTCGGTCACTGAGGAGATCGTTACCTTCCAGGTATGCCAAGAGGCGCGAGTTCAATACACGCTCCATAATTTTGCAAAGTATGGAGGTGATCGAAATCGGCCGATAGTTGGCAGGATCGGCACGACTACCCTTCTTGGGCACAGGCTGCACGTTAGCAAGCTTCCAGGACTTGGGCACTATACCAGTCCTAAATGAGAGGCGATACAAGCGCGTCAATACAGGAGACAACTCGGGCGCACATGTTTTAAGAACAATCGCTGGTATACCATCCGGACCACTAGCCTTATTCACGTCCAGACGACACAGTACTCTCAGAACCTCCTTGTTTCTAATGCGAACCTCAGGCATTGAAGCTCCGCAATGAGGTAAATTAGGTGGAGTAGCACTGCCAGTATCAAGACGCGAATTATGGGCAAAGAGAGATGCAAAGAGACCTGCTTTCTCTCTCGCCGTATGAGCCAGTGTTCCATCAGGCCTAACCAGCGGAGGCAGTGAGGGCCGACAGAAGTTCGCTTCAACCGATTTGGCAAGGGACCAAAAAGATCTGCTACCGGATGGCTGCGCAGATAACTTGTTGCCAATATGGGTAATGCGGTCGAAGCGAGCCTTCTTGAGCGCCTTCTTGTAGGACTTGGCAGCACGGTTAAAGGCTCTCTTCTTTGAGCTTAGATCCGGAGCTCCGCGGTCACGAGCGTCAACCCAGGCGAGAAATGCCGTGTGCTTACGCTGTTCAGCTTGGACACAATCGGCATTGAACCATGGGCGAGCTGAGCCACCGACGGGCACGTCATTGAATGGGATAAAATACTCCATAGCTTGACGCACCACATCGGTTATAGCGTCCGCACAGCTCGAAGGATTGTCAAAGGAGAAGCAGACCTGCTGCCAAGGATAAGACGCAAAGAAGTGGCGCATCTCATCCCAATCCGCTGACCTGTATCGCCACATTCGCCGTTCACCACGAGAGTCGTGATCTGGTGGGGAGAAGGACGTTACAGACTTCACCAGACAGTGGTCTGAAGTTCCCAACGGTGAGGAAACTGTTACAACACATCTGTCCGGATCAGTGGTCAGCAGAAGGTCCAAACAGTTGGCAGTATGCCCAACTACATCAGGCACCCTAGTCGCTTGCTCTACCAGCTGGGAAAGGCCCATAGAAAGCGCGAAGTTTCGCGCTTCTCTCCCAGCGTGGTCGGTCCTCTGGTATGGGAAGAGCCAGTCCTGGTGGCAGGCGTTGAAGTCCCCCAGAGCGACGAACTGAGCGTCAGGGTGCCGATGCAGCGCATTGTCAGCAGCCTCACTGAGGTGGTCAAATAAACGAGTTGTCTCCTGATCACCGCTGTGCGATCGGTAGACA
The DNA here is from genome assembly GCA_017933935.1 of Sesamia nonagrioides. Lineage (NCBI taxonomy): Eukaryota > Metazoa > Arthropoda > Insecta > Lepidoptera > Noctuidae > Sesamia > Sesamia nonagrioides. Next base: position 518,863 of record JADWQK010002042.1, on the reverse strand, counting down.
CAGGTGTAAACAATTTTGTCCACACCAGTGTCAACCAACAGCCATAGGGACGAGAAGTGAGGGTCCTCGAGGTGACGGAGGCGCCGGCAACAGATGTCATTGCGGACATACACACAGACCCCGGCACGCTGCAGGAAATGATGCTCCAAAGAGTATCCCGGGTAGCCGAGGTACGCCGCGTCAGTCGGACATCTTATCTGGGTCTCCGTCAAGAAAAGTAGGTGGGGCTTTTCAGTCTCAAGGTGGTAATGGACTGCATCGATATTGGAGTGCAAACCTCGGATGTTTGAGAGGTGCACTATGAACGAGAGGACGTGCGCCCGCTGTGCACACCTACTTTTCCTTTTGTAACTTTTCATATTAAGTTTATATACTGAGTGAATAGGAAGGAAGACGGCAGTTGAGTGAGGTGATGCAATGATAAACCCAACAATACGACCAACGATGCTGGGCCAGAGGGAGATTGTTCTGGAGACTGCGGGGACGCCCGAACCCCCCCAGGGATCGCCATCGGGTCCTCTCGTCCGGTCGCCAACCGGCACGATGGGGCCACCCTGGGATTTTTCGCAGTTGGCGGGGCAGCCTTTCGTATGTGGCTGGCACACTACTTGGGCCCCCAACTACCTGCGGTCGGCCAGCGGAGAACCGTGCTTCGGATCCCGCTACCCTCCACGAACAAACTCCCGACACAACACCATCTGGCGCATCGCACCCGGCACACATCGCAACACAACTGCTCAGACCCGTCCTCCGAACGGCTTCACCAGACATCATGCCGGAACACGACGAATCGCTTGGCGGCATGTCTTTGTCTGGTGGGTGGTAACTTATGCCGGCGGTTGATGTTGTGACCTACCACCGAGAAAACCTACCTATACCTTCCGATCACCACAAGTGGCCCATGAGCACGCGGATTGGCATAAACAAAGAGAGGCCTGTTTTCAGTAGATCATTTAGTACTTGGATGGATAAACTATTGCTTGACTGCAATCCAGCCTAATGGTAAGCAGTGATGCAATCGTTGACGGTAAAGCGTGCTACTTTATTACAACGATGACGAAATATATAACTAAAACTGTATTTGTATTATGTGGTAGGACATAACTTCGGCTGCCGGCAGACGTAACCACCCAACAAATAAAGTCTTGCCGCCAAACGATTCGTCGTGTGCCGATGTCTGAGCAGTTGTATTGCGGCATGTGTGCCGGGTATGATGCGCCAAAATGTTGTTGTGTCGGGAGTTTGGTCGTGGAGGGTCTCCAGATCAATCTACCTCTGGCGTAGCATCGTTGGTCGTGTTGTTGGTTTTCACTTCGCTCAACTGCCGTCTTCCCTCGCATTCACACAGTTTTTTTTTGTGAAGATGCTCTTAATAAATTAGTGCGCTTTACCATGAACGATTGCATCGCTGTTTACCATCAGTCGGGATTGCCGTTAAGCACTAGTTAATAAATAAAAAAAGGATATATTTTAAAACTATTAAAAATATAGAGAATATTAATATTCCTCGCCGACGACAAACATATTTTTATTCTCACCTGTCATTACCAAACATAATGGTTCCACCGCCGCCCGCGCTGGTGCGCTGCGGAGCGTCACTTTAACGGCACGCTGCGTAAGCGATGACGCGACGCTTATCAGTGGTTATCACCCCGCGAGCCTCGCACCTCGTGGCTCGTGCTCGTCCAGTCGCGCGCCCACGCTTGTCTCAAGCGCACGTTGTTTCGCGTTTCGCGTAGCCCGCTTCGCTCGCTCCCGTAACCACACAACACCCGTAAGTGTCAAACCCCACATAACTTCGTTCATAGCCCCGTGGTACTCCCACAACTCAACATATAATTAAATCAGACTAAATAAATAGTGTTCGGCTCTCTGATTACTTTATTGTTTGTAGATAGAATATTATTCGTCGTGACCGCAATGTTACTTCAGATTTTTTGGGGAAAATTGGATTTTTTCTTAAATTTACTCGTGAGTCGCTGGAAACGCACCAACTTACGCAAGGCCGCATCATCCTAAAGCAAATTTGTCGGTCTTAGTGTATCACCTCGGATATTGTTATCGCGTTAGATGCCTCTGCCTGGGATGACCGAGCATGCTATCGTTTGCCGTGAAATCCGTTGTTTTTCGTCACAATTTCGTAAATGAAACAGACATTGGTTGTGACAGCACCATAGAGAGGTGTACAGTTACATACGGGCGCCAAATAACTGAAAGTGTTCTCTCGAACTATCGTTAACTTATTTCATGAAGGTGACATCACGGGGCACTGGCAATGTTTTAGTATTTACTGAAGTTAGGAAGTTTTCGTGAGGTAGGTTTCTATTGGCAAGAATTTTCGTGAAAGATAAATGTTAGTGCGCGATACGGCGAGCCTTTGTCAACACAGTGCTAAGTGTTCTTTAGTTAGCTATGTCAGTAGTTGCTATGCCACTGAGACGATTCTCACGATCACGGAAATCTTATTAAATTTATTTTATATAACTGTTGTCTTGTCTTAATACCTGTAACATTGTAATGTGAGGTTAGTGTGTCGTTTAAAATCGTATTTAAACCAATTTTCGCAAGGAGTGGAACCGCTCGCTGCACGCTGGTTGGAGTGTGTCGGATGTTACGGGCATTGTTATTGTGCTATTAGCAATAGTAATAGTCTATTGTGTTGCTGTTCATTAGTTTGTAGTGTCGCGAATGTCACTACATCGTTCAAAAGGTATCTATGAATACGGCGACGAATGAGTTTCACAACACATGATGAAAACTTATGGAAAATTCTTTTACTGCAGGCGCAGACATGCTTAGCGTTAGGAACCTCTTGATGGCATTCTCACTGGTGCCTACTATGAAGGAATAGTTGTACCGATGATCGTTGAAAATTGTACAGTAATATAAAATAAAATGAATAGTCTTTGAAGTAAAGAACCTTGTTTACATATATATGTAAACAAACAAACAGAATATAACCAGTGTTACATGTAACTGTAAGGCGACGGCGACGGAGAGGTAACCGCAGAGAGGGAGGGGGGGGGGGGGAGGAGCAAGGTCCATTCTTTTACGATTCGTTCACCAGAACAGCTGTTTTTGTTTAACAATTAAAAGGTTATGATCAATTTAGATTTAACAACTTGATAATGCTTGGAAACAAATGTTCACAATGACACTAGAATCAGTATTCCTTGCAGAGATTTAAAATATTTCGAGATCTTTATTTTTTTTATAATATGTGGTTCTTTCTGTCAATCATTATTTTACGTGAATAATTTCTTCCAAATATTTACAGTAATTATCATAAAAAACTTTTCTTTAGCTACGATAACAGCTGTAACGAAGCATTTTTCTTGACGTCCTCCGTGGCGCAGCGGTCAACATGCCTGCCTGCGACGTGGAGGCCCTGGGTTCGATCCCCGGCCAGGTCATGATGGAAAACGATCTTTTCCTGATTGGCCTGGGTCTTGGATGTTTATTTATATGTATCTATTATAAAATATAGTATCGGTGAGTTAGTATCCTATAACACAAGTTTCGAACTTACTTTGGGGCTGGCTCAATCTCACCCAGATTGAGCCAGCCATTTGTCCGTATATATTTATTTAATAAAATCATTATTAATCATCATCATCTCAGCGTTAATCCCAGTCGCACCCGTAGCTTTTTTTTTTAGCTTTGGAGTCTGGGGTCAGGTTTACCAGTCTAACTGCTGATTTAGGCTAAACTTCAATATTTTCCGTGAAGCGACTGCCGTCTGACCTCCACAACCCGAAGGCGATATCTAAGCATTGCAGTTAGACCAATTGTTAGACTTTTGAGGGCTCCAACAACCCGTAACGACTGCCATTAGATGTTCGTATGGCAACCGGGACCAACAGATTAACGTGCTTTCCGAGGCACGACCAGACTAGTGCAAATACTCATATTCATGCATACAAATATTTGCACTGTGCGGGGATCGAACCCGCGCCTCCTTGCGCAATTAATAAACCTTATATATCCGATTAAAATGATTTTTATCAAAATATTTTTCGTAATGTTTTCACAAATTTATAAATATTTTATTAATAAAAATAAAAATGATTATTTAAAAAAAAAGAAGTTAAAAATAAGCAATTTCGATGTCATTGGTTTTTGTATTTATTTTTTGTCTCTACTAAATTAGCTACATTTGTTGGTTGACGTAATATTAGGATATTCGCCCATTTGTCGCACACATAAATTTATTGGAAATTCAAGATTTATACGGCTATTTGTTAAAGATGCCATTTTCAGAACTGTACTAAAGTGAAATAAAATAATTATTTTTAAAATAAATAATTAAAAACAGGCCAATCCAGAACCTCCTTTTTTGATGTCGGTTGTGAAAACTATAGGTACTATATTAGGGTTACTGATTTTCTCGGTGGTAGGCCATAACATCGGCTGCCGGCAGAAGTTACCACCCACCAGACAAAGTCTTGCCGCCAAGCGATTCGTCGTGTTCCGGCATGATGTCTGGTGAAGCCGTACGGAGGACGGGTCTGAGCAGTTTTGTTGCGATGTGTACGATGCGTCAAATGTTGTTGTGCCGGGAGTTGGGTCGTGGAGGGCCTCCACATCAATCTCCCTCTGGCGCAGCATCGTTGGTTGTGTTATTGGGTCTAACATTGCACCACCTCGCTCAACTGCCGCCTTCCTTCCTATTCTCTAAGGTTTTTTAAGTGAATGGGCGTAATAAACTAGCGCGCTTTACCATCAACGATTGCATCACTGCTTACCATCAGGCTGGATCGCAGTCAAGCGGTAGTTTAGAATTATAAAAAAAGTAACCTTAGAAATTAGAGTGGTGATGTACGTATGTGTAATGTTTGTCTCCATTGAGCTTCGTTTAATTTGGTGTCAGGTCTTGGTATATACTACATATACATATAGTGTATGTATTTATAAGGGTGTGCCTGTGCGCCAAATAAACGGTTTCTTTCTTTCTTTCTTTCTTATATACAACATTATTTTATTTATATGCGATACCTGAAACACGTGTCCAGTATTTTATGTGAAGAATATAAATGTACAAAATTTCAAAAGGTATCATGAAAAGTCACGGAGTTATAAGCTTGTTACGATACCTGGTTGTCCCTGTAAATTCATGACAAACGCGCGCGCGTCCGCTCCTGGAGCGGTGTCATCTTGCGTTTATTGATAATGATTTCTGTTTATATTGCAATTACATAGTGATTAGTAAAATTTTCCACCACACTTACAGGCTTTGGACTGTCGTAGCAGTCAAGTGTAGGTAGATATTATTTTGTACTTTATTCGTTAATGCAGCCATAAGTAAGTGATAAAAACCGTTAAAAAAAACAACCGACTTCCAAAAACCACTTCAAATTGAAAAATAATTAATTTCGGAAGTCGGTGTCAAAAACGAATATACAAAAACCAAAGACACCGACTACCGAAATTTATTATTTTTTAGTTGTGAAAAGTACTTGTATTCAGTTGCATCCGGTCAGACTGGAAACTGACGCAAATATAGTTGGGAAACGACGTAATTTTTATTCGCTTTAATTTTTAGCCGTAATTTTGAGGAATTCAATCGACTGCCTATGGTCTTCATCATCAGATTTACTGCTGACCATTCATGAATAAATGAATTAAGTCCAAACACAAAGTAGCTACTGTAAACCGTTGAGGAGTTCCTGGAACTGGCTTTTGTCTTCATCATCAGCTCTCTAATGACAGTCACTACCCATCTAGGTGTGAGGTTCTTATCAATACAAATTATTCAAGCACAAACACAAGGTGGCTGCTGTGAATCATTGAAGAGTTCCCTCGTCTGTCTCCCGGCTCCTTCATCAGATCTACTTCAGACCCTTATTAAATTGGAGTGCTTTAAATTACCTAATGAAAAAACTTACAAATGTACTTGCCGTCCCTACAATTTTTGAAAGTTCTCCTGGTTTTCTCTGGTCTGCCACCATCAAACCCTGATGTCCTTATCATGGGACCACCTTGGGAATGTCTTCTTTCCAACAGAAAAAGAATGATCAAAATCGGTTCATAAACTACGAAGTTATCCGCGAACAAACATAGAAAAAAAAGCATATATACGGTCGAATTGAGTAACCTCCTCCTTTTTGAAGTCGGTTAAAAAATGTAGTCAATGTAAATTGTTGCACCTTATGCTAACTTCTTAAAGTTCAAAGTGCTTGAAATGTGTTGAAAATCGCATTACTTAACACAGCAGGCTGTAGGTACAAATATAACTTATACAAAATAATAACTTTCTACAAAAATCCATCTCGACCTGTTTAAATATGTTACTCATCACTATTTAGAACAAGTTACTTAATCATGATGGCCGATGGGGCAGTAAGCCTCTGGAGTGGCGGCTACGTACCGGAACACGCAGCCTAGGGAGGCCTTCAACAAGGTGGACTGATAACCGGGTGACGGTCGCAGGAAGCCGATGGATGGGGGCAGCAAAAGACCGGTTATCGTGAAAAGCCTTGGGCGAGGCCTTTGTCCAGCGGTGGACCTTTATAGGCTGAAGAAGAAGAAGAAGAAGACTTAATCATTTTTATTCTAAGGCTCCGTTTCGTATACAAGGTCTTTTACGTGACCTGAAGGATAAAAATCTAAGGGAGTCAGATCCGGTGACCTTGATCTTGGTGGTCACTGCACTGGTCCACCGCGATCGATCCATTGCTTCTTTTATTCTTGGTTCAGGTATTCTCGCACTTGTCAATTGCGACTTTTCTAATTGGGTCTGATGCCGAATTGATCCTCATACCGCCACACTGCCGTGACACGCTATCGCCACAAACTGCTAAAGTACGTGCCATTTCTATGTACTGTACAGGGGTACTTGACGGCATCCCTCTTTGTGTTGCAACGGGTGCATGGCGTATGAATCAACCTGTTGCTACCGAACGACTAAGGTTGCTGCCTCGAATCTTACGGGCAGCGGGGCGGCGGCGGCGGCGGCGAGTCAGCGGCAGGATCTTATGCGTAAAATAAAACGGACCGGTTCTCGAAAATAGCGGCGCGGCAGCGGGGCGGTGGCGGGTAGCGAGCGGTGTACTTCAAAACAAATATCTCTTCGACACAAACGTGAAACTAGCGGGTAGATCGCGGGTCACTATAGCCGCGTTGTGTTGTGTTCACGATAGTGTCGAAGAGATATTTGTTTTTATTCGCGAAAGAAATGTCTGAACAATGGCGGCAACATCTATTTGATTCAAATTTATTCCTAACGCTCGATCACCGCTCGCTGCCCGCCCGCTGCCCTCAAGATTCGAGCGCGAAAAGTACATCTGTTTTCGAGAAGCGGTCCGTTTGATTGTACGCATAAGATCCTGCCGCTCACTCGCCGCTGCCCGCAAGATTCGAGGCAGCGGCCTAAGGGGTTGACGGGGGGCCTCGTCCCGCTGTGCGTACGCGCCTACTGAACGCTAAGATCTGCCGTGAATTGTGTTGTGCGCATGTTTGGTAACCAAACTGGAACCGATTTTAAGCACCAAGAAATGGAAAAAAATATAACATGGTGTAAAAATGATTGGAATCGATTCGGTGGCTTATTTTTTTTCCTTATGTAATTTATTTTGTACAAAAATAATAAGAGAAATAAAATTAATATTAATTATTCTGTTTATTATTAAAATAATAATAAATGTATTCAAATAATAAGTATTAATTGTTCCGAGTCATAATAACCAGTATTATGCAGACACTCAGTATTTTGTTACGATTGAATGAAGTATTCATTCAATTGCAACAAAATGGAAGAATGGAGATAAATGGAGAATGAAGTATGTGGTTGTGGTGGCCTAGTGGTTAAAACACCAGCCTTTCAAAAGCATGAGTGCGCGTGTTCGATTCCAGGTCAAGCAAGTACCAATGTAACTTTTCTAAACTATACTTTCTAAGTATATCTTGGACACCAATGACTGAAGGTGAAGGAAAACATCTTAAGGAAACCTGGACTTTAAGTCTGAAATCGCCAACCCGCATTGAGCAAGCGTGGTGATTACGCTCATTCCTTCTCTTTAAGAGAGGAGACCTGTGCCCAACAGTGGGACCATAAAAAGGTTGATAATGAATGAAGTATGTAGTACTGTTATATGTATTTTCACCTACGCTACGAGTCTGCTGCACGTCTAATCGGTTTCAGTTTTTATCGGGATTAGTCGACGAGCCGATAGTGAGCGGCTGTTGTAGTGATAATGGATCACTGATGGACACACATCTTACTTTTTCATAACTGATAAGCATTTATTGTTCAGCTATGGTACATACGTACGTAATACCTATGCCTGGAGCGTCCCCGCACGGTAACGGTGGGCTCGTGTAAGGTTTGTGTACCATCATTATCCCCTCATATGAATTGTTGGTTTTTGATGCGGAACGTTTGTTTTTTCCATCATCATCATCAGCCCCTACTCGTCCATTGCTGGACATAGGCCTCCTTCATGGCACGCCAACAAGCTCGATCCTGAGCAGTTCTCCGCCAGCCACTACCAGCCACCTCTGATGTCGTCGCTCCATCTCGCCCAAGGGCGTCCCACGCTGTTTTTTTCCATACAACGCTATTAGCCGCCATCGCCATCTCCGTAGTCATCCACTTTGAAATGTGATAATGTATAACGAAATTCAAAGAACAGTAGATATCACCTAAAAAACTCATTGATAAGATTGTTGATAGCCAAGCAAATTCTTCCATATGTAATAAAGTCACTAAACTGACTTGTCATGACACAGCTCGATTCCCAAGATAGTTTATCAGTAGTACTCGTGGTAATGTTACTCAAATCGGTTTCGCTTACAAGTGTTTGATTATCTTAAATTTTAGTTTGATTATATCGGCGTTTCGATTGTATCTAAACTTGTTCTAAACAAGTGTAGTTTATTTTCTTGTTTACGTCTTGATTCTAATGCGACGAAGATAAAGTCTATTTAATACTTGTATTCTTAAACAGAGTGACTCGGGGTTATTTCATGTACATTGTTAGCATGTCAAATTTAATTTAACATATACAATATGTAAAGAAAACCCTGTCCGATCCGTGAAGGTATTGTTAGGTATCAATAACTGATTCTACTAATGGGTACAAGGCTGGGCTAAACTTAAAAAAAAAAATCCTAAAAAAATGAATATTATTTCGCAAAAAGAGGTAACCTAATACATGTGCGGTAAGCAACCCTACCGCGGGCGCGGGGGAAGGGCACACGGCGCGTGGTCGCGTCGCTATTCGCTCATAATAATACCGGTGTTGTCACTTTTTTAAATTTCGGGGAAATTGGATTTAATTCCCGGGAAAAAAAGATTATTTCTAAATTCATTACTATTGTTACTATGATGATTATGTAAAATTTTATATTATATTTAGTCAAGTGTTTACCTAACCTTTATTATCCTTATGGGTCGGACAGGGTTTTATTTACATATTGTACATGGGAAAATAAAACTCTTTAAAAAAAATCTTTATTTTGAAAAATGTTCCCAAAACAATAAGAAGCAGCCGGCGATATCCTAATCCGTATTGTTATCGATTGAGTTTCAATGTCACGCGATCGGTAATAGGCCCAAGTCAGCCGGCTGTGTCGTAAGGTGCTCGTGACGTCACTGATCAACTTCTTACTTATCTACTAAAAATAGTGTTCCTACTTGACTGACAGTTTATCGGCGCTAGCTCAACGTTGCGCGAGAGGTCGGAGGACCTAGGTTCAATGCTACCTCGTCGCACTATTGATGTGGACCTACTCCACGCCTAACACATACTTTTTATAACTTGTAACTCTGCATTAAACCCAAGACTTTGGATTCAAGTGCCACATTTCTTTCCATCAGATTAAAACACAGGTAATAATCTAATATAAATATTTGTCTTGATACCGTAGGATAATCTGACAGTCGATTCTTAGATAGAGTCCAACATATGTGGAAGTACCTACATTATTCATTAGTTAACAAAACTTTCCTGCTACTATATATACCGACATTTCTTTCTAGGTTATCCAAATATAGAATTATAGATTACTGTCACCGCTGTAACTGTGGACTAGTTTGGAGGCTCGCACGTTCGGCACTGTATTCTGTAATTACTGTATAATCGTTTACAACGCCTGTTATTAAAGTAAAATTATAAATTAATTAATACACTGATCGTGTTAAGACAAACATTTATATTACAATTATTATAGTTTTTCTCGGTGGTAGGCCATAACATCGGCTGCCGGCAGAAGTTACCACCCACCAGACAAAGTCTTGCCGCCAAGCGATTCGTCGTGTTCCGGCATGATGTCTGGTGAAGCCGTACTGAGGACGGGTCTGATCAGTTGTGTTGCGATGTGTGGCGGGTACGATGGGCCAAATGTTGTTGTGTCGGGAGTTCGGCCGTGGAGAGTCTCCAGATCAATCTCCCTCTAGCGCAGCATCGTTTGGTCGTGTTGGTCTTGGGTTTAACGTTGCATTACTTCGCTCAACTGCCGTCATCCTTCCTATTCCTAAGTTTTTTAAGTGAATTAGTGCGGTTTACCATCAACGATTGCATCACTGCTTACCATCAGGCGGGATTGCAGTCAAGCACTAGTTTATAATTATTAAAAAAAAAATATGTTCATAATTATTAATACATAATATGTATAAAGAAAACAACCTCTTAACCCACAAGCAAAACACTATTTATGAACACATGGTAATATACATTTTACATAACACTTGTATCTAATTACTCGGTATGGAAAATACCTAGCGACATTAGCTATGATATTTATTAGAGATGCACTCGCCGCTCGCCTATTCTCCACTGCACTACCTAAACAATATCTCACCAACTGAATGCTCTACGTCTGTGTCACATTTATTGAACCAGTCTATTAGACCGCCATCTTAAACTGCAGTCTCGTCGACAAGTATATGCATAAAACGTCATTAGCTGGCTTTATTAGAAAAAATATCAAACGGATTTATGTTTATAACCGCGACCTGCTATTGATGGACTGTGACTTGTCTACTGATTAGCCAATGAGCGTTTTGTTTAGTAGTTAATGGATTAAGTTTTAGCGGGATTGTTTGAATGCATCTTGTTTCTTAATTCAAGGAGTAGTTTAGTGGTTTTATTATGTACTATTGTACGATTCTACGTTCTTACAGACAACAGGTGTCATATCTGCAAGGCATGCAAAGGGAACTGCGTCTACAAATAAACCATTTCAATTCACGTCTTGTGCGCTATCTACACTTAGTTATATTCAGTTATAAAATTAGCAAATGACGAATTCATATGTTGCGCTCCTAAAACGTGTCACACCCCAGACATGTCAGAAATACAGGTTTACACTGGCAGGCACTATCTCAGAGATAATATTTTTAATATTTGCCGTATTAGCTCGATGAGTCTTCGGAAGATGTAAATGTGACGAGGTATAGTATACTAAGATCCTAAGTACACTAATTAATAGTATCAAATCAACGTGAAGCGTCATGGTTACACAGCACAATGACATGTAATGTATTTTGTAGTGTTTACAATCACTGGACAGCTACTAGTTTGCGTCAATTGTTTAAGTAGACAACAACAACATTTTTCATTAATATTTTTAATAGGTACTTTTTTATTAACTTGGTATTTAGATCAACTATCCTGATCCAAACTAGAGGTCAAAATATCTCTCAACTGGTGTTTCCAAAATTGTATTAATATAATTCGGGCATTCCAGGAAAGCAAAAAAATAACTACCTACTTACATATTATTTATCTTCATATGAGATAATATGTTGGATTTATTTGAATAAGGTGAAACAGTTAATTTTACCACTACATAGGTACTGGAAACTTTTTGTTCTAATAAAAAGAAGAATCAGTTTTGTATGTTGTACTGAAAACGGTTCCAAGTCAACCTTCGGTACCTATTATGTTACATTGTCCTACACTCAAATCGGTAGTCACGCGACGTGCGGGCATTGACCGTTTTTAATAAGCAACGTCTGTTACACAACGTTTGTCATACATAGTGTGCTCTCCAACACATACTGATTTAGATGTTGTTGCGACTACGCAATGGTAGCGTTATGCTAAGTTTAATATAATTTGTCGTGTTCAGTTAAGTATGTAGTGCTTATACAAGAAGACTAATCTTGATCTGACAGATAAGTTGGTAAACTTGTTTCTGAATCTAAACCCTTTTAAATAAGATATAAGCTACTCTGAATTTCAGGCTAACTTAACTAGCATCATACAAACGCGACGCAAGCACGACATAGTTAAAATACAGAGTTGATCAATGTATCAGATAACCTACGAAATAGTACAAAGCAGCTACGATTGTGGTGCCTCATCTTATTGTTGGTTTAGCGATATATTCTAACTGCGCTCAATGGAGCGGGAACACTATTACGAGCCTACCTCAACCGGGGTCATATTGACACAACACTATTACAACTAAACTCTGCGCAAACCTAACGCTGATTCCGTTAATTTAAACTTTAAATGTATCGATTATTTCTAACTACTTTATGAAAGAGATTCTAACTTTAGTCTATCTTTAGTTTATCTAATACAGTTATCTTACCTATAGCACAACGATGTTTTCATATTTCATTTCATACGAAGTAGGTACAACAAAATCAAAATAGGCTCATTATGGTACTATGCAGTAGTCAATTGACCATCTAAGAAATGAATAATAATGGCTAACGTGAATAATTTCTAACACACACTCGGCAATTACAAGTCACCTTATACACATCTTCTTTCATAGCGGAACGAATGCAAAAAATTAGCGCCAGGTTGAGTGCTAGCAAGATACGTCCATTTTGAAGACAAGTGACTGTTAGATCCTTACATATGAAATTGGCGTTTTGTATGGGAGGAATAAAAGTCGTTTATTTTTTAATATAATATATTTATTTAATCAAAGTATGATCCATTGCTATCTATGCACTTCTGCCATCTCACATATACTTCGTTAATGCCTTTTCTAAAAAAAACTTTGGGAGGGGAACCAATAAAATCTTTGAAGATGGTTTAGACTGCCTTATCGGAGTTGAAGTTTTTCCCCTGCAAAATATTATCCAATTTTTTTTTAAATGGTGCTCTGTTGGAGCAAGGATTGGAGAGTACGGTGGATGTCTTAAACATTCCAATTGAAGCTCCTCTAGTTTGGTAGCAGTCTGTTGTGCAGTGTGTGGTCTCACGTTGTCCTGAAGCAACAGTGGCCTTGTGCGATTGACCAGTCTCGGTTGTTAAGCGGCTAGTTTATCCATAATTATGTGGAGCTGCACACAGTAGAGATCTGCAGTAATCGTCTGGCCAAATTTAAGGAAGCTTTAGTGCACCACACCAGAACTAGTCCACCAAACGCTGACCAATAACTTTCTTCTAGTCAATTTTCTCTTGGGGCAGGATTTGAATGGTTCACCGAGGTTCAGCCATTGCGATGTGCGCTTCCTATTGTTATAGAGTATCCACTTTTCATCACAGGAAGGCCGATTCAGTAATGTAACGCAGCAGTCGACGCGCGTTTTTCGGTTTGCTTCACTCAATTCATGAGGTACCCTCCTTTCGAGCTTTCTTATCTTCCCAATTTGTTTCAAGTGGATTAAAACAGTTTTATCACTATCACCGCAGCCTGCAGCTAACTCGGACGTAGTTTGCGATGGATCCGCTTCCACAATAGCCTTCAATTCTTCATTGTCGACTTTGATCTCCGGCCGTCCACGGGGATTGTTCTGTAGGTTGAAATTTCCAGAAAGAAAACCTTGGAACCAAAAACGCACTGTGCTTTCTCTAGCAACACCATGATTGCCATACAGATCATTAATTCTTCGAGCCGTTTCTGCAGAACTGGTGTCACGGCGGAACTCATATTAGTAAATAACGCGCAATTTAAAATTTTCCATTTTGTAAACTCAATGACGCAGAAAAAAAACCAAAAGAAAAAAGTCAAGAGAAATACGCTCTTCGAGACACAAATTGATGAGTAAATAACTGTATAAATTTGAATTTGGAATTCTAAACCAAAGAGAAGATATTTGAGATCAAAGTGGCCAGTACGACAAAACGCCAATTTCATATGTAGGTAAGGACCTAATATTTAGTCAATCTAGGTAGTAACCGACTACTTAGTACGTAGTCACTTTGTCACTGACGTGACTTGGGAACCGAGGTTCGTGTTAGTGGAAGCTACATAGTTAGGTTGCCGTCAGTTCTCAGCTGAAGTCTCCATATTAAATTAGAGTTAGAAATCTAAGTCATAGTTGTTGCTAGTTCAGTCTTCGCTCACGACGCGCAAGTACACTAATGTAATTAGTCAGCAGCATTTCCGATCCCCGAGCCCGAACTTTGTCACAGATTATTATATGTATATACCTAATGTATTGAATAGAATATACAGGGTGTATCTGACATAACGCAAACTTCGCGAAAAGGCTAGACGTAGAGATAGTAGATAGTAGAGATGTCAGATACATCCTTTATAATATAGGTATTGGTGTACATAGCAACACACACAAGAGTGTAGAATGTAATTTGTCATATTTTAGCACGAATACTTGCGACGCGATTCTTTTTAAACTAACTGCATAAGTTGACCCCAAGCGACCAGCGCTGTAGTAAAATTGGACGCCGCGCCTCATGGCGTCCCTTCGCAGCTATTGCTTTCTCTAAGCGAAATAATTTGACTTCCGTTTCTCCACAAAACATTTTTTTTTTCAAATTGGCTGGCGCATTTTATTATTGAAATACAAACAAGACTACCTCGTCAATGGTATAGGTATATACACCAAATCGTACAACTATCACATTCAGAACACACCTTTTTGGATGTAGAACCTTTATACAACTGAGATTATGTTCAAATGTTTAGTATTCAACAAGTGAAATATGTTTGAATCTTCATTTAAATAAACAAATTTTCTGCAACATAGTAAATAATAATCTCATAGTAATCTCTCCTTTCTCCTACTATATTCAAATCTCTACATTCTCCTAATATATTTAAATCTCTCTATTCTCCTATTTTGTTTAAATCTCTCCATTCTCCTACTATATTTAAATCTCTCAATTCTCTATATTTAAATCTCCCGATTCTCCTACTATGTTTAAATCTCTCCATTTTCCTACTATGATCGATCTCAAAATAATCTCAACTTAGCTTTCATCGTAAAAAACGTCTGTGGCTCAAATCCACTCGAGTGTTTGTTGCCCCGATGGTAATTAAGGAAATCAATCAATCATCAATTTAATTGATTATTATAATTTGTTATGTAAATATGGTTTTGATTCACTTTCAGTGCATTTCAAATTCTTTTATCTTTTATGATATTATGTAGTAGTTAACTTTGCCTTTATTGGATCCCATATATTATTAGAAGATGCTTAGGTTAAAAAAGGTTTTACATGTACCTAGGTTATTATTTCTATTCATGTGTACTAAGTACTTGTTGTAAGGCGTTTGGTTCTCATCCAAGAATATAAGTAGGTAGATATTTAATTCATCCTTTGCATGCGAATAAGCTTGCTTCTCTTATTTTGTGACTTAATGTTCGTCGTTCTAAAAGGAGTGAAATCATCGGAATAGCTTTCCTTTACTTCCCTTCAAGGTTAAGTCACGTCTCGTAGTGGTGACCTAAATTATTATTAAGTAAGAAAACAATTCTTTCTATTAAGACTAAGACAAGTCCGGCCATCTTTTGTCTTTGATCAAGGAACTAACGCTACGCTTATTACCTGTAATTACATCGGAAAATTGCTTCTTTCAAGAAAACTGAACGATTTTCCTTGTCTAATACATTTTCTATCCCTTTCACCTGGCCGACCACGCACGTGACGAGCCGTAACATTTCGTGGAAACATTTTATATTTAACAACACGAGGGAACAAACTAATCTGATCGTTTCGTATCTCATTTATCACAAATCCTTAAACAAATCTGCGTGTTAGAGCGAGATGGACAAACTACGTCCATCGACCTTTTACGTCGTAAATGCTAACTGTCACACAAGCGATATTAAACTTTAGGTTTTAGCAATAGAGTTTTGTTTCAGCTTTAGTGTGCGATGGTTATGGTGCTATGGTTCGAGTCCGTAGGTCAGGGTTGAGTCGTGGAGGTCACGGCGGCTTCCGAGTTGATGGCAGCAGTGGCATTAGTTGCGATCAGACATGCACACAATGGCGGAATGACACGCGATCCGGAGACGATCTGATGGTGTCGCAATTTCACCGGACTGCTGAGTGCTGGAAGTACCGGAAGATACTTATATAATATAATATTAGTTTAACATATAATATAATATGTAGATAATATGTAGTTTAACTTTAATAAGTTAAACAAATACTAACTAAACTAAGTTTAACTTAGTAAAGTTAAACTACATATTAATAATAACATCTTCCGGTATAATGAAGTCACTGGACCGTCTCAGCACATAACATTTTAGAAAACATTGAATACCTTTTCCTAATTGCAACAGATTTCTGTGTATGAAATCACCAACACTCTAGTACGAGTGTTGGTGACTTAATATTTTGTCCTTCTCTGTTTGAGAATGAACCTGACAGGACTTTACGTACACACTTCTCATTTTTGTATAGACGGTGTTGAAATCAAACTATGCGGCAGTTTAAAACAAATTAACAGTTCTTAAGTATTCTATGTCGAACTCTCATGTCGCACCCACTACAATTCTAGTTGGCTAGAATATATATAGCTATACCTGGGACAAACAGTCCAACTAGGTAGGTCCAACTTCGAGAAAGAGGTGTCTCGTCGAATCCAGCTCGGCTGGGCAGCGTTCGGGAAGCTACGTTACATCTTCTCGTTGTCCAAGATACCACAGTGTCTCAAGTCTAAAAGTCTTTGACCAGTGAGTGTTGCCAGTGATGACTTACGGAACTGAAACGTGGTCGCTCACAATGAGGCTCATACGAAGGCTCAGAGTCACACAAAGGGCAATGGAAAGAGCTATGCTCGGAACTCCGAGCATAGCTCTTTCCATTGCCCTTTGTGTGACTCTGAGCCTTCTGAAACTTCTCTGCGTGATCGAATTAGAAATGAGGAGATCCGCAGAAGAACCAAAGTCACCGACATAGCTCTGCGAGTCGCTAAACTTAAGTGGCAGTGGGCAGGGCACATTGCTCGTAGAACCGATGGCCGATGGGCAGTAAGGTTCTGGAGTGGCGGCCACGTACTGGAAGACGCAGCGTAGGGAGGCCCCCAACAAGGTGGACCGATGACCTGGTGAAGGTCGCGGGAAGCCGATGGATGCGGGCTGCACAAGACCGGTCAACATGGAAAGCCTTGGGGGAGGCCTTTGTCCAGCAGTGGACATCTATAGGCTGAAGAAGAAGAAGAAGTATTCTATGACAGTTCTGTATTCGAATACTATAAAAAACAACACTCAGAATAAAATTTTGACTTTGGAAAGAAATTAAATGAAATCGTTTATTATGCAAGTAGGATCACTGATCACTTTTACACGTCATATTTTATTTAAACTAGCTGGAGCCGGCATTTCCTAACTGACTACCTTTGAGAAGTAAAGCTGAAACAAACTCAGGGATCATCGTCTTTTTTCAATTCCAAACATAAAAATGGAAATGTTTACAATAACAATACCTATGCGTTTGTACATAACAATCAATTTACGTGATTTAATAAAGACAATGATGAAAATGTTATAATTGTAGCATAATTACGCATATTGCTTAATGACATTGATTTGCAGAGCGAGCAGCTCAATCCCAAGCTTTATTGTCTTCTGAATAATCTGAGATTTTATAATACCCCTTTTTGCAAAGTTTGGTCTTAAATCTTTAAGGCTTTTAAATCTTTTAATGGATAAGTTTCGAATGTCCATTGGGAAGCTTGTTGTAAAAGTGTATACATTGACCCATGGACGAGTTGCCTACTCTGTGGAGACGAGTGTGATGCAAGATTGTGCTTGTTCCTATACATATTTATATTATTAATATTACATATTATCTTAAAATTCGAAATATACACTAGTTCTCGGTATGCTCCGCCAACATAGCCGCATACTAATTGCGTAACACACTATATTACTTTCAGTTTGAACCATATTGATAACCCATTGCTCGATATTTTAGAAAAATATCTATGCTCAGCAACATAAATAACTCAGTGAATGTTGTTGAACTGTCTAAATGAAACCTATTGATACTGCTGATGGGTTGCGCACGTGCGCAATTACCCAGCAGATATGAGAATGTTCCGATTTGGGATTACTTTGATGATTACTCCACGGCCGTTTCGACACGGGCTTTGCATTTTAGCGCTTGTAAAAGATTAACTAATCAGTCGGCGGCTGCTTACTTAATCCGTTAAATGCACTGCAAGCAGGGCGAGTTTTAAGGTTGGTGTAATTACTTTTATATGACCGATAGTCATTTTGGTAGCACAATCAAGCGACGAACGAGACTCACAAAAGACTACAGTTAAAGTTTATTTTCTGTTATAATCAATTTAACGTAGCTCATTATCAGCTTAAGGTGAGTTCTTAGAATTCCGTGAACCCGTTAATTACCCGTTATTGATACACAGCTGAAATACGTCCATAAGGTTGACATGCGAAGTCGACAAACGGCAGCAATATACCAGACATGCACTGTGTATAAATGATCATCATCCGATCCTGGAGTGTGTATATAGGTACGTATGGGAGACAAAAGAGGTTTTGTCACTTACATTTCCTATAAGTGGCATCTGTCAATGTTTTCAGGGTCCTCACTAAAGCTAGACTAGCTTGCTGTCACCACAATTTCACTCAAATGATGAACGCCGAATATTTGACAAGAAACCATTGACCACAACAACTGTGGAATTTCCGATAACATTTTTTGGTGTTCGTGTTATGTTTTTGCGAGACTTGATTCCGTGCGGCAAGGTAAATTAGTTTTCCAGTCGCTACCAGTGACAGGAAAACTGTGTTCAGTTAGTAAACTGTGTTTCATTCTAGGAAATCCTGTTCTGTTGTTCTGTTTTGTTAACATTCTATTTCAAATATTTGTCTTATATTACATACACAACAATTACTATTTACAAGCAAAACTAAAATAATAAAATTATATCCTAACATTACTAAAACTCTTCAT
Organism: Sesamia nonagrioides; assembly: GCA_017933935.1. NCBI lineage: Eukaryota > Metazoa > Arthropoda > Insecta > Lepidoptera > Noctuidae > Sesamia > Sesamia nonagrioides. The sequence goes on along the minus strand of JADWQK010002042.1, from coordinate 499,781 downwards.
TAACAACGAGCAGAAGAGTTGCACACGTGTGTGACAATGTTTAACCTCTAGCCAAGGCAAAAGCGAGTCCTTGGGTCATCGAAGAGCCAATTAGGCATTTTGAAAATTCCTTAAAAAGACTACGAGCACTCAGACCGTCGTCCTGGAAGCCTTAGGGTTTCAACCGGCTACAAACGGTTCGATAGTATAATTAAACAAGCCGCTTGAGGTTTTCCGCAGCCACAGCCCCCAGCAGCAGCACCAGCGTAGCATGCCGAGCCTGGACCGTGGGATGGCGCAAGTGTACAAGCTGCATTCCACACTAAAGGTCTAATAAAGACCTAATTTATCTCTTCATTTTGTAATTCGCTTTTATGATTGTCATCACCATAATCAGCCTTATCATCAATGTTCCCACATCTAGGACACCGGCCTCCTCACTGTGAGAGGGAGTAGACTGTAACCCACCACGCGGACCCAGTGCGAGTTGTTAGATGTAACAATCTTCGTATGTTCGGTTCTAATAACGCGCCAGTATCTTCAAGATATTTTCCTCCATCATTTTGAGAGTCGCGGTGATATAATAATTTATACAAGTGCCTGTTGGATTCGTATGTATTCGTAACATACGATACAGTTTGCAGTAAATTAGTTAAACGTTCTTAAGTTATTAATCAGAGTGACTGTAGTACCACGTTGGCTGGTCGTACCTTCACACGACTCTTACACGAGCCGGGTGGCACTGGCCACGTTGACGGATTGATAGCTTTACCTACACTAGTTGATGACTAGTTGATGCTTACAGCCGCCGTGGTGTAGCGGTAGCGGATGCGGCCGCTGCGCAAGGTGGCGCGGGTTCGATCCCCGCACAGTGCAAATATTTGTATGCATGAATATGAATATTTGCACTGGTCTGGTCGTGCCTCTGAAAGCACGTTAAGCCGTTGGTCCCGGTTGCCATACGATCATCTAGTGGCAGTCATTAAAGGGTTGTTGGAGCCCTCAAAAAGTCCAACAATTGGTCAGCTGCAATGCTTCAATGTCGCCTTCGGGTTGTGGAGGTGAGACGGCAGTCGCTTCACGGAAAATGTCGAAGTTTAGCCATATCAGCAGTTGACTTTGACTGTTAAAAGCGGACCTCAGACTCCAAAGCTGAAAAAGCTTCGGATGCGCCTGGGATAAACGCTGAGATGGTGATGATGACCTACACTAGTTGATGAAAACGATGAGAAAATTTGATACCTAATATTCTCCTTAACAAGCAACGAGTTGGACGTCCGTAATAATTTGTTCAAAGGGAGGAACGGAATGAAGTAATGACTGTGCGTCCTCCCGTCTGCTCATAATAACCGACTGCGACCGTCATTAGCCTCGACTACGTATAGTGATCGTGGCTAGTAAATATTCCGTTTGATCGTATATTGTGGTTCTACTGTGCAGCCATCATTTCCATAATATACGTTTTCAGCTGGACACAAAGGGTTAAAGGCTTTACGTGCCACAATCCCAATTAAGCTTATTATGAATGAGAAATAGTGTTAGCAGATCAAATACATGTCTAATCAGCTCAACTATTCGGGTGCTCTCGTTATTGCCTTCTCCAGGAATTAGTTTGTGTTAGTGTAGCCTAACGAAATAGAGGAATTCTCAGAAGACCACCAGACTAAATTGTGATGAATGGATCTATTAAGTATATTGATTCTTTTAAGCTGACTTAGCTGATTTTGTGGTAGTAGGCATCGTTATATTTTATATTATCTAATATGGTTCTTGCCTTAATTGTTTTTAGCTGATAATTCTTTTTGTGATGTGTCTATATCCACATGACGTAGGTATGTATGTCCCGTTGTAATATTCATCTATTATATATTCAAGACAAGCTTTCATCGTAATTCTGGCTAGTTTATGTCCATGAAAATATTGTTTGAATACATCATTTTATCGCAAGAAAGTAGGGGTTTCATATGCGGAGAGTATTTCAAAACAAATTGAGCTTTAAGAGAACTATATCTGAATATTTCATCGCGGCTTTGTTTGTGGAAGGGTGACCCATGACAAGCTGTAATATTGCTAGGAAATTTAATATTTCACGACAGCTCTGTGTGTTTGGTGAACAAAATAGAATTGTTGTGTTTTGTGCAGGTAAAACTGGTGAGCAGGAGTCAATTCGCTGCTTATACCTACTTAGTATTAATTTCTTTGTCTGGGTGAAATATATATCTTTATATATATAATTCTGCTGTACGTGTGTATGTCATTGAACTCCTCCTAAACGGCTTGACCGATTTTAATGAGTTTTTCTGTATGCGTTTGAGTGGCGACCTGGATGGTTTAGATTCACAAATAAGCCCGGCAGATGGCGCTGATCGCTTGAAGAAGCATGTGATCTCTGAAACGGCCCTAACGATTTCGCTGAAATTAAATATGTGGGGGTTTTCGGGGACGAGAAATCGATCTAGCTCAGTCTTATGTCTGGGGAAGCGCATGTTTTCGAGTTTTCTCTTTCGCAATATTTCACGCATAATATGGGCGCTAATTTCACGCGGCATGACATAGCGGCTGTGGCGTAGTCGATAGTGGTATGGTCTACTCGCGATGACTGGTGTTCCTCGGTTCAAACCCGGGCAATGGAAAGATTTTTTTTTTGTTTTTAGACAAGTTTATAGTTTTTTTTTTAATTTTCGTAGTTACTTAAAAAGAAAATTGTACATAAGAACTAAAAGGGTTTTTTTTTATTTAACTAAAATTGTACTTATGAACTAAAAGAGAAAAAAATAAATAGAAATAAATAAATATTTAAGATTTTTTATTTAACTTAAATAGACTGAAACAAGAGCTCTAGGGGTAGAGAGAGGTATGATATCTTTGTTACAAATGTAGATGACAATGCTTTCCATGGGTATATTCTTAAATCTGCTGCACGTGTGTACGTCACTGAATTCCTCCTAAAGGGCTGGTCCGATTTAAATGAAGTCTATGTATATAAATGAAAGTCGTGTTAGTTACTCTATTTAGAACTCAAGAACCGCTTAACCAGTATGGCTCAAAATTGGTAGGGAGGAAAATAAGAACTGAGAGAAGGACATATCACATAGGATACTTTTTATCCCGTTCCCGTTGTTCCCGTCGTTCCCGTGTGACGTGATATAAGACATGGTATAACAAAACACAACTGACATGGAATAACAAAACAACTCAGTCAAAATATAAGTTAGCGGTTCATTTGTTAAAAATGGTACAAACACACTGCTGCACTACTCAGCATATTAAAAAAAAAGTCTTACCGGTTTAATGTTGATGCATTCATTTAAAGCAAGGAATATAAATACTCTCTGCCGGTTTAATTTTTTAGTAAAAGCCCCAAAACAAACTTCCACTTCAAAATTTATAATATTGTATTGCTGTGCCATTTACCACTTCACTACATAATATAAAACAAAGTTACTTTCTCTTTCCCTATGTCCCTTTGTATGGTTAAATCTTTAAAACTGCGAAACATATTTTGATGAGGTTTCTTTTAATAGATAGAGTAATTAAAAAGAAACGTTTATATGTATAATAACATCCATTAAATTGTGGAGAAACACTATCTCTCGCCGACATGTGGGAGTGACGAGAGGAGGCATAACTCCGTTGCCGCGAAAAATCGCAATACAGCGGACAGAGCTCCGGCGGGATCTCATGGCGACATGGAAAGTGCAATCCGTGAATGAGCATGCCATAATAGCGGCGGTAAGTCCTCTCTTTGAGGAGTAGCTAGAGAGGCGCCACGGCGTCCTCACCTTCCGACTGGCGTAGGTCCTCACCGGATACGGCTGTTTCGGGAGGTTCCTGTTCCGGATAAGGCGGGAGGAAACGCCAGGGTGACCACTGTGTGCATCGCCCTGAGGACACGGTGGAGCATATGGTGGAGGTCTGCCCGGCTTGGGTAGAGCACAGCCTCGTGGCGGCGATCGGCAGCGATCTCTCGCGTCCGACCCGGGTCCGGGCCATAGTCCGGAGCAAGAGTGCATGGCAAGCTTTCACCTCCTTCTGTGAAGCAGTGATGCTGGCAAAGGAGGAGGCGGAGCGAAAGAGATGTCAGCACACCTTGACGGGGTGCACGAGGACCGGTCCACAGGGTTGCGGGTTGGTTAAAAAAGAAACCATGGCACTGGCTGTTGCATGCAAGTGATGGAACACGGGTGGGTTTTAGTCAATAAAAGTCTGACACGCCGTTCCGCTCCGTCCAGAGCGAGAGAGGTCATTTAATGATTTCTCATCCAAAACAAAAAAAAAAAAGAACTGAAGAAGAGCAAGAAATTGCACTTGAAGAGCGCAGCGTTAGTATGGCTCGACTTCGTGCTTCTCACTCACCAGAGCAAAGGGAGGCAGCCCGTGAAACGGCTCGGTTGGCTATGCGAAATCGTCGAGCAAACCTCAGAGATCAAGTGCTAGATAATTTTCGAAGCGCAAGAAGAAATTCATCAAATACTGATTTGAATCGGGCAGCGTTTCAATACGCATATAGGGGCATTGGATGTTGTTTGCGAGTATTGTAGCCCATTAAAGATTTCCGGAGAACTGCCAGGATTGAGCTCCCAAATAAAGAATCATTGAATAATAATATTCATTTATTTAAAATTATCCTAATTTAAAAAGTAGTCATATGATATTGCCTTTAAGGCGGAACGAAGTTCGCCGGGTCAGCTAGTTAACATATAAAGCTGAAGAGTTTGTTTGTTTGAACGCGCTAATCTCAGGAACTACTAGTCCGATTTGAAAAATTCTTTTTGCGTTGGATAGCTCATTAATCCAGGAAAGCTTTAGGCTATATTACGCTGCGGCCTATAGGTGCGAAGCATAACTAACTCCACGCGAAAGAAGTCGCTGGCGGCTGCTAGTAAGTTATAAAATGTCTTGGTGGAAAACGAGCATTCAATTAAGTTTCAATCTCGCCCAGAAGCTCAACAAGCTCGATACTATCAGAACGCTGAGAATTACAACTGGTGTGTATAATTACAATGGTTACGTTACAACAGCGCTTAAGAATGACATAATATATTTTTAGGTTCAGAAGTCGATTTTTTTTAAAAGAGATCAAAATGATCAATTATAATCGTCTTAAACATTAATAAAACAGATACTGTAAACTTCAGTAGTTAATCTATCAAAAGGAAAAGCAAAATGGCTTACGAGATCTCAGTAACTACCGACACTAATTATCACAAAAAGTCCGTACACTCCAAGACCTAGCGGGCCAGTTTCCCGGTTCTTGGGGACTGTCCTTGTACAACGTTATTTTTTGTTTATTTAGTTTATTAAGAATAATCAACTGAATCGATTCGGATCCTTTTTACACCCGGTTATATTTTTCCCAAATAAATACATTTAGAAATTGTTGCAGTGTGGTTACCGAGCGCGCAAGTTAGATCGTAGTACTCCACGTTCGTGCAACAGCTGACGCCAGTGCCAGCGGAGCATAGACTATATTTTTGTTGGGACAGCCAAGTAGGATAACAAGCTCATAACTTTGTGGTTTTCATGATATCTTTTTGAAAGTTTGTACATAAATTCTTTTCTTAAAAACTGGAACCGTGTTTCGGGTTCTGTACAAAGAAAAAATAATGCTGTATATGAATATCGCAGGAGAGCTGATGACGATGTCACGGAGCTCCTTACAGTATTGTATTTAGAGCTCAAAAAGGTATGCCCGATTTATAATGCGGAATATGTAGCAGCGACAGTTGTCAACTGTTGTTTAAAAACATAAAAATCTTGCCCTACTACTAACTACTACTAAAACTATAAACTTAATGTATTTGTACACACGACATGCAATCTCGGATACAAAACAGACTTAAAGTTGCTTCAGAAAAGAAAAATTTAACAACAGCCTCAATGTACAAATCTATAGACACAAAAATATTTAACAATCTGCCTGACACATTAAAATTGTTGAATCTGTATAAGTCACATTTTAGTCAATAAATATTTGTTGTAGGGACGACAGCAAGTCAAGCTACTCGAAATTGTAAAATATTCCCAATCAACCTTGAGTCTTAATGCTTTAGAGATAGTTGAAAATCTAATAAAGAAATCTTACAGATAGTAGTAGCTTGAGGTGCTGTCGTCTGTACAGATTCTCAGAACTCGTTATATGATTATTTGGATTAACGTTTCCCCTCAACATAAAGATAACTGCCTTTGGTGATATTAATATTTTATTTCTTTGTGACATTGATCATCGAATGCTTTCTTAACATTTGAGTAATATTTTATTTCTTTGTGACATTGATCATCGAATGCTTTCTTAACATTTGAGTAATATTTTATTTCTTTGTGACATTGATCATCGAATGCTTTCTTAACATTTGAGTAATATTTTATTTCTTTGTGACATTGATCATCGAATACTTTCTTAACATTTGAGTAATATTTTATTTCTTTGTGACATTGATCATCGAATGCTTTCTTAACATTTGAGTAATATTTTATTTCTTTGTGACATTGATCATCGAATGCTTTCTTAACATTTGAGTAATATTTTATTTCTTTGTGACATTGATCATCGAATGCTTTCTTAACATTTGAGTAATATTTTATTTCTTTGTGACATTGATCATCGAATGCTTTCTTAACATTTGAGTAATATTTTATTTCTTTGTGACATTGATCATCGAATACTTTCTTAACATTTGAGTAATATTTTATTTCTTTGTGACATTGATCATCGAATGCTTTCTTAACATTTGAGTAATATTTTATTTCTTTGTGACATTGATCATCGAATGCTTTCTTAACATTTGAGTAATATTTTATTTCTTTGTGACATTGATCATCGAATGCTTTCTTAACATTTGAGTGTGCACATTGATCTGGTGCCTTCTATAATATTTAGTAGATGTTATTAAAAGCATTTACTTATTTTTTAAATTTCAATTAGAAATTAGGTATATTTAGTGTTATGGCTATTGGAAAACGTAGAGAACCTATATAAATGTTCTAATATCTCATTCATTGTGTAACTCTACGTGTGTTTACAAACAAAGATTCTGATTTTGAACTGTGGGCTCTGATGAGTCTCTGGAATAAGATAGCACAAATAAACCTCTTTTCAAAAAAGTAGATTCAGGTATTCACGTAGAATCAAATACTCTAACCATTACGGTATAACCAAAATTGATGAATTTGGAGTCTGGGGTTCGCTTTACCAGTCTAACTGCTGATTTTGGCTGAACTTCGATATTTTCCGAAAAGCGACTACCGTCTGACCTCCACAACCCGAAGGCGATATCGAAATATTTCAGTTAAACCAATTGTTGGCTTTAGAGGGCTCCAACAACCCGTAACGACTGCCATTAGCGATTAGCGTATGGCAACCGGGACCAACGGCTTAACATATTTTCCGAGGCATGACCAGATCAGTTCAAATATTCATATTTACGGGGATCGAAGCCGCGCCTCCATAACATTTTTTTTTTCAATAGTTATAAACTAGTGCTTGACTGCAATCCCGCCTGATGGTAAGCAGTGATGCAATCGTTGATGGTAAAGCGCACTAACTTATTAAGCCTATTCACTCAAAAAAACTGAGTGAATAGGAAGGAAGACGGCAGTTGAGCGAGGTGATGTAATGTTTAACCCAACAACACGACCAACGATGCTGCGCCAGAGGATGATCTGGAGACCCTCCACGACCAAACTCCCGACACAACAACATTAGGCACATCGTACCCGGCACACATCGCAACACAGCTGCTCAGACCCGTCCTCCGTACGGCTTCACCAGACATCATGCCGGAACACGACGAATCGCTTGGCGGCAAGACTTTACTGATGGGTGGTAACTTATGCTGGCGGCTGATGTTGTTGCCTACCACCGAGAAAAAAAATAACAAAGGCTGTCATTCTTCCTAGGTATATCAAAATGCCTTAATCCGCCAGGCCTAGTCTAAATTTATAAAATCAAAAATCAAAAAATCCGATCACATACCTGTGCATTCCGGTAGCATTTATATTGAAAAAGTGTGTAAACTCTAAATTTATTTTACATCTGATAGCATTTTATCGGCGTGATTGATAGACATATTGGTATCAAGCAGCTTTCTATTACTATCGGTCACTGAGATTATCCACGGACGGACAGACAGACAAACTTGGTGAAACTTGGGTTCCTAGTTTACTACGGAACCCTCAAAACGCAATCGAAACTTAGTTTAAATAACGTAGTTAAGTAACGTAGGCTAACTAACGTAGTTTCAGCGCTGAAACATGGGTATATTTGCCAGACGCAATATAACACGGGTAATAAACGTCGATAACTTGGGGCGATTGGTCATCTTGTCAACCAGTTTCACAAGTAGTCCGCAATACACAGTGTGGGGATTAGTTTATCATATTCTTAGAAATCTCGTATTCGACATTACGTATTTAAACATACACAATTAAAGTTTCTTTTTTTTTATTTAAATAATTATAAATTAGTGCTTGACTGCAATCCCGCCTGATGGTAAACAGTGATGCAAACGTTGATGGTAAAGCGCACTAGTTTATTAAACCTATTCACTTAAAAAAACTAAAGAATAGGAAGGATGACGGCAGTTGAGCGAGGTGATGCAATGTTAAACCCAAGACCAACACGACCAAACGAAACTGCGCTAGAGGGAGATTGATCTGGAGACTCTCCACGACCAAACTCCCGACACAACAACATTTGGCACATCGTACACGGCTTCACCAGACATCATGCCGGAACACAACGAATCGCTTGGCGGCAAGACTTTGTCTGGTGGGTGGTAATTTCTGCCGGCAGCCGATGTTATGGCCTACCACCGAGAAAATCTATACTAATATATAAAGCTGAAGAGTTTGTTTGTATGTTTGATTGTTTGTTCGCGATAATCTCGAGAACAACGGGTCCGATTTGAAAAATTCTTTTTGCGTTGGATAGCCCATTAATTCAGGAAGGCTTTAGGCTATATAACATCACGTTGCGACCAATAGGCAGAGCATATCGAAACCTACGCGGGTGAAACCGCGTGGCGCAGCTAGTTAATAATAATCATAACAACAACATAGTCGTGGGACCTTTATTCGGTTATTTTTTTACAAATCAACATCAACAACAATGTTAAGGTAAATTTGTAATTATTATTATCCTTTACTTCATTTTAAACTCATATAAAATACATTTTTAAATATTTTTGCATTAAAAATTCATAAAAAACATTTAAAAATATAAAAAATAGTAGCCCACCGGTATCGGGAACAGGGTCCAAGCTATCGGCGGTCAGGGCTCCAAAGAGAGGAACTTTCTGACAATGCGAGCCGAGTCCAGAATTACAGCTTTCTGAATCAAGCCCTTGACCCAGCTGCCTAACGAGAGCCTCCTGAGGTGTTGGTCGAGGCTCTTGGCTATTAAGCCATTGGCTGTCACGAATATCGCTACAATGAATGCTGAATCCACTTCCCACATGTCGACAACCTCGTAAGCCAAGTCAAGATACTTGATTTGTTTATCTTTCACGAGGTTCTCATCATGCGGGATGGTTATGTCAACAATCATTGCACGCCGCTCTGATCTATCGGTGGATTATTATTATTTGTGTGTATCGTTACCTATAACGCTACATGCGAACAACGCGACACACAAATCCTACATCTCGCAGGCAGAGTTTAATGTGCCACTAGCACACAAGCTCACGACATCAACTGGTAGGCAACGTGCCCGCCAGACAATCAGTCGCAGGATTCACTCTTTTCCATGGAGAATGAGTGAACATTACACACTGTTCCTCATACCTCCACAATTTGTTGTCACCGTCGTCGGTCCGCACGTGTCCCTTAGGTCGCTGCCTCGAATCTTCCGGGCAGCGGGGCGGCGGCGGCAGCGGCGCGGGAGCCGAGCGGGCATCGAAGACCCGTTCTCGAAACTAGCGGGTAGATCGCGCGTCACTATAGCCGCGTAGTGTTGTTCACGATTGTGTCGACGAGATATTTATTTTGTTTTTATTCGCGAAAGAAATGTCGACGCTACCGCCCCGCTGCACGCTGCCGCGCCGCTGTTTTCGAGAATCGGTCCGTTTCATTTTACGCATAAGATCCTGCCGCTCACATGCCGCCGCCGCCGCCGCCCCGCTGCCCGCAAGATTTGAGGCAGCGGCCTTACTATCTCTATTTCTATTGGCTATTATCATAAAATACGCTATTTTATTATAAATTCGTCGACACAGTTGGTGTAGTGGCTGAGCGATCGACTGCTGCGTTGCGTGTCGTGGGTTCGATTCTCGCACTGAACAAATAGTTCTATAGTCACAGGTAGTTCTTCCGGGTCTGGCTGTTTGTGTATGTGAATTTAAATGTTTGTAAGCGCACCCACGATACAGGAGTAATTCTGGGTGTGGGGCATTTTTTATTTTTTTAATATTAAACTGTTTATCGGTAAAGTAAACACTAACTACACCAGCTGATCGGTTCTGTAAAAATTTAGATGAATTGAACTTGGAGTGAACAGCCAAGTGTCAATCCCTAGTATTAATTGGTATTACAACTCACTCGGCGCTCACAATCAAATCGCACGACTGCTCTCAACATTCTCACTGTCTACTACTAGAACTCCTTTAAGCTTCGTATTCACCTCCTCTACTGGGACGAGGTGTACATCCCACTGTGGCGCCACAATCTAAAAATAGAAACACAATGGCGCCGATTCCGTTGTTCACAAACTAAACTAATTTTAAGTTACGTGCTTGTTTTTCTTTCTATTTCATTAAGAAAAGGACAAAAGATAAAATGTCAGTTTAGACCTGTCAAATTAGGGCGCTCCTGACGTAAACTGGCGTATTTTTAGTCGCCATGTTTTTAATCGCGTCTAAACTGTCTATGGAATAAAAAAGTGCATTAAGTGAATAATTCAAAAAGAATAGTGAAATACTGTAGCCTATTGGCCACATCATGTCTTGACGCTAAACCGCTCCTTATCGTCCAAACGCGAGAAACGAAAGGAGTTAGATTAGTTAGGATAAGTTTAGGATAAGCTAGGATAAGTTAGGATTAATTAGGATAAGTTAGGATAGAAGTTTACTCAAGAGAATATATACTAAAGACTAGGCTGTATGGCGTACTATGCCTTTGCCTTTTCCGTTCACAAGAACGGAAAGAATTGAAACAAAAAAAAAAATGTCTATGGAATATCTTAATCGGACAGGATTAAATTAAAATGTTATCTTCTATCTTTTTCTTAACGAAATGGAAAGAAAATGATGCACATAACTTAATATTAGTTTAGTTTGTGAACAACAGAATCGGCGCCAATATATTCAACATCTAATAAACAATAAGTGGAGTTTTAGCGGGAAAGTTACGCTGAGTGTCATGATCATTTTTCATTGGACTTTTAAATTATTTATAGTGTTGTTTACTAAATAAAAGTGCGTGATTTATGTATTCAAAAGTGCATTCTGTAAATAATTCATAAAGAACATTGAGATATCGCAGTATAGTGGCCTCATCATGACTTTGCCTCAAACCTCCGTCATAGACGGTTCACGCGGCCGTCTTTTTTGACATGAATGAGAATTCATTACGAGACATTGGCCAAATGCACAAACCATGCGAAGCCAAAGAAGAAAAAGAAAAAAAATAAACAATAACTAAATGTAAGTAAACTTACTAACGCTATTAATTTTTTCAAGTCTTTATCTATTGTAAAATGACAAAACATTAATTTTGATTCTTAACTTGACTCGAAATCAAATGTGTACAAGTATTAACAATTTGTTCATATCTGTGCGATAGGGTATCAACGTTTCATTGACAACCATTTCTACTTTATCTTTTAAGAACACTATAATGCAATAGAGTTTGTTATTGTTGGACACTGTAATGCATATTTTTGTTCAAATTATTACAGGTAGCTCTATTGTGCAAAGTCAGCGGCAGCCATGGAAACATTTACTATGCGAAGATATTTCTAATTGATAGAATCCCTGCTATCTATCGTCCGCACAAATCATGGGACAACGGGATTTACAATCCAAACCTCAAAATCACAAACTTATTAATTAACTTAAATGACATCCGACCTTTTTTGTATAAAATAGAAAGTTTAAGTTAATATAATATTAATTAGGCACCTTTATTGAGCACTATTTATCTTTAAAAAATATAAATATAGTATCTCTGGCTGTGAAATGTTAAACAGTCTTGCAAAGCTTAATTAGAGAATCTCTGAATAAATTACGCTTTGAGCAATATTTTCGTAAGTAAAAATATATTTTAGTGATGCTGCTTGGAGCTTGTAAATAAATAATTTATCTTCAGTTTGTGTAGGTTTGAGTGAGGTGTCAAACAACGAACATCTTTTAGAAAAGTATGCTTCGTACATTTTTTTTTAAATTATTGATGTCGGAATAAGTTAGCTTCGTTAACTCTGTTACATAAGTATATTTTCTACTCTGTGAATTGGTAGGTGTATACCAATTATTTTTTACAATATTTTCCTTAAACATGCTCTGTTGTTCATCGTCCATGAAACACTCTTGAGAAAGATGAAAAAAAAGATGGTTCCATTTCTATTTTTATTTATACAGTATGTTAACTAACAGAGGGCGTTCCCGTTAACCCGAAATAGTATAGCATACATACATGCTAAAAAAAATATTTCCATTCGAAAACAAAATGTTTTAAATTTTTTTCCAATAAGAAAATATTCAATAAAAATTTGAAATTGACATGTAAAAGAAACACACTGTACACGCGAACATGAAAGACGGCAACGTCGCAATTTATTTATACATGACGACTACTATTTTGATTTAAAACAGGAGGTTTCAAATTTATTTCCAATTAGAATTTTTTTTTATTCGGATTTTTTTATGCTTATTTTTCTATGCTGATATTTTTATTTTAATCTATTAATGATATATATTAACGAGTTTAAGGGAACGCCCTCTGTTATTTAACATACTGTATATAACTATTTCAAAGGGTCCTGTAATTAGTTTGCAGGAAATCAGGTAATGTTTACCAATCTTGCGAAGACCATTGATTAAGTATTGAGGGAGCAATTGTTTCATACAATATATTGGATCCTTCGAAGCTGTGATTTCCCAAAGCGGTGAGATCGCCAGCAGGCCGCGTTGTTCGTATCAAATATCGACAGGGAGGTAAATATTTGTAGTAACAGGGCAACTAGCTTCAACATGTACTTTAATTTGAGATTCAATATTACGAATAAACTAGCTTCTGTCCAGGACTTCGCCCACGTGAACTTTCGTCACCCGACGCACTGTAATTTCACTAATGTTTTAATTTTTTTATTATTCTCCTTACTTTTCTTCTGAAGGTGGTAGCATATCAGAAGTTATCTATTAATAGAATAGAATAAAATACTCTTCATTATGTACACCATATACAATGTGTAAAGGAAACCCTGTCCGATCCGTGAAGGTATTGTTAGGTATCGATAATTGATTCTACTAATGCCCACAAAGTCGGGTTAAACTAGTCGGTTAAATCCCCCTAAAAAAATATTATTTCGCAAAAAGAGGTAACTTAATACATGTGCGGTAGGCTATCCACGCGCGGGCGACGGGGGGCAGGGCACGCGGCACGTGGTCGCATCGCTTATAATAATACCGTCAAAATGGTGTTGTCAGTTTTTTAAAGAAGTTGGAATTAATTCGCGGGAAAAAAGATTATTTCAAAATTCATTAGTTTTATTACTATGATGATTACGTAAAATTTTATATCATATTTGGTCATGTATCGGACCTAACCTAACCTAACATTTATTATCCTTATGGGTCGGACAGGGTTTTCTTTAAATATTGTAGATTACAAAGGGTGACACAATAGGCGGTCTTATCGCTAAGAGCGATCTTCTACATACTACCTTTGGATGGAATCCTAAGGGGAAGGAGAGAGAAATAATGTAGGTAGTTTACAGTGTACTATTTATATAGAGTATACAATAAATTTGTAGGTACGTTAAGTGTATCATACTAGGTTTAATAAATATATACATCTAATTAATAAACATCACACAAGAGAAAAATAAAAAGCTATTATATTAATTGTCAAAGTATATATGTATTCGAATCCGAGTAGTAGTTTCAGAAATTGGCACTTTCAAAGAAACAAACAAACTCAGATTCAGAAAATTTCATTGAGCTCTTATAGTATTACAGGCCGACTCAGGGGACTTTTATCTTGTTCAAATTTCAATGTGGTGCTTGACTTCATACAAAATCGCATAGCAAACTTTAATATTTTTTCTTGATTTCTTCCACTATTCAATTGTTTCTTAAACATAAAACTAGCCATATCAAACAGCAATTTATTTTTGCATAAATAAATAGAAAGAGTACAAAATAATGCTGGGTTCAAAAACAAACGTAGTACAAAAAATCTCCAAATAACTAAACAGAATGCAGCAGCTCTGCGGCACGGTCTCGCGCGGTTCTGCCTCGCGCTTTCGACCGCGTCGCTTGCGCTCAGTTCCGATTTCTATGCAAAACACAGCTTGTATTGTCGCATGAAGGAATAAGAATTGCATTCCCTCTGTTCAATGGCTCTGAGCTCGTTCCTTTACGATTTATTGAATACGGTCTCAAGTATCGGCTCTTATTCTATTGCCTACTGCATTCGATGGCTGCAGTGAGGTTACTTTGTTCCAAGAAATCCATGAAAGTCTCAAAGGGTCGCATTCGGATACAGCATTACATGTACAGTCACCATGCGATACAAGAAACCAGGGAATCGGATAAAGTAGAACTTTATAAGAAATCGATGCATACCTTTGAATGAAATTGAATTTGACATTTGTATGACATTTTTTTTTAATAATTATAAACTAGTGCTTGACTGCAATCCCGCCTGATGGTAAGCAGTGATGCAATCGTTGATGGTAAAGCGCACTAGTTTATTAAGCCTATTCACTTAAAACACTTAGGAATAGGAAGAATGAAGGCAGTTGAGCGAGGTGACGCAATGTTAAACCCAAGACCAACACAACCAAACGATGCTGCGCTAGCGGGAGATTGATCTGGGACTCTCCACGACCAAACTCCCGACACAACAACATTTGGCGCATCGTACCCGCCACACATCGCAACACAACTGCTCAGACCCGTCCTTCGTACGGCTTCACCAGACATCATGCCGGAACACGACGAATCGCTTGGCGGCAAGACTTTGTCTGGTGGGTGGTAACTTCTGCCGGCAGCCGATGTTATGGCCTACCACCGAGAACCCGACTCCCCCCCCCCCCATTCCCCTCACCGATGATCCTGGTTACTCATCTAGTTTTGTGTACTTTTTAGATTGTGAACAAATGTATTTTAGTACTGCGTGTAAGAACACATATTTGTAAAATGTTGCACCAATGATATCTAAAACAGGAGAGCTGGATTATGTTATTCTTAACAACGTAATCATTGGCAAAATGTTAATAAATTCCAATTTTTTTTACGTAGGTATTATAAATTATTTCTTGACCGCAATCCCGCCTGGTGGTAAAATGTGCTGGTTTATCAAGAGCCTATTCACTCTAGCCTTGAAGACACTTATATTGTGGTCCAAGGGAAACACCGCCGCTGGCAAATTGTTCAAATCACAAAATATTTTCCACATTAGCCAATTAGTACTTGAAATACTAATTGATACCTAGGAAGTTATTTTTCACAAGTTTTAGACATGACTATGGCGGCCTCCATGGCGCAGCGGTCAGCACGCCTGCCTGCGACGTGGGGGCCCCGGGTTCGATCCCCGGCCAGGTCATGAAGGAAAACGATCTTTTCCTGATTGGCCTGGGTCTTGGATGTTTATCTATATATGTATCTATTATAAATATAGTATCGTTGAGTTAGTATCCCATAACACAAGTCTCGAACTTACTTTGGGGCTAGCTCAATCTATGTGATTTGTCCGTGTATATTTATTTATTTTATTTATTTATTTATAACATGGGATCGGTTTTCTTTCGATGTTTTCCTTCATAGTTTTGATAGCCGTGAGGATGAAATTGCTTATTCATACCTGGCTGGCTCCACCTACGACCTATGAAGTAAGCCGTTGTCACTGGAACGCCTCTACCTTCATTGCTTTTGTGTGAGAATAAAATGTGGGCTTCGATATCTTTGGATCATTCGTAGGAACTGCAGTGCATAAGCTCCATGTTCCATCAACAGTGGACACAAACTCTCAAGGAGGTTATGTTATTGTATGAGAAAGATTGTTTCGCCTACGCTCGGATCATAGTCTCTGACACTTTGTTTGTGGATCAAATGGGAGGTGTGCGCACCGTTGTCAAACGAATTGAGAAATACAATAAATAAATAATAAATATATACGTA
The DNA here is from genome assembly GCA_017933935.1 of Sesamia nonagrioides. Taxonomy (NCBI): domain Eukaryota; kingdom Metazoa; phylum Arthropoda; class Insecta; order Lepidoptera; family Noctuidae; genus Sesamia; species Sesamia nonagrioides. The sequence goes on along the minus strand of JADWQK010002042.1, from coordinate 483,465 downwards.
CAAATCACACAGATTGAGCTAGCCCCAAAGTAAGTTCGAGACTTGTTATGGGATACTTTTTTTTAAATTATTAATTATAAACTAGCGCTTGACTGCAATCCCGCCTGATGGTAAGCAGTAATGCAATCTTTGATGGTAAAGCCCGCTAGTTACTAACTCAACGATAGTATATTTGTAATAGATATATTACGAGAAAACGATCAATGATAAACGATAAACGGGCCTGGGCCATTCAGGAAAAGATCGTTTTCCATCATGACCTGGCCGGGGATCGAACCCGGGGCCTCCACGTCACAGGCAGGCGTGTTGACTGCTGCGCCACGGAGGTCGTCATATGTATGTTAGGCTAACTGAAAGCTGTGTTTTATAGTTAGACTCTTAGGTGCGTATTACAGAACGTCAGTCAAAACTCAAACTCCACTTAAGTCTCGTTTCAAGCCATTTGATTGGTTGAAACTAGTTTTAAGTAATGCTTAAGCAGAGATCAATGCTTGAGTTTCCTTCTGGAATACGGACCATAGACTGGCTCGATAAATCAATGATGATTGTACGTTCTCAATAAATCAGCCTGATGATAATATACTTAAATTGCGTTACAACACTCATCTGCTTGTGCAATTAAGCTGCTGTTTTCTCTAAGACTACACACGAAACGGTTTTTCATTCCTAGTGTGAGGCTGTCCAAGGAATAAGATTATTTCGTCGTTAACAATATCGACCAGTCTTGACTACTGCCTTGATAACTTGAAACTGATTTGGAAGAAATATCACGTTCACGCTATAAATAGAAGAACATTCTTATTGATGGTGATTTTAACTCGGATTTCATTAAACAGAAGTCACACTAAAGCATTTAGTTGTCTCTTACTGTGTTGTAACTTGAAACTAGCATTAAAACAACCAATACGCATATTAGAAACTAGCTGTTGCCCGCGACTCCGTCCGCGTAGACTTTAGTTTAAAGCGCGCGGTGGTTCCCCTAAATTAAAAAAGCTCAGTTGGTATAAAATAAGCGCCTGTTAAAATAATGGGAGCAATGTGTACGTCCGCGTTCACACCCGATTTCGCAATATTTTTTGTTACTGCTCTGCTTCTATTGGTCATTGCGGGATGTTATATAGCCTATGTCCTTTCTCAGGCTCTAGACTATCTGTGAATCAAATTTCATTACAATCGGTTCAGTAGTTTTGGCGTGAAAGCCAGACGGACAGAGATACTTTCGCATTTATAATATTAGTATGGAACAAATACAAAGTTTCAAACTATTCACAGCTGCATAAAATCTTTTGACACAAAATGCATAAAATAAGAACCATACTATCATCATCAACCTTTTTATCGTCCCACTGCAGAGCACAGGACTCCTCTCATACAGAGAAGGAACCATAGCAATCAAAAATACAAACTACACCTAAACAATAAAAAACATAAAGACACACATAAAAATATTATAAAAGTCTCTAAAAGTAAGTCTAAAACTACTTGTCAATTTATTAATCTAGCAAAGCATAACTTGTCTAAACACAGTATTAATAAAATTAAGGTAATTAATCAAACCCCGAGTGCATCGCTGAAGCTTTTATTAATTATTTTATCCATAAAATTCAGGCAAATCCAGATGTCACCATACCTAAAATCTTTTTAAATTACACCAATAATAAGTCAATCTTCGTGGCGCCTAATATTTAATTAGTTAAGTAATAGTATTGTATTACTACAAAACTATTTAACATGTATCAATAGAATATGCGCTCATTGAAGTCATATAATAAATATAAATATTTGCTTAAGTATTTAACGACCCATTAAAAATATCAATTAGTACCGGCCGACTTAGTTCGCGTGGAGTTAGTCATGCTCCGCTTCTATTGGTCGCAGCGTGATGTTATATAGCCTAAAGCCATCCTGAATTAATGGGCTATCCAACGAAAAAAGAATTTTTCAAATCGGACCAGTAGTTCCCGAGATTAGCGCTAGTATAGATAAAGCCATAGTTTTGGAAGGAAAAAGAGAACTCATGAAGTATAATGGCATAGGGCTATTATACTTCATCACATCCATCACATTATAGTTCCTTCACACATTTTCTCAAAATTTCAAAATTATTTGAGAAATAACGGATTCCTAGCTTAAGCCATAAAGACCTGAAACCACAAAATTCCTGGATCTCGAAATAGAATTAACTTCAATCACACATTAGTATTTTATGTATGAAACTGAGTAATTCCTTTACATAGATTATAGTCAATACTATACACAGGTGCTTTCCTTTCTGCTCATTACAGTATAGAAGAATTCCACCTAAGATATAGGATAATATTTTTTGGTAACTTTACTAAAAAAGAAACAGCTTTTTAGGTTTAAAAAGACTCATTCGGTTCAAGCTTAACAACTGACGATAATACCATGCCATACTTCAGACAGCACAAAATTTTAACGTTACTATGTTTGTATAGATATACGAGTATGTATTAGAAGTTATTGCATTTGAACCCAGGCCGTTTTAAACATCTTGCCGATACAATATGATCTCCGGTCAAATATGGTAAAATACCTAAAACGTTATCGTTATTTTTAAAGAGGTAGCGAACCATTTTGACAGTCTAAGTTTATAACAGAATTCCTGACTGGTAAGAAATTTCAAATTTAGTTTGTTGTTAGAATATGAATTGTTTGGTTATGCGCTGTATTTTTTTTTGTAGTTCAGTTTTAGTAAGTTGATAAGTTTAATTGTTATAGTTTTACATAACTACTGGTAAAATATATCTTAGCCTATTTGCCTATCATCATCATCATCATAATATAATATGTACTATATTCACGTACATACTGATATTTGCAACACAACCGTGTATTCTGTGTGAGCTGGGTGCTGTCGTGTACCGCTTTGTTTATTCAATGCACTCTGTAAATGGCTTGAAGACAATTGTCGTGATCCAACGGCTGGCTTTTATCTTGGAGAGAGGAGAGGAGGCTAAGCGAAGAGCTAAGAAGAGGCTAAACATTGCCTTTGAAAGTGACAATGCCGCCAGTCTCTTGAATAAGTTACCAGTCCAGGACGCGTCACTTTGTATACTCTTTTTTTTCTTCCGGGGTGGATTTCCTCATAGGATGTCCGCCGCCCTGGGGTGGGCGACGGGTCTGTCAGACTTTTACTGAATAAAACCACCCCGGTGTCTCTTCTATCATGAGTGCGCGTGGAGCCGCGGGAGTCTAAATTCTTCCACGGCCCCACACCCTCGTGCTGGCCCTGTCTGTCCGGGCCTCGTCTCCTGCACGGGCACCTTGTATACTACACCAGGTACATAAGGTAACCTGTGATGGACGCGTCGTTTTGTGTAGCTACGCAGGTCAGCTGGTGTTTTCTACGGCGATAGTCAAAGAATTTCCGGCTGTTAGTCGTCACTGCATATTATATTATTAACAGGATGGCAGTAATTGTAGACCTTAGTTTGAAGACGATTTGCTAAAATGCATGAATAAAAAATTGCAGAGATATCATAGTATATGTGTGTCACATGAAATACAGCAGCGATTTGACGTCCACTGACCCGTTTGTACAGATAATGATCAATGAATGCTCAAAATGATCCCGTGCAGAAAATAAGCTGGGCGATTTCTATGGTCGGCCTACACCACGTGAGCAGTAATTGTATTTGTTGAATTACGAAAACAGCTGTCTGACTGTAACCAGCGCAGAGTGAATTAAAGCGTTTCAGTAAAAATAAATTCAATATAGCGAGTGCTTAGTTGAGTTATGAAATTGAAACAGACAGACAGACTTTTGCACTCACGGTAGATATTTATAGCTACCGATACATAATATTTATGGCACATTACATCACTTCCGCATCAAACACAAGTGTTATAACATTCATTTCACGAATTTTATAATAATGTAGAACAGTTACAACTTAGTGGAACTTGGGGTGTGTAGGGGCGTTGGGTCAAACACACGGATTATCTAGAAGGACTTGCAAGTCTGTGGCTTCAGATTAATGAGATTACCACATTAGAGAGATTGGATAATCGTTTTGGTAGATAGTGGCATCGGTTCACAGGCTGAACTAAATTTGAGTTCAGCGCATCTTTTCTTTTTTAGTCCATTAAAAAAAGGTCGGAAGATAATAATCTTAAACTTTATACACTTAACTAAAAAAAAAAAACTTAAAAAAAAAACTAAAAAAAACTTTAAACTAAAAAAACTAACTTAACTTTACTAAACTAACACTACCTACTACCACTAACTTTGATAAACTTTAGTCCTGTTAAATTAGTCAAAACCTGGTGTGAATTGACGTGTTTTCAGTAGTCATCTTTTATATTTCATTTATTTTAATCTCTCTTAAACTTTTAATGAAGTAGGTATCTTAATTTGATAGGATTAAACTAATATGTTATCATCTGTCCTTTTCTTAATCAAATAAAAGAAAGAGATGCACTAAATTTAAAATTAGTTTAGTTTGTGATTAAGGGAATCGGGGCCATTGTGGAGGATGGAATATGTTAAAGTAATTATTACTTATTGTCGTCCTCCGTGCCGCAGCGGTCAACACGCCTGCCTGCGACGTGGAGGCCCCGGGTTCGATCCCCGGCCAGGTCATGATGGAAAACGATCTTTTCCTGATTGGCCTAGGTCTTGGATGTTTATCTATATATGTATCTATTATAAATATAGTATCGTTAAGTTAGCATCCCATAACACAAGTCTCGAACTTACTTTGGGGCTAGCTCAATCTGTGTGATTTGTCCGTATATATTTATTTATTTATTTACTTGACTAAAGCAAATTATTTTGTTAATTGAAGAGTGTTAAAAACTTTACAATGAAATGAAACTTATTAAAAAACATAGAACAATAATGAATGTACAAAAAGTCTGTTTGCATAGTAATAACAATCTTAATAATAACAATCGTAAAATCTAACTTATTGTAGTCTAATACATAATATAAATCTATAAAGTTACGATCTAAAACTAATGTTGGGACCACCCGAACTAGGTTTATTTAAAGGTGTGTTTCAGGCTGTCGTATACAAGGATATTTGATGGCAATATAATAATAATAAACATATGACAAAAGTATTTAGGACTAAGCAATGAAAAACTGTCCTAAAAACTTAAATAATACATTACCTCTACTTATTCATTAAGTATATAACTTACTAAACTACTCATTTTATTTTAGTACCTCTAGCATTTTTTCCGTATCTGTGTAACTGAGGGTTTATAGATATTCAGTTAGCATAACACAACATTTATTTGAGCTTTCACTGTATATCTTTAGCAGTTTCTTACATTTGTTATATAAATATGGTCCGAGAAATAAATAAAATCTGTTAGTAAAAGCATGTTTCGTCCGTGAGTTAGTACAAACTAAATCCTTTCTTCTCTTGCCAGAAGGTACAGGGCTAAAACCAATATCAGCTTGCTGGAGTAGTACTATATTCAAAATAAATAACTGGCGTACCTACTGTTAGCACTTTGCATTCACTGTAAAGCTGGTGGGTGGGAACTCTGAAAGGACGAAAGCTAGCGACTTTCAGGATTGCTCTTTGGGCTCGTTCCAAGGGCAGAAGTATAAAAATAAACTGACACAAAGCCGAATTAAAGTAAAGTCGCAAATTTTTAAAAACGTATATTAATTTACGGACTCTAGTACATAATAAGTCAACAAGTTTACGGAAGTTAAGATTGTCATCAAATGTGACACCTAGATATTTTATATGGTCAGTTTTTTGCAATGTAGGGCAAGTGCATGCTGTGTCAGCGGACATACTCATATGACAATCGTGAGCATAAATGTGAAGGTTAGTAGTGCATATGTTAGTATTTCTCATAGTAAATAACAGGTCATTGGTTTTATCTGAATTTAGTGTCAGTAGATTATTATGAAGCCAATTAGACACTAGGTTGAAACCATTTTGTGCTAGTGCATAGTCCTCATCTTTAGATTTACCTGAAAACACGGGAGCTGTGTGTTCAAAACGGTGTCATAATATGAAGTGACAGGCTGCTTAACTCGTTTATATAGATTAAGAAGAGGGTAGGGCCCAAAATATTATCCTGAGGTATTCCGAAATCACTACTACTTTTTAGGTCAGAACTTTTGTGCTAATCAATTTTTACACACTGGTGAAGATCAGTAAGATAGTCAGAAAGTAATTTTAATTGTGTTCCTCTTATTCCAATCTTTTCCAGTTTGTGCAATAATATGGAACAAGATATGGTGTCAAATGCTCTGGCAAGGTCTAAGAAGATCCCAATTGTGAACATGCCGTTATCCAGATTAGAACAAATTAAATTTGTCAATTTATGAACTGCTTGGTTAGTTGACCTTTTTGGCCTAAACCCAAATTGTTGATCAGAGAGTAAATTGTTCTTTTCAGATAATTAATTAATCTAGTGTGACTTTTTCCAAAATCTTTCAGTCTGTTAATACTGCAATGGGTCTATAATTATTGACAATATTTTTGTCCCCAGCTTTAAAAACTGGGCTTACGACAGACAGCTTTTTTAAGTAGATTCGGAAATAATTCTTTACTTAGGCATAAGTTGAAGATGTGTGTTAGTGGCGGTGCAATAAGGTTTTTGAATCGTTTTAGTACAATATTGGGGATGTTATCCCACCCAACAGCACAAACGTCTTTTAGCTCATCTATTAGACATAACACTTCCCGGGCGTCTGTTTCCAATAGTACAAAAGAGCCCAGAGAGTTATATGTCACCAGCGTACATTGAGTAATTGAATTTCTAGAAAAGGTTTTCTCAGCTAAGTTTTTGCCAACGTTAAAAAAAGTAATTGTTTACATTATTCGTCGCTTCTGATGGGTGCAAGTAGGGTGATAAAAGATCAAGCGGAGTGTCTAGCTTTTCTGTCTAAAAATATTACTTTTCATAAATTTCCATATAAGCTTATTATTCTTTCAGGCTTTCTGGAGTTATACTCGGTCGTATTTTATTTTTAGTTTTTTCAATAGATTATTGCAGAAGTTTCTGTAGCGTTTATAAGTAACTGAAAGTATCTTATTATCGGGTGTTAGTTTTAGTTGAAGTTTGTCTCTATGTCGTATACAGCGGACAATATCCGGCGTTATCCATGGTTTGATATTACTGTACTTTCTATTTTTTAATGTGCTTTATGTGTTATTGCTGATGAGTGTTTGCAGCGTATCATTAAAATATTTTAGCGAAACATTCGGATCATCCAAAAGGAAAACGGGGTCAAAATTAATGTCACGCATGTCGTTTTCAAGACTCGTCATGTTAAATTTTTCAAGATAACGCATGCAGTTTTTCCTAGGTTCCCTTCCTTCCTAGGTTCCTAGGTTTGCTAGGTTTCCTAGATATTTCTAGGGTTAATAATATAGCCTGATGATCCGTAAGCGATGAATTAGTAATAAATGTTTTAGATGTTGATTTTGTCTTAATAATGATATGGTCTAAACAGGATCCACTCTGGTGAGTGGAGTGATTATGAGCCGGTAAAAGTCCATAAAATGCGCAGACATTCAGGTAGTTATGTGCATGGGTTTCGTTTTTTCCGGAAGCTATATTAATATTAATGTCGCCTAAGAGTATGATATTTTTATGATAGGATATTTTACTTAATGTAGCACTCAGCGAGTCTAAAAATATATCCATGTTTTGAGATGGTGGCCTGTAAATAGCCATAACTACTATATCGGAGTTAATTTTGAATAATAAGTAATTACAATCTGGAAACACAGGTTCCTCTACTATTACGCCTAAGGTATTTTTAATGTAAGCAACTATGTCATCGTTTTGATTAGTATTTAAGTTAGTTTTATGTAACGTATAACCGTCTAGTGTTGGCAAATTGTCTGCTTGTTTTGATAACCAACATTCTGTTAGTACAATAATATCGCAGCATAAATCGAGGTTTTGTAGGAGCAATTGAAAACCAGTAAAATTACGGTTTATACTGCGAATATTTTGGTTTAGGAAAGTTATCATTTTTCCTTCGGGCATATTTTTTTTTTGCATTCATCAACATTACAAACTATGATAATAAAAGTGAACTAGAAATAGTTTAGTTCAGACTGGCTGAATGAGACTCAATTTTAAAGGATAGGTATGTTTTAAAATATTACAACATAACTCTTCCCACTCTTATGCTTGCACTCTTATTCTCACGAAGCGGTTTACGTTTCATTTACTGCATTTCTAAAGATGCATCTGTCAGTTCGAAAGATACGTTTATCATAAATCGTATCGTAATGTTTTGTTTGCGAAATACAATAAAGCGATGATTGGTGTCACTTTCGGCCCTGATGGAAGTTTGGAGCCACAAAAAGTAAACAATTTCATTCAAAATACGCATCAGTATTCAACTGAGGATGTGTGGTTGTACGCATGTGTATGTTTGGGATTTCTGGAGTACCTACATAGTGGACCGTTACTTACTGGGAGCAGTGCTGGCCTGCTTTGATTGCTGTCAAAACGCTGAATAAAAATATGTATATCCTAGAACTAAAATTTCTAAGATAAAATATGTATTTGTTAGGTAATGTCTCATGAATAGAAAATGAGTCATGTAAGCAGAACTTTTCTAACGTCCTCTACTAATACATTCCCTACACCTGTCGTCTCCAAGGACCATAACCGTGTAAATCGTGAAACTCTTCAAGCATGTGATCTATCTCCCTATAAATTCCCTGTTCACTATTACATAAATTAAATTCGTGCATATATGTAACTAGTTTCCTTTGGTTTCTTTGCTAGTAAATCTTAAACTTAGCTCCCGACGGTAACATATTTCTACGACAACTTCCGTCGTACGTACGTGGTATATGTTTTTAATATATTTAATGTACTTTTGAAAGAAAACTTGCCTTTATTGTAATAAATCTAGAACTAACTGCAGAAGACCGTACAGTAAGACGAACAGCAACGATAAAAAAACAGGAAAAAGAATTTAATCCTATTCTATGATATCATCTTTAAAGATGTTATTACTGTTAAAACAGCCCTCGGATTTATTATTAAATAAAAATGTCCTTCGCGTCCGTCTTGCCATTATTAAGCCTAGTCGTCGCAGCGTGAAGTTATATTAGAAATTAATTCCCTACCTCGAGGCAGCCTTTTTCCTCGATGTTGGATGCACTTCGCTTGCTGCCTGTAATACCTTGCACAAAGGACTTGATGTCTCTAGATGGGAAATAAGACGGAAGATTAAAATGTTCGTGTTGTTTTTATTTCTTTGAAGGGTTGTTTATGTTATTATTTTAAATGTAAGCTCCAATAAAAGTATAACAGCTAGTAGAGCTGCTGGCTTTTACTGGACCCGTATATTTTATTGGGCCGTTCTTACGAATGAAATATCGGGTTCTTGAAGAAAATATAATTGTAATGTTGATGACATTCAGCGGCCAGTGGCTTTTATTTAGTAAATTAATTTTCGGAGTCGGACCAGTATGTACCTAGTAGATCCAAAAACTACCCCTAAAAAGTTACGGACCCACAAATGTTATCTCTTTATCTTAAACATGTTAGTTGCATCAACAATTTATATATTAATGATGCAATCTCTGAAACACTTCAATTTGACACAAATGAAAATGAGACTAGGGTTATCTAAACTATGTTTACTTATCTAGTTACCGGTTTCCACGTGGACTATCAACTGTCATAGGATTTTAACCTTTATTACTGACCGCATAAATCCTGTATTGGGGTGAATGTTATTTGATTAATAACTAGGAAGCACTCAGGCCGCGGAAGTGGCTGTTAAACAATTGATTGAAACAATTAGATTCGGTCTCTCTTGAAGAGCAAAGTGTTTCTGTTCATTTAAATGGAGTTCATGTTCCTAGCGTAGGAACTTTCACCTAAAACTTCGCCTTGCTTCTGCAGCAGCAAAATTGAATTGAGGTTTAACGCATTAAATATAAGAAAATTGCACTTATATTTATGTGCATTTATTTAGAATAATTTGATACAATTAATGATTCTGTAATAATTCTAGATGGCGTCTATTATGCTTATTATATTCTATAATCCATACTAATATTATAAATGCGAATGTAACTGTGTCTGTCTGTCTGTTACGCTTTCCCGCTTAAACCTCACAACCGATTTTGATGAAATTTGGCACAGACAATCTTTAGACCCTGAGAAAGAACATAGGCTACCTTTTATACCGGAAATAATTGATGTTCCCGAGGGAAATCTAAAAAGCGCGGTATAACCGAACTCCACGCGGGCGAAGCCGCGGGCGGAAAGCTAGTTCAGTATAATTTAACAAAAGATTTAACTTAACCCCTAAATGAACTGCTGTGATCCTTATTTTTAAACTGTACATGGAACACTACCATATCGAGTGGTGCCCATAAACGAGACGAACTCATCTCACAGAACTGCGTCGCTAGGAGTGCAAACTACGATTGTTCTCAAGACAAGTTTTAACGAACTTCGTCGCCAGTGATTTGTGCTAACTTTTTAAATGACTTTTCTATTAAGTTTGTTCTTTACGCCACTAAATGTTTAAATTACATTTATTATAATATTCGCCACAATTCATATATTTTCAGAATTATATTCAGAAACGATGGGGAAATGTGCTCGCTGTACATAGTTTTCTGTTAACCTATATTGGACAGTGTTTAAATATTATGGTTAATATAATATACAATAATATATTTGTATTTAGTTCTGAAACTATGTATTAACTTATAAACACTAAAAACGAATAGATCAACTAATAAAATAGATCTATTAATAAAAAGCCGAAAATCGCTTGAATTACTGTAGCTGCACTCACCCATGACTGACCCATAGGGCACTTACGTAACTGAAATAAAATGACAATTAATTGCAAGTTATTTCATTTTGAATAAAGCGAAATTTTACTTGAGAGTCCATAATCATAATATATATCAGACTTTGAATACTACTCATGTTTGACATGGTTGTCAAGACGCAGAGACTTATTAAGTATTTAAACTTTAACGTGGGAGTCATTAGTCCACTCACTAAGTATCGATCGATGTTTGAATATATCTGCTATTAAGTGAGTTTTCAACGTTGGTGTTTCTGTATTCAGTGAGGACTCAATAAGGTAGCATGTGCAATAAAACGAATATTATAAGTATCCCTTAATAGACGATGAAACGGGACGCCGACTATACCGCTTTCACTATAACATTACTTATAAGATTAAAAACCGGCCAAGTGCGTGTCGGACACACGCACAAAGGATTCCGTACCATTGATTTATGAAATTAAAGGATTTTACACATTCACAGGCAGGTTGGGAATCGCAGTGATTTGATATTCCACAGGAGAAGCGCCCTTGCCCGCTTCCCTGGTGAGAGTTTCCTTAGTCGCCTCTTACGACACCCACGGGAGGATATGGGTTGGTGTTATTCTAAGCCCGGCACCACACGGGGCTACGTATGGGTTCGAGGGGTATGAGGTTCTAGGTATGGGGAGCCCCAAAATTTTTTTTTTTTTATTTTTGCACCAAAATCTTAATGCTATGCTATGCTTATGCTCTAAAGTTACAACAGTTTGCTCTTATAGTTTCGGAAAAAATGGCTGTGATATACGGACGGACAGACAGACAATGACGAATCTATAATGATTCCGTTTTTTGTCATTTGGCTATTTTTGTCATTTGGCTACGGAACCCCAAGAATGTTTTATTTAGAGTACACTGTGCTATAAAAGTATAATATATGTTAATTGTTTCTGACATTGTGATTAATATTTAATTTATTATAATTAACCTACATAGGTAGGTATATACCAACTGTTTAACTTAAATGAACTCATTATATGAAGAACCTGAATTTATGACACTCTTAAATAAATAAATTATGAACATTAAAATCTTCATAATTTATTTAAAAAAGGAACTACCAGTCTCCATTTTGAAAATCTAAAAGATTCAAGGGTGGTTAGTACCTGAGTTTATATTTAACTAGATATACGTAGGCGGTCTGTTAATGAATTGGCCTAACTATGAAGTAATGAAGGAAATGTAACGAAACTAATTTTATTTTTCAATATAGTCACCATGAATACTAATACACTTCTGACGGCTGTAAATTAATATCTCTAAACCTTTATAAAAATAACCACAATTTTTCCCCTCAAAATTACCGAAGACGGCCGCCTGCAGCTCTACATCGCTTGAAAATTTTCTTCCTCGTAAGTCCCGCTTTGAATTTGGAAATAAATAATAGTCGGATGGGACCATGTCTGGACCTGCGTGGACGAATCGCATCCTTCGAAACACCAGTGGTATGATGTCATGGAGCAAAAGGACATCTTTAGAAAACTTGCCAATTCGTTTTTTTTTTATGTTGCCTCGTAATTTATATATTAAAGAAGCATAATATTCCCCTTCCACGACTATATAACGTTCTTTTCTTTTTTTATATTGATAAATCCACCATCAAAATAATTGGAAAATACCAAAAGATTGTGCATATCATTTTTTTAGTCTATTTTTGCACTTTAGCCTTTCCAGCGGGTTTTTCATCCTTTTCATCCTTATAACGCCATTCCATTGACTCGCGCTTGCTTTGTGGGTCAGAATACAAGATCATAGTTTCATCATCAGTTGCTCGACTAAAGCCTTTTAATTTTCGCCACAAAGATCCTAAAACTACGGACCACAGCACGCACTTTCCTGCCTCTGTATCGCCGAAAGAAGTTTCGGTACCCATTTTGCACTCACTTTTTTCATATGTAAATGTTTATGGATCGTACGATAAATGGTACTTTGCAGAGACCAAGCCTAGCTGTAATTTTTCTAATCTTCAAGCGACGGTCACTCAGAACTTCCTCTTCTATAAGATTAAAATATCGTGAGGAAACCGGCATATCTTAGAGCCAAACCGTTCAAGATATGTGACATCTACCAACCCGCACTAGGCCGGCGTGGTAGATTACGAGCCACTCCTTCTCACCGGGAGGAGGCCTGTCTCCCAGGAGCGGGAACATTATAGGCTGATTATGTCATATTACGTAACTCGTTAAACACACCATACAATCGTTCTTTTATTTGGGACGAGGATAATCATTCAACGACATTTCGAAAAAATACTCCCGTTATTCAAATGTCTGCTAAACTAAGACTAAGCATTTCATATCGATGCGTGTTTCTTATATTATGTACACGATAAACGTAGGTACTAGGTACCTAGGTACCTAGGTAGGTACTATTCAATGCAACACAACATGTAGTGACATGCCACACGCTAGGCCAGTTCATTATGGGACCGATTAGTCTACTAAATTTGAAAAGTTTCCTTATCAGAAGCTTGATCGCGTAATTACATAATACACTATTATTTTGAAGCACGTTGCTAACTCATTGCTCTTTAAATTCGAAAAATGTATCAGCGCCACAACATAAATAGCGCAAGGGAAGTTGTTCATCATCATCATCATTTCAGGCGAAAGACGTCCACTGCTAGACATAGGCCTCCCCCAAGGATGTCCACGACGATCAGTCCTGCCCCTCCCGCATCCAGCGGTTGTTGAATCATTAAAATGAAATTCATTGTAACTGTAAGTGTGTTTCGTAAGTAATCATCTGTCGGTCATAGTTTTTATAGGTTTTTTTTTAATTTTGCTGGGTTATACTGTCTTCCGCCAAAATACGTACTTAGCTGTGTATGGTTGTTTATACTTGTGAACTCTATCTTACCCATATTTACCGATTTTCGTTAGTTAGTTGTTTATGTTATTGTTTGTTATAATTATTATCATTTCCGATAGAGTTGTTTTTATTAATATAAAATTTCCTTTTTTTTCTAGAGCCTAACCCGAATGGATATAATTATCACGGTTCTTGAGGGACAGTCTTGTGACATAAATACAGAGAGACAGACAGAGAAGTATTAGTAATATCGTCCTAGGTCTGGTCTAATTTATGGGAGTCTAAAAAGTTTCACCTAACCTTTCAAATGAGTGGAAATGATCAGGTTCACATTTTGCGCTGTAACGAAATTAAACAAAACAACATTATCATTTTCCTGACCCATTTATCCCAAGGTACTCACTAATTAACATGACCCTTTCTTCCAAACATATCCATTAGTCGTCATCCCGGTAGACACCCATGCTAGCCATATTATTAAAAGCTTAACATAATATACTTACAGAATATTAAATAAATCCCTTTTATAGAACACATATACCGATATTACTTGGAATTTTTAACGAACACTCCGGGGCAATTATGACAGCCTCCGTGGAGTAGCGGTAGCGAACGCGGCCGCTGCGCAAGGAGGCGCGGGTTCGATCCCCGCACAGTGCAAATATTTTTATGCATGAATATGAATATTTGCACTAGTCTGGTCGTGCCTCGGAAAGCACGTTAAGCCGTTGGTCCCGGTTGCCATACGAACATCAAGTGGCAGCCGTTACGGGTTGTTGGAGCCCTCAAAAGTCTAACAATTGGTCTAACTGCAATGCTTCGATGTCGCCTTCAGGTTGTGGAGGTCAGACGGCAGTCGCTTCACGGAAAATGTCGAAGGTTAGCCATATCAGCAGTTGGACTGGTAAAGCAGACCCCAGACTCCAAAGCTGAAAAGGCTTCGGATGCGACTGGGATTAACGCTGTGATGATGATGATGATGACTCCGGGGCAATTACGATTAAGAGTGGTTACTTACCTACACTCGGTGAATGTTTGTCGCAAGCGACATAAACGTAGCTACGCTTGTTTTCGCGCGGATAAACCTGAGTCACTAGCGGTATGTTAAGTAAGGTACACTGGTATGGACTACAACACTCGAGCTGTATGCTGCTTTAAATAAACCACGATTTTCTCTTGGTGGTAGGCTATAACTTCGGCTGCCGGCAGAAGTTACCACCCACCAAACAAAGTCTTGCCGCCAAGCGATTCATCGTGTTTCGGCATGATGTCTGGTGAAGCCGTACGGAGGACGGGTCTGAGTAGTTGTGTTGCGATGTGTGCCGGGTACGATGCGTCAAATGTTGTTGTGTCGGGAGCTTGGTCGTAGAGGGTCTCCAAATCAATGTCCCTCTGACGCAGCATCGTTGGTCGTGTTGTTGGGGCTAACATTGCACCACCTCGCTCAACTGCCGTCTTCCTTCCTATTGACTAAGTCTTTTTTAAGTGAATGGGATTAATAAACTAGCGCGCTTTACCATCAACGATTGCATCACTGCTTACCATCAGGCGGGATTGCAGTCAAGCGCTAGTTTATAATTATTAAAAAAAAATGCATGCCCATTAGACGGCATTTTCTGACGCCACATGAACGCAAAGTTAAGAAAACTGAAAACAATCGCAATTCTCCATCTCCAGTAACAATCTGGTGTCGCTCGCCTGATGCCTTAATCATTATAAACTGAAAAGAGTCGTGTGGGTGTATAAAATGGAATTGGTCCAATCTCCCGTTAGCTCCCTCCTCCCCCCTCCCCGGCCAGCGCCTGGTAATATTCTATGTATTAGAACTTACAACTTATAATCTCTTGGGGTTTGCTAGTGTGGAGTTAGCAGGTATGCAATGTTTTGATCACAACTTTCACCAAGAAGCAAGTTACTTAATTGGTTTTGACGCCAGCTGTTCGATCATGTCAAACTATATATCATGCAAGCCTATCTTAAAGCAAGTCGGTAAAATTTTACTAAAACCCCTTTATATAACGTGACTTAAAATTAGAATTCCAACTAAAAAAATCGTTCGGAAGAAGTATAACAAATCCTTTTTCAATTAAAGTACAGCTAACAAAAAAAGGTTCTCATATCATAGTTTTTAGTTACAAATCAATTGAGTTCTGTATTTGATCAATTAATTTGTTCAACTGTGAAGGCATACCGCCACCGCCCACAGAGTACATAAAATAATATTGCGATATATTGGTTAAAATGTTAACAAAAGTGAGTTATTGGAAAAATAACTTTAATTTCTACACAGAAAAGTTCAGTTTGCGATACATGCATATTCAAACGATTTTATAACTTTTTCAATTGTGCTGGTCACTCAAACTTCATTGCCAATGAAAGTAGTTAGTAAGAGTAGTTGATATTTGTGTAACTTGAAGTAACATGAATTTGAAACATGAATTTGAAACATAAATTAGAGATACTACCATCGCCACAGGGCATCGGGCGCACTGACGCATACATAGCCCACGTTTGAATTTCATATTTGGCAAATTTATGGTGATATTGATTGTGTTTTTGATGCCATTACACGCGTTTACATAAAATGGTGAATGAAATTGAATTCGGAAATCTAATTAATTTTATTAGCTCGTTGAAAGTGCGAGATTGAATTCCTCCCGGCAATCAGAGCCTTAGCTCTCCTTGACTCAGGCTCAGGGAGGCCTAGGATATTTTGCTACGTTCGGACATTTAATACCCATAGCACAATATACAGCTATATCTCCTTAGCGTGCCATCTACTTATTCTTTAGAAAACTTCATATTTCATAGTTATCATTCCTGCAATCAACATTAGTTCCTACTTACCGTACCTACCTTAATAAAACAGCGTCGCCCGGTGTGCGCTGTTTTCGCCCCCGCAGAATAAACATGTAAATGCTTTAACACATATTTTTTTCCGATTTTTAAATCAAGTATTTCGAAGTTAAAGAAAGTTTTATTTAACCTTATCTATACTAATATATAAAGCTGAAGAGTTTGTTTGTACGTTTGTTTGTTTGTTTGTTCGCGCTAATCTCGAGAATTACTGGTCCGATTTGAAAAATTCTTTTTGCGTTGGATAGCCCAATAATCCAGGAAGGCTTTAGGCTATATAACATCACGCTGCGACCAATAGGAGCGGAGCATAACTAACTCCACGCGAACGAAGTCGCTGGCGGAAAGCTAGTCCTTTATACGAAGACGAGAATATAAACATTATACCAATTGTCATACAATAGGCAAATCGCTAAGAGCTAACTTTTACAGACACCCTTTGGATTTAATACTAACGGGAAAGAGAGTGTACCTACTATTTAGATTATACATGCCTAGATTATACATATGTACATAGTATACAATATGTAAAGAAAACCCTGTCCGATCCGTGAAGGTATTGTTAGGTATCGATAACTGATTCTACTAATGCCCACAAAGACAGGCTAAACTTAAAAAAAAAAAACCCCTAAAAAAAATTAATATTATTTCGCAAAAAGAGGTAACTTAATACATGTGCGGTACGCAACCCCTTCCGCGGCCGGCGGGGGGCAGGGCACGCGGCACCTGTGACGTGGTCGCGTCGCTATTCGCTTATAATAATACCGGTGTTGTCACTTTTTTTAAAATTACCAAATTTCGGGGAAATAGGAATTAATTCCCGGGAAAAAAGGATTATTTCAAAATTCATTAGTATTGTTACTATGATGATTATGTAAAATTTTATATTATATTTGGTCAAGTGTTTACCTAACCTTTATTATCCTTATGGGTCGGACAGGGGTTTCTTTACATATTGTATACATAAAGCATATTGTATATATACTAAACATATCAGATGCAACTGAGACAACACTTTAACGACGACGCCCATTGCCCATTTGATCTGGTGCAGATTTTAACACTAAATATAGTTTCTCTACATGCAATCTCAGAAAACTTTAAAAACTTAAGAACGATATGTATACCATATTTTTCCTATCGATATAACAACATTCGATCAAACAACACAGTCTATCGCTGTTTACATTAGACTCTCGTAGATTGCGCCACAACACCGTGTCCCTCATGGCATGTCTTTAGGTCGTGCATGAGGACGGGACGGACAAAGGGCCGCACCGGGCCTCAGTCGTTGGTAGCCTACCATAAACGAAAATCAAATAACCAACGAGTTGGAATCCGCCCAAATGGTTCCGTACCTATTTTTAAAGTATTTATTGTTATAGCGGCAACAGCAATATATAATCTGTGAACATTTCTGCTGTCTAGCTATCACGGTTTTTGAGATACAGTGATAGGTGACAGACAGGCAGATAGACGGACAGTGTGGAGTCTTAGTAATAAGCTCCCATTTTATATTTTCGTTTACGGGATCCCAAAAACAGTGCCCAGTGTTGAATGTCCAGTGTCCAATGTCCAATTTCCAGTGTCCTATGTCCAGTGTCTAATGTCCAGTGTCCAATATCCAGTGTCCAATGTCGAATGTCGAATGTCCAATGTCCAGTATCCAGTGTCCATGTCAAGTGTCCAATGTCCAGTGTCCAAGGTCCAGTGTCCAATGTCCAGTGTCCTTATTAAACATGAGCCTCTGAAAGCTGCCAGTGATCCGTCAGTACCTGTCAAAGTATGGTCGGTAACAATCAGTATACAGTCGTCTAATACCATCACGGACAGCTTCACCACCCAAGTCATCCACGTTTTACATGTCATGTGCCAATTTAAAAGTAAAACGAGAAAAAACAATTTGTTATAATAAATTGAAGTAAGTCCTCTCTTCATTTGAAATAAAGAGAATATACTCATACCAACTAGAGTAACGAACTCGTATAATATTACAAGCATTTATATCAGTTTAAATTCTATGATTAATGGATAACGTTTCATCAAACAAAACTGTAGAAGTGGAATATCTCCACAATGAAAAAAATGCGAGTCATGGATGTGTCAGAAGTGTAAAAGAAGCTACTTATGTTTTTTTTTTCCTCTGTCTCTTTATATGGGCTATCTCCATAATGACTACACCTATTTAAATAATAGTTTGAAGCGTGTCTAGCGTAGAGTAATTCAACATCATCATATTCAATAAAATTATAAATATAGTAGAAAATCAACCTTCTTGTCCATGTTCCAAATTAGTTTAGGTTCAATGTCGTCTGTATCGATCTTTAAAAAATTGAATGATGGTAAAATATAAATAAATAAATACCACGCGGATGTAGTTGCGGGCGCCAGCTGGTCAACAATAAAACTTGAATACTAAAGAAGTAGATAATTTATAAATGTCGGTATGAACTAGCTAGGAAAGCTTGTTGCCTGATTAAGGCACATCTTTCAGAATTCTTATTCAGATACGGAAGTTCGTCCAAAACTTCGAAATATTACTAGAGTACAATATAGGAAATTCTTCTAGTTTGTAATATTTTAGTTTGTAATATATGGTGGAGTAGTTAGTAGTGGTACAGTCTAAAAATCATACAGTCGTCCTACGAAGACGTCTAGACAGAGCAATCGTCCGGGGTGTGAGGGACGAGACGCGGGTAAGCGGCACCCGAGCTGCGAACAAAACGATGTTCGTAGCTCGGTATCTATCATTAAGGGCTAACACGTGTTTGTTTTTTTATTTGTTTGTTTTATAATTTGATATGAGTGTGGTAGTCGAGTGGTTAGTTAGTAGTAGCTATAGTTATAGACGTGTGACCTGCGTGCCATGCACGTACGCTTATAAGAGCCAATGCAATTAAAGAGCTTGTACCCGACGGTCGAGTCTTATTTAATAATAATGAAATGTGAAATAAAATAAACAAATGAATAAAATATTCTATACTCTTATCATTCAAGAATATTAAGAACACGTTGTATATAGCAATAAGAACATTCAGCTATAAGTACCGACGTTAATCTCTTTATAGATATACTTAGTTATTGGTACTTCTCTGTAGACATGAGGTATTTTATTATAGATGTCGGCCCCATTGGTCGGAAGCTTTCCTTAATAATGGTGTCTTAACCGCTTTGCTAAATCACTTCAAAGTATTAAAGGACCAAACAATTGTTGCTGGAAAATGAACCATTTTCACATAAATCATTATTCCCTTTTAATAAACTAGTCTCAAAGTGAATCTGATCGTAACAGGCGAATCAATCTTGTCAATAAACCCTCCAACCGGGCGGGGAGCTCTCACATTGGACTAAGTAGCTGATTGGCAACATGCCAATGCGCACTTTTTAACCGAACTAAGTTTGAAGCAGTGTAATGCGAATATTTGAAACTTTTAATATACCACTTATACATAGAGTAACGTTACGTTACATAATCGGCATGTTCAGGACTGAAGGACGGAACACACAGTACCGAACAAAGGTCCATACCGGAGTCAGGACGCGTGACTAAGTAATGACACGAGTCTCGACACTCCACATGACACGAGACGATCCGGACGAAGCGTTTCGCCTCCTTTATACCGCGTACATCGCGGGACTGGAACAATTTGTCAGCGGTGGTGTTTCCGTCGGACTACAATTTGAGTGTCTTCAAGGCTAGAGTGACTATTTACTCTAGCCTTGAAGCGAGCTTGTTTATTAAGAGCCTATGCTCCTAATAAACTAGCGCACTTTACCATCAACGATTGCGTCACTGCTTATCATCAGGCGGGATTGCGGTCAAGCGCTAGTTTATAATTTATATTTAAAAAAAAGTCTATCGATAAGGTTAAGCTATCTTTGCCGCCATTGTTCTGGGAATAGGTGAATGTCTTTAAGTATCTCCAGTCCTGGAAAAGTCCTTAAACCGTTGGAAATTCGAGGCAGTACGGATTGATGCAAATCGAACCAAATGCCAGTCTCACGTAGGGGTAATGTATTAACTTTACCCGGTATTTGGTATCAGATAAATAGGCAGTCGCTCCATGTAGGTAGCTCCACTACATATTCAGTTGCCACCAGTTAGATTAGAAGGGTTAGGGTTCTCGAGTGGCGACCACGCACCGGAAGACGTAGCGTGGGTAGGCCTCCGACAAGGTGGACCGACGACCTGGTAAATGTCGCGGGAAACCGCTGGAAGCGGGAGGCGCAGGACCGGTCGTTGTGGAGAACCTTGGGGGAGGCCTATGTCCAGCAGTGGACGTCTTTCGGCTGAAATGATGATGATGATGAGATTAGAAGCCAATCGTCGTGTTCCGGTATGACGTCTGTCTGGTGAAGCCGTACAGAGGACGGGTCTGAGCAGTTGTGTTGCGATGTGTGTCGGTTACGATGCGCCAAATGTTGTTACGTCGTGAGTTTGTTCGTGAAGGGTCTCCACATCAATCTCCCTTTGACGCAGTATCTGTGGTCGTGTTGTTGAGTTTAACATTGCATCACTTCGCTCAACCGCCGTCTTCTTGCTTATTCAATCAGTTTTTTGAGTGAATAGGTTCTTAATAAACTAGTGCGCTTTATCATCAACGATTGCATCACTGCTTAGCAAGAGGTGGGATTGCAATCAAGCACTAGTTTATAGTTATAAAAAAATACCCCAAAATCTATACTAATATATGTATAAAGCTGAAGAGTTTGTTTGTATGTTTGTTTGATTGTTCGCCCTAATCTCGGGAACTACTGGTCCGATTTGAAAAATTTTTTTTTGCGTTGGATAGCCCATTAATCCGGGAAGGCTTTAGGCTATATAACATCACGCTGCGACCAATAGGAGCGGAGCATAACTAACTCCACGCGAACGAAGTCGCTGGCGGCCGCTAGTATTTGCTAAAAGGCAGACGGATGATGTCACAATAAACTGTATAGCCGTAGTTAATTCATCAATCAATCATCAAATCACAATTATTGACGTTCTGTCATTCTATTTTCGGTATAAAGATCGAATACCGTCCGCGCTCCTCAAATAATTTGATACCGAGGACGATATACGTAGTAAGGCGAGGTTCTATTTGACATGGGTAAACTTCCTAAAGGTAAATCACACTCCTGACAATTCCAAAATTAAACTTAGGAGCTATTTAAGTCAAACTTGACGGCTAAGTGACGTCTATAAGTGAATGTATATATGATGTGAGTATTATATTATAATACATTTGGTGTCCACATTTTTGCATTATCGTTTAGTTAGAGGATACATTTTAGGATATGGTTAACTTTTTATGGGTTCCGTTGTAACTAGGAACCCTTATAATTTCGCCAAGTCTGTCTGTCTGTCTGTCCGCGGATAATCTCAGTGACCCTTAACACAAGAGAGTGAAATTTGGTACCAATGTATATACCAATCACGCCGACAAAGTGCAATAGAAAAAAAGTCTTTTAGAAACCTCGATATCATTTTTGAAGACCTATCCATAGATACCCCACACGTTTATGATTGATGAAAAATTTTTTTTTGAGTTTCAGTTCTAAGTATGGGGAGCCCCCAATATTTATAATATTTTTTTATTTTTGCATCAAAATCTTAATGCGGTTCACAGAATACATCTATCTACCAAGTTTCAACAGTATAGCTCCTATAGTTTCGGAAAAAAATGGCTGTGACATACGGACAGACAGACGGACAGACAGACAGACGGACAGACAGACATGGTGTATCTATAAGGGTTCCGTTTTTTGCCAATTGGCTACGGAACCCTAAAAATAAAAAGCGAAAAAATGTTTTATTAGGGTACCTAATACCTATTGCATGATTTAATTCCCCCATCTCCGTTCCACCAGCGGACGACCCGTCGTACGGCTGGTTTCCACCATTACGTTGTTAACACCACTACGATCCGGACGAAGCGCTTCGCCTCCTCCTTTATACCGCGTACATCGAGGGACTGGAACAATTTGCCCGCGGCGGTGTTTCCGTCGGACTACAATTTGAGTGTCTTCAAGGCTAGAGTGAATAGGCTCTTAATAAACTAGTGCGCTTTACCATCAACGATTGCGTCACTGCTTACCATCAGGCAGGATTGCGGTCAAGCGCTGGTTTATAATTTGTAAAAAAAAAAAAAAAAAAACCTACATTTTATTAGGTACACGTAAAATGGAGTGTTTTTTTTTAATTCCCATCCTGACGTTTGATATATGTAATTATAGTTGCTAAATAAAAACAAATGCGTAGGTACTCCCTAACTTCTGTACCATAAGTTTAAAAAATAAGAAAATTGCATGATTTATTTGCCCCATTTCCGTTCCATCATTGGACGACCCGTCTTACAGCGAGTTACCACACTTACGTTGTTGACACCACAACGATCCGACCGAAGCGTTTCACCTCGTCTTTTATACCGCGTACATCGAGGGACTGGAACAATTTGCCAGCGGAGGTGTTTCCGTCGGACTACAATTTATGTTTCTTCAAGGCTAGAGTTAATAGTAATAAATAATTGCCGATTTGCACTGAAAATCTAAATTGGTTATTTTTTAATATGTAACTAATTTATTTAATGAAAATGATTACCATTTTTATCTATACATTGTTGCCATCCAATAGGAAGGTCACCGACATAGCTCTGCGAGTCGCTAAACTTAAGTGGCAGTGGGCAGGGCACATTGCTCGTAGAACCGATGGCCGATGGGGCAGTAAGGTTCTGGAGTGGCGGCCACGTACAGGAAAACGCAGCGTAGGGAAGCCCCCAACGAGGTGGACCGATGACCTGGTGAAGGTCGCGGGAAGCCGATGGATGCGGGCAGCACAAGACCAGTCGGCGTGGAAAGCCTTGGGCTTTAGGCTGAAGAAGAAGAATAGGAAGGTCATTTATACCTTTGAACTGTAGAAAGAACTCTGAGGATTTAGACTGCACAAACTGTGTGAAAGCATTTTGTACTGTCTTCTGGTAAGAAAAGTTCTTGTCACGTAGATAATTGTTCAAATCGCGAAAAAAATGGTAGTCCGTCCGAGCAAGGTCTGGCAAATTCGGAGATGACAAATGGTTTCTAAGTGCAGTTCCTGAAGGGTCAAAATGGTTTCTCGTGCTGTATGAGGTCTCGCGTCGTCATGGAGTAATAATGGTGAAGATCGATTCATTAGTCGGGGCTGTTTTACTGATAGTTTTGCCAACATTGTTCGGAGTTTGGTTTTAACCCTTAATAACTAAATGTACAGTCAAGACCAAAAGTCGAGTTGCAATCTCACAAAACTATGGCCAAGCAATACTAGTTGTAGTTACGACCTTTTTCTATAATAAAGTTTGATACACACTTTGACAACTTGCTGCCCGCTTATGATTGTTAGGTACTACTTACTAATTTCAACATCCACAGTCACTGTTTCAATGGCCTAACGGTTTTCGCCTTGATAGGCGTTCAAGGTGGTTCGAGTTCAAATCTAATAACTTACAAAATATTTTTTAAATGTTTATTGGTGAGTTATGAATGCTGACAACAAAAATATCTAAAAATACCGATCCGCAACTTAAAGATGATACTTTCTTTTAAGATTTTTTCTATATTAGAGTCATTATAAAAAGATGACGGTAGACTTGAAAGAATCTGAATCACTCCTTCACAAAAAATATTCCGCTACCTACAATAACTAATAGCTACAATAACTCAAACAATATTACATAGCTGTTGTTGGTTGGTGAACATAATTATAGTTACCAGTTTGTGTTATTAGTTTTACTTTTTTAATCAATATGCAGGCATATGCAGCAATATATCTCAAATATCATATGAAACCGGCTTTTGTGTAAGTTGTTTTTATTATTATTTGTGTTAAGGTGCAAACTAATCGCTTGTTGTAAGTGTGTAATAAAATTGTTATTGTTTTAGAGAAATACTGTAAGCCGTTGGAGGTCAAGGTCAAGAGGTTGGAGGACGAAGGTAGCTGTCGAGACAAGTGAAACGAAACGACAATATTTACCGTTGAATGAACTTTTAAATCTTGCGAAGAAGGGAGGTTGCATTTGTGGTTTAAAAATAAACTGGTGCGACTGGTGGAGTCTTATCGAGCTAAACAAAAAAAAACTATTTATAACAATCACAGTACAGAAGTGTCCTACAGAGTGTTTTAAATATATACCATTATATATCATAATAACGGACTCTAAACCATCTCTAAAGTAATTTAGCTAAGTGACAGTAATATGTTCGGTTGGCTTAATGGCTAACAGATGTCGCCTTTTGCAATTTCAATACAAATTACTTTTGGTAAATTATAAAAACATTTTTTTCGGAATTCGATAAGAAATAAGTTCGTTTACTTTTGAACTAAGAAAGCGCTTGAAGATTATAATCTCATGCCATCAAACTCCGAAAAAAGTCACTGCAGGATGACAGCACTAGTACCATGCTATACACGCAAATGAAATAAGCACTATTTTGTGTTTTAGTATAGATTGATTTATGATTGCAATAATATTCAGGTTAAGCTTCAATCCTCTTTTCTTTAAGAAAATGAATAATTAAGCTATAACCTCTTTAATCATAATACAGTATGTTAAATAACAGAGGGCGTTCCCTTAAACTCGTTAATATATACATCATTAATAGATTAAAATAAAAATATCAGCATAGAAAAATTAGCATAAAAAATCCGAATAAAAAAAAATTATAATTGAAAATAAATTGGAAACCTCCTGTTTTAAATCAAAATAGTAGTCGTCATGTATAAATAAATTGCGACGTTGCCGTCTTTCAACTTGGCGTGTACAGTGTGTTTCTTTTACATGTCAATTTAAAATTTTTATTGAATATTTTCATATTGGAAAAAATTTTAAAACATTTTGTTTTCGAATGGAAATATTTTTTTTAGCATGTATGTATGCTATACTATTTCGGGTTAACGGGAACGTCCTCTGTTAGTTAACATACTGTATATGTATAATATTATAATTTTCATATCTAACAACCAAAAATGTTTTTTGTATTTTTTACCATAACAATATCATAAGTTTGTCAAGGATTACTTTTATATAAAATATTACAATGCTGCCGTTTCAACGTTTGTTTCATTTGGTAGTATAAGTATATCTATACCGAATAATATATAACTTTATAGTATATTGCATTATAATATGCTTATTGTTTTAGTTTTATATATTTTTTTATTATATTACCTCTATAGTAAACTAAAACATATAATAAAAACCTTTTTTGGGATAAATATTCAATAAATTTTCCTATTCGTTTAAATATTATTTGCAAACATTTTTACTATAATACAAATCAATTATCATAATTTTAAATTATATGAAACAACAAAAAGATTTGCCTTTATTAAGGATCGAACCCACAATCGCTCGCTTATGATAGCACCATTGTTAAGTGCGGCCGCTAACTTAACTTCAAATGAAGTAACGAAATTTTGCACTACTTTAAAGAAAGACGAAGACTGCGATACAAAAATAATGCGGTAGTGTGCGTGGCCGGTTTAGCGCAGGCAACAGTAGTCTTTAAGGTGGGAATGGACTTCTACAGCTGATAGTACAACGGATTATTGATTAACACGTGACAAGTCTGTTATATTACACATTGTTCACGTGATGATTGCTCATTAATTGTTTATAGGACTAAATCAAAATTATTTAGTCAAATTAAGCTGAGAAGTAGTACTTCCGGCATGATGTCTGGTGAAGCCGTACGGTGGACGGGTCTGAGCAGTTGTGTTGCGATGTGTGGCGGGTACGATGCGCCAAATGTTGTTGTGTCGGGAGTTTGGTCGTGGAGAGTCTCTAGATCAATCTCCCTCTAGCGCAGCATTGTTTGGTCGTGTTGGTCTTGGGTTTAACATTGCATCACCTCGCTCAACTGCCGTCATCCTTCCTATTCCTTAGTTTTTTAAGTGAATTGGCTTAATAAACTAGTGCGCTTTACCATCAACGATTGCATCACTGCTTACCATCAGGCGGGATTGCAGTCAAGCCCTAGTCTATAATTATTTAAAAAAAAATACTGTTTGATCGGAACAATTACAGTAAAATAACAATTCCACTTCTGACTTTCTTGAGTTTACGAAATTGATTTTTTGTTTAATATGGTTAACTTTTTTACTTAACCTAAGTGGGGGTAAGTAAAAAGTTAGAGCATGACATATGTCTAGTTATTATTTTTATTCAGTATAATAATATTGAAATGATATATATTGATTCAAAAAATGTCGTGGTGGTCTAGTGCTTAAAACACCAGCCTCTCAAGTATGAGACCAATGTAACTTTTCTAAAGTTATATGTACTTTCTAAGTATATCTTGGACACCAATGACTGAAGGTGAATGAAAACATCTTGAGGAAACCTGGACTTTTTAGGTCTGAAATCGGCAACCCGCATTGAGCAATCGTGGTGATTACGCTCCATTCTTCTCTGTATGAGAGGAGACCTGTGCCCAGCAGTGGGACGATAAAAGGTTGATGATGATGATGATGATAATAATATTTACCTGACCGGGTTGAGGATAATGTTTAGCCACCAGAAAGCTGCACACCACTTTACATGTATTTTCCAAATTCCGCTATCAGAAATTGTTGGAAAGTTTTATTTTTTTGGTCCTATTATTATTAAGTAAGTATATTATTCATTTATCTTCTGGTTTATACAATACATTTGTTCCGCTGAAATAACCAGCAAAATTTCAGTCAGACTCGAAAGAAAGAAAGAAGGTCGTAGATGGATGGATTTTTTAAGCGTTTTACGATGTGTCATTTTATAGACTGGCTGAAACACTTTTGTAAACTAACTTACATAGTTGAGCTTTTTGTGATAGGTTTTTAGTAAAGTTATTAAGTTTTTTTTACTAATATTGATTTTAATTCTATTCCTTTCTTATTGATTGACATAATGTATCGTCATCAACCTTTTTTACTGTCCCACTGTTGGGCACAGGTCTCCTCTCATACAGAGAAGGAATGAGCGTAATCACCACGCTTGCTCAATGCGGGTTGGCGATTTCAGACCCAAAGCCCAGGTTTCCTCAAGTTATCCTTCACCCTCAGTCATTGGTGTCCAAGATATACTTAGAAAGTACATATAACTTAAGAAAAGTTACATTGGTACTTGCCTGACCTGGAATCGAACCGGCGCACTCATGCTTGAGAGGCTGGTGTTTTAACCACTAGGCCACCACGACTCTATACATAATGTATATCTACTTGTAATACTTCCCAAACAATATTTATTCGTCGAAAACGGCGCAGCAATATTGTGACCAATAATTGCATTCTAAAAAAACTCCAATAAAAGTTGCATTTTACAAAGAAGACGTATCATACTTTTTTTTTTGTTTCATTTCTTTCCGTTCGGGCGAATGGAAAAGGCAAAGGCATAGTACGCCATACAGCCAAGTCTTCAGTAATTATTTTTTCTTCATTAAATATCTATCCTAACTTATCCTAACTTATCCTAATTTATCCTAACTTATCCTAGCATAACTTAACCTAAACTAACTCCTTTCGTTTTACGCGTTTGGACGTTATGGAGCGGTTTAGCGTTAAGACATGATGAGGCCACTATGCTACAATATTTCACTGTTCTTTTTGATTTATTCACTGAATGCACTTTTTACTACATAAATCACGCGTTTTTATTTAGTAAACGACACTATAAATAATTTTAAAAGTCCAATGAAAAATGAGCGTGACACTCATCTTGACATTCCCGCCAAACCTCCGTATCATACGTCTTTTAACAAAACGCTGACGGATGTCACAATCCAGCCGGCTCTACAATTTTTCGGCATATTTAATGTTGAAGTTATAGATACCATTAAATCCCAATCTTACTTTTTCTGTACGATTGTATGTCCTAATTGTATGCCATAATTACGCAAACAATTGTAAAATATTTAAAATTCGTAATTAAATATTTTATAATTGTTTGCGTAATTATAGCAACGTAATGTCATACTCACACACCTACACTTAAAGTGCAGCTGCAGTGGTATTGGGCAGTAATTGATGCTGCGGACGCATCAGCGAGCGCTTGGTTCTCTCGCCTCGCGCGGCGGCCAGCTATGTTGCTGTTTCACGTCTACCAAATGGGCGGGGTTCGTCCAGTCCACACTAACACGTTAACTGTATGTTGTACAGGTGTGAGCCGCGGCGCATGCGCGAAGCAACAGATAGGACTTCGCCGCGCCCCGTCGCCGTCGGCATCGCGCGCTCGCCGTCGAGCCGACCGGACGTACTCACTTCGTCACGCGACTCGCAACTCTGTATTTTCGCGCGATCATACTCTAGTTCGTAGTTTTCTCTTCGTATTTTAAGGTACGTATTCTACAACATTTTTTTTTTTTTTTCTACGGGTTGGGATAATGTTGGGTTACCGACGGGTACGGTGGTGACTTTAATGATTTAGGCGTAGGGAGCGGCAATTTGAATTTAAGATTGTGCGGTTTAGTTTAGTTTGAGGCGAAGTTCAAAGCTACCTACTTTATGTTCCGATCCTTTGAATTGAAAACTGGCGTATTCATCGATTTAGAATCACAGTGTGGGTTTTTAAATTAGATTTCGGTGCTTTGGTAAAAGTTGTTCGTTGAAATTACATGTTTATAGGAGTTTAGTTAGTGTAGCGTGTTATTTTAGAGGTATTGTTTAAAGTACGGCTTTGTTTTGTTGAGATATAATAAATTAGGAATTAAAATTGTAAAACTGCATCATTATATGATGTCTTTAAATATTCAAATTGTCGTTTTAATTTAATCTTAAAAAATATTGGATCGTATCCTGATAGACAGCAAAGTGCAGTTAACAGTATAAATTCGAGCAACACTTATAGCAACAAGCAGAATCGTATTGATGTATTTTGAAACTCTTTGTAAGACAACACTGTTCTATTTAGCATCGTCATATTGAAGATTCTGTAGGAAAATCCTTAACATCACCAAACGCTTAAGTAACCCAAAATTGAGCGAATAAATTGAAAATCTGAATCATTTAGCATTCAATAGCTGCCAATCAGCGATCAGAGGCCTCATCTCTAAAGTAAACCGAACTTGGTTAATGAATAGCTGGCAATTAGCAGCCAGAAAAGTTTCTGGGTGGTAGGCCATAACTTGTGTCGGGAGTTCGGCCGTGGAGAGTCTCCAGATTAATCTCCTTCTAGCGCAGCATCGTTTGGTCGTGTTGGTCTTGGGTTTAAGATTGCATCACCTCGCTCAACTGCCGTCATCCTTCCTATTCCTAAGTTTTTTAAGTGAATAGGCTTAATAAACTAGTGCGCTTTACCATCAACGATTGCATCACTGCTTACCATCAGGCGGGATTGCAGTAAAGCACTAGTTTATAATTATAAAAAAGAGACCTCATCACGAAGTGCCAGGGTGCTTCTCAACTGAAGGTCACGAGCCGCCAGGGTACTCCCAACTAAACTTTACGACCTACTAGATTCGTGTTTGTAATCCTGAAAACTGGAAAATTAAAACTAATAAAACTGAATATAAAAATTCATGTATTTTTATACGGATATTTAAATGTTTTGAAAAGTCTTTTAGGTGTAAGTAAAATTCATCTCGACAGTAGAAACTGCGTCGGGAATTGTAGGAAATAGAGAGAAGCCTTCATACATAGGTACTGCACCGACGCCGCCGGTCATTTCGCAGTTGAATGTTTTTTAATACATACGTTATAGTTTTTTTTTTTGTATAGTTAGTTAAAAAAAGAACCATTTGCAATTGAGATTCTGTGTGGAAAAATTATATGATTACCTACACTCGAAATGTTACGAATAACGTTAAGTTTTTTTCAATAAATCTATACTAATCTATAAAGCTGAAGAGTTTGTTTGTTGGTTTGAACGCGCTAATCTCAGGAACTACGGGTCCGATTTGAATAATTCTTTTTTGCGTTGGATAGCCCATTAATCCAGGAAGGCTTTAGGCTATATAACATCACGCTGCAACCAATAGGAGCGGAGCATAACTAAACCACGCGAACGAAGTCACTGGCGGCCGCTAGTTATGAATATTATAGATCCTCGTGTCTGCGTTTGTTTTTTGGTGAAGATAAATGTGAAGGTGGTGATTTTTTTATGTTTCAAATATCTCAAGCTGATTTAGGTCCTTTAGCGAAGCAAGAGGTGATAGCTTCTGATATGATATGATATAACGTGTG
This sequence comes from Sesamia nonagrioides, assembly GCA_017933935.1. Classification (NCBI taxonomy): domain Eukaryota; kingdom Metazoa; phylum Arthropoda; class Insecta; order Lepidoptera; family Noctuidae; genus Sesamia; species Sesamia nonagrioides. The sequence goes on along the minus strand of JADWQK010002042.1, from coordinate 452,809 downwards.
GTTTAGGGGACAGTCCTGATTCAGGAATGAGATAAACTTGTTCTAAATCTGATAGCAATTAATCTTACATCCAATTACTGTAATAAATATTGTATGTAAGCGTCTTTCTCCAAACCAACTGGTCAGTCACGGGCTGACAACACTTATATTTAAGTGAATTATTGGGTTTTTGGCGGGAAGCTAAGATGAGTGCCACGCTCACTTTTTATTGGCCTTTTAAATTATTTATAGTGTCGTTTACTAAATAAAAACGCGTGATTTATGTAGGAAAAAGTGCATTCAGTGAATAATTCATAAAGAACAGTGAAATATTGTAGCATAGTGGCCACATCATGGCTTTGTACCAAATCTTTCTCCTAGTGTCAGTTCACGCGGGAAACGAAAGGAGATAGGTTTAGGTTAGGTTAAGTTAGGATAAGTTACGAAGTTAAAATATATTTAAGTATTCGACTAAAGGACTAGTATCCATGGTCATGAATTACACTATAAAAAAAAAGAAAGTGAATCATTAATAACTGTGAGACGAACACACCTCCGCCTCTATTCGAAGTTACGAGCCATAAATAAAACGATACTCGATAGTCAATGGCTAATAGCGCCGCTCGTAAAACAATCCCCGACCGAAAGTTACGTGAAGGTGGCTGTAACACTTGTGCTCACTGTTTCGACTTTACTGCTAATATTAGGATAGTATACTCGAGGCCGGAAAGTTTTGGAATTGAATAGAGGAAGACCAAAGAAACAATGGTTGAATTAATAATAATAAAATTTTATTGACATAGAAAGGAGTTACAATTAATTTGAAGCCCTGACTCCCGTGCTAGGTGGTACCTGTGTTACAGGAGTCAGTGTCTTCATCCGTTTTTTGGACAAAAAACTTTTCAACAACATAAATATCTAGATAACATTAAATGAGTTGCATGCTCGTGTGTGATGTGTAGTGTGTGGAGTGTGGTGTGTAGTGTGTGATGCGTATGTGTATGTGTGAGTGTAGGTATGTGTGTATGTATTTCTTACATTAGGTACTATTGGGGTTTCCCGCTTAAACTTGTATTGTGAATTGTGTGAATGATATAGTTAGAAAGGCTGGCTAGCGAGATAGCAGCTAATAGAGCAGTGTGGAAGAACAAACATGTTGCACCGATCACTAATAAATTGGAGTAGGTAAGAGATGGGGGGTGTTTAACTTTAAAGTCATTTGACATGACTGTGTTGGATACTAGCTTTCCGACCGCGGCTTCGCCCCCGTGGAATTCGGTTATATCGCGCTTTTCAGATATATATCAGATTTTTCCGGGATAAAAGGTAGCCTATGTTCTTTCTCTGGGTCTAAAGATTGTCTGTGCCAAATTTCATTAAAATCGGTTGAGAGGTTTAAGCGGGAAAGCGTAACAGACAGATAGACAGACAGACAGACAGACAGACCGACAGACTGACAGACAGAGTTACTTTCGCATTTATTATATTAGTATGGAAGTATGGATAACATCCAAAATTGACTAACCATCTTCAATGTTTAATGAAGACACTTACCTAATTCAAAAGACTTTCATTAAAGTTGGAGGGATACGAGCGTGGCGTAAAATTATTTAGGGATTAAATACAAGATTGTGTGTCCAAGGTACAGTAACTAAAAATATTCTTAAAGAAAAATACATATGATGGTAATTTTAGGTTCAAATATGAGCTTTAAAGATCTTAAAAAAAGTCGAAAGTCTTGTATACCGTCCCTAGTCGAACACATTATATTTTATTGAGCAGACGGTTAAGAATGTGAGAATGGTCAGTAATATTGTGTGTTTAGGATTACGGTGTGGCGTGACTGAATATTATTTGGATCTGAGCTACCTTTTTGAGAGCGCTGTTCATTAATAATTGGGATTTACAAATGTATAAATTATCTGCTTCATTATCATGGTTCATTATCACCGTTGTTGTTTGTGTTGACAAGTCGTAGGTTTTCAATTGCACAACCAAATTCTGATTTGATTCTTACAAAATCGAGTCCCAAGAAGACACTAATCGTATTACTTTTATGGAAACATTTCTGCTATTTATTAAAAGACTTTTCCTCCGAAAAATCTTACAGATACAAATTCTGGTATTTAGTTGTCTATTATTAGAGTCAAAACCAACTTCAACTGCGGTGAGAAAGGGCAGACAGGTGATGATTGAACGAATTTTCTTGAAAGATCAAATGTAAAATCACGATGTTTGCCACTCATTACGGTTTGGGGTCTGTGTGCACGGATTTACAAGTCGGAGCTCCGAGTTAGAGCCGACGGCGTGATGGGAATAACGCGTTGCTAGCGTTGTGTTTAGTTAGCGTTTGTCCGCGAGGCCACGTTGGACGCGTGCAAATTGCAGCAACGCTTTTTGTCGATTTTCGTAAATGAGTGTCGTGTCTGACGACATTAGACGTGATTTGATATACGCCGCGGGCAAAGGAATAAATTTGACAGTTTCTCTAAAAGATTTGTAAGAAAGCAGCATTTTAAAAAACAATATATGTTGTGTGGATTTTATACGTTTTAGGTCCGGGTTCAAACCTATAGCTAGGTTTGGTAATAATTAATTTATCCTAACATCATTACAACCTGTTACGTAGGATTGTATTTGAATTGTCTCCTATTATGTGAAGAATTATATGCATTCATTTTCAGGACTTAAAGGTACTCAATACAATCAGTAACGATACGTTAAAAGGAATATGAAATATAATTGTGATAGTAAAATATTGAAATCAGTTTTTGTCTGTTTGTTTTTTTTTATAGATCATTTTCTGTGTCAGTGAGTTTTACTTAACAAAATTATTTCGAAAACATGGCTCTTGATATAAGGCAAGTACCGTCGCCCTGCGTAGGTACTTAATGTGCACTGACGCCGCCACCCTGACCGACCTACCGCGTTTCACCAACACGTTTGTTATCAACATTTATTGATCATTTAATCTAAAGCTAAGTATAAACACTTTTTAACTTTTATCAGCGCGTTATCTAAGACAGTAGAGTCCCTCGGGGCCGACAGGCGCTAGCGCTAAGTAGTGTCAATTGGGTGAAGGAGGCCTCCGATATAACCCAAAAGCCTCTCGTATCGGTGAGCGACCTAAGTGACAAGTACTTACCGAGGTAAATATATTTTAAGGATTGTAAACTCAGCCGACGTTTAAGAGTGAGAACTTTTCTCTCGGACAATTATCTAATACACAATACGACGACAGTAAATCTACTAAGCTAAATCATTTTCTATCAGATGAGATGACCCACATATTAATATTCACTTTTTTTTAAAGATATGCCTACATTGTAGATGTTGACAAAGGAGTAACTACTTTAACGAAACAGATGAAAGAAAAATTTAAAAGGCCTACAGAAAATAACACTTAACATTTTTTCATTACGAAACCGACAACATTGATCATTTAATAAACGGTAAAATTTTCACTTGAAAAATTTTGTTAAAGACTTTTGAAGGAGCACTCGACAACCGAAAACGGATGCGAATAATTTGATTAATTCTATTACACGAGTCCGAGCGGTTTTTTAGAAAAAAAAAATCGCCATCTTTAGAGAATAATTAATTTGCTTTTTGTAATTAAAGTAGAAACGACTTGTCACCTAACTATTTCTCGGCGTTCTTTTTAACATTACTCACGGAATTTAATTTCTATAAGATTGCAGAAACTAGAAAAAACTTTAAATAAGTAATTTTCGATTGCCAATTAGGCCGCTGCCTCAAATCTTGCGGGCGGCGGCTGCGGCGGCGCGGGAGCCGGGTGGGCATCGAAGACCCGTTCTCGAAACTAGCGGGCAGATCGCGCGTCTCTATAGCCGCGTAATGTTGTGTTCACGATTGTATCGCCGAGATAATTGTTTTTATTCGCGAAAGAAATGTCTGAACAATGGCGGCAACATCTTTTTGATTCAAATTTATTCCTAACGTTCGATCACCGCTCGCTGCCCGCCCGCTGCCCGCAAGATTCGAGCGCGAGAAGTACACCGCTCGCTACCCGCCACCGCCCCGCAGCCGCGCCGCTGTTTTCGAGAACCGGTCCGTTTGATTGTACGCGTGGCGCTCACTCGCCGCCGCCGCCGCCGCCGCCCCGCTGCCCGCAAGGTTCGAGGCAGTGGCCTTAGAATCCAACCGATTTTGATTTTACGTACTTTGGCAATTTTCGGCGAAAATATCAATTTTGACTAGATTTGTTTTGACCGTAAAATGTACATTTTAGCCGTGAGCTAGAAGTGGCGGCTAGCCAAAAGTGCCTTTCAATAAATTCAATGCTTTCAATAAATTTATTTTGACACTAACGATAGTAACAAACCTTTTAATAAAATTCTTAGGCATTTTTCTAACATTAAATTGATTATGTGTAAGTACTTGTATGTGTAGTATGGAATCCCACCAAAAACATTCTGTAAAAACTTACCAAATCTCGCTCAAGCTGCTTGTTTATCTCTAAAAAGTAATGAAATCTAGACAAAGTGGTACCAATATAAGGCATATACTGCGATTTTTTTGTTATTATAGTTAATATTGTATGTACAAACTAGTGCTTGACGGCAATCCCGCCTGATGCTATGCAGTAATGCAATCGTTTATGGTAAAGCGCTAGTTTATTAAATGCCTATTCACTCTAGCCTTGAACAAATTTAAATTGTAGTCCGACGGAAACACCGCCGCCGGCAAATTGTTCCAGTACCTCGTTGTACACAGTATGAAAGACGAGGCGAAAGGCTTCGTTCGGATCGTAGTTGTGTCAACAACGAAAGGGTACGACGCCGTACGAAGGGTCGTCCGATGATGGAACGGAGAAGGGGAATTGAATCATGAAATTCCCTCGCATACTCTCCAAAATGCATCCTATAGAACACCTACAGGCTGGCTTAGGAGACCGTTTTGAGCTAAATCTGGGCCACCAAATAGCCTCTTCGCACGCTTCTCCACTGGATCTGAAGTAGCAGGTGGCATTTTGCAGCACTAGCCCAAATGTGGCTGCAGTATTCCAGACACGAGCGGACCTGTGCTTTGTATAATATTAGAAGTTGTCCCGGTGTATACAATGTAAACAGATTCAAACAGTTTGACCTTACTATTATTATTGACGACTTCAACAATTTCCGTAGGTACATCTAAATTCCAGTCGACTTAGAGCAATGGACTATATGCTTTATAGACAAGCAGTAAAAACTTATTCTGATATAGTTTACAGCGACGACACTATATTATTTACTTATTCTCAGCGTGTATTTTCACATAACACCTATTATTGTTGGATGAATAAAAAAAAATATACCTACACCATATTGAATGTACCACCATGTAGGAATTATAATATCGTCACACAGTTAACCCTGCGTTGTCATCCAAACAGAACAACAGAACGTGTTTAAAAACATCAGCTCATAATGATAGATATTCATATCTGCTTCATAATTATTTTTCAAACTTAGAAGACCGCCATATTTATATTTGGTACCCATACTGTAGGAGAACATTAAATAAAAAAATACGAAACAAAAAGTCGTCACAAATACGTCATTTTTCTGAATCACGTGTCAAGATTTTCTGCCGATTGATGCCAGTCTCGATTTATCATTTGACAATTCCCGCGCTGTCGGGAATTGGGTGATATAATATTGTTAAAATATTTTGATATCTCTCTATTGAATTCTATCGGTTGAGTCGTATTATAATACTTCGTCTGTCTCCTCATCGTAATTCTGTTGTAGGTTCAATTGTTCTTAAAATATATTAATTTGAGTAATTGAGTGGTGTTATCTGTTAATTTATTTCGAGCTACAAGATCCCTAGTGTTTGTAAAAATGCATGTAGGTACCTACAAACTAGAAAGACAAAAGACTTGGGGAAAACAAAACTATAGCAGAGGTAGACAACGCGATGCGACGGCTCGAGGGAACCAAATATTCCACGCAGATACTAGTAAAGAATATAATGATTAATTAATAACCTTAAATTATTATAATAGCTACTCGTCCGAAGGTCTAATTATTAACATCGTCAGATTGTTAGATTACAGTAAGTATATAGTTTCCTATGATTTATGTTTAAAAGATTAAACACAATAATTTATAGACATTGTATTTCTTTTAAGGTTTTCTTTGATAAAAGTAATTAATTTCGACAAACAAAAAAAAAATAATTGAAAACACCCGTTTCGGCCGAAAAAACGACCCATTTTGGTCGGAGTGTAAATAGGTACTTCCAACTTAAGGTAACGCTGAAAGAACATTTATTTTTCTTTTGAGGGTTCCGCAACGAAAGGGTAAATACGGGAGCCTATTAACAAAACTCAAATGCTATCTGTCTGTCTGCCTGTCACCACGTTGTATCTCGTGAACCTGGTATCATAATAGCTGGACGGATTTTAACAGATGATGCATTTTGGTTGCTGATATAATGAGAATTAAAATAAGAATAAAATTAATATTTAAAGAGCTCACTTAAATATTTATCCCGTACAACAGAAGTGAATTTTATGATACGTGACAAACTATACCTGGTATTGAACTCTTCGTGCGTGTGTCAGCCTCGCACTTGGCCGGTTTTTAATATTTCCGAAGCGCTTCATTTCCCACACAATTAAGAATAACCACTTGCGAGAGCAAGTATGAAAATTGAATTAACTTACATTAATTCACTGATTTTACTCACAAATTGAAATCAAAGGCTGTGCGTCAACACGTGGAGGTGGAACCAAGTGGGAAGATATCAATATTCTCAGTATATGTCAATATTCTCGGTATATATCAATATTCTCGGTATACTTTAATGCACATCGTCACAAGCTGTAATTTACATATTCATACTTGCTTTTCAATTTCGGTGCGGGAAGGTTTCACACCCTTCGTTCAATAACGTCCTATGTGCACTTATATCGATATTCTAACTTTGGAAAGGAGGGTACATAATATTAAGAACAGGTGAGCCTCATTGCCTTGTCCATCACTCACTCTGTGTTCAGACCAGGTGGTATTATAGTTGAAATTATAATATTTTTTATGTATTTTCAATTTATTATACAACTATAGTGTACGATTGGATGGAAATCAATGGTATAGTCAAAACTACAGATTTGAGTATACCATGTAACAGTGGCGAAGGGTGAAATTTTGACAAAGGGAAGCCGGTTCAACAAAATAAACACTTACCTACTGCAGGATATCTTGGAGGAGGTCTTCAGATAAGAATAATATTGCCGGTAGAATAATATAAGCCATAATAACAAACAAAATCCACAGTATTTAACCAAATCTGCGATTAAATTACCTTACAGAATCAGTCACAGTTTAAATAACACAAATATTAAAATATAACAAACAAAATTATCACGCACCAGTGGTATAGCAACACATGTCACATTCTAACAATAATTTATTTTCAACCAAACGAAATGAAACACGAAAATATGCCAAAATAAAAAGAATATGACTTGCGAAGGATTTCATTATAACGCTAATTCTTTATAATTTTATCATATTTCCTTTCTCTAGTACCGTGGTTTGAGTGGTTTCTTTGTCTCTTTCTAATAGAGGAGAGGGGAGAACTACAAGCCGATTGGCATTAGCCTATCTTTTCTTAAATTTTACGGACGGTTAGCGATCATTAGAAAGAGATGGTCTGACACACTCTATCTCTTTTCGCCTCATAGTAAAACGTTGGCCGAGATAAGCTATAATTCGTCGAGTTACCTTCAATGTAATTTAAGTACGAAAAATTGAAGCCCTGATTAATTTACGACTATAAAATGAAATGTGATACTTAGGGTATTGCTAAGAATTACTATTGCTATTGTAAATCGCGCAGGCATTTGATTAATAATACTTTTGTATGAATATGGAACTGATTTTTGAAAGGTAACCCGGTGGGAATCGGCTTGAATGGACTCTTCGCCACTGCCATGTATTATTGTAAAGAAACCTTTTTTCTTTTCGGGGGAACCTCTTCAAAAGACTTCCTGACTGAAAGGTCCTTCCGCGTTGTTGTCGACGGATGGTCATCGGAACCCATGTCGACTAATAAATGCTGGTGTTCCTCAGGGGTCTGTTCTGTTGTTCTCCGCAACTCCGTTGCTGCTGCATATTAACGATCTGCTGATAATCGGTAACTGTGAGTATGCAAATGACAGCACAGTTGTGGAGAGATACCTGCCGGATACTCGGGCTAGTAAGGAAGCAATCCTTTCCGAAAGAGAGGCTATGATAGAACGTATGAATGTTGCACTACATACAGTCTCCAATTGGGGCGAAGCCAATTATATAGCATTCAACGCCGCCAAAACACAAGCGTTTCTATTCACCGCCAAAAGAAGCCCGTTCACTTTGGCTCCTATTTTTCGGAATGTGTCCTTGGAGTGTACCAACCGCCTTCGCTTTTGGGAGTTGAGATTTTCTCGAACCTAAACTTTGAGGAATTCCTTGAGTACAAAGCCAAGGTGGCTGCCAGGAAACTTGCTATTATTGAAAATGTCCGGCGGTACCTCACACCAGGACAGCTTCTAATGTTATACAAAGCACAGGTCGTCTGTAGAGTATTACAGCCACATTTGGACTGGTGCTGTAAAATGCCACCTATTAGCCAACTTTGATTTCGGTGGAGAGGCGTGCGAAGAGGCTAGTTGACGACCCACAGCGTTGGCGAAGATTAGCCAGCCTGTCGGTGTTCTATAAGATACATTTTAATCGCATAACTTAATTTCTCCATCGCCGTTTCAACATAGGACGACGCGTCGTACGGCGAGTATTCAACCTTATGTTGTTAACACCACTACGGTCAGGACGAATTGTTTCGCCTCGTTTTGTATACCGCGTACGTCGAGGGACTGGAAGAATTTCTATCGGCGGTGTTTGCCATCAAAGATTTCATCACTATTTACCATCAGGCGGGATTGCTGTCAAGCTGTAGTATACAATAAGTAAAGAAAACCCTGTCCGACCCATAAGGATAATAAAGATTAAGTAAGCACTTGACCAAATATAATAAAAAAAATTACATTATCATCATAGTAACAATACTAATAAATTTTGAAATAATCCTTCTTTCCCGAGAATTAATTCCAATTTCCCCGAAATTTGGTAATTTTTAAAAAAGTGATAACACCGGTATTATTATAAGCGAATAGCGACGCGACCACGTCGCAGGTGCCGCGTGCCCTGCCCCCCGCCGCCCGGGGAAGGGGTTGCTTACCGCACATTTATTAAATTACCTCTTTTTGCGAAATAATATTTATTTTTTAGGGGATTTTTTTTTAAAGTTTAGCCTGTCTTTGTGGGGATTAGTAGAATCAGTTATCGATACCTAACAATACCTTCACGGATCGGACAGGGTTTTCGTTACATATTGTATAATAATAAAAAAGGTCCCCGAACTCTGGGGAGCGAGGTTAAAGAGTGTGGGATTTTTCCTTATTAAAACCACATAAACCTAGGTTATTAATAGGTTCACTTCAATCTGCACAGCGTTTTACAAACTATTGGTAAGGGGTTGGTTTCCAGTTTAACCGGATGCAGATGAATTAAACTCAGTTTTACAGGTTCCTGGGTAATACGGTTCCTCTTGGTAAGACTGTCAAATATCCACCAATAACAGCAGATGTTGTCGAATGGTGTGACCAGTTTCAACAGCAGTGTCTTTGTAGGTGCATTTTAAGAAACACGTTGGTCATTACGTTGACATTATATCAATAATTCATAAAAAATATAGGTATTCTAAGTATTTTCCAAAGTTGAAATATCTGAGAAACTTTTCCAATTTACCTGTCCATTAAAACCCAATTCGAACTATTATGTACATTTTAAAACCAAATCTATCCACATCGGTCCAACCGTGCCCAAGTGACGCGCTTATGAACGAATAATAATTCTACTTATTTAGAAAGATCTTGGGGGTTTTAGTGCACACAGATTTGTTGCAAAAACTCAAGTCAGCGAAACGTCAAATGGTAGTGTCAACTGAGCGAAGCCGGCTTTTGCCTGTGCGTACGTGTAGTGTCAACGCCAGATTTATATAATAGCTGTATACACGGAATACATTAAAAATCCGAATCTTAACACATTGGTGTTTCTCCCCACCGTATACAAAAGGCGATTCTACGTCATCCTTTAGCTTGAGAAAAACAAACGAGCCGGCCACTTAAAAATTGTCAGAACAGTTACCCAAATGAATAATATGACAATGTTCGCAATAATAATAATAACTTAACATTAATAATGATAACTTAATAAACATAATTACCTACTTAGTTTTTACTTCGCATGGTAGGCTACTATAAATTAGAAGTGAGGGGGGAAATAGCTCTCGCTACTTATCTATTAAAGGTTATGCGTGGTGAAATACACAACCCAGGCGTTCTGCAGTCGGTTGGCTTGTTTGTACCTGATGGGTACGTGGGGAGACGGCGGCGGCCCCCGCTGCTGTGCGTGTCGCCCGCGCGTGCCAACCTGCTGCAGCACGCGCCGCTTATGCGTGCGCTGCGCGCGCTCAATGCGGTGTCACAACAAGACGACATCTTTAGCTGTACTCTGAGTGTATTCACACGGGTTGCTTATTGTAACTTTGAAGACATTTGTGCGTAATATATGTAATTATTTGTACATGTTTTTAATTTGTGGTTGTAGAATGTTATAAGTCTTACACTATTGTATTAGGTTCACCTGTGAGAATAGTTGTACATTGTTTAATAAATAAATAAATTAAATTGAATAAACTTTTCTGGCGTTCAGATTCTCTTTCTAAATTGACATAGGCAGTAATATAATATTAATATTCTTGTCATCAAACTCTAATAAGTAATTGTGTCTCATCCGCACGAACACTATTTTCTCTCAATCATTCTCTCTGTTTAATCAAGAAAGATTATAAAAATACACAAAATTCCTTACACCTCATTGAAACGTTCACCCTTTTATGATGAATATTTTTTCGTCGATTCGAGAACCTTTTTTGACAAAGTGTCTCTTCACAGACCTTAAGGTCTTCAATATTTAGGTCTGTAAGTAATTCAAATTCATCGAGGCCCGTCGGTATGATATTTGCAAGTGAATGGGGGTGGTATCGTTAGGACTGAATGCATGTCATTCCTTTTGTTGCTACCTTTTTGCGGTTAGGTGGGTTAATACTTCAGATAGTTTTGTTGCCATGTAAAGATAATGAAATGGTTTGTTTGCTATTACCATTATTATTATCTCTAGGCTGTCCAAAACCATAATATTATCTTTAGCGAATCTTATTAAAGGGTCCTTAATCACAAGGGTTCTAGACCAACAATTGGGAGTAAGACTTATCAGCACTCTTTCCCATTTAGCATTTCTTTCATACTAGTTCATTGTACAGGTTCTGAAGTTCCACTCTAGCTCTAACTTTATGAATGGTCGAAAGCATTTTACAGCAATTGCTTTGTTTCTAGTGATGATTTTGTGGTGACATTAAAAGAATTCACAAAAGCAGTTAATGGTATTTATTGCTTTAAATTCTAATAAAACGTCAATTCATAAATTTATATTAGCATCAAATTAATATTATCTTATGTGTTGAGAATTTTTATTTGTTATACATATAATGTCCCACAGCTTGGTCACAAGTCTCCTGTCTTCGAGAGGGTGAGCTGTGTTATATGTACCACACGGGCCCTGTCATCGTCATAATCATCAGCCTCTACTCGTCCACTGCTGGACATAGGCCTCTTTCATGGCACGCCAATAAGCTCGATCCAGAGCGGTGGTCAGGATGTTAGTGGACCCGCACGGGCCCTGTGCGGGTTGGTAAATGTGCAGTCTTCAGATTGGTGGCAGAAACCACGTCTTCAGATTGCTGATTCCAGGTTACGTATGCAGATTGTTGGTATTCTGGTTACGCCGGTTTTCTCACAATGTTTTCTCTCACCGTTTTGGGAGCAGCGGTAATAAAATTATATACATAAAGTATAAACCTAGGTTCGAACCCACGACCTACAACTCGTAAGTCCCGACTTAACGGTCACGGTAACCCGCTAGGCCATCATTTTAATTTTAGAGTAATAGTTAACGCTAGAGATAAAAACCCACTAATGCATGAATATAAAGTAACTGTTGCATATCATCATCAACAACCTTTTTATCGTCCCACTGCTGGGCACAGGTCTCCTCTCATACAGAGGAGGATTGAGCGTAATCACCACGCTTGCTCAATGCGATTTCAGACTTAAAGCCCAGGTTTCCTCAAGATGTTTTCCTTCACCTTCAGTCATTGGTGTCCAAGATATACTTAGAAAGTACATATAACTTTAGAAAAGTTACATTGGTACTTGCCTGACCTGGAGAATCGAACCCGCGCACTCCAGAGGCTGCTGTTTTTAACCACTAGGCCACCACGACATTACTGCTGCATATAGTAGTAAATTAATAGTTAATTCTAGAATACAACCCACTGATGCATAACATTTTCTGTCATGGACAACTGCATTTCGGAGCTCGTTTAATTTTTAATTAGAGTAGCGGTTATGTCAATCAAAGTGTTGAAGCTGTTCTTATAATTATGTACGTAGAAAGAGCTCTTTGCATTTTTAATCAATTTTCATGCGTTCATAATCTAATCTCTATTCGACCACCAACAAGGTAAACAAGTTTCTAACATTTAAAAATTTCATTCCGTCAATATCTAGTAGCAAGTTCTGCCAATCGATGCATGTCCAAAATTTTACTGTGAAAAGGATTATGTGTGTGAGTTTAAGGCAGACTGTCAATATGTCCAAACCCTAAAATTAGTTGGACCGGGGAGCTCTCTCCGCGCTCACCACCTATATATTCAGGAGAGACCAGTATTTTCTGTTTCAATAAATTCCGAGCATTTTCTAGAGTAGGTATGTTTCTGCTTCAATATTTTAGTAACGTAGTGATCCTATTTGTACACTGTGATTAGTTAACTAGAAGTAACTGAAATGATCCTATTACACACCATGGTTATAGTTATTTAGAACTTACTGTAGTGATCTGACCTATACACCATGGTTAATCCATAATTCATACTAATATTATAAATGCGAAACTCTGTCCGTCTGTCTGCTACGCTTTCCGCTGAAACCTCTCAACTGATTTTGATCAAATTTGGCTGAACAATCTTTAGATCCTGAGAAAGGACATAGGCTACCTTTTATCCCGGAAAAAATGATGTTCTCGAGAGAAATCTAAAGCGCGATGTAACCGAATTCCACGGGCGAAGCCAGTGGGCGGAAAGCTAGTAAAAGTATAAACTTCAGCTTGAGGATATGACTGAAAATACACAAAAACCAATTATTTTTTAAATTTTTATATCGTATCGTTGTTTTAATTATGCATACAAATACCTAAAAACAATGTGTTCCTAAAACACTCAATACTGTAATTTTATTATACATATATATAATCCCGGAAAATTGTATTCTCGAGGAAATCTAAAATCGCGATATAACCGGAACTCCATCGGGCGAAGCCGCGGGCAGGGAAAGCTAGTTGGTTATATGCAGATATAATTAGAACAACTATTGTGATCCGACTTCTACACTGTGGTTATAGTTCCAATTCCAAAATGAACAAGGGACATGTCAATGTGAATCAGACTCCACCGCCTGACTACCCGCCTCTAAACTTTCTGACACGTTTCTGACACATTCTGATCTTTGGAATTATTGCTCATGAATTCCTTTAAAAGCAGAACATTACGTTGCACCTTTTAATACATCTATAGGTTAGGTTAGTCATTCAGATTTATGATATCTATGGGTTAACCATGGTCATGTGATTAGTGGTAAATACATATATTATTTCACATTCAACTAACTCGGCCAGTACCAACGCTATCCATGGGTCGCGACCTTGACATCCCTGGAGCAGTTCCAACACTCGCCATGACTCTACCTACTTCCTCTTTCACAAAATTGATCTATGGCACGTTGCCCTTGGCATTAACAAACGTATTTGTAAGGAATTATTATAAAAATAATTTAAAAAAAAATCATTAATTATTCTGCACCAACAAAATACTTTTATAACAAGAATAAGACACGCAATATAATACAAAGTACAAAAAATTCGCAAACTTAAGTATATGCAAAGACTCGTGACTAATATAAATAAGTTTCAAACTCAAACTGATAGTAATTATTTTAATTGAACAATTTACAAGCCCTTTTGAAATTCAATATGAAATAATCGGATCTCTAACTCAACCATTTTTTAGGGAGCTGAATGCTCCGAGGACCCGATACACGTGTTATCCTTTTGTTTTCGGATGGGAAATCATCAAATGACCTCTCCCGCTCATGGCGGAGCAGAAGAGCGTATCAGACTTTTACAGACGAAACCTCACCAATATACATAGGAACACAACAACTAAACCAAAAGAAATCCGTAAGACACTGTCGTAAAAAAGATAGCATTCACAAGTATGGACAAGTGAATGACAATCAAACACAACTTCGTATATGTTGTCAGATGCCACTTTAACTAAGTAAAATATAACAAAGTTGCCGAAACGTATGATCAGGATTAATAAACATTTCAAATGTATTAACTTTATAATAAAACTAGCTTTCCGCCCGCGGCTTCGCCCGCGTGGAGTTCGTTATATCGCGCTTTTAGATTTCCCTCGGGAACATCAAATTTTCCGGGATAAAAGGTAGCCTATGTTTTCTCAGGGTCTAAAGATTGTCTGTGCCAAATTTAATCAAAATCGGTTCAGAGGTTTAAGCGGGAAAGCGTAACAGACAGACAGACAGACAGACAGACAGACAGATAGACAGACAGAGTTACTTTCGCATTTATAATATTAGTATGGATATAAAGCATTCCAGGTATTGACCTCCTCTAAAAGGCTTTAATGTGGTCACTGGTAGTTTACGTAAATATACTATGTTTTATTTAATTAAAAGGTTTGTAAATTCAAAACATAGGTATCCAAATAAGTTGTTTTCAGTATAACTGTTGGTATAAAAAGTTCATCATCATCATCCTTTTTATCATCATTAGCTTTGGAGTCTGGGGTCCGCTTTACCAGTCAACTGCTGATATGGCTAAACTTCGACACTTGTTGGTATAAAAGTTGATAATAATAAATTCAGCAACAAACTTAATTGACGACACGGTTGGTCAGTTGCGGAGCGATCGGCTGCTGCGTTGCGTGCCGCGGGTTCGAATCCCGCATGGAACAAATATTTGTATGCCCAACAAGTACTTCTTCCGGGCCTGGTTGTTTTATGTACTTGAGTTCAAATGTTTGTAAACGCACCCACGATACAGGAGTAATTTCTAGTGTAAGGCAATGTTTTAAAAGAATGCATAATATACACATATTATTTTACTTTTATTACGAAGTATGCTTAAAACAACCATTATAACTTCTGTCTAATGCTACCGAATGAAAATAGGATCTCAATATCCCAGTAATTGAGCCTTCATTAAAAATTGACGAAATTAATAACGTACAAAGTTAAACATGAATAAATGAACCCCTTATGTTATATTGTGACGCATGCTGCAAGTTGAGCTACGGACCCGATTAATTAATTAGCTTCCTCTCCGCAGATTAAAATATTACGTTAATTTATTATAAAAACTCGATTCACAAAATTATTATTTTCAGAGAGTATTTCCAGGAACTCCGTGCTATAAAGTAATTACCTGCGGATGGAAAATTAAAATAGTCCACGTAGAAATTATTTTAACGGGCGTAGTTGATCATTTAATTATAACACTACATATGCTTGATTGTAAAGAGAGTGCAAACGTTATACATTGTTTTCTAGGGCGGGACATTTCAATCAGAGTGACGCCGAGGCTTGTAGTAGTCCGAGATTATAATTTAATTGTTTGTGACAAGTTATTTGTTATTGCTGCTTTATCTTCAGTCACTGTAGTAAACAAGTTTTCAGGCTCATCGCATTGTTCCTGGATTGTATCAGATGCTGTCTGGAAGGATGTGATGCAACCGGTTGATGTGATGTTGTGTGAGTGTGTGGGGGAGGAAGGGGTGGAGCATTTTTTCATTCTAAATTTGAATTAACGAATGTGTAACTGGTGTCTAGTGCCTTCTACATATTTTTGAATGAAGTTAATGAATAGTTCTAAATTCGAAAATCCGCAAAGGAAAGACTTACTTGGTTTTATATGATACTAGCTTTCCGCCCGCGGCTTCGCCCGCGTGGAGTTCGGTTATAACGCGCTTTTTAGATTTCCTCAGGAACATCAAATTTTCGGGATAAAAGGTAGCCTATGTTCTTTCTCAGGGTCTAAAAGATTGTCTGTGCCAAATTTCATCAAAATCGGTTGAGAGGTTTAGGCGGAAAGCGTAACAGATTGACAGACAGACAGACAGACAAGTTACTTTCGCATTTATAATATTAGTATGGATTGAACTTTCTTGAAATATATCTTTAAAAAAAAATACATTTCACGCCCTTGGGCTCACAATGAAATTTTGCAAGCCCGAGGGTACAATACAGGACATCCGCCTACTTTACTTGCGTTTATTAACACTGTTTCCGAGCATGTCTGATGAAAAAATTATTCATTTTATTCTATTCCTTTTTTTTTGGAAAGTTCAACAAAAACATCAGTATACTGTTTTCTTCAGATAACAGTATACTGAGTATTTACTACTAAAGAGATTAGTTTAACTAGTAACAGTTTATGTACCTATATTTATATCTACTAAGATTAAGAGCAGCCGTGGGTTACAAGTTGCCTTACAAGTTGGGTCGTAGGTTCGAATCGCTTTACTTTGATTAAATTTTTCATCACCACTCTCAAAAATCTTGTGGAATCCGGCATGTCCTCGAGGCAAAACTTCGAAGACATGTGATGTCCACCAACCCGCACTGGGCTCGCGTGGTAAGTTAGGGGCCCAGTCAATGCAGTACAATATTACCTGACTGTACTAGGCATGTAAAGAAAAAAATTACAGAACACAGAACATAAAATAAATTATTGCCGTTTTAACACTAAAGCAATAATTTATTTTCGATTTTCATATACACATAAGTGAGTATTCTGTCTAATGTTGGCGTAAGATGTTAGCGACGATGGTGCGAAGCTACCTTGGGACCAATATCTTTGAAGAAATCTCTTAAAATTCTGACACTCTGCTGGCAACCTGCTCGCACAGCTCGTTTTTGGAGGACAAATATATTTGTTTTATTTGTATTGTCAGCGGCTTTGTCCATAAAGAATACCGTATTGTTTTACGTTCCGAAGACGTAGGTAGCCTAACTGAGCCTTCCTGCTGCTTGATGTGTGGTCCTATTGAAGTTTGACATCCAATGTTATTCAAATAAAACGAGCCCACACTTTCAAGAGTACCTTTTATGTTAAACGATGTTGAGTCCTAGATTCATAACATTTGATAAAGGTGAACTGTACACATTTCGTTTTCTAGATATGTATTAAGAATTGTATATTAAAAAAAAGTTGCCCCACACTATGACTTTCTCTTGTATCGTGGGTGCGTTTACAGACAAAAAACTCATATATACAATCATCTAGACCCGGAACAACTACTCGTAAGTCATACTCATACATATATTTGTTCCGTGCGGAACTGAACCCGAAACACACGCAGCGGCAGTTAATAGCTTAACCACGGTATACCGTGGCCAACATATTTGACGTAAACCTATCCGTATCTATTAAGAGTGCACTGTTTGCTTCGTCAAAATCTTTTCTATTCCTGTCTGCTTTAAAAATAAGAGAGGTATCATCTGCAAACACCACAAACTACAACGTCCCACTAGAAAACATTTTTTTATCAAATCACAGTTTTTTAAACCACCTCTACAGAGTAAATCGTGTCTAATTAGCGAGTTTACTTCCTCTCTC
This sequence comes from Sesamia nonagrioides, assembly GCA_017933935.1. Lineage (NCBI taxonomy): Eukaryota > Metazoa > Arthropoda > Insecta > Lepidoptera > Noctuidae > Sesamia > Sesamia nonagrioides. The sequence continues at coordinate 434,966 of JADWQK010002042.1, read as the reverse complement.
TATCTGGCTTCATTGTCATTCAGTCGTTCTAAAGATGTTTCGCATGGAACAGCTCTCGGATTATACAGAAGGTTTCAGTAGGAACGCGGAGCTGAATAGACCTAGTTCAGAGGTGCTTAGTGACAGTATTTCTGTATTCATTTCGTCAGACTAATGAAATATCCTTCATTTTGAAAGGTTTATAAGCTGCTTATTTAGTTTTTATATAAACTTTTCTTTTTTACATTCATTACAATACAATCTCCTACTCTATACTATTTTCTTTTTAAACTAAAATGATTTTATTTTAACTTTGTGTATTCAAGTAATATCTATACTAATATATAAAGCTGAAGAGTTTGTTTGTTTGTTTGTGCACGCTAATCTCTGAAACTACTGGTCGATTTGAAAAATTCTTTTTGCGTTCGATATCCCATTAATCCAGGAAGGCTTTAGGCTATATAACATCAGGCTGCGACCAGCAGGGCAGAGCAAGTAATTCCACGCGAACGAGGTCGCCGGCGGCTGCTAGTATTTAATAATCACTGCACATATCGAAAGAGTTGCCAAAAATATGCATGCAGTGACAGCAGAAATAACTTGTTCTAACAACAAGTAACATGTTTCTTACAAGTGTCTTTTATATAGGGTTAAATTAATACATTAACCTAATTTCGTAGTTTTAATGTCGAGAGCAAACGTAGCGTAGGACGCCCTTGGGCGAGATGGAGCGACGACATCAAAAAGGTGGCTGGTAGTGGCTGGCGGACAACTGCTCAGGATCGAGCTTGTTGGCGTGCCATGAAGGAGGCCTATGTCCAGCAGTGGACGAGTAAAGGCTGATGATGATGATGATGATGAATGTCGAGAGCATAATGTAAATGGTATTGGCATATTAAGTTGTAACATGGTTGCATTATTAGTCTCTTTTGTATTACCTGACAGAATTTGATGAAATGCTCGTGTGGACATCATCATCATCATCATCAACCTTTTATCGTCCCACTGCTGGGCACAGGTCTCCTCTCTTAAGAAGATTGAGCATAATCAACCACGCTTGCTAAATGCGGGTTGGCGATTTCAGACTTAAAGTCCAGGTTTCCTCAAGATGTTATCCTTCACCTTCAGTCATTGGTGTCCAAGATATACTTAGAAAGTACATATAACTTTAGAAAAGTTACATTGGTACTTGCCTGACCTAGAATCGAACCCGCGCACTCAACTTGAGAGGCTGCTGTTTTAACCACTAGGCCACCACGACATTACTGCTGCATATAGTAGTAAATTAATAGTTAATTCTAGAGATACAACCCCACTGATGCATAACATTTTCTGTCATGGACAACTGCATTTTCGGGCTCGTTTAATTTTAATTAGAGTAGCGGTTATGTCAATCAAAGTGTTGAAGCTGTTCTTATAATTATGTACGTAGAAAGAGCTCTTTTGCATTTTAATCAATTTTCGTAACGTTCATAATCTAATCTCTATTCGACCACCAACAAAGGTAAACAAGTTTCTAACATTTAAAAAATTTCATTCCCGTCAATATCTAGTAGCAAGTTCTGCCAATCGATGCTGTCAAAATTTTACTGTGAAAAGTTATGTGTGTGAGTTTAGAACGAACTGTCAATATGTCAAACCCTAAAATTAGTTGGACCGAGAGCTCTCTCCGCGCTCACTTCACCTATATATTCAGGAGAGACCAGTATTTTCTGTTTCAATAAATTCCGAGCATTTTCGAAGTAGGTATGTTTTCTGCTTCCAATATTTTAGTAACGGTAGTGATCCTATTTGTACACTGTGATTATAGTTAACTAGAAGTAACTGAAATGATCCTATTACTACACCATGGTTATAGTTATTTAGAACTTACTGTAGTGATCTGACCTATACACCATGGTTAATCCATAATTCATACTAATATTATAAATGCGAAAGTAACTCTGTCCGTCTGTCTGCTACGCTTTCCCGCTGAAACCTCTCAACTGATTTTGATCAAATTTGGCACAGACAATCTTTAGATCCTGAGAAAGGACATAGGCTACCTTTTATCCCGGAAAAAAATGATGTTCTCGAGAGAAATCTAAAAAGCGCGATGTAACCGAATTCCACGCGGGCGAAGCCGTGGGCGGAAAGCTAGTAAAAGTATAAACTTCAGCTTGAGGATATGACTGAAAATACACAAAAACCAATTATTTTTTTAAATTTTTATATCGTATCGTTGTTTTAATTATGCATACAAATAGTACCTAAAAACAATGTGTTCCTAAAAACACTCAATACTGTAATTTTATTATACATAGTATATAATCCCGGAAAAATTTAATATTCTCGAGGGAAATCTAAAATCGCGATATAACCGAACTCCATCCGGGCGAAGCCGCGGGCGGGAAGCTAGTTGGTTATATGCAGATATAATTAGAAGCAACTATTGTGATCCGACTTCTACACTGTGGTTATAGTTCCAATTCCAAAATGAACAAGGGACATGTCAATGTGAATCAGACTCCACCGCCTGACTACCCGCCTCTAAACTTTCTGACACGTTTCTGACACATTCTGATCTTTTGGAATTATTGCTCATGAATTCCTTTAAAGCAGAACATTACGTTGCACCTTTTAATACATCTATAGATTAGGTTAGTCATTCAGATTTATGATATCTATAGGTTAACCATGGTCATGTGATTAGTGGTAAATACATATATTATTTCACATTCAACTAACTCGGCCAGTACCAACGCTATCCATGGGTCGCGACCTTGACATCCCTGGAGCAGTTCCAACACTCGCCATGACTCTACCTACTTCCTCTTTCACAAAATTGATCTATGGCACGTTGCCCTTGGCATTAACCGACGTATTTGTAGGAATTATTATAAAAATAATTTAAGGAAAAAATCATTAATTATTCTGCACCAACAAAATACTTTTATAACAAGAATAAGACACGCAATATAATACAAAGTAGCAAAAATTCGCAAACTTAAGTATATACCCAAAAGGCTCGTGACTAATATAAATAAGTTTCAAACTCAAACTGATAGTAATTATTTTAATTGAACAATTTACAAGCCCTTTTGAAATTCAATATGAAATAATCGGATCTCTAGCTCAACCATTTTTTAGGGAACTGAATGCTCCGAGGACCCGATACACGTGTTATCCTTTTGTTTTCGGATGGGAAATCATCAAATGACCTCTCCCGCTCATGGCGGAGCAGAAGAGCGTATCAGACTTTTACAGACGAAACCTCACCAATATACATAGGAACACAACAACTAAACCAAAGAAATCCGTAAGACACTGTCGGTAAAAAAGATAGCATTCACAAGTATGGACAAGTGAATGACAATCAAACACAACTACGTATATTGTCAGATGCCACTTTAACTAAGTAAAATATAACAAAGTTGCCGAAACGTATGATCGGATTAATAAACATTTCAAATGTATTAACTTTATAATAAAACTAGCTTTCCGCCCGCGGCTTCGCCCGCGTGGAGTTCGGTTATATCGCGCTTTTTAGATTTCCCTCGGGAACATCAAATTTTTCCGGGATAAAAGGTAGCCTATGTTTTTTCTCAGGGTCTAAAGATTGTCTGTGCCAAATTTAATCAAAATCGGTTCAGAGGTTTAAGCGGGAAAGCGTAACAGACAGACAGACAGACAGACAGACAGACAGATAGACAGACAGAGTTACTTTCGCATTTATAATATTAGTATGGATATAAAGCATTCCAGGTATTGACCTCCTCTAAAAGGCTTTTAATGTGGTCACTGGTAGTTTACGTAAATATACTATGTTTTATTTAATTAAAAGGTTTGTAAATTCAAAACATAGGTATCCAAATAAGTTGTTTTCAGTATAACTGTTGGTATAAAAGTTCATCATCATCATCCTTTTTATCATCATTAGCTTTGGAGTCTGGGGTCCGCTTTACCAGTCCAACTGCTGATATGGCTAAACTTCGACACTTGTTGGTATAAAAGTTGATAATAATAAATTCAGCAACAAACTTAATTGACGACACGGTTGGTCCAGTTGCGGAGCGATCGGCTGCTGCGTTGCGTGCCGCGGGTTCGAATCCCGCATGGAACAAATATTTGTATGCCCAACAAGTACTTCTTCCGGGCCTGGTTGTTTATGTACTTGAGTTCAAATGTTTGTAAACGCACCCACGATACAGGAGTAATTTCTAGTGTAAGGCAATGTTTTAAAAAGAATGCATAATATACACATATTATTTTACTTTTATTACGAAGTATACTTAAAAACAACCATTATAACTTCTGTCTAATGCTACCGCGAATGAAAATAGGATCTCAATATCCCAGTAATTGAGCCTTCATTAAAAATTGACGAAATTAATAACGTACGAAGTTAAACATGAATAAATGAACCCCTTGTAATTATATTGTGACGCATGCTGCAAGTTGAGCTACGGACCCGATTAATTAATTAGCTTCCACCTCTCCGCAGATTAAAATATTACGTTAATTTATTATAAAAACTCGATTCACAAAATTATTATTTTCAGAGAGTATTTCCAGGAACTCCGTGCTATAAAGTAATTACCTGCGGATGGAAAATTAAAAATAGTCCACGTAGAAATTATTTTAACGGGCGTAGTTGATCATTTAATTATAACACTACATATGCTTGATTGTAAAAGAGAGTGCAAACGTTATACATTGTTTTTCTAGGGCGGGACATTTCAATCGAGTGACGCCGAGGGCTTGTAGTAGTCCGAGATTATAATTTAATTGTTTGTGACAAGTTATTTGTTATTGCTGCTTTATCTTCAGTCACTGTAGTAAACAAGTTTTCAGGCTCATCGCATTGTTCCTGGATTGTATCAGATGCTGTCTGGAAGGATGATGTTGATGCAACCGGTTGATGTGATGTTGTGTGGTGTGTGTGGGGGAGGAGGAAGGGGTGGAGCATTTTTCATTCTAAATTTGAATTAACGAATGTGTAACTGGTGTCTAGTGCCTTCTACATATTTTGAATGAAGTTAATGAATAGTTCTAAATTCGAAAATCCGCAAGGAAGACTTACTTGGTTTTTATATGATACTAGCTTTCCGCCCGCGGCTTCGCCCGCGTGGAGTTCGGTTATAACGCGCTTTTTAGATTTCCCTCGGGAACATCAAATTTTTCCGGGATAAAAGGTAGCCTATGTTCTTTCTCAGGGTCTAAAGATTGTCTGTGCCAAATTTCATCAAAATCGGTTGAGAGGTTTAGGCGGGAAAGCGTAACAGATTGACAGACAGACAGACAGACAGAGTTACTTTCGCATTTATAATATTAGTATGGATTGAACTTTCTTGAAATATATCTTTAAAAAAAAAAATACATTTCACGCCCTTGGGCTCACAATGAAATTTTGCAAGCCCGAGGGTACAATACGGGACATCCCGCCTACTTTACTTGCGTTTATTAACACTGTTTCCGAGCATGTCTGATGAAAAATTATTCATTTTATTCTATTCCTTTTTTTGGAAAGTTCGGCACCAAAAACATCAGTATACTGTTTTCTTCAGATAACAGTATACTGGTGTTTGCCTTTACAAAGTTAGTTTAACTAGTAACAGTTTATGTACCTATATTTATATCTACTAAGATTAAGAGCAGCCGTGGGTTACAAGTTACTTACAAGTTGGAGGTCGTAGGTTCGAATCGCTTTACTTTGATTAAATTTTTTCATCACCACTGCTCTCAAAAAATCTTGTGGAATCCGGCATGTCCTCGAGGCAAAACTTCGAAGACATGTGATGTCCACCAACCCGCACTGGGCTCGCGTGGTAAGTTAGGGCCCAGTCAATACGGTACAATATTACCTGACTGTACTAGGCATGTAAAGAAAAAAAATTACAGAACACAGAACATAAAAATAAATTATTGCCGTTTTAACACTAAAAACAGCAATAATTTATTTTTCGATTTTCACTTATACACATAAGTGAGTATTCTGTCTAATGTTGGCGTAAGATGTTAGCGACGATGAATTGCGAAGCTACCTTGGGACCAATATCTTTGAAGAAATCTCTTAAAAATTCTGACACTCTGCTGGCAACCTGCTCGCACAGCTCGTTTTTGGAGGACAAATATATTTGTTTTATTTGTATTGTCAGCGGCTTTGTCCCATAAAGAATACCGTATTGTTTTACGTTCCTGAAGACGTAGGTAGCCTAACTGAGCCTTCCTGCTACGCTTGATATGTGTGGTCCCTATTGAAGTTTGACATCCAATGTTATTCAAATAAAACGAGCCCACACTTTCAAGTACCTTTTTATGTTAAACGATGTTGAGTCCTAGATTCATAACATTTGATAAGGTGAACTGTACACATTTCGTTTTCTAGATATGTATTAAGAATTGTATATTAAAAAAAAAGAAGTTGCCCCACACTATGACTTTCTCTTGTATCGTGGGTGCGTTTACAGACAAAAAACTCATATATACAATCATCTAGACCCGGAACAACTACTCGTAAGTCATACTCATACATATATTTGTTCCGTGCGGGAACTGAACCCGAAACACGCAGCGCAGCAGTTAATAGCTTAACCACGGTGCTAACCGTGGCCACAACTTATATTTGACGTAAACCTATCCGTATCTATTAAGAGTGCACTGTTTACTTCGTCAAAATCTTTTCTATTCCTGTCTGCTTTAAAAATAAGAGAGGTATCATCTGCAAACACCACAAACTACAACGTCCCACTAGAAAACATTTTTTTTTATCAAATCACAGTTTTTTTTAAACCACCTCTACAGAGTAAATCGTGTCTAATTAGCGAGTTTACTTCCTCTCTATCTGTAGGCTTCATTACGTAGTCATTCAGTCGTTCTAAAGATGTTTCGCATGGAACAGCTCTCGGATTATACAGAAGGTTTCAGTAGGAACGCGGAGCTGAATAGACCTAGTTCAGAAGGTGCTTAGTGACAGTATTTCTGTATTCATTTCGTCAGACTAATGAAATATCCTTCATTTTGAAAGGTTTATAAGCTGCTTATTTAGTTTTTATATAAACTTTTCTTTTTTACATTCATTACAATACAATCTCCTACTCTATACTATTTTCTTTTTTAAACTAAAATGATTTTATTTTAACTTTGTGTATTCAAGTAATATCTATACTAATATATAAAGCTGAAGAGTTTGTTTGTTTGTTTGTGCACGCTAATCTCTGAAACTACTGGTCCGATTTGAAAAATTCTTTTTGCGTTCGATATCCCATTAATCCAGGAAGGCTTTAGGCTATATAACATCAGGCTGCGACCAACAGGAGCAGAGCATAATTAATTCCACGCGAACGAGGTCGCCGGCGGCTGCTAGTATTTAATAATCACACTGCACATATCGAAAGAGTTGCCAAAAATATGCATGCAGTGACAGCAGAAATAACTTGTTCTAACAACAAGTAACATGTTTCTTACAAGTGTCTTTTATATAGGGTTAAATTAATACATTAACCTAATTTCGTAGTTTTAATGTCGAGAGCAAACGTAGCGTAGGACGCCCTTGGGCGAGATGGAGCGACGACATCAAAAAGGTGGCTGGTAGTGGCTGGCGGACAACTGCTCAGGATCGAGCTTGTTGGCGTGCCATGAAGGAGGCCTATGTCCAGCAGTGGACGAGTAAAGGCTGATGATGATGATGATGATGAATGTCGAGAGCATAATGTAAATGGTATTGGCATATTAAGTTGTAACATGGTTGCATTATTAGTCTCTTTTGTATTACCTGACAGAATTTGATGAAATGCTCGTGTGGACATCATCATCATCATCATCAACCTTTTATCGTCCCACTGCTGGGCACAGGTCTCCTCTCTTACAGAGAAGGATTGAGCATAATCACCACGCTTGCTTAATGCCGGTTGGCGATTTCAGACTTATAAAGTCCAGGTTTCCTCAAGATGTTTTCCTTCACCTTCAGTCATTGGTGTCCAAGATATACTTAGAAAGTACATATAACTTTAGAAAAGTTACATTGGTATTTGCCTCACCTGGAATCAAACCCGCGCAGTCATACTTAGAGGCTGGTGTTTTAACCACTAGGCAACCACGACATAATACATACCAATATTCGTGTGAACATGAATCAGACAAACTGAAAAAAAAAACGGAATTTATGATTAATCTAATCAATGGATTGCGCTGTGTTTGCATTACGTAAGTTGTATTGTTTGAAGACCTTCTAACGTCCAAGACGTTCGTAACAACAAGGATGTTACAAAGAAATTTAAATTTTTATTAAAAGTAACTATAGAGCTACTCAATATGTTATCCCGCCACGATGAGGCTGACTCGTGCCTTGTTGTCCGTTTGTTTACAAGCATTTTCATTGCGTTCCAAACGAGCGCGTTACATTGGGGCTTATTTTATTGTGTACACAAGATAAGACTCATCGTTGTATCAATTTAAAAATTAAAATCATTTTCTCGTTCTATATTGTGTTCTATTTTAACAAACGTGTCCGGAGTTGTACGGGATTATTATCAATTTGTTTCAATCAACAGAAGTATCACTTAATTTGATTCAGCAATAGCATAAACGAGAAGCGCGAAACTTCGCGCTTTCTATGGGCCTTTCCCAGCTGGTAGAGCAAGCGACTAGGGTGCCTGATGTAGTTGGGCATACTGCCAACTGTTTGGACCTTCTGCTGACCACTGATCCTGACAGATGTGTTGTAACAGTTTCCTCACCGTTGGGAACTTCAGACCACTGTCTGGTGAAGTCTGTAACGTCCTTCTCCCCACCAGATCACGACTCTCGTGGTGAACGGCGAATGTGGCGATACAGGTCAGCGGATTGGGATGAGATATATATGAGATATGCGCCACTTCTTTGCGTCTTATCCTTGGCAGCAGGTCTGCTTCTCCTCTGACAATCCTTCGAGCTGTGCGGACGCTATAACCGATGTGGTGCGTCAGGCTATGGAGTATTTTATCCCATTCAATGACGTGCCCGTCGGTGGCTCGGCTCGCCCATGGTTCAATGCCGATTGTGTCCAAGCTGAACAGCGTAAGCACACAGCATTTCTCGCCTGGGTTGACGCTCGTGACCGCGGAGCTCCGGATCTAAGCTCAAAGAAGAGAGCCTTTAACCGTGCTGCCAAGTCCTACAAAAAGGCGCTCAAGAAGGCTCGCTTCGACCGCATTACCCATATTGGCAACAAGTTATCTGCGCAGCCATCCGGTAGCAGATCTTTTTGGTCCCTTGCCAAATCGGTTGAGGCGAACTTCTGTCGGCCCTCACTACCTCCGCTGGTTAGGCCTGATGGAACACTGGCTCATACGGCGAGAGAGAAAGCAGGTCTCTTTGCATCTCTCTTTGCCCATAATTCGCGTCTTGATACTGGCAGTGCTACTCCACCTAATTTACCTTATTGCGGGGCTTCAATGCCTGAGGTTCGCATTAGAAACAAGGAGGTTCTGAGAGTACTGTGTCGTCTGGACGTGAATAAGGCTAGTGGTCCGGATGGTATACCAGCGATTGTTCTTAAAGCATGTGCGCCCGAGTTTTCTCCTGTATTGACGCGCTTGTATCGCCTCTCATTTAGGACTGGTATAGTGCCCAAGTCCTGGAAGCTTGCTAACGTGCAGCCTGTGCCCAAGAAGGGTAGTCTTGCCGATCCTGCCAACTATCGGCCGATTTCGATCACCTCCATACTTTGCAAAATTATGGAGCGTGTATTGAACTCGCGCCTCTTGGCATACCTGGAAGGTAACGATCTCCTCAGTGACCCACAGTACGGGTTTCGCCGCAATCGGTCAACTGGGGACCTACTAGTGTATGCCACTCACTTGTGGGGCGAGGCCCTCGAGAAGAATGGGGAAGCGATTGCTGTTTCCCTTGATGTCTCGAAGGCCTTCGACCGGGTATGGCACGCTGGCCTTTTGAGTAAGCTTCCAGCGTACGGCATTTCCCCTAGCCTGACTGGCTGGGTAAAAGACTTCCTGTCTGAACGGTCCCTCCGAGTTGTTGTCGACGGATGCTCTTCTGAGCCCATGTCAACTAATGCCGGTGTTCCTCAGGGGTCTGTTCTCTCTGCAACTCTGTTTCTGCTGCATATTAACGATCTGCTGATGCCCGGTATCTATGGGTATGCAGATGACAGCACAGTTGTAGAGAGATACCTGCCGGATGCTCGGGCTGGTAGGGAATCAATCCGGTCCGAAAGAGAGGCCATGGTTGAGCGAACGAGTGTTGCACTGCAGGCAGTCTCCGAATGGGGCAATGCCAATCTTGTAGCATTCAATGCCGCCAAAACACAGGCGTTTCTTTTCACCGCCAAAAGGAGCCCGTTCACCTTGGCCCCTACTTTTCGGAATGTGTCCTTGGAGTGTTCCGACCGCCTTCAGCTTTTGGGAGTTGAGATTTCCTCGAACCTTAACTTTGGGCGGCTCATTGAGTCCAAGGCCAAGGTGGCTGCCAGGAAACTTGGCGTTATCGTAAAGGTCCGGCAGTACTTCACACCTGGGCAGCTTCTAATGTTATACAAAGCACAGGTCCGTTCGTGTGTGGAGTACTGCAGCCACATTTGGGCTGGTGCTGCCAAGTGTCACCTGGCCACTCTGGATTCAGTGGAGAGACGTGCAAAGAGGCTGATTAGTGACCCTGATCTAACTCGAGTTGGTCTCCAAAGCCTAGAGCACAGGCGTAGAGTAGCCAGCCTTTCGGTGTTCTATAGGATGCATTTCGGGGAGTGTGCGAGGGAATTGCATGATTTAATTCCCCATCTCCGTTCCACCAGCGGACGACCCGTCGTACGGCTGGTTTCCACCCTTACGTTGTTAACACCACTACGATCCGGACGAAGCGCTTCGCCTCCTCCTTTATACCGCGTACATCGAGGAACTGGAACAATTTGCCCGCGGCGGTGTTTCCATCGGACTACAATTTGAGTGTCTTCAAGGCTAGAGTGAATAGGCTCTTAATAAACTAGTGCGCTTTACCATCAACGATTGCGTCACTGCTTACCATCAGGCAGGATTGCGGTCAAGCGCTGGTTTATAATTTGTAAAAAAAAAAAAAAAAAAATAAACCTAGCATTGTCAACGTCATATTCTTACTGCTGAAAGGTTTCCTATCGGTGTGACGGAGTGGGCAATAATCCACCATGAGGGTGTAGTGCCGCTCTGGTCAGGTCAGGTTTGTTCGACTTTTTGTTAACAAGACATTCCGTCTTCCTTCCGACGTTTTCTGTCTTTGTTTTGAGAGCAGAGGTCAAGAAATAAATTTAAAACAAAGTAAAAGTGCCTGCATGGTTTCAAACTGGAATCATGTTATTGTGTGTACTTTTTCGGGCTAAAATGCACCTTAATACCTATTCACAAGCTGTCACAGTGCCAAAACATTTCGATTTGTCAATCAGACTACCTAAGTAAATCAGATTTCAGCAAGTGATATAATTTACCTGCCGGCGGCTCGGTGTCGGGTAACACACCCACGAGACAAGGTCTCGCACTCTAATATCTTATTTACCAGGACCTCATTGGAACTCGAACAGGGTGGATGGACTATCAACAGCCCATAAAATATAATTATGCCTACCTAAGCTAATCTGTTAAAACAAAGTCAGCCTCCAAGGATCATCAGGAGCTGTCTTCTATACTTATAGTAAAGCTAACGCGCTTATTAAAGCGCGCTTATCTTTGAAAGTACCAGTTAGAATCTAATAAATATTTTATTTTGATTCTTTAGAAAACATCACGCTTTTTAAGAGCTCAGCAAAAGAAAATAACACTAAATGAAAATGGCGCAATAGCGAGGACGGGAGATGCGATGCGACGCGGTGACGGGGAGGGGCGGAGGGGGGAGTAAAAAATGTAACGTGATTAAGTCGCGGGCAGAAGCTAGTATTTAATATAAACGGAAACAGACGCGCGGGAAGTGTGCGGCGCGAGAACTGCGCGGCGCAGGGAGTGAAGATTTTTCAAATATTATTCAAATACAAATTTATCTACCTCTCCTGGATCTTGGGGCACAAATATTCAATTCAAATTCTAGTTTTAATTTGTATCGACAATAAAAATACGTAGAAAATCGATAATATTTCTGCTAAATAATAATTTCGTCGTGTATTATTATTGAGGAAAAGGCTACAAACGGCATTCTCGGTTCATTGCAGCTTCCATTTAATCTCACTAAAACTCGAAATACAGCTGAGTATCTGTAGACTACGAACATATGAGCGCCGTGCAGTGGCAGCTTTATGTTACAAGTTCAACAAGCCCTAAGTTTAGCAAACAATCCTGCTTCGATGAAATCAGGAGCACGTTCCACTCGAGAGCGAGCTTAAAGTTAGTTTGGCTTACGACGGCCGCCGGTGGTGGGACCCGTCGTTCAGGTGCAATTGAAACTAATACTATTTGGGGTTAGTCTTCATCAACGGAGCTCGATATCGAGTTACTAACTGGGATCTTATACTTTGATCACACTTCGTTGCTCATCTCTTCATTTCTGTGGAGTTAATGAAATAAAACTAGTTTTATGTAGGTTTTCAAAACTTTTTGGTTAGAGTTTCAACAATGCTGTGTACCTAAAATCATATTTAATACGTGTATGCCGAAATGGAGTGTTAGGTTTGATTGTAGCCATTATGAGAAAAATCAGAAAAAAAAAATTATCCCATATAGTAACGAGGGCCTTTCAGAATCGACAAATTTTGAAAATTTTAAATTCGTAGCTTAACAATTAGTCCATCTAGAAAACTTGGGGCAATTTTGTCATTATTTTTGACTGTGGTTCTAGAAATGGTTCTAAAGTTTAAATAAACAAAAATAATTAAAATGAACCACAATAACCGAAAAGTGATTACAGTTTGACCAAATTTATAGGTTTTGTTAAATGCCTTTAATTTTAAAATAAATGGGACAATTTTTCTCGTGGTGGTTAAAATCAATCCTATCCCCCGTTTTGGCTTGACGTTGAGTTCTGGGATACTCTGTATTCACGTGTCATTCTTTTGACGTGGCTTTCCGTGTCATGAACGAGCAGTCGGGACAAACTATTTTAAATAGTGTGTGAATTGAATGCTTGAATTATTTAGAAACTCGATAAATAGGTTTTGACTGTGAGTTGAGTGTGGAAGGCCAACATTGGCGTATTAGTTCAAATTTTGGTTGTAATATTTTTTTTTTTATAATTACAAACTAGTGCTTGATAGCAATCTTGCCTGATGGTAAGCAGTGATGCAATCGTTGATAGTAAAGCGCGCTAATCTGAGTGAACAGAAAGAAAGACGACAGTTGAGCGAGGTGATGTAATATTAGAACCAACAACACGACCAACGATGCTACGCTGGAGGGAGATTGATCTGGAGACCTTCCATTTTCATCAAACTTCCGACACAACAACATTTGGTGCATCGTACTCGGCACACGTCATAACACAAGTGCTCAGACCCGTGATCCATACGGCTTCACCAGACATCTAATTGCCGAATCGCTTGGCGGCAAGACATTGTCTGGTTGGTGGTAAGTGCTGCCGGCAGCTGATGTTAAGGCCTACCACCGAGAGTACATGCTTAAAGCTTTTGAAATCTTCTCCTTTAACCACACGTTCGTATTTCGAACCAATTGATAGGTCAATAATACTAAGTAATAAAAAAATTAACACGATTTGGTAAAATAATCACAATAGAAAATAGAACATTGTTATCATCTTCATCGAATAACAAATACCTACATTTATGAATGTTTCGTCCATATCGTCACCGTATTTTCCGATAAATACACAACGGGATTTTTTTGTAGAAAGTAATAAGAATACGAACAGACACAATGGGACCAGGGACGAGATCTTACTTGTGGTTTCATCATAATTATTTATCATATCCCGCTCTCGACAGGGTTGCTACTCGAGCAGATTATTGGAGGGAAGTGTTCACTGATGAATTCTTATTGTTTAATATGAAATAGTTCATTTTTATTACATATAACTATTCTCTTTTTGAATTGAAATAAGTTTTCGTAACCAAAGGTATCCAAGTCACACGATGTACTTAACATTGCGTCCAGAACACGAGGCGATTAAGTTGAACGTGTAAAGAAAAAAAAAAAAAATAAAACGAACTGAGAAACCTCGTTAAATATTCCGTTGTACAGATTAGATTAAGGTACAAAAAAGGCATGTGGGTGTCATACATACATGCTGCGTTTGTACGAAATGAACCGTGTCATAGCCAGCGTGGGCTTAAGCGTCTAATAATAGAGCCCCGAAAAATAAACCTTGTCCAAGCTCGAAATAGCCCGGCCGTGATCGCCTCGCGCTCGCTAGCTCTCGCTCGTAGCGTCATGCTACGCTCGTAGCGGCAGCGTAGCGAGACTACGACGTAGCGGTACTACGACGGGGCTACGAATGCGGTGCTTACAATGTCTAGCTTGGTCTAGCTTTATTACATAAATACACACATCAAAAGTGTCTAGGGATCAATATATTTTTGCAATAACTTTTCTCCTGATTGATATTAATTAAAATTTTCTTTAAGGATTCATCAAATAAAGTGTTTTCGTTTGTCACAGTAACGATAAACCAAGTCACCTTTGCATTAATAAAGAAATTTGCCATTTTCCTAATAAAGGGATATTTGACATTTGAACCACTAACACAAAAGTTCGAAAAAAGACTGAAATAACAGTTTTCTCTAAAATTTTATTGGGTAACTTAAACAATTAATAATCCGTGTTTCTACCGCGAACACTAACAACAAGAACATCGGTTTGGCATACTCAAAATGTTCATCCAAATCACGCTGTGGAATGGCCGCCCATGTTCGTTGCAACAACAAAAAAGGTCTTCTTGCGACTGGATACCCTCCATATTCGGCAGAGCTCTTCTCTGTAGCATATCCCATGCATGCTCAATCGGGTTCAAGTCTGGCGACTGAGCAGGCCAGGGCAGGACATTGATGTTAGCTGCGGCGAGTCTGTCTTACAACTCTTGCGGTGTGCGGTCGTGCATTATCATGCATTAACTGAAATAAGGGACCGATTTGCACTTGTAGGAACGATGACGTCTGATACAATCGTTTCAGCATAAATTTGAGCGTTGAGGTTGCCTCTGATCCAAATCAACTCAGTTCTTCCGCCGATCCAAATACCCGCCCATACCATGATGGTTCCACCACTATAAGGATGGACTTCCTGGCAGGATTTTAATCGCTGTTGGCGTCAGGGGTTCTCCAGTGTCGTATACGTCTTGTATCCGGTCTCATACCAAAACGAGACTCATCAGAAAAGCACGAAACGCCATTGTTCTTCTGCCCAATTTCTGTGTTCAAGAGCCCATTGATATCGAATCCTACGATTGTGCATTGCTATAGGTGGTACCCGTAGCGGTCTTCGGGAATGAAGGTTCACTTCATGCAAGCGGTTTCTGACTGTTTGGTCGCTAATTAAGTTCCCTGAAGAGTGATGAAGCCTCACGGCTAACATCATGGCGGTTATTGGAGCTCTTCGAGTTAAGATTTGAATGTATCGGTCTTGTCTCCGTGTGGTGCAGCGATACCGTCCTCCATGGCGCTCAGCCACGGTACCAGTGCTTCAGTAACGTGTCCAAAGTCGACTGATAACACTCTGACTTGTATTCAGAGCTAAAGCCACAGTACGTTGCCGGGAACCAGCTTCTATCATTCCCACGGCTCTGAGCATTTCTTCCCTGCTTAAATGACGTCGCCGCTCCATAATAACGTTGGTTTTAATCAGTAGTAGGAAACAGTAGCACTAATAATGTCTTCAATGCGTTGTATGTTTTTATAGGGAAAATATTGACAGCTGATTTTCATCTTTTACTCGATTTGATTCACAGTTCCTGATTCAAATTATGAAATGCACCAAAAGGATCCATATAAATTTATAAAATCATAAATTTATTACAAAGCCACATCTCAATCTCAAGAAATCCGCATAAAAATGCTTGATCCCTAGACACTTTTGATGTGTGTATTATGATGTCCTTATTTAAAACACTCTCTCAGTATGAATACAAATATATTATTCGTGTTTCTTTGAGTTCTATCATTTACATAATACTTAAATGGTCATTCACACAGTACAAAGATGGATCATGGATTATAATAAGCGGAGAATACCCCAGACAAAAGCCTTAAGCATTATTTCCCAGTCAACCATGTGTGGTGAAGAGACTTGATAGCAGGTGCTATGGTTGAGAGGAACAATGATGAACATTATTAAAGTTTCCGTAACTAAAAAGTAACGAAGATTCCAAAGTCTATCTGTCTATTGCCATTGTCTATACACATTTATTGTCTGTCTGTTTATTACTGTCTATCTCTAGATAGTTGAAATATTCGCAGATCATGTATTTCAGTGGCCGCAGTATTAACAGAAACTTTTTTTTTTTAATTATAAACAAGCGCTCCGCAATCCCTGATGATAAGCAGTGACGCAATCGTTGATGGTAAAGTGCACTAGTTCATTAAGAGCCTATTCACTCTAGCCTTGAAGACACTCAAATTGTAGTCCGACAGAAACACCGCCGCTGGCAAATTGTCCCGCGATGTACGCGGTATAAAGGAGGAGGCAAACGATTCGTCCAGATCATAGTGGTGTTAACAGCGTAAGGGTGGAAACTCGCCGTACGACGGGTCGTCCGATGGTGGAACGGAGACGGGGGAATTAAATCATGCAATTCCTCGCACACTCCCCATTATGCATCCTATAGAAAACCGAAAGGCTGGCTACTCTACGCCTATGCTCTAGGCTTTGGAGACCATGTCGAGTTAAGTCAGGGTCACCCATCAGCCTCTTCGCACGCCCTCTCCACTAAATCCAAAGTAGCCAGGTGACATTTCGCAGCACCAGCCCAAATGTGGCTGCAGTACTCCACACACGAACGGACCTGTGCTTTGTACAACATTAGAAGCTGCCCCGGTGTGAAGTACCGCCGGACCGTCGCGATGACGCCAAGTTTTCTGGCAGCCACCTTGGCCTTGGACTCAATGAACCGCCCAAAGTTTAGGTTCGAGGAAATCTCAACTCCCAAAAGCTGACGGCGGTCGGAGCACTCCAAGGATACATTCTGAAAAGTAGGAGCCAAAGTGAACGGGCTCCTTTTGGCGGTAAAAAGACACGTCTGTGTTTTGGTGGCATTGAATGCTACAAGATTGGCTTTGCCCCATTCAGAGACTGCCTGTAGTGCAGCACTCGTACGCTCCACCATAGCCTCTCTTTCGGACCGGATTGATTCCTTACTAGCCCGAGCTTCCGGCCGGTATCTCTCCACAACTGTGCTGTCATCTGCATACGCATAGCTGCCGGGCATAAGCAGATCGTTAATATGCAGCAGGAACAGAGTTGCAGAGAGAACACACCCCTGAGGAACATCGGCATTAGTCGACATGGGCTCCGATGAGCATCCGTCGACAACAACTCGGAGGGACCGTTTAGTCAGGAAGGCTTTTACCCAGCCAGTCAGGCCAGCGGAAATGCCGTACGCTGGAAGCTTGCTCAAAAGGCCAGCATGCCATACCCGGTCGAAGGCCTAAGAAGAACTTTTAACTAAGAACTTTCTTAGTTTTAGTATAGATATACATAGGTACGGAACCTTGCGTACGCGAGTCTAGGTTGCGTTTGGCCGGTTTTTTTAATATGGTAATGATGGCAATCATTACTTAAATAAAAGTTACTTTTTCCTTTTTAAACGAAAAACAAATTAAATACGCCTAAGGAAAATACTCCGTCGAACCAATATTTCCTTAATTACGCTATATTAATTATTAACAGAGAGTATCGGCCAGGTACACGGATATCTGAACGTGCTAATTATGGAAAACTGGAAATATTTTATTACTAAGAATTGTATTAATTTACTAAGTCCGAGTAACAAGAAACTGTCCATTAATATATATCCAGTTTAGTACTTGTCATTACGTACGTTCAAAATCTGGTCGCCATCCTACGTCAGTAACAATCAATGTCAGAAACTTGTCAGAAATTTAAGAAAATCAGAAGTCATTTTAAGAAGTTCTGACTGAGCTGAAGTTCAATTTTGGTAATATAATTTAAAACGTTCAAAATCTAGTCGCAGTTTTATCTCGGTGACAAACTAATGTTAAAATGTTGTTAAGGTGTTGGGAAATTAGGAGTGTTTTTAACAAATTGAGACTAAGATCAGATTAAGGAAAATATTAATGTTAGGAGACTTGTTCCTCTGCAAGCGTATTAATTGCCTATTTTCCGTGACAAAACAGGTGACTCCCGCTCCGGCGCATTCTTGGTGCAAAGGCTAGCCATCGCCATCCAGCGTGACAATGCGGCAAGCGTTGCGGGCACGTTTGCACCGGGAGTTGTTGCAGGCGGTTTATTTGGTTTGACTAACATTTATGTTTGAATTTTATATTTTGAGCCTTATTCATTATATTATTTTGACAT
Organism: Sesamia nonagrioides; assembly: GCA_017933935.1. Classification (NCBI taxonomy): domain Eukaryota; kingdom Metazoa; phylum Arthropoda; class Insecta; order Lepidoptera; family Noctuidae; genus Sesamia; species Sesamia nonagrioides. Next base: position 416,577 of record JADWQK010002042.1, on the reverse strand, counting down.
TATGAATTTCTTAAGTTTGCCCAGACATCCCTTTGCCCACTTCTTCTGAACTAAAATATATGAGTAAACTCGCCACACAATAGTGTCAGCTGTGAGATAAAATCTTATAATTAAAACCCACATTTTGTTACCCCAAAGCGCGCTACCCACACAATCTAACGATGCACTGTGTTAGTATCATGTAGATATTTATTCATTCATTCGCACATAAATTGTACAGAGGCGAACTTAATGCCTTAGGCATTCTCTACCAGTCAACCATAGGTGGTGAAGAGATTAGTGGCAGGTGCTTAAGTGGAAAGCTTTTGTTGTTGTTCTGTTTATAAGGTTTTTTTTTTAAAAAAAAAAAACATTTCCCCGCACTATGAATTTCTCCTGTATCGTGGATGCGTTTACAAACATATAAACTTACATACACAAATAGCCAGACCCGACCGACTACTTGTAGGTCATATAAATATATGTCCCGTGTGGCAATCGAATCCGCGACACACAGTGCAGCAGTCAATGGCTTAACCACTGCGCTAACTGTGCAGTCGAAGTACGTTATGGATTTTTTTTAATATGCTCCGTTGTTACTAAATCAAAAGAAAACAAAAATAGAGCCAAGCAAAGTCAACGATACAGTAGAACATTCCGCTCAGTCAACCAATCACATCGAGCTCGTTCGTAACCACATCACACTCGTGACGTCACTAGTTGCTACCTACCGACGATCTCACGGTGACTGCACAAGTAAACAGATTACCGGCGAGCCGCTCACTGACGATACCAAGTTTGTCTGCAACAGTCTACTGAACTGGATTACTTATTGACAATTGAAAAGAGAGTTTTTACCAAGTATTTTTATCAACTTTTAACACATTTTTTCTATGTGATTTAACCTATTTTTTAATTATTGTATGGCTTGTCTAATAACTAATATTGACTGATAACTTGTGCGTTTGTGTGGTGCAAACTGATAACTGATAATTAATAAGCAAATAAATCAAATAAAAATTTTGCTTTCTCTTGTGATCCGATTATATTAGACGATTGTTACCAGTTCTTATTTTATAACCTATAGAAATTAAAGGTTTGCGAAGTACTAGTGGAAAGTCAAATCTTCATAGGAGATATTTTTTTAAGAAATAGAAATGAAATAAAATGACTATCACCCTCTTCATACAAGCTCGTTAATAAGCCCCAAGGCTAGGCGCTCTCGTTTAAAAACCCGTAACCATGACGACGGGCCTGACATCAAAAGCCCCCAGGGAAGGTTTCAAAGAAATCTACAACATTCCTATTATTTCCGAACTCCATGATTTATTATTGTTATTTTGAGATTCTGTGAAAAGACGAAAATCATTACGTTGATGTAATTTACCATGTGAAGTTGAAAGCTTACGGTTTCTCAGTTTGAATAATTAATATATAAAGTACTTAAAAAGATACAACACCGTCACCGAGCAAATTACAGCGCTTGAGTTGTGTGGGTGTACCCAACTCCCCGTGTCGCTACAGATCAGTGACGGCGTCAGTAAACGTATAGCGCTCACTTAGCGGTCGTAGGAAAGGATGTAAAACAAATATAAACGCTACCATATCTCACTTCGTATTCAAACGTTACACCAAATTCTTAAACTTCAAGCAATTATTTCATTTACAGGGACTTTTGAATAATATATTTTTTATGATTATAAATTAGGACTTGAACGAAAACCTGTTGATGATAAGCTGTGATGCGATCGTTGACGGTTAAGTACGCTAGTTTATTATTACAATTAATTAATTCCCGGGCAGATGGTCAGAAAACTGCCTAATTTAGTCGCCTATTTCAAAACCAAGATCTTTATGGAGAAAACGGGCAAGAAACTCCAAGGACACTTTTTAAAACAGAACAAAGAAGATTTAAAACAAAGACACTTTTTAGAACACTTTTTAAAATAAAGTTATTACAAAATCACGGGCGCGGGGGTCCCGGGTTCTTGTTGCTTATATATGCGACAAGTAAACTAGTCTAAGGTCGATGATAATAATAATTCTGCCTGTATTATCCACAGCAAGGCAAAGGTGGACGAGGCCTTTCCTTTCTCCACTCGACCGGATCCTAACTTAATATAGACCAATCCCGCCTGTTAACGGTAAATCAAAGCCGACCTGTTGTACTATAGTAGCGAGGTAATGCTAACTATGTAATTACAGCATTCGTTTATCTTTTGTTATCGCCAAGAATTCGACGACATTCGACTGCGATTCGCGCAGTGGGTAAACGATTGACCGCTGCGATTTGTATCGCGAGTACCATTGCTGCGCTGAACAAATATAGGTATTTTGTATGACCTTCATGTAGTAATTTCGGGTCTGGCTGTTTACTTATGCGAATTTAAATGGGTGTAAATGCACTCTCCATATTGTGTGGAAGAGTTATTAAAAAAATTAAAACTACAATAGCAAAGAAATGCCAACTAATTACAGCATTCGGTTATCGGTTGTTATCAGCTAGAACCGCTCGCGCACAACGCCTACTTGAGATAGAGGCGACGATGTGATAACCGGCGCCGGCGCTGAGCGCTATCACTGCAATCGGAGCGGGCTGCCTCTTGATAGGTGACGTCAGCAAAGTACGCACCAACTGATTGCTAGAATATTGTTTGTTTATTGTTTTCGTTGAACGACTAAATATTTTGGGCTCATAAGTATTCCCTAAAGATTCGCTGTTTTTCTTCCTTATCATAAAATCCTATAAATATATCATTTTTTTTTTATTTTAATCTCTCAATTTTAATTCCTTGTCTTTTAAAACATATTTATAGTGTGTTTGAGACTACAATGTGCCGTTGTATCAATTTTATAAACGACGAACATCCCTGACTGTATAAACAGACACTGCAAAACTTTTAGAAAGTACTATAAGTTTGGTTTGGGAATCGATCTGTAATCTTTACCTATGCAGGCCTCTCGATGCCTACCCTTAAATTTAGTCTAATTATCTAATTTCAAATGAATGTACCGGACAAAAGTCTATACATAGCCGTGGAAGAAAAATTTCGGTTATCTGTATTTCCTGCTAACCCCTGAGTCCCTGTCGCTATGCGGTTGCCGGGCGGCCTCGCCACACAGTTGGCACTGTTGCCAGCCCTACCAAATCGATAGCAGACGCATTGCAGACTATTGCTGCAAACCTTCTTGAAATAGACCACATCCAGTTGTCACCAAAAAAAATCACAGTTTTTAGAGAAACATCACCTTTGTATAGAATCATTAAATGAATCTGAGTTAATTTGAAGACAAATAAAAATGACGAAGCGTTAATCCCAGTGCCTATAGATGGTAATAAAGCCGATTCAGTTCACCAGTTCTAATAAGCAGCTGTATTTCGGACTACATCCAGTGCTCTAATCTACATTTTTCAGCTCATTATTTAATGACATGGCCTCCACTTAAGCAAAAAGAAAGCCTAATACAGTTTCATACATTAATATCTAGTTGCTACATCACCGACTTCGCTGGACTGAGTACTCTCGTTATATTTATGTGAATTCACAAAATAATATTGCAAAAATGCGCGACTGCAAAATATAATAGCATTTCAATTGAGATAAAGAGTAAAAGCTCCCGCCGACAACCAGCATCCCCCTTATGAGATATTTTTTAGCTCAAAATGTACATAAGCGGAAATGGGATGAAAAGCGAGCACGAAAACACACTGCAGTGTTCTTTTTATGGAGAAAATAACTCTTTGTTTGTCTACATTCAGATGATGATTTTTTGTTAAAGAGTCATAGTTAAAATTACTTTAAAATGAACGTTGTATTCATAAAAAGTAACCAGTGACTACAAATGTATAATAAACATCATTAGCTATAGTACCAGTAAGTCCGTTCCCGGCGGACCTGCCGCTAGTCCGCCAATTATGTCCAGTTTCGTCACCTTTGTTCGTTCACACGGGAGCGATCATTATTAGCCGATTACGACAGGATTACGGAAGGACGACATCGTTCCCCTCGTGAAACATGAAAGTTTCCTCTCATTTTACTCTGAGCTTGTCGTTTATCAACACAAGACCATGTTTTATTACTTCACTTGTTATTAGGTTTTCTTAATTAATATTATGCTTGAATGTTTGTATATGTTTGTCACTCAATCTCGCAATAACGGTAGCACGAATTTGGTTCAATAACAAACTGACCATTTATAACCCGACTAACATAATTATTATGTATATCATCATGTCGTTTAATTCCATTAATATTTTCCCGTCGAATAATTTCCGACACCCTTGCGGCCATAGCCAGGTGCAAAAGTTAGTGTACAATAAGGGACGTCACGAGCGCTAATTGCTTTAACATAGCTTTCCTTTGCAGACAAAAAATATGTTTTAAAAAATATGCATAATTATTTCTTGCTGCTTACCTTGGACTAACTAAAGGGATACATTAAATTTATTTTTCCCCAGTCCCGTTGAATGTGTCTCTTGTACGCAGAGCTGTGGTTTATCTTAAATACGACATCTCTTTTGGCAGTTTGCTCTGCAAAAAATCTCATATTTTTATTCAGTCTTAATGTTCCTTCGAGTTATTTTAAGCTTGTTACTTAGAGGAGTATGCAAATGTAATATCATGTATCCTCAAAGGAATCGTTTGATGTTCTTAGAGAAACCTTTGAGAAAACTATGATCGGTAAGGCATAATATATATGTACCTCAATATTACTTTACTATTGTGAGCATTCTCCTCATATGGAGAACGAACGCGCATTGATAGATAGGTAACGTATGTACTTTGCAAATTGCCAATATCTATGTGATAGCTTGGCACCTTGCCAGGTTCTGAACCACTAACTGTATAACTAATATACTTGAGGGGCTATTCCTCACGCCACACCTCAACAACATAAAACGAAAATTAACTTTCGCAAACAAAATGGGAACAAGATGAATGTTTAAACAATATCACAATTACGTTAAACTCGTAGACAGGGGTTCAGCAACAGCCAGTGCAGTAAGTACACACGGCGCCATGACATCACGAGATGAAAGTGAGGCCTCCGGTAGTTTGCTAATCTGTATGTTTTTGTCTGGGAGAGCATGCCGCGCGTGATGAGGGCCGACAGCGCTCCCGGCGGCAGGAGGACCCACGGGAGAGGAACGGTGACGATCTGTGAAGGATAGCGGTAACTAAATACCACTTATTAAAGGTACTTGTTGACTCTGGCTTTGTTGTTAGTAAACTCCTGGTTCAGACATGGTTTCCCTTATGGAGATATCAGAACAGAGTTCGTACTTCTTCTATGTATATTATGTTTGGCCAATTTTTGAAATATTATTATTGTGCTAAATGAAAGCTATTCATTTAATGTTTGAGGAAACGCAACTCGCCGCGATCAAATTTATATTTATGTTCTGTCTTTTCTTAATGAACGTGCTTGTAAACAAGGCAATAGGCACCATTATCAGCGATATTACAACTGTTCCCAAATATTACATTTGTTCCCAAATATTATAACTGTTCCCAAATATTATAACTATTCCCAAATCGAAACTACTTTTTTCGATAACAGTGTCGGCGGCCCTGTCCGTGATTTCTTTCCGTATATTATTCTAACGACACGCACAGATGCGAGATCAAGAGTAACAATTAATTAATTTGTTTTCGGAGGCTTTTCAAAGTAAACATTATGTTGATCAGCTCGACAGACGTAATAATCTTCTCTTTAAAAAATACTGCCCGTTTACGGGTAGGGATCTATGGGTACGTAGATGATAGCACAGTTGAGAAGAGACACCTGCCGGGTGCCGGAAAAAGAGGTTCGTTACACTACCGACAGCCTCCGAATGGGGCGAAGCCAATCTTGTAGCATTCAACGCCGCTAAAACACAAGCGTATTTATTCACCGTCAAAAGAAGCCCGTTCACCAGGGCTCCTACTTTTATGAATGTAGGTATCCTTGGAGTACACCGACCGCCTTCAGCTTTTGCGAGTTGAGATTGATCATTCATTGAGACCAAAGCTAAGGTGGCTGCCAGGAAACTTGGCGTTATTGCAAAAGTCCGGCGGTATTTGACATCAGAGCAGCTTTTAGCACAGTTCCGTTCGTGTGTGGGGTACTGCAGCTACAATTTTGCCGGTGCTGCAAAATGCCACCTGGCAACTTTAGATTCGGTGGAGAAACGTGCGAGGAGGTTAATTGGCGACTCAGATTTACTTCAAAACGGTTTCCAAAGGCTGGGACGCAGGCAAAGAGTAGCCAGCCTTTCGGCGTTTTATAGGATGCATTTTGGAGAGTGTGCGAGGGCATTGTATGATTTAATTCCTCCATCTCCGTTCCATCTTCGGACGACCCGTCGTCGTGCCGTCATCCATCCTTACATTGTACGTTGTCCTTATCCTGTACACCAATCTGATCCGGATGAAGCGTTTCGCCTCGTCTTTTATACCGCGTACATCGTGGGACTGGAACAATTTGTCAGTGGTAGTGTTTCCGTCTGACTACAATTTAAGTGTGTTCAAGGCTAGAGTGAATAGGCTCTTAATAAACTAGCGCGCCTTACCATCAAAGATTGCATCACTGTATACGAAGGGATTGCGGTCAAGCTAGTTTATAGTAATAAAAAAAAAAACCAGCCAAGCGCGTGTCGGACTCACGCACAAAGGGTTCCGTACCATTGATTTATGAAATTAAAGGATTTAAGTTATTTGTACCAAAGGTTACGCGGTATTAAGCGGTTTACGATTTACGAGGTATTAAAAAAAACTACTTACTGGATCTCGTTCAAAACAATTTTCGTTGGTAGTTTTTATAGTAATGTACATCATATGTTTTTTTTAGATTTTTTATTTTCTTATTTTAGAAGGTATAGGGGGGGACTTTTTTCCACTTTGGAAGCGTCTGTCACGCAAACTATTTCGGTTTAAAAAAAAAAAATTAGAAACCTCGATATCATTTTTGAAGACCTATCCATAGATACCCCACATGTATGTATAAGATGAAAAAAAAAATGAGTATCAGTTGTAAGTATGGGGAGCCCCCAATACTTATTATTATTTTTTTATTTTTGCATCAAAATCTTAATGCTGTTCACAGAATACATCTACCTATCAAGTTACAACAGTATAGCTCTTACAGTTTCGGAAAAAAATGGCTGTGACATATGGACGGATAGACGGACAGACAGACATGACGAATCTATAAGGGTTCCATTTTTTGCCATTTGGCAACGGAACCCTAAAAAGGAGTCGAAAAAAGAGACTTTGTTAAAGAAGCAACTAAATTAAATGATTTATGAAATTTCAACGGTCTAGCTATCGCGGTTCATGTATTACAACTCGTGACAGACATACAGACACTGTGTAGTAACAGGCACCTGTTTTTACTCTTTAGGTCCGGATTCCTAAAAATACAGCTAAATGATTCAACATTCCTACATTGTTTCTTTACTGCAATAGGTTCTTATTTTAGCTTAGAAGCAGTGTGTGGGTATTTAATCTTTTAGCTGAATTTTATTTTTATTTTACAAGTGCACAACTGAGTATCTTGTCACCTGTTACCCGCTAAGGTCTAATCAAAATGAGTCTTTATTTCGAGAAACACAAATCCTAATTCAATTTGTCAACTCCGTTCATGTTCTTTCCCTTCAACAATAGAAACCGTCCCAAACCTATCAGGTTTTCATTTATTTGTATGTTGTTAGTTGAACATTTTGCAGCCATTGTTGTGTTGTCACTTGTCACTGTCTCAGTTTTCATATTAAATCGTCTAGTCTGCGAGTATTGACTGAACGTGACAGCCTTCACACCGACGGGGTTTGTTGATAAAATAAACTACAAATATTTTACTTGTTAGGTTATTCAATCAGAAGCACTGCTGCTTTTTATAAGCCTAGCTTTAGCATGTGTCTGTCTGTTTGTGACATGCCTCCGTGGCGTGGCGGTAGCGGACGCGGCCGCTGCGCAAGGTGGCGCGGGTTCGATCCCCCCACAGTGCAAGTATTTGTATACATGAATATGAATATTTGTACTGGTCTGGTTGTGCCTCGGAAAGCACGTTAAGCCGTTGGTCCCGGTTGCCATACGAACATCTAGTGGCAGTCGTTACGGGTTGTTGGAGCCCTCAAAAGTCCAACAATTGGTCTAACTTCAATGCTTCGATGTTGCCTTCGGGTTGTGGAGGTCAGACGGCAGTCGCTTCACGGAAAATGTCGAAGTTTAGCCATATCAGCAGTTGGACTGGTAAAGCGGACCCCAGACTCCAAAGCTGAAAAGGCTTCGTATGCGACTGGGATTAACGCTGGGATGCTCCTGGGATGAACGCTCCAAAGCTGAAATAGAACGGGGGTGTGCAGTGTCGCGGATATTTACTAAATAAAATAATATTTCATTATCTATAATCATTGTTAAATCCATACTAATATTATAAATGCGAAAGTAACTCTGTCTGTCTGTCTGTCGGTCTGTCTGTTTGTCTGTCTGTTACGCTTTCCCGCTTAAACCTCTCAAACGATTTTGATGAAATTTGGCACAGACAATCTTTAGACCCTGAGAAAGAACATAGGCTACCTTTTATCCCGAAAAAATATGATATTCCCGAGGGAAATCTAAAAAGCGCGATATAACCGAATTCCACGCGGGCGAAGCCGCGGGCGGAAAGCTAGTATTAATATAATGTAAACAAATAACATGGGTACGAGAGAATACAGATTGTGCATTCTTGTCGAGTTGGCATCTCTTTGAGACTGACTGTATGTAAGTCATGTTCCGCGATATGCAGATGGTTGCCGCGGCTGTCGGCTGCACTTGCGGTCTCGCCGGCGAAGTGCGGAGGATAAGCTAAATATTTACTGAGCTTATATTGTTGAGCGTCCTTTATGTATAAGGCCGTATAGTACATAAGAATTATTAGTTAAGTTCGTTATGGAAACTGTGAACCTAATCGTAGTTAATAGTAACTTTAAGATACAATGAAATTAAACAGTTCATAGTAAAGATAATATTTACTAAAGAAATTACTTATCAATGCCTCAAAATAGATGAGTGAACTTTAGACCCTATTATACCTACCTCTACCTACCATTCGGGGATTACAGGTGAGTTGTTATATTATGTAATTTATCAAAACAGTCTTTTTGGGCAAGGTTAAACTTAACAAGCTAGAAACTGTTGTTTGATAGTTAATTAATATCAACAAGTCATCTAACATCGCTACATACGATATGGTTCAACGTAGATCAACAATTATTATTATGTATTTACGATGATTGCAATTTATTGAGATACATATCACATAGGTATCGATTATCGGCTCTCGGATAATCGATCACTATCCGATACTTGTAAAACACCTTGCTATATTAGCTTATCGTTAATTTCAGTAAGTTTATACAAATTACTTCCTTATTCTATCGCAGACAAAATGCAATTCCGTTTGTGTATGAACAGACTTTTTAAAAAGTATTCATACATTTTGTCGCAGTAATACCTACTTTATGTTTATAGAAGAAGAGTTTAGATTTGTTGACACTCGGTTTTAATTTGGTGAATTAGCTTAGTACACCATTTTTTTTTTTGAGGTTTATGATCCAGGGACGTGATACGATCTTATAATTAATTACGGTAGGACGGAATTAGGTAACATGTGTGAGGATTGTATATCAGGCACTTTATATAACGCGGGATCGGCAGTATTAAATTGTATTACATTAAAGTTTCCCGGTGGCCAGGCTGGCACGTTGAAAGGTCTTATCCACCTCGCTGTAAGCCGGGTCGGGATTTATGTAAAATAATTATGTTATGTAAATGTAATTTTTAAACCTCCAGCCATATTGGCTTGTTGACATCAATTTTACTCAAGTTAAGGGACGGAAAATATTTCTCAAGCAGCGTTCATATACCTACGAGTGCTTATGTAACCTTAAGAGATTTTTTACTTGTAGTACTTACTATAAAAGTGATTAGTCACTTGTACTACTTACTACAGAAGTGATTAGTCACTTGTGGTACTTACTAAAGAAGTTTTTAGTCACTTACTAAATCTACTACTAGAGCATTCTATTTTTTTTTTATAATTATAAACTAGCGCTTGACTGCAATCCCGCCTGATGGTAAGCAGTAATGCAATCGTTGATGGTAAAGCGAGCTAGTTTATTAAGCCCATTCACTTAAAAAATCTTAGTGAATAAGAAGGAAGACGGCAGTTGAGCGAGGTGTTGCAATGTTAAACCCAACAACATGACAACGATGCTGCGCCAGAGGGAGATTGATTTGGAGACCCTCCACGACCAAACTTCCGACACAACATCTATTATAGTAGCAATTGGTTTTAGTAAAATCAAATCAGAATAAAGGTGTATAACGATATATAATGCAGTAAACTGATTCACGACAAATTGTCACTTAACTATTTATAACTCACATAAGGTACTTTAATCGCACAAACGTGACACGCGTTAACACGCTTATCTTATCCAGCTGCTATTACATCAATAAAGATTATTCATATTGCGGTCTTTTTACTTACTTAATTAGTTTAAAAGGACTACTGTTAAAAATATTATCGTTCAAAGTCGAAATAAATAGTTAATAACAAACAAATTTGTTTACATTCATCGACATCTGACGATATGATGTATATTCAAAATTGCATTGTAAATAAAACATTTGAGTACGCGTGTCTATACTCCATACATCTACAACCAATTTCAATTCACTATTTCTCTATACAAGTCTCACTGCCCCAGAGTAAATCGTAGAAGAATATAAACGATCCGGAAAACAGTATAATATACTAGAATGGAAATTTCAGATATCTATGATTCATATAGTACACGTAATTGTGTACTAAAATACTCTTTATCTTGAAAATTCAAGTATTACAAAAGCGCAGGGGAGCAGAGGGCCTTTGCTTTGCATATTCTTAATGACATATGGGATAGGGGTCTGGTTGGTGATTACGTCAGCAGTATATTTTTACTTTTTCGGATTTTCTACTAAAGACGCCAGGTGGTGATGATGATGAAGATGTTGTATAGTTACTTGAGTGAACGATGTCGATATTCCAAATGTTACACGTTAGTGAACAGACACAACATTTAGCAGCAAGTATCCAATATCATCGATTACTTAGAGTCTCGGATTCATGTGTTATGGACTGAGGCTGTTGATTTGGATACAGTGGACCTTACGGTGGCGGACTTCTCAGCTTGGGTGGTGTTCCGCCTTGTCCTCGTGGCGGCTATCTCTCGTCTGGCCCTCGACCAGACCATAATCTGGACTTCTGAAGCAAGAGGCTATGGCAGGCCGTCACCTCCTTCTCCGTAGGGAATAAGCAAATTCTACGCCAACAAGCGACGCAGAAGACACCGCCAATTGCTGTGCGGAAAACCCGGGTCGACGCGGCGCTGTTTTTCACTCGCCTCAAAGAGATGACATCACTTTGTGACGGGGTCCATTAGGACCGATACCCGCCGGAGCCGCGTGCTGTTAACACGGGTGGTCAATAAAAGTCTGACACGCCCTTTCTCTCTGTCCAGAATGGAGAGATTATTTGACGATTTCCCACCTAAAAATGGACTACACATTTGAATAAACATACGAACATTTATAAGAAGTATTTTGTCCGCCAATATATTATAAATATAGTTTAAAAACTAAAAACCATGCTTTTAAAACACATCAAACTAAAAAGTTAAAAATAATTTTAAAAAAAGCGTGAGGCGCTTTGTGCCATAATTTTTGTATATTAAGCGCCTCTTTCAAAAGAAACGAACCAACGAACGTATTGAAAACGGTGGGACATTTTACAGTAATGAGCCGCTCACTCATAGTCCAAAGAGTTAGAGACGGACAAATGTTAGCTATCAGAGGTGGTATTTATTAAAAAAAACAAGTCAGGACGTTCCATTATTCGTGTATTATCCATATGAATTACAATTACAACCAGAACTTAGTCATTAAGATAGGAACACAATAATAATCACTGAGCACACAACAATATGTCAAACAATAGCCAGTAGCTCTTAATATTAATATAGAAAATATAGTTCTTACTCTCACATAGTTTGAACGAAGTTACCAGTCCGAGTGTCCGTTGTCAAAAGAGGCCACGAGCGGGTAGGCAACGCCTTTTATGGTGAGCTTAAGATGGGGTTGCCCGTCGTCGCTAGCACAAACAAACAAACAAGCGAGCAAACAAGCAAACAAACAAGCAAGCAAGCAAACATACAAGTGAAGCTAATAACAAACATATAAAAACTATCTTCACTGTTTCACCCGCGTAACTTTAGATCCAGTGGGAATATCGAATAATCCTATCGATAAAAATATCCTATGTGTTGTTCTTCGTTTAACCTTCCTATCTATGTAACTTTCTTCCAAATCGTGAAAAAATAACAAATATTTATTTATTTAAACTTTATGCACAAACAATGCACAATGGCGGACTCAATGCCTTAAATATTCATCCATTCATACATGTACTTATACATACAATAATTCGCATTTATAATATTAATGGGTTAACGGCTGAAAAACATGTCAATAACATTTATTAATAAATATTACGTGCGTTAAAATCTTCTATTCCAAGTCTATGACTTCCAACTACCGCTCGTAAATCAATACAGAAACCATTTTTTTACGTAATCATGGGATGGAGGGTAAGAGCTTTGCTTACTTTTGCCGACGAGGGGGGGGCGACGGGCAGGGTTATAATTTCTAAAAGTCTTTTTCCGTAATACTCGAATGGCTCCTCTTGGTCATATTGTACAGTGTAATATATATAAGGTAAGTTTGTTACAACTCAGTAGGAACCTGCGTACGGCCCCGCTGGAATGGCCGGTAGCTAATATTAGATCGCCACCCCCTGCGTAAGACACTATCGATCACAATCCGACAGTTTTGGGTTTGAAAATTTCACCTGCTCAACAACTGAAACAATACGATGAGACTGGCTGTCTATGTCATTGTATGTGTTATGCAGGTACCCCGCTGGTCACTCAATTCGCGCCTACCTATTGTATACGACAGCATGTCAATACCGGGACAAGAACTAAATTGGTTGATCGTCGGTTGTTTGTCTACCACTTTTATATTCGCTATCAATCTGATTGTACTTCATACTCTTGAACGATTCAGGGTATTCGAAAATAATTAAGAAGAAAAAGGTAGAGTAATTTCCAAATACCGCCCTGCGTTTGCCTCATTGCGGAAAAAACAGTTTTTTTCTTTTAAAACCATGACTTTTTATCATGGTTTTAAAAGTTATGAAAAGCAGTCATCAAAAATATAGTTGTATCCGGTCAAACTGGACGCTGACCAGGAAAGCTAGGCAGATAATAAAATTATTTTTCATCGAAATTAAAATGACCCATAATGTTGGTTTTAAAATCGAAATACTTACTGAACCAACTTTGATAAAATTTCTGTAGCACTAAACTGAAAGTATATCCTTTCACATAAAAATATTTTCGAAATCGGTTGGCATGATCTTGATTTATGCGTCCATTTATTGCGCAAATACTTTATGCAAATTTGAGATTTATACGGTTTTCTAATGACCATTGTCTGAACTGGCCCATAGTGAAAATACCCTTCTTTTTTTGAAATCGGATAAAAAAGCACAGTATCGCAGTGAGACAAGTTTACCAAATTCCCCACTTTAATAATTCCTACCCTATATACAAAGAGGTGCTGACAATACGACAATAAATTAAACATCGTGTACCTCAACACATTCTCAGTCTACCCCTAAAATATATATATATATATATATATATATATAAATATACCTACTACTAAAAAAAATATATTAATATATCCATTAGTTTAGTCACAGGAAATTATTTTTCATAATTCACATTTTCTACATGATGTATATGTTGATAAGGAAGCGCTTACAGGTTGATGACCGCCGCATCCAGCGGTACTAAACTTTAATAATAATGGCGCGAAAAAGCAAGTCGATACAGGAACGCCCTGTCGCCCGCTGATTGGAGGTCATTGAACTAATATTTTAAAGGTTGTTCTATTCCGTTTGCAATTTTATGCGATTTAGTTTGTTTGAAATTTTTATTTTTTTTTTATTTTTGATGCTAGGTGTTTTTCTATGGTTCGGGATTATTCCTACGAACCAGCATGGTCTGTGTTTTCATTTATTGTCATATTGTCAGCACCACTCTGTATAATATTCTTTCAATTTCTTTTCAACATTTTATAAAAATAATATTAATTAAGTTGGCCGTTTGAAAGTTAAACAGTCTCGTGCCCGTCAAAGAATACAAAACTAATAGCAAACTTTACTCTGCGGCTGCGCTGATAAATAAACTTTGCATTTATGTGCTGTTCTAGCAAATTGCTTTTCCTTTAATGAGAACAAAAAGGCAAACAACAGAACGATCATTTTTAATTAAATTGCATCAAATCAACTGCTCTTACACGATTGCACACCGTTTTCACTGGAAATAAAATGGCCAGGAAAAACCTGTGTGTGTAGTTTTCACTCTGTTTTTATTTTTATTTGATTGAAGATGAACACAGAGGCTTTCCATGAAACTCTAAACGAGTTGAATACGTTTGCATCCAACCGGTAAAAGCAATAAAACTGATGTTTTCACATTCTATTAACATTCAGTTATACCTACTATACTATACTGTTAACAAGTGAGGTGAAAAATGTTGTTTAGCGATTTGCAAATTAAACTATGTCCTGTAAACATGTATATAGGTTATATAGGCGGCTAGGTTATTTTTTGTTTATGCGAAACCTGAATACAGTTTGTTCAGAATAAGTAACTGAATCGATTCCAATCATTTTTACACCTTGTTATATTTTTTCCCAAATACAATTAGAAATTGTTGCAGTGTGGTTACCAAGCGTGCGCACGCAGGTTACGATAGATAATAGTAACTGCCCGCGGCCAATAGCTGTCGCCAGAGGTCAACGCACAGCGCTCGCCCGCCCAAGCGGAGCTTTGATCATATTTTTGTTGGGACAACCAAGTAGAATAGCTCATAACTCTGTGATTTTTCATTATATCTTTTTGCAATTTTGTACATAGATTCTTTACTTAAAAATACTGGACACGTGTTTCCGGTTTGGCTTAAACAAAAAATAATGTTGTATACAGAGTACGCATTGCATCGCTTTCATATTCGATTATTGTTTGTTTATGAAAACGATCGAAGCGTTTTCGAAGGAGATTAGAAATTGCGTTCGTATTAAAAAGATTTTTTTTGCCTTTTTCATTTAATTGAATTTAATTATCTTTGTTTCAATTTCACTTCAAAACATTGTTAATTCTAGTTTAGAAGCAGCTTCTGTCATTGTAGTATATTTTTTCCTTAAACTGTGTGTACATTATTTGTGTATACATTAGCAGTAAAAACTGCCTTTTTTTTTTTGGCATGGGAAATCATCAAATGACTTCTCCCGCTCTGGGCAGTGCGGAAGGGCGTGTCAGACTTTTACTGACTAAAACCCACCCGTGTTTCTTCACTTGCCTGTGCGACGGCCAGGGCCAAAGTTTCTTGTTTAACCAACCAGGAACCCTGACCCAGGAGGCATCGGTCTTCGTGGACCCCGTCACGACGTGCTGACATCTCTTTGAGGCGCGCGTGAAACACGACGCGCCGTCGACTCGGGCCTGGTCCTTACCGAGCGGCGAGCTGCCCACTGCTCACCGCCCGCAGGCCCGCGTGGCTGGGAGTTTAGTGTCATCTCCCGACCAGGGCGTCTCCTGCGGCGGCTAGTGGCGTGAGGTCGCTGGGATTCCCGTTGCCTCACGCGCTCCGCCTCCTCCTTTGCCAGCATCACTGCTTCGCAGAAGGAGGTCACGGCCTGCCATGCACTCTCGCTCCGGACCATGGCCTGGACCAGGGTCGGACGCGAGAGATCGCCGCCGATCGCCGCTACGAGGACACGGCGATGCTCTACCCAAGCCGGGCAGACCTCCACCGTGTCCTCAGGGCGATCCACACAATGGTGACACCCTGGCGTTTCCTCCCGCCTTATACGGAACAGGAACCTCCCGAAACAACCGTGTTCGGTGAGGACCTGCGCCAGGCGGAAGGTGAGGGAGCCGTGGCGCCTCTCTAGCCACTCCTCAAAGAGGGGACTTACCGCCGCTATTGTGGCGTGCCCAGTAAAACCTGTCTCTAAATAGATTTGTGAACTGATTTGCGAATACATATATATGCTGTTGATGTTCTTTAAATAAATAAATATCAATTTCATCCGAGATAATTCTGTACGCAGTACATTATGTCACAACCACACGTCAGCTTTTTAAAGCTCATCGTAATATGTATTTGCTTTTAAAAGGGGCTTTTAGGAGTAAGTGCTTTAACACCGCAAATCATCATTTGATCTCCTATGGGTAGGTACATGATATGTAAACTAGCTATTGTTGGCTTTTACTCGTTTTGATCCCCCTTTGACACTCGTACAAAAGTACTATTGATGCATCTTTATCGGTGTTCGGACATTGCATTAGCCTTTAAAGCCTGAAGTCATGGTGGCTTCACCCTCCATGTGTTATTGCAATACGATCTGACGCCATTACCATTTCGATTAGTTAATATTCTTTTTAGGACATTGAGCATAATAATTTTAATAACTCATAAAATATTTTACTTATCTGCTGTAGAAGCCGTGCGGATCTGTCGGTCCGTATTAAGCTCAATATTCAGCCCATAAAAAGCATTAGCGTAGTCCATAAATCAGTGAAAGGTTTCTCGCGTCAGAACTAACGACTCGGAAGCAACTCGAGCGGACATCAACTGGAGAACTCATCATTCTATAGATTTTTAAATTAAGAGTTGCTTTGTTTTAACTATCTGCCCTAAACGGGCAGATAGTTAAAACAAAGCAACGAATGCTCTGTAGACCCATTGGAAGTAATTGTGTTGCACGTATTCGTCTTTGTTAAAGACAAATTTCAAGTAGCAGCAAGAGCCGGAACAAATGCAGGCCAACTTAGCTGACGCCTCCCACAATGGGTCACTCCGGGACCGGTTGCCGTAAACGGAATCCCGCTCGAAGTTGTTTCAGAATATGTATACCTCGGGCAAACGTTGCAATTAGGGAAAAAACAAGTTAGAGAAGAAGGCAAATAGAAGGATCCAGCTGGGATAAAACCCTGGGGAAAATACCCCAATGTTTGAAGACTAAAATCTTCAACCAGTGCGTCCTACCCGTCATGACTTACGGAGCCGAGACGTGGACACTAACGGTCAGACTAGTCCATAAGGTTGAAGTCGCTCAGCGAGCTATGGAGCGGGCTATGTTGGGCGTCTCTCTGAAGGACCGTATCAGAAATGAGGTGACCCGACAGAGGACCAGAGTCACCGACATAGCTGAGAGGATTAGCAAGCTGAAGTGACAATGGGCTGGTCACATATGCCGCAGGACCGACAACCGTTGGGGTAAATGAGTCCTCGAGTGAAGACCGCGTCTCGGAAAACGTAGCGTAAGACGCCCTTGGACGAGATGGAGCGACGACATCAAAAAGGTGGCTGGTAGTGGCTGGCGGAGAACTGCTCAGGATTGAGCTTGTTGGCGTGCCATGAAGGAGGCCTATGTCCAGCAGTGGCCGAGTACGGTCTGATGATGATGATTATTCAATTCGCTATGAAATTAACACAACTTACACTGTCATTCTAAGATAATTGTTAGTTTCAGAAGGTGCTCATTATAGTGGTGCACGACACCTAGAGATAACACGAGTTAGCTTTTAAAAACGTCTTCTGGCCTACGGTATAGCTATGTATTGTCAGTAAAAGCAAATATAATGGAATAACTTCGCTCTAACATCGTCGTCAGCTAGGTCGCGATGACACATTTGACGAAATGGCCTTTTAATACACTGTCACGTCTTATACATTTTTTTTTTGTTTTTTTATAAGTCTTTAAGAAGCTAATGCGAATGCGGGTAATTTCTAAGAATGCTAAAAGCTTCGTACACAGCGTATCAACAATGTGTAAGGCCAGCGGATTAATGTTTATATTATATCGAGACTTGTTAATAGCATACCCTTAGAAATGAACAAATGTATTACACATAAAAATTTTAATAATTAGTAAGATTGCTTAAGTTAAAAATATTACCTTAAGATACTCTTCGATCGTTCGTTCGTTCATTCGTTCGATCTTACTAATATATTGGTTAGTCGCCATGTTTATAATTATGTCTAAATTGTCTATGGAGTGTCTTAATTTGACAGGATTAAACCAAAATGTTATGTGTAACGAAATGGAAAGAAAAGGATGCACTGAACTTAAAATTAGTCAGTTTGTGAACAAGAATCGGCGCCATTATGTAGGAATTACTGTTTACTTAAATGTGAAGTTAAGTGTATTTTTTTTTTAATTGTGTCAACAATAATAATAATAAAGCCTTTTATTCCATATTTTACAATGTTTACATGTTGTAGTTTCATGTTAGTATATGTTTTATATTGCTATTGTGACTTATAAATAATGTTAGTGTTAAGCAATATGGACCCCTGTTTGGGTAAAGGCCTCCTCCATCCTCTTCCACGACTCCCTGTCCTTGCCTGACTTTATCCAGTCATTTCCTGTTATGTAAGTTATCTCATCAGTCCACCGTTTTTTTTGTCTGCCCACACTCCTTTTTCCATCTGGTCCTTTTCATCTCGTAGCTTCAATAGTCCATCTTCTATCTGTGTAACGTGAGATATGTCCGGCCCATCTCCACTTTAGTTGGAGTGCGTGCCTCAAAGCGTCATTTAGTTTCGTTTTTTGACGAATGCTTTCGCTCTTATCAACAATAAAGCATACATATTATTAGCTTCATTGTATTGTTTAATATTATTGTTTATTACTCATGATAGCACAACTTTTTTTTTTATGGGACAAAACCCGCCACACTGTTCCCATCCCACTGCAACTCCTGAAAGCCAGAATCAACAGTGGAGACCGCCAGAAAAACGCCGAGCAATGAAGCTCGACGAGTCCCGGAGAAACGTTTCAACTGTCTTGGGTCCCGCAACGAAATTAATCAGAAAAGAATAGCGGAGGAGTAAGAAAAAAGATATTTTTTCCACTTCCCTCCATAATAAGCAGGAGACAGAACAGTACTAGGCCAATCGGCACAAAGGGACATTATTGCAACTGGGAGAATCCCAGTTTGCCAAGCACCACGGAATAACATTTGATTAAGTTAATGGGTCCTAAGTAGGTATTTGCTGTTACAATTGATTCCAATAATAGGTATGGCAAAAGCGCCTGAACGCACGGAAATTAGTTCTAGTTTCTACAAGGTCCGTATAATAAACAACTCCGGATGTAACTTGTACACTATCCAACATAATATTGCGTTCATTCTGCCAAAGAATACCCTCCCACAAGATGTGATGTGCGGACTGTTCAAATTCACAGTTCGATGTAGAACACTGACACAAAGGCGAAGGAACAAGTTTAAAAGAATACAGTTTACTTTTAAAGTTGCCATGACCTGTGAGAAATTGGGCAACGCAGTGGTCAACCTCCAGCCATGTCTTAGCCCGGCCCTTGATGGAATTATCCCACCTACTTTGCCATTCGGATAAGAGGTCCTCCCAGACGTCAGTCTGAGGTTTAAATAATCTAGAAATTCTATTGAGGTCGCGTTGTGTAACAAAGTTAGTGTCCATGGCCTCCCCCCTCGCGGAGTAGTACATTGAAGCACGTCGCTGTACTTCAAGATCGACTGGAAGTACACCTGCCAGAATGGGTAAGGCTTCAGTACTGACTGTTCTATACGCCTTGCATAAAAATATCAATGCCAAACGTTGGCTTTGAAGCAGTTTACGTCGCGCCGCCCCTATGCTGGCCCTATCGGCCCAAACAGGTGCACAGTAGCACAAACATCCTAAGTAGGTAGCTCCATATATAGTTTTTAAAGTTAGGAATGATAGACCCCAAGTTGCTTTGGATATTCTAGTTAGGGCATAAAAGTTCCTTTTAGCTTTTTCGCCAACTATTTTTATATGTTCGATAAATGAAAAATTCCTTTCTAAGACCATACCAAGGTAGCATACGGATTGCTGTTTTTTAACGGGAACGTTATTAAATTTAATAGTAGGCAATGATTTAAGATTACTTTTTAGTAGAAGTTGATAGGTTTTATGCGGCGCAAACGCTAGGCGGTTACGATCACCCCACTGAGATATTAGATTTAGGCAAGTATGGGCCAAGTTCTCAAGTCCAGCGCGGGTACTTGACTGAATGAGCAGTAGGCCATCGTCCGCGTAACCAGTAAGTGAACAGCCGCAAGGAAGCGGGATCGCGAGGAAATCATCAAAACCCAAATTCCATAAATAAGGACCGACAACTGAACTCTGAGGACATCCCATGGTTAGTGCTTTAGTACTAGAAAAATGACCGAGCTTAAGTACCGCGGAACCGTTTATAAAGTACGAGTAAACGAGATTATATATGTTTCTATAGCAACCGCGGTTTTTTAATTTTAACAACAGCATAGGCCACCAAGCGTTATCAAAAGCCCCAGAAATATCCAAAAAGATACCAATCACGTACTTGTGTTCCGATTGGTTAACGGTTCTTCTGACAGAAAGCGCCGCGTCGACTGTTGATTTACCGATGGTGAAGCCATATTGATTACTATGAAATTTTGGACCGTTCGGTAGTAAACGTGGAACGATGAGGCGCTCAAGAAGTTTCCCCAAAGATGGTAGAAGCGTGATAGGCCGATATGACTTCGGATCATCCGGTGGTTTATCACCACACTTTGGTATTATTCGTATGAAACCGCGTCGCCATTTACGAGGAAAAACGCCTTCAGCAATGCATCGGTTATATACAGTTAAGATGGCATCACCCGCTGTTTTACACGCTTCTTTAATCATCCTATTAGATATTTTATCTTCCCCTGATGATTTGTTGACCGGTAGTTTCAAAGAATCCGCGTACGCCATGTTTTTGTCCTCATTAACGGTTTTAAATGATAGCACAACTTTAAACCTTAGTGTTGTTTGATTGTTAGTTAATTTGGATAATCCTGTAACCTTTCTTTATAAAAAGATAATTAAAATAAAGTAGGCACATTATTCAATTTTCATTTAATTCCGCTCGTTATAGGCATCCATTAGGAGGTTTAAATCTTTTTCGTAATCCCAAAAGTGTCAAAGGTTCTCCGACAATTCGTATTCAGATATTTCATTTGTTACTTTTATATGACGCATTTGCTTAACGAGCGGGACAGACTATAGAGTATATAGATTCACAACATCAATATTCGTATAAAGCCATATTGACGTTAACACCTTAATTAATGAATAACGAATTCCATCAGCGACCCTGTTCACAATTACACGTACCCAAATTTATAGATCTGGTGTTGAAATGTGAATTTTATAGGATGAGAGTTCAACTTGGGCTGGATGTATATACGGTTTGGATGAATGATAGCAATTAGTTTCAAGGGTCGTATTGTTGGAGCACATATCGAATTATGACATATGGATGAAAAAAAGAATTGTTATTGTAATAAAAACTGTATGGATCGCTCGATTTTATTCGCATTCATTTATATTTTAGACAAGTAAAACGGGCTTAGTTGTATTAAATACCTTTGTGCCAGGACCAACTAAAATCTCAAAAACGTTTTTGGAAGATTACAATGAAATATAAACAATTGATTTTCTGCGAATTAACGCGCCGAAATAAAATTCAGAGTAATTAGTGAAAGAGCTCTATTCCTGAAGCTGGCAGACTAAATAATGGTTCTATCTTAAACACATGCGGCGGCGTACCTACTTACTAAATCGTTTCTCTACCGTTCGTTTAGCTGTGCCATATTCTTAGAACCCTATCATTAAGCTCTCATTTTCTGGTTTATTGGGAATCAATATTTCTTGACAGGTTCAAAAATTAATTGAAACGTGAGTGCCGTATACGTATCACTCCAGGATCCAAAACTGTAGATAGGCCTCAGGTAACGATGTTGTACCTACTCCTCGTGGCATCGACGGGACAGATACCTCCACTTCTCAGTACTTAGAACGAAGTGCTGCAGTATAATCTGCATGTTTCGCTGCTATCTTAAAATGAAGATAGAAAGAATAATGCGTATGTTAGCCTTTAAAATTGTACTTTCGTCCTTTGCAAACTGGTTGTAGGTACCTACCAAGATAATAACTGAAGGATAATGTCTCGGCCTCTAAACTCAACATATGATTGACGTCCTCCATGGCCCAGCGGTCTACACGCCTGCCTGCGACGTGGCGGCCCCGGGTTCGATACCCGGCCAGGTCATGATGGAAAACGATCTTTTCCTAATTGGCCTGGGTCTTGGATGTTTATCTATATAATATGTATCTATTATAAAAATAGTATCGTTGAGTTAGTATCCCATAACTCGAACTTACTTTGGGGCTAGCTCAGTTTGTGTGATTTGTCCGTATATATTTATTTAATATTATGATGCACACTTGACGAGATTTTCAGCTATAACTTTTGAGTGCTCTCAGAAAAAATAATAAATTAAAGGTTTTAAAAAAGTAAAGTATAGTATAGTATCCACATTTGAATAAACCCAACTATATAAAGTTCTTCTGAAGTACGTAACGTACTTTGTCATTGACATTCCTGACAGTAGACGTTGCCCATCAACACAAGCAAGATCCGCAATTCCTCGCTAAGACAGGAATGGGTTTTATATAATATCTTAAGTTTATATTTACTGTTAATTAACACAATACTGATAATACTAATACAAACGTATTCGCTTTCTACATAAAATATAAATAAAGAATTTCGCAAATTTCTCACAATTTCTGCAAAGGAATCTGGTCCGCGTCTCCACCGATCCGTCTTTATTACAAACTGAGATTTGAACAGAGAGAAACTGTAAGTCTATGGATAACCCCCTAATGGAATAGGCTTGTTTTGTCCCCTTAGGGCGGTAGGAGAGCGACGCGAGGCCAACTCAACATAAATATTAGTCTCAAAAATTCTTACTTATATGATTTCTCAGATACCTACTGCGATGCATTTCAGTAGAAAAAAGCCTAGAATTATGAATAGATAAGGCCATTGTAAAATATTTTAACGCAATATTTCTGTATTTCTACACCGTTATTGGTGTAGATAAAAATCGCTCGTAGTAACAGATAATCTATTATTTTTCAAAATTGCTGTTGTACACTATAACGGTAATTTTGGTACTACCTGGGGTACCAAAATTACTGTTATAACACATAATAGCTGGCCATAAGTGAACCAACGCGTCAGCATGCCTCGATGCCGCTATAACAGACACATAGTGTCGCAGGATGTATTAATAAAGCGGTCTGGTTGGGTATGTTTGTTGGTGCAGTCTGGTTGGGTATGTTTGATAGTTCAGTCGAGTTAGACATATTTGAGAGTCTAGTATGGTTAGACATATTTGATACTGAAGTCTGGATAGATGTATTTTATAATGCAGTGTTGCGCAACGTGCTTGAAAAAATATACATTTGTAATATTATTATTTATAAGTTTACATGTTAGGTTTTTGTTATTACACAGGTGGCAGATGGTATATGCACTCTTCCAACATTGTTGACTATAAGATGAACCCAATAATTCCATAGATATTAATTAGGTATGTTTTAGAATCAAAATACCATACAAATTCTATTCAGTGGTAAACCAGTAAAGACATTTTACATAATTTTCATCATAGGTATGGCATTAGGTATTTTCCTTTGAAAACATTCCTGTTGCTCTTACTGCAGATTATGGTTTCCTCCATCTGTCATTTTCTATTTTATTTAAAACCAAAATGAAGTCAAGCTTTCTTCCGGTAAAACAAATTTATTTTGAAAAGAATAAATGTTATGAAAATATTTTTTACTAGCGGCCGCCCTCGACTTCGTTCACGTTTTTTTATATGCTCCGCACCTATTGGTCGCAGCGATGTTATATAGCCTAAATAAAGCCTTCCTGGATCAATGAGCTATCCAACGCAAAAATAATTTTCAAATCGGACTAGTAGTTCCTGAGATTAGCGCGTTCAAACAACCAAACTGTTCAGCATTATATATTAGTACAGATCAGATATTTCAAGAACAAAATAGGAAATCAGAAATATCATAGTTATTCATCATTAAACTACGACGTGGTCACGTTCGACGTAACTATGTCCGATTTAATTAATGAAACAGATCTTATGTATGTTTGTAGGTATAGGCACAGTATAAAAATCATACAGTAGGTCGACGCCTTTGATCTCGTGTAAAATGCCGACATCGTGTATACAGTAACGCATCGGCCAAGGTTGGCACAAATAAGCAATATTTATGAAATTATTTATTTATTACAGATCAACATCGATAGCTGTATTATATTTAATTAATTTGCTATTTTTACTAAGCGAACAACTCGAAACGTATTTAAGTTATACAGATGGCATTTTCGCAATTAACACCCCAATTGACCGCGGAATTAACACCTATATAATATTAATATACATTTAAATTGGCGTCCGCCATCTTGGAGTTCAGAAAGGATAGCTTTTTCGTAACAAGCACCACAATTATATTTACTTAATTGAAACCCATATTAAATTATAAAAATATGACGTCCGCCATTTTGGATGTCAAAAAGGATAACTTTTTCGTTACAAGCACCCCAATTATACTCAAAATTGACACTCATATCAAATTATAAAAAAACAAACACGTGTTAGCCCTTAATGATAGATGCCGAGCTACGAACATCATTTTGTTCGCAGCTCGGGTGCCGCTTACCCGCGTTTCGTCCCTCACACCCCGCACGATTGCTCTGTCTAGATGTCTTCACTGTCACGACTGTATGATATTTAGACTGTGGTATAGGTAAGAGTTAGATTTCTTTTAGAACAATAAGAAATGCGTATATTTCTGCACAGAAACAGTGTACTTGATTCCAGGGAACATGAATAAGTATAATTAATATGTAAGCGTAATTCCATTAGTAGAAGTTATGTTTAGACATTATCAGAGCATGTAATGTATCAGTATAGTGATATTCTTTCCACATTCTCGCTTGCATAATTATAGCATATAGATTTCCGAGTGACTAGCACTATTGAAAAACTTATTAAAAATGTCTTAATAGGGATGTTTCCTGGGTAAAAAAAAATGATTCTATTTAGTCCGTCATTCAGATTATAGAAAAATATTGGATAGGTCGTCTTCATTTTTTGTTTATATGAAAAAAGAAAAAATACGTGTCTAGTATTTTTGGGAAATCTGACTGACGGACTAATTAGTTTTTTTTTAGTAAAATACCGTATTGTAGCGTTAACTTAAAATTGTGTTCGATGCTTCTAACTGTACAACGGTTGTTGTTATCACTCTCGAACAGCCAGCTGCCCAAGGTAGCTTCCAAAGGAAACGCATAGTGGATGGGAACACCCGGGTAACTTGCTCAAATGTAACATCGGGGGTCTAGTTGTCCAAATAGGCTACGTTATTTATTTTTTATTTTTTTTGTAGTAATTATAAACTAGTGCTGAACTGCCATCCCACCTAATGGTAAGCAGTGATGCAATCGTTGATGGTAAAGCGCACTAGTTTATTAAGCCTATTCACTTAAAAAACTTAGGAATAGGAAGGATAACGACAGTTGAGCGAGGTGATGCAATGTTAAACCCAACAACACGACCAACGATGCTGCGCCAGAGGGAGATTGATCTGGAGACTCTCCACGACCAAACCTCCGACACAACAACATTTGCACAACTGCTCAGACCCGTCCTCCGTACGGCTTCACCAGACATCATGCCGGAACGCGACGAAAAAATCATAATAAGATATTATAATTCATCATGTCAAAGAAAAAGTTATGAAAACTCTGCCGCACGCACCTGTAATGTTGGTATTACTGGCCTGAAGGAGACGTTTTCTACCACGTCACAGCCACAATGTTGATAAATGTTTGAATGTCCTATATTCAATTGATACCCTTTCAAAAGACTTCTTTTTATTTTCCTGTCTGATGATGGTCGTATGTCAAAACGTCGCCATTGACGCCCCGCGAAACAAAAGGTTAATGGCTCATTTGCTTCATTTGCTTGTTTTATTGAAATTTGGGGAGTCATGTATTGAATTGTAACGGATTTGTAAATTGTTTTTACTCAGAGCCATGTATCTACATTATTCACTTACTCAGTGATGAAATGACACCGTCATATGTTTTGTGCGAGTAGAAACAGTCCTGTTCACTGTACCCAGTGACAGCGAGCCACCCGTTTCCTTTCCTTTCATGAGCGGGTGAGCGTACGCAAAGTGAGACGTCTCTTGTGAGCTCACATTCTGTAGAACAAAGAACCCCTCATCACTAACATCCCAATCAAGCAAGCAGTGGAAATATTCAACGCTAATTTTAACTTTATGCAGTCATTATAAGACTCAAGTTGCACCGGCCTCCTAATGGCAATCTGGTCTTTACATTCTTTTTCTGTCGTTTTTTGTAATTTAAAAAAGCTTATTATATATTACTCACGCTGGTCGAAAAATTACTAAAATATCAATCCTTGTCTTTTGTCAAAGTAAGTGAACGACCGAATTAGATGACCTGCTACATCGACACACTGTCTAAGAATAGACTTTATAGCAAATTGCCTGTTCCAACGGACTCGTGTGAGAACACAGTGTCGAATCAAGTAACGTGACATGCAGCACTGTGTCGCACGGTGTTGAGAGGCAACACGTACATATGCAATCACATGGGTGACCTGAAAAACGAAGTTTTACTGTTAGCGTTTGAGTGACATTTGTTTCACAAAAGAGTCGAATCCGGTGGCGGATTAAACGGAAACTCTCTGAACGAGAAAATTCTTTTTACTCATTTTTTTTTCGTTTTTTATTCGGCACTCAATACTTTTGAAGTGAACTGACACAGTGTCACAGAAATTTAATTAAACTGAGCGTTAAAAGTAAATGAAGCTGTACTGTTCAAAAATGCCACTAGTTAAGTAGGTATATGTTTTGTGACCTCAAACAGAAAATGTACCAGCTTTTAAAATGACGTACGGTTACACACTTGTGTGCTTCCATTTGATACATTGGAACGGTGTACATAGTACTGTACTGTATACACAGTTCAAATGCTCACATCCAAAGCTAGACGATTGCTGCCAAAATGAAATGAAAACCGTCCGTTTGTTTGGCTTTAATCATAGCCATGGAACACGGAAGTAGTCCGCCTTTTGTTGTAGTACGAGAAATATGCCACTATATGTTGTGGATCGCAAATTAATGATAGGAAAATTATGCAAAAACGTAAAGGAGGTAGCTTAGTGAAATGTTAATGTAAAGAAAATATGAACTGTAGCTAAACTCTAGGTACTGCAGAAGTGTGTTCACAGTTTTATTATGTACAAAAAAGGTCACCTAAGAAAACTCTTTAAGCATTTACACAATACATAAGTAGATGCTCCTCACCGCCGTTCGACAGACACAGCCGTTGAGAATTTATGACATTCGTCAGATATATTGCGGGCGAAGTAGGTACTCTCGTTATACATAATATAATAATGACAACCAAATCACTCCCCAGAGCGGATGTGAGCACACACAAGCATGCCTATGTTATGTACGTACTTCGTGATTTGATTGAGTTTCGTTTGAGGAAGTATTCGGATGTTTAACTTTCGTAATATAATCATATTATATTTGGAGTTGGAAAAGCGGTTGGCAGCTACCTACTTATAGAAAGAGTCGTTCTAAGTTCACAGGAAGCTTAGCGACCGTGTTTTGATCCAACACTTTATTAAAACGATGTTGTGTGCACATTTTCAGTGATCACTCGCTAAAGATTAAGAAGTTGTTTTTAAGTACTAGTGAAGTTAGAATGTTCAAAACCTCAAGGTTGATTAATTTATTCATCGATAATTATTATTATTAATCTATTTATTTCGAGCAACCAGGCTCATAGTGTTAGTTACAATGTGCCTACAATCTATGTTAGTAATACATTTACAAACAAAACAAAAGCAGCAGTGGTTCACAAACTGACAGTCCAAAACATTTCTTGTTAAATCCCACATTTTAAAATTGATTGCCCCGATAAGTGTCCCAATTTTGATTTATCTAAAATATTGAAATTGTCAAATCGTAAAGTAAAATGTTAATTAAAATGTCAAAATACAGTATGTTAAATAACAGAGGGCGTTCCCTTAAACTCGTTAATATATATCATTAATAGATTAAAATAAAAATATCAGCATAGAAAAATAAGCATAAAAAAATCCGAATAAAAAAAAATTCTAATTGGAAATAAATTTGAAACCTCCTGTTTTAAATCAAAATAGTAGTCGTCATGTATAAATAAATTGCGACGTTGCCGTCTTTCATGTTCGCGTGTACAGTGTGTTTCTTATACATGTCAATTTAAAATTTTTATTGAATATTTTCTTATTGGAAAATTTTTTAAAACATTTTGTTTTCGAATGGAAATATTTTTTTTAGCATGTATGTATGCTAAACTATTTCGGGTTAACGGGAACGCCCTCTGTTAGTTAACATACTGTATAAAATACAAAAATACAAAATGTCCAAATTCAAAACAAAATAATAATAGCGATAATTCTACCTGCCCCAAGATTGATAAACGGGTGCATGTAAGGCCTGCCAGTGTTGCATGAAAGGCCCGTCCAATCTGTTGGCAACAACGGTAAGAAGACTGCTGCCGCTGTCCCGCACTCTACTCGCCATCGAGGTCGCCCCCTTGCGCATACTGGCATAAAAACAGTCTATGCGGACGCCCGCGAACATTCCCGACGCGCTGCAAAAGGGAGGCAACCGCAGCAGCGCCCTCAGCGCGTTATTATATTGAACGCGGAGAGCGGATAATGTCACTTAATAGTTTGGACTGTGTAAAAATTCGTGATGTATGTAGACAGATATTGCAACATGCCACAAACAAACATTTGTTCTCCTGTTCACATAATTACAATTTTTATTTATTTTAGTTTATTTATTTAAACTGTTTTAATGGTAAACCCTCCATATTGGTACCCAAGATACAGGCATGCCTAGTTTGGGGCCAATGTAAAATCTCTGTAATTTTCTAGCAATAAAGTTTATTATTATTTATTTAGGTTAACCAACATTTGTATACACTGTACATTATTGTGATTTGATGACTAGAGTAACACTTACAAGTGCAACAAATAATTGCAGGTTAACTCCACATCCACGAAACAAAACGGTTTACATAAGATACTTAACTAAAACTTAATTGATATTAAAATTGAAAAACATGCACTCAAAAATAATTAAATAACAATAGGCGGGAAGTTGAACA
The DNA here is from genome assembly GCA_017933935.1 of Sesamia nonagrioides. Taxonomy (NCBI): domain Eukaryota; kingdom Metazoa; phylum Arthropoda; class Insecta; order Lepidoptera; family Noctuidae; genus Sesamia; species Sesamia nonagrioides. The sequence goes on along the minus strand of JADWQK010002042.1, from coordinate 387,309 downwards.
ATAGGTAACATAAAATTAATAATAATAATCATTCAGAGGGTTTCCCTTGTATATCCCACCCAAAGGGATGAAAGCTTAACAGATTAACACATTTCCTGTAGTTGGTTAGCTGGTCGTGAGTCGTGACAATCCGGCTGTAACTCGAGACAGACCGCGCTACAAAGGGAAGCTCCCGAATACTCGAAGCTCGGCTCAACTTACTAACGTGTGTGCCTTTGTTTCAGATTGCTGTGTAGTGTCCCGTAGTGTTAGCTCGTATTTTTTCTCTCTCGGTGTCTATTTAATCAGTGTTAGTGTTATAATGTTAGGCGTAGGTTAGTGACTATGTAGTTGGCGTCGCGTCTGCGATGCCTTAGACGTTGAGTGGAGTAGTGTGAGCACCTGCAGACGTGGTACGACTGCCAGCGCGTACGCAGACTATGCGACAGAGACGCTCGGTGTTCAGTGGCGGGTAGTGCAGTGTGCGCGATGTCGATGCCCATGAAGAGGTCCTTTAGCTCGGAGGGCGGCGCGTCCTCCAAGCGCGACTGGAAGATGCGGCTCAGTCTGCGCAGCCGCAGTGGGCATAGCGTCGTAAGTATACTCTTTTATTATCACTTCATTTAATTATTCTGATTGTTCTATTCTCATACAGGTAACAAACATTCCCTTCTGATCGTTCTGATCTCATACCGGTATCTGACAGTCCTTTCTGATCGTTATGATCTCATACCGGTAACAGACAATCGCTTTTGATCGTCCTGATCTGATAACGGGTAACAGATAGTAGCTTCCGATAGTTCTAATCTCATACCCGGTAACAGACAGTCCCTTCTGATCATTCTGATCTCATATCGATATCAGACAGTTCCTTCTGATGGTTATGATCTCATACTGGTTCCTTCTGGTCGTTATGATCTCATACTGGTAAGAGACAGTCGCTTCTGATCGTTCTGATCTCATACCGGGTAGCAGACACGCTCTTCTTGTGAAGAACCTACAGCTTCATCTAATCTGCACTTGCGACTATTCGCCAAGAAATTAAAAATAAGACTTTATTGAAAAATAACTTTAATTCCTACACAATAAATGTCGGTTTACGGTAAAATTTCGACATTTAGGGCATACATAATGTTTAAATATTATTCAATGAAGCTAGTCACTTCGAAATCAACTTAATTACCATTATGTTAAAGTTGATATTTGTTTAAACTTAAATAACGTCAATCTACCTAAATAAATTTTTAAAGCGAGCCGGTCCCAATAAGTTGGGAGATGTCAGGCGGATGATGACCTAAATTTGTTGTGAAAGTTTTTGTTCACTGAATGATAGATGTGTCCAAAATAACACAGAACACGTTCATTATTGCTAGATGTGCAAGTACCTATATAATTAAAGATCTAGGTAGGTACATAAATAAATAAATGTATACGGACAAATCACACAGATTGAGCTAGCCCCAAGGAAAGTTCGAGACTTGTGTTATGGGATACTAACTCAACGATACTATATTTTATAATAGATACATATCGACGCTTGAAAGGCAATCATATCTAAGCGACAAAAATTCGTAAATTAAGTTATATACCATTCGAACCGCCAGATTTTTCTGCGTCGTTTGGTGTTTAAAACTCAATTTACGAATTTTTGTCGCTTAGATATGATTGCCTTTCAAGCGTCGATATATAGATAGACATCAAGACCCAGGCCAATCAGGAAAATATCGTTTTCCATCATGACCTGGCCGGAGATCGAACCCGGGCAGGCGTGTTGACCGCTGCGCCACGGAGGGCGAATGTGTACATACATATGTACACATTTAATTAATATAATGAGTTTAAAATTGTATTATTTTGTCAACTAATATAAACTTTATGTTATCGTTTGAAAATATATGAAATTCCCAAAAGTTTTAGTTTATTGTCCTAAAATAATCAAGCGAGGTGCAATTTGCCACAATACATATGTTCTGACGACACTATCAGTTACACTATCGATTTCTCGGTGGTTGGCCATAACATCGGCTGCCGACAGAAGTTACCACCCACCAGATAAAGTCTTGCCGCCAAACGATTCGTCGTATTCCGGCATGATGTCTGGTGAAGCCGTACGGAGGACGGGTCTGAACAGTTGTGTTGCGATGTGTGCCGGGTACGATGCGCCAAATGTTGTTGTGTCGGAGGTTGGGTCGTGGAGAGTCTCCAGATCAATCTCCCTTTGGCGCAGCATCGTTGGTCGTGTTGTTGGGTTTAACATTGCATCACCTCGCTCAACTGTCGTCATCCTTCCTATTCCTAAGTTTTTTAAGTGAATGGGCTGAATAAACTAGTGCGCTTTACCATCACCGATTGCATCACTGCTTACCATCAGGTGGGATTGCAGTTAAGCACTAGTTTATAATATTTATAAAAAAAAACGACGACTTATCAGTTAGTCAGCGCCCCCCGGCCCCCGCTCCTTTCTGAACAGTCCAACTCCCGCTGAGACTCAACTCACTGAAGCTTTCAGTAAATGAAATCATCGCGGGCTCGTTCGGTCGTAACACCCTAATTAAAAATTTGTCTAATATTTCTATTAGAATTTATAATTCCTTTAGCGGCACAATGTTTATCTTTTTATTAATTTAAGATGGCTAATGTACAGAACCTTCAAGTCCGGGATTACACGAAATGAGAAAGTTATGTTTTTAAACAGCTGACTTTAAGGGAGCATTATTTATTTATTTAAACATTTCGCTCAAAGAAGGCACAAGGTTGGGTTATTAATGGCAGAGGCCTTCTGATAGACAAGGGTGGTACCCAGATTAGAATATGGCAGGTGCGTTGGAGCAGAGGAACAATAATAAGCAAACAAAGCTCCTAAATATACATGAATATTTATATACTATTACTATAATATATAAAATACTAACTCACGGGGGAGAGCTGATGACATGATTACATTATTCGACTAGAATAATTCTGCAATATCCGCTTTTATGCAACCTGACTGGTAGCAGTCCTGGGCCTGTAGCCAATGTAACTTCGCTTCGTAGCGAAGCGAAATCGAATAACAAACCAACCAATGGCGGGAACGATTGACCACGCGACGTGATAAATCTCGTGGTCAATCGTTCCCGCCGTTGGTTGGTTTGGTATTCGATTTTGCTACTGGCCCTGATATCAGAGGAAGCGCATTTCAATGAACGATGGGTTTCAAAGTCAGACACAAGAGGAGGACAGAGTAAGAGAACATTGCTAGGAGAACAGAAGTATTAGAAGTGAGACACGAGATATGAAATAACCACTAGTGCACATATAATGTGCTATTAAAGCCGAACTTACTAGATCCAAGAACACAGAGTATCCCAATGTGGGGTCTACCGCTACGCTCTTGCGCTTATTAATCAATATTTTGTGTTTTTTTACTATGTTTTGTTTTTTTATATTTACTTAAGTTATCATCAAAATGTGTCTAAACATATATATGACGGCGCGCTGATTATTAAGAAAGATCATTACTCGTTTTAACCCTAGAAAGATAACGTTATTTTTTTGTACTGAAAAGATAAACATGCGCCTCAGAGGCGCACCGTTTTAATAGCCGATTTTTTTGATGAATGACAATTATTTTTGTTCCATTTACTACTGTAAATTGCTAAATGATTAATAAGTAATTAATATACATAAGTATTAACATTATTTTTCATTTAAAATATTACAATTTGTAGGACCCTTAACAAAAATGAACAAAAATTAGAAGTCTTCTGAACTTAGATAGAAATTTAAAAAAATAGGCATCTTTTGTAGTGTTTTTTCTTATTAACTAATTAATTATAATATAAACAGTCTCAAATTTAAAGAAATACTGGGAAAATCAACGGAGAAAGACAATTGTTGTAAACAACTTTTTTGTGTTCTCCGCACAATGACTTTTATATTTTATGCACGTTATTTTGAATAATTTCTTTCTTTTTTTTTTACATAACTCAGAGTACCGTCGTATTTCAGCTAGTGGTTCCTCATCACCTTCTTCAGACATCTTTCTGTTACTTTGTGGGGGGATATTCAATACTTTCTCTCAAGAGTCTTGATAAAGTAGTAATTTCCAACCTAGTTTTCAAACACTGTGCAAAAATATTTTGACACATGCAACTAGGCACAATTTGAATGAATTATATTGATTGCATACGTTTTTCTGGTATTTTGTCCTTTAACAGTAGACCAAACATACCTATTCTTGCCCCTGATCACATCATTAGGCGGAATCATTTTGCATTGATCATGTCCAGTATTTTCAGTGACATTCTGCGATTAAGTATCATTCGAATTTTCATAGATCATCACTCCTTCTTGCCCATCAATATTAGTCATTGACATGGTCCTCGATCTCACTGTCACTGCCCTCATCAGCGGCTTCATCTTCTTCAGTAAATAAAGAAACAATTTCTCTTTCATCCAACACTCTTCTGCAGGACATGGTGTTAAAACACTCCTAAAAACAACTAATGACAATAAGTATTCACTAATAAAAAAAAAACAACCTTTATTATTTACCTTACATTAGTAAAAATAACAAAAACAAATTCACTATGAAAGTAGCAAAAGTTACACAAAAGATAAACATGCGCCTCCCGAGCGCAACACATCGCTCTAACAGCAAAACTATGGTACTTACCGAACAGTAGCAGCCGTCTCTTGGAAGTGTTGACCAACGACTGAATTGGCTAGGAAACACAAGCTTGTACACGCATCGGTAACAAAATTGCGGCGAAATATGTATTTTGCGGGCGCCTCTGAGGCGCACGTTATCTTTCTAGGGTTAATCAATATTGTTTTAGTCGACTCGATTCGAGTAAAATTAAAATTTGAGCGGGTAGCCCCGAATAGAGTAGTAGGCGTGATTTGAAGGGGTGGCGACTGTCATATCATTGACAGCTGCCGACGGAAACCGTGCGCTCTAACCTATTGGTTCTTATCTCTTTTAATCTGAGATTATCATTGTAATCCCTTTATATTAAAGTAATCTAAGTGTCTGTAGGTATAGTTAAAATAATCAGAATCGAACATCACACCATAGTTATTTTTCAACGTTTTATCGAAATACCGCCCACGATGGATGAGAAGACACTTCAATTATCCGGAACTTCGGCCTCGCCTTCCTGACGTGTTTCCCCTACATGTGCCCACACACATGAAAAGTTTGGTTTACAATGAACTTAACCCAATAACATCTGTTAATGTTTTGAGGCAGAAAATTATTGATGCTGCTAACGAAATAAGGAGAGGACTAACAACTAGGGTAGTGAAAAGTGGCTTAAGACACAGAATGCGTGTATATGTGCCTGTGTATTTTTTACTACTACCTGGTAGCATATCATCAATGTTTTTGTAAAAAAATCCAATAATACCCTATTGTATTATACTTTATCAGAAAGCTGTAGAACCGCAGATATTTTTAAGCACATCTGCAGCACAACTGTCATAGACTTTTTTTACAATACAAAGATTAAAAAACTTTTCACATATTTATTTCTTTTTTTAACAATCAGTCGTCTAATACGACTCAGTTGGTAGAGTTACTTGCAGTTTTTGTATTTAAGGTAATGAAGTAACTATTCTGCTGCACAAAAAATGCAAAAACAAAAACATTAGAGGTCACAAACACAAAAAAATGGGGACAATAGACAAAAAATCTGGATTTTTTATAAAAAATCTTCAAAGTCCTATTAACTTGAGAACGGTTAAGTTTGGGGTATGGTGTTCCATAGTCAAATTAGTCAGAAATGATGGAAACTACCACCGCTTAAAGGATTTAGGTCGACTTAACCTATAACCCTGTATATATTTTCTGATAATTATAAACTAGTGCTTGACTGCAATCTCGCCTTATGGTAAGTAGTGATGCAATCGTTGATGGTAAAGCGCACTAGTTCATTAAGCGTATTCACTTTGTTATTAGAGAATAAGAAAAAATATTATAAAGAGACCAAGGCGGCGAGGTTGTAGGGGTAATAACTGGTACTATTGAACCGATTTAAAAATTCTTTTACCAACATAATACATGTGTCATATACATAGACTATAAAATAAGCAAGAAAATAAAAACATTTTCAACGGGCACGGGTTAGCTAGTTTAATTATATAAACGCCTATTTTCGAGTGCGGTTTGTTCCTACCAACCGCTTACCTTGCTTTTGACGTGCCAGGTTAAAACCGGTATAAGAGTTGCGTGTTTCATATAAAAAAATAGTTTATTCTGTTCGAACATAACGTACATATATTACATTATCTAACATATAATACACTAGCCTTCCGCACGCGGCTTCGCTTGCGTGGAGTTCGGTTATACCGCGCTTTTTAGATTTCCCTCGGGAATTTCCTTTTTTTTCGGGGTAAAAAGTACCCTATTATTTAATCCGGACTTTAAAGTTTGCGTTTGAAAAATTCCAAAGCAATCGATTCAGTAGTTACTGCGTGAAAGCGGAACAAACAAACAAACTCACTTTCATAATATTAGGATACACACTTACGAAGTACAGAAACGCCCTCTGTCTAACACTACAAAAGCAATTCGCCAACACACATAAAAAATATGTATACCTTATCATTTATTTCTGACAAAAAACTTCATAACATGTAAGTCAATGTTGTTAGCAACAAGAATTTTACTTTAACTTAGTTACCAAAAAAAAAAAACGAAATAGAAAAACTTGTACTCAGGTAAACCTCCTAAGAGCGAATTCGCAGGCCTTGTATGGCTGCCTAAGAGTCTTGTAACCAGCATTTAATTTCCAGAAAAAAAAAAAAAAACTTGTAACTTATGTTAGTCAAAAAGACATAGTCCAGAGATTTGTTTGCGGTAATGTTTTAATTAAGAACAGCCTCGGGCAGGTGCTAGTCGTGTTTCTTTACTAAAACAAATTATTTGGGATTAATTTGACCACGATTACACAAAAATATAAACGGCTAATTTTCTGTCAGATAAATTTTAATTAGAACTCTTATTAAGCTTCTAGGAGGAAAATAATTATCAGGGGCTTAATCATTCTCTGGTTTCTAGAAATAGGGTTGTTTTTTTCTATTTATGAGAAAGCATTGGGGACAGAGTGGAGATTAGGGTATCAGATTAAATAGTACAGCGGCTATTACATGTTGTTATAAGTTTTTGAAAGAAAGAATGAAAATACTTTTATTTAGCACAGGCTTAAAGACACACATCTAAAATAAACATACATCATCATTTTCAAAATAATAAAGTAAACATTTTTAAATAGAAAACCTAATTTTTCAGACAATATTAAAACATACACACAACAGCAACAGACGAGTTCGCGGAGGCGCGCCGGAATAATCAACAAGTCAACATAAACGTTATGATGCTATTTTTAGGAAATAATCGCAAATTATGGTAATGTTGTTAAATAAACAACTAAAATTATGGTAATATTTTTAATTGCGTACCTATGTGCGGCGTGTCTTCTTAATTCATGCAGCTCTCATCATCACCAACCTTTTTATCGTCGTACTGCTGGGCACAGGTCTTCTCTCATACAGAGAAGGATTGAACGTAATCACCACGCTTGCTCAATGTGGGTTGGCGATTTCAGACTTGAAGTCCAGGTTTCGTCAAGATGTTTTCCTTCACCTTGTAATCAGTCATTGGTGTCCAAGATATACTTAGAAAGTACATATGTATAACTTAGACAAGTTACATTGGTACTTGCCTGGCCTGAAATCGCACCCGCACACTCATACTTGAGAGGCTGGTGTCTTAACCACTAGGCCACCGCAACTTGCATACATACAGGTCCTATACATATTCTTTTGAATTCGCATCAAAACTGGTGTCACGTGTTTTCCTGAAAATCAGAGTAAAGACCCGCGTATTAGCTACTCTTGGAAAACATCGTCGTAAGGCCCTAAAGTACCATTAAATACCTACTGCAAGTTTAATGAACACTTAATGAATTCTTATGGGCAATAGAGGAAGACGGCGGTAGTGTATGACGTCACAGGCGTGTACCTACGTTGGTAGGTAGCGACGTGAAAACGTTTATGTTAATAAATAATTAGACGTGTTTATTGCGTAATTACGTAGGATCCGAGTCACGGTGCGGGTCTATTGCAAATGTTATGTACCTACACCATAGGTCTAGGATCAGTCATCCGAATGACTATCACGAGATGACTACGCCCGTAAACACAGATAAAAGCTTCAGTTTTATCTTCAGTACACTTAATAGTAACTTACTTACATTCTTTTTTGTTTTTTTTTTTACATATTATAAACTAGCGCTTGACCGCAATCCTGCCTGATGGTAAGCAGTGACGCAATCGTTGATGGTAAAGCGCACTAGTTCATTAAGAGCCTATTCACTCTAGCCTTGAAGACACTCAAATTGTAGTCCGACGGAAACACCGCCGCTGGCAAATTGTTCCAGTCCCTCGATGTACGCGGTATAAAGGAGGAGGCGAAACGCTTCGTCCGGATCGTAGTGGTGTTAACAACGTAAGGGTGGAAACCAGCCGTACGATGGGTCGTCCGCTGGTGGAACGGAGATGGGGGAATTAAATCATGCAATTCCTCGCACACTCCCCGAAATGCATCCTATAGAACACCGAAAGGCTGGCTACTCTACGCCTGTGCTCTAGGCTTTGGAGACCAACTCGAGTTAGATCAGGGTCACCAATCAGCCTCTTATATTTACTAAACCAACAGAAAATCTAAGCCAAATAACACTTAAGCAGTCTAGTCTTTTAAGGAAGCCCATCTATTACGGAAGCTGAAAACCTGTCCATAAGATAAGCAATATTTTACTGTCACGTCGACTGCCATTAAAACTTCCATCGGTAATCAGTTTAGATTACCAACGACACTGGACAGTGAAGGTATAATTAACGATGGACATCATGTCCACTCGAACACAACGTCTGTATTCATAAAACTAACTACAAATAAAAATATAATAACATGTAATAAAGCACGCTGCGTGTTTTCTATTATCAAACTAATGACACTTGTCCAAGGAGTCAGTATTGATCACCACGCTTCTACGACTGGTACGTTTTTAGGTTTCCGCACGCAAGAGTAAAACTACACCCTATTACTACTGTCACACTAATACACTGCCTGCTTATCTGTCGTCAGGCAGTATATATCTGCATATGTCACAATTGATATATTTCTAATGCCGCTAAAAAAAACACTAAAACAAGAATAAAATAAATATTTAAGTGGGGCTCCCATGTACAAGCGCCTTTTATTCGTTTCAGATATTAATAACGATAACAGGTAGACACTTGAATTATTCACAGAATATTTAGTTGTATTTCACTTTAAAATAAATAAATGAATTAAAATAAATGTTTTATGTATAGACCAAACGTGATTTTTACAACGGTATGGGTCCCTTTCCGTCGTGCGTTAGTTTGACTCGCATTTGGAAGGTTTTTTTTTAAGAACGTTGAACATTAATGCACTAATTACATTGATTTAGTACTTATTATTAGTACGCATATCACAACACAACGTGGACAATCAAGAAAGCCGATCGAGACCGCATTGACGCTTTCGAGATGTGGTGCTGGAGGAAGATGCTTCAGATTCCTTGAACAGCATTCCGCGCAAATGCATCAATCCCTCGAGAGCTGGGTGTCACAATAAGACACTCCTCTATCTGCCTTCGAAGAATTTTGGAGTATTTTGGCCATATTGCCAGAAAGGATGGAGAAAACCTCGAACATCTGATGGTTACTGGAAAGATGGATGGACGACGTTCCAAAGGTCGCAGTCCAATAAGGTGGACTGATCAAATTCGTTCCTCTCTGGACACCGGCCTGCATGATGCTATACTCGCGGCCAGAGATCGTAACAAATAGCGAACTATTAATAAATAAATAAATAAATATATACAGACAAATCACACAGATTGAGCTAGCCCCAAAGTAAGTTCGAGACTTGTGTTATGGGATACTAACTCAACGATACTATATTTTATAATAGATACGTATATAGATAAACATCCAAGACCCAGGACAATTAGGAAAAGATCGTTTCCCATCATGACCTGGCCGGGGATCGAACCCGGGGCCTCCACGTCGCAGGCAGGCGGGTTGACCGCTGCGCCACGGAGACCGACAAATTGAGGAAGAGGATATTTCCACAGGGACATCACGACCTTCAGTAATGAGGAGAACGACTTGAGGGGGGATTAGTATGCATATCACAACACAGCGTCGTCTGGTCTGAAAGGTGCAGCATAAAAGGATTCATGCTCTGATTGGGTTAAGCATTAACTATGTCACACTGGACAATCACGTTATAAACAACAGGTCTACATATGTAGGTATTGTACGTACGTACATCATAAAGACGGGAATTGTAAGAAATACAAAAAACTTGTATATTGACATTTCAAAAAGTCTCGAATAGTAACATACAAAGATTTGTTTCTTTTTTATTTTCCGATAATTAATCTAAAGTTTTTAGAAAAGGTTTAGGTATAATCAATAACATAATGGCGATCCATCTGTTGGCGACTATGTGATGCTCTCAACAACTTTAACATACTTTAAGAATTACATAAAGATTTTGCAGAACCTTGTTATTTAGTTATCTGTCGTTCTAGATATTACTTTCTCGAACAGGACATGTAACACAAACAAATTTTAACAATAACCAAAATTGAGACAACGGAATAAAACCTCGGCCTGGTACACGTGGAGCTGGCAGTTAAACTGAGTCCCGAACTAGGAGTACATTTTTTTTTACTTTTATTTCCTGAAGATCAATATCAATTTGAACAACAGTCCATCAATCACAATTGCCCTACTATCACAACTGCCGACACTCACTTTTCTCAGTCCCATGTTTTCAGTCATCTGATATTCTAGTACTTAGCTATGTTTAGAAAGTAGTTCGAATTTGTATTCACATTACATGTCACGTGGTGACCTATTCACAGATTTGATGTCTGTTTGGACGTTTGGATTAAGGAGTAACGTGTGCCACAGCATTGCTACAACTTACGGTTATTCCTTCTGATGCAAGAGAGATACTTCATAACGGAAACTTGTCGTCATTAAAGACGGATATCTCCCATGAACGTCACTTGATCACTTCACTGTGTTTTAGTCGCAGATATTTATCCGTTTAGTTAACCGCCTCATCTTTTAACTTTAGCCGTTCTATTAATGGCCTGGATGATTTGTTTAGGTTATAGTTGAGGTTAGAACTGTATCTATGTGCCTAATTGATCGCAATAACTAAGCCACCCCGATTCAATGGGTTGGGTTTGAATTGTGATGATCCGTGTGCGACCTTCCAAAGGCCAGGCTAATTTCACCAGTTGGTTGCGACATTTAATCACATGTTCCAAAAACAATCCCACACACAATAATAAAACTGCACCCGTCGTCAATACATCTTCCTCTTAAACAACGTTAAATAATGTCGTTAATAATGTGTGTGTTAGTCTTGCCGCCAAGCGATTCGTCGTGTTCCGGCGTGATGTCTGGTGAAGCCGTACAGAGGACGGGTCTGAGCAGTTGTGTTGCGTTGTGTGGCGGGTACGATGCGCCAAATGTTGTTGTGTCCGGAGTTTGGTCGTGGAGAGTCTCCAGATCAATCTCCCTCTAGCTCAGCATCGTTTGGTCGTGTTGGTCTTGGGTTTAACATTGCATCACCTCGCTCTATTGCCGGCTTCCTTTCTATTCCCAAGGTTTTCAAGTGAATAAGCTTAATAAACTAGTTCGCTTTACCATCAACGATTGCATCACTGCTTACCATCAGGCGGGATTGTAGTCAAGCACTAGTTTATAATTATCAAAAAAAAAAGTGCGATTTCCCTTGAAACCCTTTCATTTTCGTGTATCATTGCTGTGGAACTAGTAGGTACCTCTTGTGGCGCTTACTCCTGTGTTCGTTCGCTACTTCATGAACGTATTACTTACCAATCCAACCCGGTCTAATGGGGAAGAAAACGCAAAGCTATTTGCAGATGTCGCTGATGGCGTTTGACTCATAACAATATTAGCTGTGAGTCGTATTACGGTATGTTGAGTTTTTTTTTGTGTTTGACGAGTTTTTTTAGGTAAAGCAGTGCAATGTATTGTACATAGACTGTTTTAAGTAAAAAAAGGAGTTAAAAGTCTAGAGAATCTTCAGTAAAAGGACGAAAAGCTGATCTAATTACCAGGCAAATAACAACGCCCAGACTTTAAACTGAATGCAGACTTATTAGTGTTTTAAGTTACATTAATTTTTAGGTTTAATGTTTCTTTAGTTATATTTAAGTAAATATTAATGTACCTACTTATTATTGCCATATTTTGAAAGTTTCAACTCTATTAACCTAAAATTATTATCCAGACTTGCATCGTATGACCGAAATTTTAACTTCGAGGTTCCTCAAGAACAAGAAATTCAAGAGAAAAAAAAATTGATTTATCGCCCCCAGAAAGCTTCAGGACATCAACATAATCTTTACTGAAATCTATTTATATATTCTGTTCTAAATTGAAATGCATATCTTTACGGAAAGAGTGATTTCCATTATTATTGCAACAAATTGCTACACAACGCGGCATATTTTTAAAATTTTTGTAAACAACGTAAACTCGAACAAATTACAATGGGTTTTGACAGTTTATTTGGGTCAAACGATATCAGCGCCTCTAGTCAGCGCCTCTAGTGGCGAGATTTGTCAGTTTTCTTCCCCATTGTCTAACCAAATATATATTTGACAATAAGAACCAGAAAAAAAAAACAAATTAAACTCAAAACAACCGAGATAAGTATCTCTTCGACTATGAAATCTGTCACACGCCCAGACAATAAACGTTTCCGGAAGAGTTAATTGACCAACCGATTGTTTCAATAATTGTGATCGGTTCGTCGCCGCCTGGCGCGGGAACACAATGCGCAACTAATTATTTCTGGCACACCGAAACTTTCCCTATTGTGACACAATGTGCGCACAGCTTTTCCCAATAATTGTTATTTTGAAGCTGCTATCGCCATTTTAAAATAAAATTGAAAGAATTGTTAGTAGCTAGTTCTTTTAGCCCTTGGTTCATGGTTTTACAGATCAAAAATTAGATCGTAGTTCGTGATATTTGTAGGGAAGACGTGCCCCTAAATCCTTTACTATCCGAAAAGTTTTCCTATCCAAAGAGAGACGCACCGGTTATGCATTCTTGATTAAGCATTGACGCACGGACACTCACCCATCCACATACACTCACCCATAATTACTGATAAATACAAACAAACATACATAGATACATGCACGCACTTCACACGCGACACCTACCTTAATTATATTACAGTATAATAATTGGGAAGAAGTATTTTGTAACCTTAAGCACCGTCCAGCGACAAATTTTTCACAATTTTTCACCTTTGTCCTTAAACATTAATTAATGTATATTGTATGTCATCACTATGACTGAACAATGTTTTCCCAAAATACAAGCTCAAGCTTAGTTTGGGAATCAATATCAGCATGTAATGTACTATACATTTAAATTGTTACCCGTTTTTAAATTGTTACCCATTGGACTAGTGGAGTGATGGGTGAAATTTGTGTATGATGTCAACCGCCGTAATCCTTCCTATTCCTAAGTTTTTTAACTGAATAGGCTAAATAAACTAGTGCGCTTTACCAACAACGATTGCGTCACTGCTTACCATCAGGCGGGATTGCAGTCAAGCACTAGTTTATAATTACATTTAAAAAAAATGTTGAGCGCCGCTTGTTTAACGCTGCGCGGCTATGTGCTACAGCCTTCAATCTTTTCAACTGTTTTCTCAGCACTTTTCTATGTCCTCGCTCTGCTGTTTTAAATGTTGCTAAGCCACCAAGAAAATGTTGCTAAAAACGCAAACCGTGGGTTATTTCCCGTTCATGAATCATGAAATTTGAATATTAAAAAAGTGTATTAGGTAATCATTGATTATTACTTGGAGAACATATTTTTCACTCTTGCTGAAGATGACCATCTTTGTGGCGTCTTGTAGGTACGCTAGCGAGGAAAGAATAGCATAACTTCCTGTGGGGTGAAATATATTTTTATTTTTTATCTGTGAACGAAAAAGTTCGTAACGAGATAATTATGAATAATGGATCGACTAATTACGGTTTCATAAAAAAGATCATTTTATTTTTGAAAATGTAACTAAAATTGACGATAAAAAAGAGATTGGCGCGAAATCTTTAGGATTCGTAGTGAAATGTAAAAATAAGCAAAATAAAGTAAATTGTATCTAATTTACTCCTTCCCTGAAGCTCGGTAGTAAAACTACCTCGTATATGATGGGTAACTTTAGCCCTTTGTTGCATTAAACTGTATATCTACTATTTCTACCACAATCTTAAATTGGTTGTTGACATCAAATCATAGTAATTCACTATGAATGGTGTTACATGCATATGACTGAGTGTTTTTAACTTCAGATGGTCATTCATTTATTCATTATTTTTGCAAGAACAATGAGGCTGACAGTTGTTTACAGTGAGAAATCGATGTTTCAATAATGAAAGATGTTTTTCTTGAAAACTGACTTCCAGGCGATCCATATGTAGGAGATATCATGTGTGGCGACGATTGTTTATGCACCCTGGTTGTATTGACTTGCAATGAGTGTCCTTAGTTCTGTAACAGGCCAAGGACATAAGGAACAAACTTAGGCTACAGATTGAATCCACGATAACAACGTGATTGTGTTTAAAAAATATTAATAACCAAAACTTTTACAATCAGGTAACTACAAATAAAACCGGTAAAAATCCAAAGTAAAAATGTGACTAATTAATTGAAAATAATTTTTTGTACCATGCCGACAGTACTAAATAATAAATGAAATATTTTTCTCCATCGAATGTCCATTACACCGTATGTACAAGCGTACATAATATGTGCGCTTGTACTTGTACCTACATATATCATCATGTATATTACACACATGCGCACACACACATTTACATACCAACTTGTAAGAACTCCGGATACACGGCAAGCGACCGACACGGGTCAGCTACAACCGCAGTCGGTAGCCTAATAAAAAGATAAAGATCATTTCAAAGTCTCATATTAAATATTTATTAACCGAATTAACTTATATTGAACAGTATAATAATTATACTAGTATTAAAACATCATGGTAAAACATTTCCTTAGAAACAAGAGCTTCCAGAATATGCGTACCTACAGGATAATTACAAAATAAATTATTTAGGTACCGATTGGTTCCATTCGTTTTAGACATTGATGAATCATCTCAGTACCTAAACGGGTAATGATGGAGTGCTGATAACGTTATAATTAATTTAATCTTTCCCTTTGTTGGATTGGTAAATTTTAACAAATGTGTTGTTTTATGGTCGTTGTTCGGTAAAATTATGACGACAATAATTGACAAGTGAGCTACTATAGTCCTGGATCGAAAGAGCTGGAAGTCACGAGGAGACGCCTTTACGCAGGAGGGGGAAAGGTGATAGGGGCCGCACCAGTAACAAATTGATAAAAATTACATCTAATTTACTCTGTGTAAACATTTTGATTTCAATGAAACGAAAAGGAATTCGGCAATGGATGAAAAGTATTTCCTATAGTCAACTTCGTTTTTTATTCCGGAATGAAGAATGCTTATTATTAGGAATTTACCTAAGGTTTTCACTTAATCACGCCTGATGAAAAGCAATAGATCCATTCATAAAGGGACAGTGTGCCTGACATTAACAAAACTTTGACTTAGCGCTCATAGGCATAACATTACGCCTGCTATACCCAAAGGACACTTCCACACAGCAGAGGAGTGTCTGTAGCACAACTTAGGCAGCTGCCTCGAATCTTGCGGGTAGCAGGGCGGCGGCGGCAGCGGCACGGGAGCTGAGCGGGCATCGAAGACCCGTTCTCGAAACTAGCTAGTAGATCGCGCGTCACTATAGCCGCGTAGTGTTGTGTTCACGATTGTGTCGACAAGATATTTGTTTTTATTCGCGAAAGAAATGTCTGAACAATGACGGCAACATCTTTTTAATTCAAATTGATTCCTAACGCTCGATCACCGCTCGCTGCCCGCCCGCTGCCCGCAAAATTCGAGCGCGAGAAGTACACCGCTCGCTACCTGCCACCGCCCCGCTGCCCTCAAGATTCGAGGCAGCGGCCTAACAAGTTACACATCAGAAATAATGATCACTGCCTACGTGCGATGCCCGATGGTCTTTGTTAACAGCCTGCATTAAACCAAACGTTCGATGTGACAAGTTTTGACTTATTGGTCACGTAGTTGGGGTATGTCAACAGAGTTACAGTAGTGACCAGGTCAGGTCAGTGTGAGCGCAGCTTTGACGTGCTGTTATTTACGTCCACTCGCTGTGGCACCGCTCTAAGATACAACAGAACACTACCACGAGCACTTTCATCATCATCATCATCATTTCAGCCGAAAGACGTCCACTGCTGGACATAGGCCTCCCCCAAGGTTCTCCACGACGACCGGTCCGGCGCCTCCCGCATCCAGCGGTTTCCCGCGACCTTCACCAGGGAGCACTTTATTAGAGTCAAATTAATTTTACAAGTCAGTAGACATAACCATTATATAACTAAAATTCTCAGTTTTATATTATATTCGTCGAAATATAGCTACGAACAAATGTAAACACTTTGTTATGAACATATTTCAAAGGATTTAATTAGGACATTTTAAAATGGTTTTTGAAGCGGTAAATTGTATTTTGGCCATTTATTCTCATGAACGTAAAATTCACAACTTTATTTTGTTAACATTTTCGTCTTCGACGTTTTAGTTAAAGTCACAAACATTTCAGCGTCAATCAGTAGTTGTGACGTCGGTACTTATGGAACAATCGATAAATATTCTTAAAGGTTCGAGGAAGGAGGGGACGTAAGGAGGGGCTCGTGGGTAAGTCATAACTACTACTACTAATAAGGTACCTATGTGGGACGATCGATCAGGTAAAGCTACGTTTGCCAGGGTTGGTCCGCGGATGGGTTATCATCTTCGTATGCCTGTGTACCTCAGATTTTATTTTTATATTTTTGATCTTTGAGCTTTACCTTAAACCTTAAAATATGACCAGCAGTCGTACCAAGACGTGTCGTATGACCCAGTACCTGGTTTGTGCAAGTCAGCTAGGCAGTCGGTCCGTGTACAGTACTGGTGATCAGCTGCATCCAGTTAGACTGGAAGTAGACCCCAAAAGAGTTGGGGAAAAATGGAATTGTTCTGTAATTCATATCTTCTTCTTCTTCAGCCTATAGAGGTCCACTGCTGGACAAAGTACTCCCCCAAGGCTTCCCACGATGACCGGTCTTGTGCTGCCCGCATCCATCGGCTTCCCACGACCTTTACCAGGTCATCGGTGCACCTTGTTGGGGGTCTCCTTAATTGATATGATATCCGCTATTCTATATTCTATCTCCTATTGTAATGGTGTATATGATATGTATATATGTATAATAGTATTCTACTCTATGCTTTTTTAAGGAGTGAATGGAACTGAAAGTGTTTCGTATTTAAGGCAATAAACATTCGTATACAAGAAAGATAGTCAAACAAAATGCCGCCATTATTGTATATTCATTAATACAAGGTATCAAAAACAAATGATGTTTCTTTTTCTGCCGCAAAAGGTGTTTTCACTTTTAAAAATTTACCAAATTTTGGGAAAGTTGGCGTTAATTCGCGGTAAAAAAGATTATTTCAAAATTCATTAGTCATCATCATCCCAGTGTTAAATCTCAGTCGCATCCGAAGCCTTTTTTCAGCTTTGGAGTCTGGGGTTCGCTTTACCAGTCCAACTGCTGATATGGCTAAACTTCGACATTTTCCATGAAGCGACTGCCGTCTGACCTCCACAACCCGAAGGCAACATCGAAGCATTGCAGTTAGACCAATTGTAGGACTTTTGAGGGCTCCAACAACCCGTAACGACTGCCACTAGATGTTCATAGGGCAACCGGGACCAACAGCTTAACGTGCTTTCCGAGGCACGACCAGACCAGTAAATTCCCATTCATATTCATGCATACAAATACTTGCACTGTGCGGGGATCGAACCCGCGCCACCTTGCGCAGCGGCCGCGTCCGCTACCGCTACGCTACGGAGGCTGTCGAAATTCATTAGTATTGTTACGTTTATGCAAAGTTTGTAATTTTATTTGGCCATGTGATTACCTAACCTTTATTATCCTTATGGGTCGGACGGGGTTTTCTTTACATATTGTATATTAAGTGCGAACACGTATACGGTCTATGTACCCTTTGCTCAGAATAAATATTGTGTTCTTTTCCTCTGATGCAAATATTTGTTTGGGAGCTCTTATTATTATTAAAACAAAATACGGAACTCTCAATAACATAATTATTGTTACCTTAACTAAGCAGGGATAAGGAATAATAATAATAATAATTTATCATTTAGTCTCTCTTCACAAAGCTGATTTATAATAGTGAGTACAAAGAAAAAATCTCAGCGGAATTCCACCTTTGTGAGAGACTGGTGCCTGATATAAGTATTTGAAGAAAAACCTGTGTTACAGGTCACCAGGCCCCTTCCATGGCGAGAATTAGCTTTAACGGAGATACCGTGCAAGAGTCAAAGACAAATAATAATTAGGCATAACAAAATAAAAGTTATAAATAAGTACACAATATTCTTAACAGATAAAAGCAAAATAAATATGTTATAGTAAAAATAATTCTAATAAATTTATGAGATACCTACCAATAATATTGCAGAATTAGTTGTGGCGATGAGTGAGTGTGGTGATCTTGTGTGGAGTGTTGGAGTAATATGACATGATCAGCAGTGTGCAAGCGAGGGTGATATTTGTATGGTGTGGCCTGCGAAAGTTATTTTTCAAGGAGCCAGGTACGTGCAAAAACGTGCGTAGCAATTACGTGTTTGTGGGGATTAGTCAATATTATGTTTATTTCAGAACGGTCAAAAGATTTTCGGTTTTGTGATAGTCTAGGGTTATTAAGTATTTTTAAATTTCTTTCTTTTCTTTTAAGAAGTTTAGAAATAAAAGCTTTTCTAAACAAACCTCATCATTTGGTCATAAATTAAAACTTTGTCAATTAGATAGAATGTAACAATAACACGTGTAAGTCTTCGAGCCGGAACTCACCGGTGTTGCCCTCAGCACTAGTGACGCAACGCTTTCGTTCTACTATCGCCTGATTTACGAGGCAGTCGTCCGTTTTACTATTATCGTAACCCTAGCGCTAGTAATTACGCTTTACCATAGCAAACAGACGACACGATTGTGCGGACCGGTTGTCAAGCATTTCCAAGCCTGCCATGCATTGCCGAGCGTTGAAATGCGTTACCGAGCTGCTAACCGATTGTTTGGTGAACTGGTAGTGTTGACAATCCACCGGTTGTTTTGTTACCTCGCTAATTATACTCGTTTCATTTTTAAAGGCTTATTTACATGTACATAGAAATAAATTTTACTGGAATTCAGTGAAGTGTTGAGTTGAGAATGTTAGCGATATCGGATGTAGGTATTTAAGTTTTTCAATGATTATAAACACAGAAGAGATAATGATAGCTATTCCGTGATTATAAATTAGATAGGCAATGTTGGAAACTGAGGTTAAGGACTAAAAACTGAGAATATGTCTTGTGACTGTACCTTTGATATCTACAAGAACCATACAGGTGCCTGTATAAAAATAATAATATCATTCGTTTAGGTCGATAAAGTTTTATGGTAAATAACAAGGTACGCACTGTGGTTATTATTTATTTTATATGCCGACAAAGAATACACAGTTTTAATGCAATCAGTGCAGCTTGATATATTTATAAATGTACTAGCTTTCCGCCCGCGGCTTCGCCCGCGTGGAATTCGGTTATAACGCGCTTTTTAGATTTCCCTCGGGAATATCAACTTTTTTTCAATAAAAGGTAGCCTATGTCCTTTCGCAGGGTCTAAAGATTGTCTGTGCCAAATTTTATTAAAATCGGTTGAGAGGTTTAAGCGGGAAAGCGTAACAGACAGACAGACAGAGTTACCTTCGCATTTATAATATTAGTATGGATTAACTAGTGTAAACGTAGAACAAATCGTTGATGGTAAAATTAGCTAGTTTATTAATAACCTATTCACTCTAGCATTACGTGGTGCAGGTACGATGAAGTGGGTTAGCCACTGTTCTCCTAGTTCGGGCTGTATTTAGGAGAAACAGTTCGGGCTGTATTTAGGGGAAACAGTTACATAAGCTCCTGTTAATTGAATTAACTTGGTTACACTAAATAAAGAGCCAGCACCACGGTGAGTGTAAGTTAAGGTTTCGTTATCCGCAAGATGTTCAGTAATGAGCTAACACACGAGGTCTCGACACATTACGTCGCCTTTCTATTTCGGAGACTACAAAGGGTGCGACGAAAGTGTTTGTTCTACTTTCACAAAAAAGATAAACTTTGTACAAAATTGCAGTGATACGGGCGCTGAACTAGTTCACGGCAAATAATACAGTTTTTTTTTTTTTTTTAATAGTTATAAACTAGTGCTTGACTGCAATCCCGCCTGATGGTAAGCAGTGTTGCAATCGTTGATGGTAAAGCGCACTAGCTTATTAAGCCTATTCAGTCAAAAAACTGAGTGAATAGGAAGGAAGACGGCAGTTGAGCGAGGTGATGCAATGTTTAACCCAACAACACGACCAACGATGCTGCGCAAGAGGATGATCTGGAGACCCTCCACGACCAAACTCCCGACACAACAACATAAGGCACATCGTACCCGGCACACATCGCAACACAACTGCTCAGACCCGTCCACCGTACGGCTTCACCAGACATCATGCCGGAACACGACGAATCGCTTGGCGGCAAGACTTTGCCTGGTGGGTGGTAAATTATGCCGGCGGCAGTTATTAAATAGTTTCAGGTATATGTAAGTAAGTTGAGTAGCCCTTGTTATTTTATCAAAGTCATATCTGCCAGTCAACAGCCGTTAGACAAGCATATCTACCATCATCGGTAGGTAGGTACTGAGTTGCCCAGATCATTCAATTATAAATTAGCTACCGTTTGAAAGTTGCTGAAAAAGTGAACGGCAGTTTCAATTGAGCAAACCACCAAAGTGACACTTAAAAACAAAACCGAAAAACTATCGGCCCTGCATAAACATGACAGTCGCCATCTTAAACAAAAGGTAAAAACAAACCACTCATGACTTTGTAATGTACGCTTTACAAGTCAATGTTGATCGATGTCCGGAGAGCCCGCGGGACAGGCACGTTGCATGCGGCCCAAGGGGAATAAAGGTCGCTCTTTGCATATTGGACATGACCTGACACTGGTATTCTAATATCTTTTAAATTTTTCCCCGGAAGTCTTCATCTACTCTTGCCGTTGCGCTGGCGAGCCGTACGGTAGCTATGACGTCAGTGCCGCTAGACAACAGCCACGAGTTATTAGAAAGCTGTTATTTTCTAGATAACTATAATCTTTCAACAAAACTTAATGGCTTCCTCAATATAGAAGCGCATAAAGCAAGTCAATTCTCTAAATTTAAAACGTTCAAAATCTAGTTGGAGTCCCGTTTCGGCGACAAACAAATATCAAAAACTGTTCACAATGTAAGTTCACAATGTAAACTAGAATTCTTTTTGTCAGACTGAGCCTGAGATCAAATTGTAAACGTTCTTAAAATGACCCCTCTGAGAATACCCCTCTGAACTATTACAATTAGGTACATATCAAAACGGACAATCAAAATAAAACAGTCCGACAATTCCCATATACAAATCCCACTGTCCAAAGTTTTAACATTGTGTAAATATTCTCATCTATCCCATTTTATGACGTCATAGGCTGGCTAGCTCGCCCCTTGACCCGACATTTGATATTTAAATAGCAGCTGAAGAGAATGGCGCGGCGGCTCCACGTAGCTATGTAGTGTCGCGGCTCGAACGTAGGCTCAGGGAGGCAGCAGGGGACGCTTCCTGTGCAGGGAAATGAATACGTCGAAAGTCGTTATTAAAATTTTAATTGAAAATGTGTTTATTCAGAGTGATGTAATGAGACGGACGCGACTACTGGCTAAGCTAAGTCATTTATACAGAGTTACAGAACACGATTAGGTTATCACATTGAATAGTAAAACGGTTATTGCATGTTTCTTGTAAAAAAAAATATAAAATTATGTTTTCCTAAAAATATTCAACTAAATTTTCCCAACAAAATAAATAGCGTTAGTTTGATACGAAATATAATAATATCCCTTTGCTAATAAGGCACACGCGCGAGCCGATGGTGGTAATATATTCAACACAAATGATTCATTGTTGTTATAGGATTGTTTCATTATTTTAAATTAGTATTAGATTGTTTCATTATTTTACATTAGTATTAGATTGTTTCATTATTTTACATTAGTATTAGATTGTTTCATTATTTTACATTAGTATTAGATTGTTTCATTATTTTAAATTAGTATTAGATTGTTTCATTATTTTACATTAGTATTAGATTGTTTCATTATTTTACATTAGTAATAGATTGTTTCATTATTTTACATTAGTAATAGAATGTTTCATTATTTTACATTAGTAATAGATTGTTTCATTATTTTACATGAGTAATAGATTGTTTCATTATTTTACATTAGTAATAGATTGTTTCATTATTTTACATTAGTATTAGATTGTTTCATTATTTTGTTTCGATGGTGCTAGTTTATCATTTTGTGACTTAAAGTGACAGTTAGGTATACGAGTATGAACAGTACCCAGTCATGGATGTACTTAAGTATAAGATGTGTCATGTCCTTTATGCCTGAGGATTTTATTTGGGTTGTAAGTGTTTATTTATTTTTTAATTTTCATTTTATAATTTGGCTTTATTGGTAGATATATTGACATGGCTAGCTGCCATAATAATGGTACCTACATAATTTAAAGATAATGTTATTTATCTGGTATTGTCATGACTTACGGAGCCGAGACGTGAATACTAACGGTCTGACTACTCCATAAGTATAAAGCCGCTCAGCGAGATATGGAGCGGGCTATGTCAAGCATCTCTGTGAAGGACCGCATCAGAAATGAGGTGATCCGACAGAGGACCGAAGTCACCGACGTAACTGAGAGGATTAGCAAGCTTAAGTGGGGAATCGTTGGGGTAAACGAGTCCTCGAGTGAAGACCGCGTCTCGGCAAACGTAGCGTAGGGCGCCCTTAGGCGAGGTGGAGTGACGACATCAAAAAGGTGGCTGGTAGTGGCTGACGGAGAACTGCTCAGGATCGAGCTTGTTGGCGTACCATAGAAGAGGCCTATGTCCAGCAGTGGACGAGTAGGGGCTGATGATGATGATCTTGTAATGTTATTTGCTTTACATAACTAGTATTACATAAAGTTAGTATAAATCTTGTTCAATAAAAACATACTGACTAAGTATGTTCTTAAAACAAACACATACGTGTGGGGTATCTATTGATAGGTCTTCAAAAATGATATTGAGGTTTGTAAAATATTTTCTAAACCGAATAGTTTGCGTGACAGACGCTTCCAAAGTGGAAAAAGTTGCATCCCGAAAATGAAAAAAAAAGACATATGATGTTCATTACTATAAAAACTACAAATGAAAATTGATTTGAACGAGGTCTAGTAAGTAGTTTTTTTAATATCTCGTAAATCGTAAACCGCT
This sequence comes from Sesamia nonagrioides, assembly GCA_017933935.1. Lineage (NCBI taxonomy): Eukaryota > Metazoa > Arthropoda > Insecta > Lepidoptera > Noctuidae > Sesamia > Sesamia nonagrioides. The sequence goes on along the minus strand of JADWQK010002042.1, from coordinate 363,658 downwards.
TATTACCGCGTAATCTCTCATACAAATAACTTAAATCCTTTAATTTCATAAATCAATGGTAGGGTACCCTTTGTGCGTGAGTCCCACACGCATTTGGCCGGTCTTTTTTCGTACCTATCCTCAACGAAAGCACTAAGCAGGGGCGCCGGGCGGACGGTTTGGACTTTTAATTTTGTTTTTAACATATTAATTTTGTTGTTGTTAAATTTTAATAAGAAAAAGATTGTTATTAATTCTATATTTTGACAATACGTCTGCACGTATTTGTGTGTGATATCACACATAAAGCACGTGTTTCCACTGTTGGAAACACGTGCTTTATGTGTGATATCACATTACTTGAAACATTGAAAGTGCAGCTGCATGTGCACTGTATAAAAACATATTGGTTAATAAATTAACTTAAAAAACGTTAATTATTGGTAAAAATATTAACAATAACCTCTCTACCAGTAGCACTACGGGCAAACTAACAGTCGTGATCCAATTGTTACAATTCCTTGCAAATATAACTTAGTATCATCATCATCAAACTTTTTATCGTCCCACTGCTGGGCACAGGTCTTCTCTCATACAGAGAAGGATTGAGCGTAATCACCACGCTTGCTCAATGCGGGTTGGCGATTTCAGACTTATAAAGTCCAGGTTTCCTCAAGATGTTTTCCTTCACCTCCAGTCATTGGTGTCCAAGGTATACTTAGAAAGTACATATAACTTTAGAAGAGTTACATTGTTACTTGCCTGACTTGGAATCGAACCCGCGCACTCATACTTGAGAGGCTGCTGTTTTAACCACTAGGCCACCACGACATATTAGTAAACTTAGTGTATAATATAAATATAACTACTATAGTTTACGCTACAAGCAGAAGCTTTACTAATGTTAAAAAAACGTTATCGACTCTTAAACTTGATAATTATTTGTTTTACTGAAAATAACATAAATTTGAAACATCAGTTTTTTAAATATTCATTTGAACTAACCTTAATACTATAGATGCTGCGGCGGATTTGTGGAACGGTGGAAGTTTGGCATAATAATGCACTGGAAATGTCCGCCGCCGGCCTACCTGCTTCATAGCCTCACAAACTCGCAAATAGCTCGGACATAGTGAAACTAGCTAGAAGTTATACTACTATTCTCGTCAATTCTTTTTAAATTATTTGACGGTCCTATAGTAGATATGACTTATCAAGTGAATTTGTTTGTTACGCTTTCACGCCGTAAGTACTGAACCGATTTCTTTGAAATTTTGCAGACGTTAAGTTAGAAGACCAGATTAAATAACGGGTTGCCTTTTATCCCGGCAAAATCGATATTCCCGAGGGAAAACAAAAATATCTTCATACCAGTTCGGTGATAGATGGCGATGTGTGTCGTTTAAAACAATGTAATATATTGCAAACGAATATGTACATGTAAATTTAGATGCTAAATAATACGATAATTATTAATCTCCGAAAATGGGAAATCTAAAAAGCGGGACTTAACCGAATTCCACGCGGGCGAAGCCGCGGGCGAAAAATAATAACCTATACATTAAACAAAATAGAAAAGGTTGTAAAAGAGATTACTGAAATACATCAACTGGGAAAATATCAATTGTCTAGCATTCACGGTTCATGAACTACAGACAGGCAGTGGAGTCTTAGAAATAACCTAACTTTTCACAGGTATGTAGAGAATTCTCCTCACTATTTATATGTACTGTACAGTACATATAAATAGTGAGGAGAATTCTCGTCATTGTACTTCGTGTCGAGGCCGTACGGAGGACGGGTCTGAGCTGTTGTGTTGCGATGTGTGCCGGGTACGATGCATCAAATGTTGTTGTGTCGGGAGTTTGGTCGTGGAGGGTCTCCACATCAATCGCCCTCTGGCGCAGCATCATTGGTCGTGTTGTTGGGTTTAACATTGCACCACCTCGCTCAACTGCCGTCTTCCTTCCTATTCACTAAGTTTTTTTAAGTGAATGGGCTTAATAAACTAGAGCGCTTTACCATCAACGATTGTATCACTGCTTACCAACAGGCAGGATTGCAGTCAAGCGCTATTTTATAAATATTATAAAATAAAATAGAAATTTAAATAAACAGTCAGCAGTACTGGAGCCTATTTCCCAAACTCGGTCAAGTTTAATATGTATGTTGAATGTCTAGGCTCGCACTGATACGGGCGGGTGTTTCCGGGCCCGAGGTGTATTGTGTGCAAGTACTTACTATACATAACTAGTCAGATTCCTTAGAAAACTTAAATATACGTTCAGGTAAAACACAAAGGAATCGAAATAACAAAGCTTAAATGTACGAAAAGATTTATCTATATGTCGTATAAAGAACTGTTCTGTACAGTTATAGATTTTCGGTTATCAAAAATAACTGCGGCAATAAACATTTGATTAAAATAATAGCAACGTAATAGTACCGAACTTAAAAAAATATATAGAGGAACCATTCATCATTACGAAATGAATTATGATCCGAAAAGAAAATCAGCACTATAAAATGATGTAGGTACCTATAACAGTATCTAAATATCCTCAGAAAAGCTACATAAACAAAGTTTTGTCATATTTTCAAAACAAAGGCATTTCTTAGACAGCATGCTTTTGTTCCAATTCAACTACGTATGTAAGTACGTAGTTCCTATATTTTGTTTGTCTGGTCTTGTTGTTGCTTCAAGTATTTGACCTTCGTATTCGCACGTGATCCAACTAACCTACCTTTAATTTTATACAAATATTATTACAAAACTAAAATATTCCTACGATAGGTCGGCGCAACTAAACGGTTTCTATAGACCGCTCCTTATCTGCTCTCGTTCTGAGCACATTACGCTCATTTCCGAATCGTCGTGGTCCTTGTGTGTCGTCTAGCGAAAACATCTTACCAGCAAAAAACATTTGCACTCCTTGACCATCTTATTCTGACAGCAATACGGTTTGGAATAACTTGCTTCAAAAGGCAACAAAACAAATATAATTTGCACCCAGAAAAGTTTTTATTGTAGTAAAAATAAGGATAAATATTGAGTGTGTTGAGTTCAGTGAGCATTGATCCCTACGTCTGCGACAGATGCAGACGTAGGGATCTCGATATTTGGTCATATGAAGGTAATAACTGCTTTAGTGCTAGGAAGTATGTTTTATGTATGTATTGCTCACTTAGTTTTCGGGTCACCAAATGTTCTCGTAGTTATGTATCAGAGGATATAACCGCAGACGTTGGTTATAATTTTGCATCCTATATAATTGAGCTCATCTCGAGAGTTCATTCATGCGGCACAAGTAGCTCTTAGATGATGGCTTCTAGTTGTGAAGTACTCGATGGCCTTCTCTCAGTTACTCTTCTGTATCGACAAAGTGCTTACCATCAAGTACTCTATACAACCTAAGCCGTGTGATGATTCATAAAGTTAATGTATTTTTTTCTATATCTGTTCGCCTTGTCTTGGCTACTATTATTTCTATCAATATTTCCGATTTAGAGACATTTCCAACATTCTCGTTTTTTTTTTTTTTATTGGAAACATATGTACCTATACGAATCATCTGCTTAGGCCTGTCGCAACTATGTACTTAGGGTTCGGCTTCCAGTCTAACCGGCAGCGGAATACCAGTATGTTACATAGGGCGATGTTTATCTGACCTCCACAAGACAGTTACTGGGTTATATGATACCTCTTAGTAAGACTGGTTGTCAGGGTGGTGGGCTCATGAGCCGTAACCGTTGTTAAATATTTATGGTAGGTACCACGATAATGCAAAGAACCAAACCGTTATACTTAATTTTGTAAAAAATTATAACTTTGTATGCTCAAAATCTAAATTTAAATGTAATGTTATGAAAATTATTATTGATAACCATACGAATGTCATTAGGAATGTAAGAATTTATTGTTAATTATTTATATTATTATTTTCTAATTGATAAGCAATCGAATTCGGAATTTCTATTTTGCATGATGTTATTTATATATTAGAATTTTTATTATTAACTAGTGGCCGCCAGCGACTTCGTACGCGTGGTTTAGTTATGCTCCGCTCCTATTGGTGGCAGCGTGATGTTATATAGCCTGCCTTCCTGGATTAATGGGCTATCCAACGCAAAACGAATTTTTCAAATCGGACCAGTAGTTCCCGAGATTAGCGCGAACAAACAAACAAACAAACATACAAACAAACTCTTCAGCTTTATATATTAGTATAGATTATTTATTTAATTATTTTTATATTATTGTTTTCTAATTGATAAGCAATCGAATTCGGAATTTCTATTTTGCATGATGTTATTTATATATTAGAATTTTTATTATTAACGTGATGTAATTAATTACTTATTACCTATCTAGTGGTACTCATTATCATATTTTCTTTTGTTAATATTTAGCTTGAACTCCTTGCAAATATACAGAATATGAGAACTCTATATCAATGTGAAGCTACAGTCCATAATCGGTAAGGGACAATGGATCGGCTCAGAAGTTCTAGTGATATGAGTTCAGAAGTGTCTGCCAGATCCCCGCGAGCTTGTTTAGTTATTGGCAAAGTTGTGAGTAGCCTCTAGTTTTGTCCGATTTGTTTGGTGTATCATATACTTTCTTAGTTTGAAGCTTTGGAAGACCAGTATATACTCTTTATCTAGTTCAAAGAAATGAAACTAATTTATGTAAGGAGTTCCTTTTCAAATATGGTGGTTGTTACTTAATTAGTATTAGTACCATTAGTAGTTATTACTGATTCAGTACAAATACTTAGACCACACAATGCTCTTATTAACTAAAGGTCTATAAAAACCGCTATTGAAACAGATAAATATCAGGTGCTATATAAGGTTTGCATAAAAAATAAGAAAAGTATCTGTAAATCCATACTAATATTATAAATGTGAAAGTATCTCTGTCGGTCTGTCTGTCCGGCTTTCACGCCAAAACTCCTGAACCGATTTTGATTAAATTTCGCACAAACAACCTTTAGACCCTGAGAAAGGACATAGGCTATTTTTTATCCCGGAAAAATTTGATGTTACCACCCACCAGACAAAGTCTTGCCGCCAAGCGATTCGTCGTGTTCCGGCATGATGTCTGGTGAAGCCGTACGGTGGACGGGTCTGAGCAGTTGTGTTGCGATATGTGCCGGGTACGATGTGCCTAATGTTGTTGTGTCGGGAGTTTGGTCGTGGAAGGTCTCCAGATCATCCTCTTGCGCAGCATCGTTGGTCGTGTTGTTGGGTTAAACATTGCATCACCTCGCTCAACTGCCGTCTTCCTTCCAATTCACTCAGTTTTTTTGAGTGAATAGGCTTAATAAGCTAGTGCGCTTTACCATCAACGATTGCATCACTGCTTACCATCAGGCGGGATTGCAGTCAAGCACTAGTTTATAACTATTAAAAGAAAATGTTCCTGAGGGAAATCTGAAAAGCGCGATATAACCGAACTCCACGCGGGCGTAGCCGCGGGCGGAAAGCTAGTACTAAATATACACACAGTATTTTTGGACTGTTTGGATGCTTAGCTTACGATGCAGCATACGATGAAGAAATATTCATAATATATCATATTCATAATAATCATAACATCTCGTTTAGTTTATTTTAGCTATTCATATAATGAAATTTCGTACCACTATTGTTTGAAAATACCAATGATTAACTGAGAAGAAAGCTGTCCGATTTATAAATGATTAATTCCGAGACACTCTCAGGTTAAGGTTAGGTCAATTTAAGGAGTCTATTTGTGTAATTCTTTGATATGACTATACAAGTAGAAAATCTATCCATAAAATAAATAATATGAAAAAACAAAAGGAGATGTTTCAGAAATGTCTGTGAGCCTGGGCCAGCACTATGTAGTACATTTAATGACTATATCGGTTTACACTATATTTACTTAACTATTTTATATGTTAATTTCCTATATTTTGGCTTAGATTTTATATACATTCAATTTAAATCGGCCAAGAAGTGCAACACAACTACTAATAAATAAGGTAGTCAACAATAAAATTTTGACAGTGACATTTGATTGACGTGTCATGTATCTAAGGCTATCGTATCAGTATTATCTACCATATAACTGCGAAAAAAAAAAACAAAATATGAATTCTGAACATACGACATACAAAACAAAAACAACACTCAAAGCTCAGAAACACAATCAACTCAAATCAGCACTCGCCACGAATACAACGGGAAAATAGAACTGGCAAAGTAGTCAATCAAACGTCATAACCACTATCATGGCTACCTTAAAAAGGGGTTATCTCACTAAAGATCGGTTTAAATAATTAATTATACTATACTAGCGATCCGCCCCGCACACAAGAACTTGCACATGGTGTTCATTGATCTGGAGAAAGCGTATGATAGGGTACCTCGTGATGTGCTGTGGTGGGCCCTGAAAGAGAAAGGTCTGCCAGGGAAGTATGTAGAGTTAATTCGTGCTATGTACAGTCGATCTCGTACCTACGTCCGGTCGGCTGCTGGCAATACCGACGAGTTCAGTGTGGCGGTAGGCTTGCACCAGGGATCGGCTTTAAGTCCGTACCTCTTCCTGTTGATTATGGACGCTCTTACGTCGGACATCCAGGAGGAGGCACCCTGGTGCATGCTGTTCGCCGATGACATTGTTCTCGTCGGGGAAGATGGACCTGAGATCCAGAGCAGATTGGAGAAATGGCAACAGAAGCTGGAGAATGTTGGCTTGAAAATCAGCAGAACCAAAACCGAATATATGTTCTGCGATTTCGGCGGTCTCTCCGCTTCTGGAGCCATAGCCCTTGATGGCGCACTCCTACCAATCTGCTCCGACTTTCGGTATCTCGGTTCACTCGTGCAAAGCGATGGCGAAATAGATCGCACGGTTAAGCACAGAATTAACACTGGGTGGATGAAATGGCGGCAGGTCACGGGAACAATTTGCGACTCGCGCATTCCCCTTAAACTTAAGGGGAAAATATATAAAACCATGATCCGATCTGCTGTCTTGTATGGATCAGAATGTTGGGCTACGAAAGGGATGAATGAAAGGCAATTGCATGCAGCCGAGATGAGAATGCTAAGAGGGATGTGTGGTGTTACACGAATGGATAGAATAAGAAATGAGTACATAAGAGGAAGTCTGAAAGTGGCACCGGTAGCTGAAAAGTTGTGTGGAAATCGGTTGTCATGGTACGGGCATGTGTTACGGAGAACTGAGGAGAATGTCGTGAGGAGAGTCTTAATTATGAATGTTGATGGCTATAAGAGTAGGGGAAGACCAAAGAAACGATGGATGGAATGTGTGAAGGATGATATGGCTAAGAAGGGGGTGGCCGAGATGGTTTCTGATAGGGATGCATGGAAGAAAAAGACATGTTGCGCCGACCCCAAACAAATTGGGATAAGGGCAGGAGAATGATGATGACTAGCGATCCGCCCCGGCTTCGCACGGATTGTATAAAAAAACACGGCCTGCTGCTCGCGGTCGGCCCAAACGCGATGCCCCGCAATTTTTAAATCTGTAATATCGTCTAAAATATTCATTTAAATCATATGCTGTATAGGGCTATATAGATCTATGTTCAATCAACAATATATTTAAGGTATTAAATTGGATAAAGATTATTGCTGTATTGGTTAAAATCGCTTCGAAAATTAGCCGGTATTTGTCGTAATAAGTAAATGGCAAAAAAAAAAATTATTGTGGGATATCCATAAGAGATAGACAGCCTCCGTGGCGTAGCGGTAGCGGACGCGGCCGCTGCGCAAGGTGGCGCGGGTTCGATCCCCGCACAGTGCAAGTATTTGTATGCATGAATATGAATATTTGTACTGGTCTGGTCGTGCCTCGGAAAGCACGTTAAGCCGTTGGTCCCGGTTGCCCTACGAACATCTAGTGGCAGTCGTTACGGGTTGTTGGAGCCCTCAAAAGTCCTACAATTTGTCTAACTGCAATGCTTCGATGTCGCCTTCGGGTTGTGGAGGTCAGACGGCAGTCGCTTCATAGAAAATGTCGAAGTTTAGCCATATCAGCAGTTGGACTGGTAAGACGAACCCCAGACTCCAAAGCTGAAAAGGCTTCGGATGCGACTGGGATTAACGCTGGGATGATGATGATCCATAAGAGATAGACATATACTATCGCCGACTTTTTTATAGACCTTTTCAATGTGTACAATATTTAGTACATTATTTTGATAAATCTCGTAGGGTTCAGCCTGTGTTTCACTGCAAATGCGGAAAAAAACTTAATTATTTACGACATTACATTATAAATCTCAAAAATAATAGTATTTCTCCTTAATCTAACGGATGTTATTATACATAAATTATTATGAGCAATGCAACCGCGTACCGCGTACCCTGTCCCTCTTCGCCCGCGCATGTACTGCCTACCGCACATGTATTAAGTTACCTCGTTTTGAGAAATAATAATTATTTTCATCACGTGCGGTAGGCAATACATGCGCGGGCAAAGGGGAACGGTACACGCCGCACGTGGTCGCATCGCTCATAATTAAACCGTCGAAAAAGGTGTTGTCACTTTTTAAAAAATGATCGAATTTGGGGAAGTTGGAATTAATTCGCGGAAAAAAAGAATATTTCAAAATTCATTAGTAGGTATTGTTACTATGATGATTATGGAATATGGCACATTTTATTTGGTCATGTGTTTACCTAACCTTTATTATCCTTATGGGTCGGATGGGGTTTTCTTTACATATTGTATAATGTAAATAGTACACCGTAGACTATTTGTCTCCCCTTGCCCATGGTATTTCATATAAGATTTTCTCTAAACTATAGCACTTAGCGATAAGACCGCCCATTGTGTCACCCTTTGTAAAACCCCCATATTTATGTTCTTTGATTTGTATCGTGTACATTATATGTATATTCTAGTCTATTTTGGTCGTTCTGCTGATCTATTACAATCTGACCAGCTTTATGACTAGACTCAAAATTTAAATTTGTTAACTTTTGTGTGCGTATCCATACTAATATTATAAATGCAAAAGTAACTCTGTCTGTCAGTCTGTCTGTTACGCTTTCCCGCTTAAACCTCTCAACCGATTTTCATGAAATTTGGCACAGACAATCTTTAGGCCGCGAGAAAGAACATAGGCCACATTTATTTAAAAAAAAATATATATATTCCCGAGAGAAATCTAAAAAGCGCGATATAACCGAATTCCACGCGGGCGAAGCTGCGGGCGGAAAGCTAGTAAGTACATTTATAAATATATCAAGCTGCACTGATTGCATTAAAACTGTGTATTCTTTGTCGGCAATCATTGTGGCCATGTACGACATAATTGTTTAAAAAAGACTGAGAGAATAAATATTAAATTGTGACATAAACAAACCAAAAAAAAAAAAATATCATACAAAAATAAAAAATAAAATACAACAAATCAATCCAATCTTAGAATACGGTTCAATAGTATGGAATGCGTACTGGTATGCGAATGTTGCGAGTCTACACCAAGAGATTAGAGAGTGTGCAAAAGAGGTCCAGGTGTACCATATTTGCTATGGAGATCACTTAGCTAAACAACTAACGGGCTACACTGAAAGATTGACACACTATAATATAGATACACTAGCTCATATTAGGACAAAACTGGACTTCTTAATCCTTCACAAGATTTCACCCCTAATATGGGTTAGACACCTAAAGGCGATATACACAAAATCAAAATAAAACATCATTTATTTAAATTGGGCTGAAAATCAGCACTTTTCGAACGTCAATTTTACATAAGACAAAATTTATGTTAATATTACCCCAACAATTATCGCCCTTCTCCCTTTCCAAGTGCTTTCGCTAGAAATGAGAGGTGGACTACTCCTCAATATTATCCATACTAATATTATAAATGCGAAAGTAACTCTGTCTGTCTGTCTGTTTGTTACGCTTTGCTTCTTAAACCTCTCAACCGATTTTGATGAAATTTGGCACAGACAATCTTTAGACCCTGAGAAAGCCCATAGGCTACCTTTTATCCCGGAAAAAAAATGATATTCCCGAGGGAAATCTAAAAAGCGCGATATAACCGAACTCCACGCGGGCGAAGCCGCGGGCGGAAAGCTAGTATATTATAATACTATGCATGTAAAGTAACTAACATTACAGAATCCAGAACATTATATTATTTATACCATTTATCCTTACTGATACCTATTATAAAAGGGAAAGTGAGCTTGTTTGTTTGTTTGTTCCGCTTTCACGTCATAACTACTGAACCGAATGCTTTGAAATTTTTTAAAAGTAAAGTTAGAAGTCCGGATTAAATAATCGGCTACTTTTTATCGCGGAAAAATTTGATATTCCTGAGGGTAATCTAAAAAGCGCGATTTTTGCATACGGGCGAAGCCGCGGCCGAATAACTAGTATATTATATTAGCAAAGCCAAAATAAAAACTTAAAAAATGTAAGTAAGTAAAAACTTGTTACCTAAATAAATTCCTCCAGGCATAAAGGGCGTGACAGCTTTCATATTTATGTATTTAAAAAAAAAAAACTATTAGGTATATGAACTCAAAGAACAGTATTAGTAAGCTAATTCTGAAGAAAGCACACAAACATTGTCTCGAGTTATTCAGAATCAACAGCTAATTCTTATCTTTTAAATAGTAGGAGTTGATAGTATGCCTTTGAACAGAGGTTGGATTTTAATTGTGCATTTAATACATTATAATTCAAGTCTAGCAAGGCGGGGAGTATCTTGTTGTAAAACCTAGCATAATAAAGGAGTAGATTTAAATACTCCCTTGATGATATTTTCATAACTTTTATTTGGATAGTTTTACAATCAAGTATAACCATAAAAGCCCTTCGACCGAAGTATGTAACCTAGACAATTGAACCTAGTCAAACAGCCCCGAGCTCAGATGGCGTCAGAAATGTACATGATCAAAGTACATCGCAATATGTTCAGGGGTGTTTGCGCTAAAAATAGCCTTTAGCTAGGGTCACACAGTCGAAGCCTTTTGTCTCAATGGGCATATAATGTCGGCTTTATCACCCCTCGGAACTCTGGGCCCAGGCTGAATGTATGCAAAGCTCTACACTGACCCTTCAGAATGCGCAAATAACAACTTCGCAATTGAAACAAAGGATTTTCTTTAAATAACAAAGCCAAATGAGCATCCAGCCCTCAGTGACCATCGTAGCTTAAAAAAAAGCCTAATAAAAAGGCTAATGATAATCCAGGTAGTCTGCTCAGTAGCTGCCGTAGATGAGTTTAATCCGTTAGAAGAAACATTGCGAGAACTGAACCATTCTTCTAATAATTTCCTTAAGTTCCACCTTCTTCCTTCAGGCAATAATATAAATTTGATGAAAGAAACCTTTCAATTCGCTCATTAATTAATTTACTGAGAGCGGAAATGATTTCCTTAGAATGGAGTTTAACATTCATCGTTCTATGAGCTGTCGATTGTAAAGACTGTAATATTGTAAAAGTTGGAACCATGGACGTGTAACGACTTGAAAACAGAGGTAATGTCGGAAATTTTCATTTCGATACCGTAAGTTAGCAAGCTCTTGAGAAGGCACCGTACATTAAGTGTAGAAATTAATTTCAGGTTATTACCGACACTTTTGGCGCCGATTCTGTTGTTCACCAACTAAACTAATTTTAAGTTAAGTGCATCTTCTTTTTTCCATTTCATTATTTTTTTTTTTTTGGGATTTTATGGCCTGGTTTCTAAGACCTTTAAGTCAAGTCTTAATTATATTCTTGTCTTCTTTTGTAACTTATCCTAACTTATCCTAAACTTATCCTAACTAAACCTATCTCCTTTCGTTTCTCGCGTGAACTGACACTAGGAGGAAGTTTTGGTAGAAAGCCATGATGTGGCCACTATGCTAGAATATTTCACTGTTCTTTATGAATTATTCACTGAATGCACTTTTTACTACATAAATCACGCGTTTTTATTTAGTAAACGACACTATAAATAATTTAAAAGTCCAATGAAAAATGAGCGTGGCACTCATCTTAGCTTCCCGCCAAAAACTCCCCATTTCATTAAGAAAAGGACAAAAGATAAAACGTCAGTTTAGACCTGTCAAATTAGTGCGCTCCTGACATGAACTGGCGTATTTTTAGTCGCCATGTTTATTATCGCGTCAATAACGTTGTCTATTGATTGTGCTTTGTTATGATTATTAAATTAAAATGTTATCTTCTATCATTTTCTTAACAAATTGGAAAGAAAAAAATGCACATAACTTAAAATTGGTTTAGATTGTGAGCAACAGAATCGGCGCCATTTACTCAGTAGTGAGTACATTTTTATACAACGTGTAACATAAAGGGTATACACATACCAAGGGCATGGCATCTTTAGATGATATCAAACGATATGGGAAGGGTTTCAACTCAAAATAAAATACTCAAAAAATTTATACCAAATTTTCGGTTTCGTGGGTTTCTTAAAATCAAATCATAAGGAACGTGGCACTACACTACATACGTTAATAACTACTCGTTACACGTCACATTACTTGGCAAAATCCGATAAATGTCTTCAATAATTCTGTGCGCCTATTATGGTAGTAGCCTATTACAGGCGGTGTTTTTCCTCATAACTTCCTAAAATAAAGAAATAGACTTAAAAAACCCTTCCAATATCGATTGATATTGTGCAAAGATGCCATGCCCTTGTTATATATACACCCTTTTTGTTACACGTTGTATAAGTGCGGTAGCTAAGTTGAAAATAGTAGCCGAAGCGGTATTACTAAAACTTGGACTTCTTTAAATGAATAAATCAGCGATGGGCCCATCAGCACTTTTTTAGGCAAAGACATACAAAACAGCCAGTATTACTAACAAAGTATAATAAATGTTTAAGTATTTTTGTAATATATAATTGGTTGTTATTTATTCTCAAAATTAAGTGAATTAAATGTTTATTCCTTATATTTAATCTCCCAAAGTTAATTTTATCCACAAACCATTGACCACGTTTCTGAAATAAGAACTTAAAATAAGAGCTGAGTACGATTTTAAATATGTACTGTTTTTTTTCATAAAATTGTGCGTTTTAACCACTTCTCTTTACAAAATATTATAAAACAAAGTCATTTTCTCATTACACACCTATATCATTATTATATTCATTTTTCCGCGTTTGCAGTGAAATGTGGGCTGAAATCCTACGAGATTTATCAAATTAATGTACTAAATATTGTACACAATGGTCATTACATTCTTGGTTTACAGAAAAGTCCGCGATGGTATATGTCTAGGTATCTCTTATGTATGACAGCCTCCGTGGCGTAGCGGTAGCGGACGCGGCCGCTGCGCAAGGTGGCGCGGGTTCGATCCCCGCACAGTGCAAATGTTTGTATGCATGAATATGAATATTTGCACTGGTCTGGTCGTGCCTCGGAAAGCACGTTAAGCCGTTGGTCCCGGTTGCCATACGAACATCTGTAATGTTATGTACATATTCAGATATACTTACACTTATTATTTATACTCATATTCATACTTATATATGTATCATTCATTTCCACGGTCCATAATATGCATTCCATTATTATGAGGCTCTGTTTTGATCATATTCCACTACACCAGGGCTCATTTTTCAGTTCATAGTCACAGTCCTCAACTTTAAGCCTAAGTTTCGGCGACTTAGTGACCCCTTAGCGTAGGAAGCCGTACCTATGCAGGACTGTATCACTTTTTCCTATCAAACACTGCACTTTTTAATTTAATACCATTTATATTTACATTGTTACAGAACATTTTCATTATTTTGACATTTTTTGACAACATTGTTGATGATGTATCTATGACAACCTTCTCATCAAAATTCTTGTTGGTCTGCTATTTTTATTTCATAATTGTTATTCGAACTCTTTTATGGTAAAATTATTTACCGTTCCTCGTCCATATTTTCGAATATTTTAAATTTCGACCTCCAACCGTTCTGCGAGGTTTCTTTAGGAATCATCGCAGAGCAGTGGTCAGTGGAGCTCTGGCTTCCAAACAAGCCTCTTAAAAGTAGGTCTCCAGTAAACGCTGCCTCGAGAGCCCTTCTAGGGTGTTTCCTGCTGTGCCAGTCTCTATAAAACTGGTGCGCCTGGAGCTGCCTGGCCCTTTGCCGCCGGAGCCCTCGACTGCTGCCGGCCTAGTGACGCCGGGGCAGTCCCTCTTCTGTAGCTGCCGCCGGTCTACCAGGGCCGTTCTTCTGTAGCTGCCGCCGGTCTACCAGGGCCGTTCTTCTGTAGCTGCCGCCGGTCTACCAGGGCCGTTCTTCTGTAGCTGACGCCGGTCCACCAGGGCCGCTCCTCCGTAGCTGCCGCCGGTCCACCAGGGCCGCTCCTCTGCAGCTGCCGCAGGTCCACCAGGGCCGCTCCTCTGCAGCTGCCGCCGGTCCACCAGGGCCGCTCCTCTGCAGCTGCCGCCGGTCCACCAGGGCCGCTCGTCCGTTGCTGACGCCGGTCCACCAGGGCCGCTCGTCCGTTGCTGTCGCCGGTCCACCAGGGCCGCTCGTCCGTTGCTGTCGCCGGTCCACCAGGGCCGCTCGTCCGTTGCTGTCGCCGGTCCACCAGGGCCGCTCGTCTGTTGCTGTCGCCGGTCCGCCAGGACCGCTCGTCTGTTGCTGTCGCCGGTCCGCCAGGGCCGCTCGTCTGTTGCTGTCGTCGGTCCGCCAGGGCCGCTCCTCCGTAACTGCCGCCGGTCCACCAGGGGCCGCCCTTCACCATCACCCATCAATCATTCATCTACATTATTCATTTTTATACTTCCATCTTGTCTTTTCTGTATACTTAATAAATACTGTCTCCCTCTAAAGTCTTTTCTTGTCGTTACACGACAGTTTGGCGCCCAACGAAAATTTCCTGCACCCCCCTTAACTTCCTAAATTCAAAAGAAACACTTCGTCTAGTGTCGTACATTCTCAGCTCTTTGGTTAAATATTTTGGCTATTCTATCCCTTGCATTTTCTCTTAACCACACATAACTCATTCACTCATATATACATACTACACCTAACTTAATTCTCTTTATTTTCCCTAACAGGAAAACAAGGTATACTTTTACATACTTAACTATCTTTTTTCTAACTTACACTTAAATATGTCTCGTCCAATCAAATTTGAACTCTTAAATAAAAACGAGCTTGAATATGAAGTTACAATTAGACTGGAGGAACCAGCAAAAACTGTTATATTATTAAAGAAGCAGATACTTCTGCTAGCTCCCACTACACCATCGGAAGATATTTTAACTTCTCCCATTCCTATAGAGGAGGAGTTAGCTCAGATAGATAGTACTCTGAGTTATTTAAATATTAAAATAGATAATCTATTACAGGGTGATTCCAAATACCATCGCTTAATAGAATCTTTTATTAATCATTTATTTTACAGGTTGGAACGTATAGACACAGACTTAAACACTGACTATAAACTTAATCTAGACACTTTAAAATCAAAATTTGAGACACTTGAAGGAAGTTTCAAGATTTATTGTTCAAATCTAAACTCTATGAATCCTCATTCATATATCACTGCTCCCTCTACCCCTCCTATTCATACTCCTCCCGCCACTCCCTCTCCTCCTCCTATTTCTCCTCGTCTCACTGCTCCCTCTACTCCACCTATTTACCCTCCTTTCACAGCTCCTCTTTCCTCTCCTATTTTAACTTCTCCAAATCATAATTTATTCAAAGATCTGAAACCATATACGTTTAATGGAAAATCTTGCCCTAGATCGTTTTTACAAAAACTTGACGAATATTGTCTTGTGCGGAATATACCCAAAAATTTGTTAATTACTCAGGCGTATGATATTTTTACAGACAGTGCCCTACATTGGTTTAGATTTAAAATAAATCAAAATCCAGACCTAACATGGGATGAAATTTCTTTGTCTCTAATTAAAGATTTTGGCGGTTTTGACTATGATTTTAAATTATTGGAGGCCATCAAAAGTCGTACCCAAGGTCGTGATGAACCAATCATAATTTATATCTCAATTATGTCGGGAATGTTCTCTCGTCTGGCTAAAAAATTGTCTGAAACGGAACAGTTAGAAATAATTCTAAGAAATATAAGACCATGTTACTCAGTATTCGTGGCACTAAAAGATATTAACTCTATTGATGCACTCTTGGCTACATGCCAAAATTATGAAAAATTCTTAGATCGAGATAAACAATTTAAAGAACCAAATAACCAACAAAATCCCCTTATTTCAGAATTTGCTTATAAACAAATTCATCCAACTTCTTCGGAATTTTCTACTTCTGATCCAAAACCTCCTTCATACACAAATAGATTTTACAAAAACCCTCCCAAACAAGTAAACAGTCTAAAACAAGCTAACTCGCAAGAAAATTCATTTTGCGTTCGTTGTCGTATGCATGGTCATACCTTAAATACTTGTACTCAACGTCACTTTCTAATTTGTTTTAAATGTGGTCTTAAAGGTTTTAAAACCCCAGACTGTCCTAATTGTTCACCTAAACCTAACTCTAGTTCAAAAACTAACGACTGACTTGAAAAGTAAAACAAACTTTGATGCCAACGATTGGAACGATTGGATTAAAACTCTTAAGAATTTCTTTTCATGCTATAAAATCTCTTCAACTCTATACTCTAATGAAAAGGATTTTAAACGACCTTTTGTTAACATCAAAGTTTACAATTTATCTTTGACTGGATTACTTGACTCTGGTAGTTCAATCACCTACTAATTATTTATGTAAATATTACTTATTTCTTTTGTTTACAGCTGCACATCTTATTTATTTTTTATATTATAAACATCACTCACTACACAAACATTACATTACATTTGCTCGACCCTACTCTTCAGTCTCACTCTTTTACCGTATGGAGCGGATTGCAACTCATTAAATAAGCCTATGCAGGAGCGGTTGGTTACTCCTAAAATAAGCCTAAACCAAATGCTAACTCTTTCGCTCTCGTAGGAGCTTAAATTTCTACCTACATTAGCTAATGTTTCCTTTTTTTTTCCTTCCAGTCTGGAGCGGCTGACAACTCCAAAAATAAGCCTTGTCGTCATTCTAAAACACACTTCTATGAGTGGCAGTCATCAACTGTGAACTCCACCCATACCTGTATGAAGAAGATTGCTTGAAAGGATAGGTGGTATGAATGGGTGAATGGAGATGGATGAATGTGTGAAGTGTTGTTTTACAGTCCCTACTTTAAATCTTATTAGAAAATTTTCTACAGTTGAAAATTTTTCCAGGGTCGGGGGGAAAATGTAATGTTATGTACATATTCAGATATACTTACACTTATTATTTATACTCATATTCATACTTATATATGTATCATTCATTTCCACGGTCCATAATATGCTTTCCATTATTATGAGGCTCTGTTTTGATCATATTCCACTACACCAGGACTCATTTTTCAGTTCACAGTCACAGTCCTCAACTTTAAGCCTAAGTTTCGGCGACTTAGTGACCCCTTAGCGTAGGAAGCCGTACCTATGCAGGACTGTATCACTTTTTCCTACCAAACACTGCACTTTTTAATTTAATACCATTTATATTTACATTGTTACAGAACATTTTCATTATTTTGACATTTTTTTGACAACATTGTTGATGATGTATCTATGACAACCTTCTCATCAAAATTTTTGTTGGTCTGCTATTTTTATTTTATAATTGTTAATCGAACTCTTTTATGGTAAAATTATTTACCGTTCCTCGTCCATATTTTCGAATATTTTAAATTTCGACCTCCAACCGTTCTCCGAGGTTTCTTTAGAAATCATCGCAGAGCAGTGGTCAGTCGAGCTCTGGCTTCCAAACAAGCCTCTTAAAAGTAGGTCTCCAGTAAACGTTGCCTCGAGAGCCCTTCTAGGGTTTTTCCTGCTGTGCCAGTCTCTATATAACTGGTGCGTCTGTAGCTGCCGCCGGTCTACCTCTGTAGCTGCCGCCGGTCTACCAGGGCCGCTCCTCTGTAGCTGCCGCCGGTCCACCAGGGCCGTTCTTCGTGTAGCTGCCGCCGGTCCACCAGGGTCGTTCTTCTGTAGCTGACGCCGGTCCACCAGGGCCGCTCCTCCGTAGCTGCCGCCGGTCCACCAGGGCCGCTCCTCTGCAGCCGCCGCCGGTCCACCAGGGCCGCTCGTCCGTTGCTGTCGCCGGTCCACCAGGGCCGCTCGTCCGTTGCTGTCGCCGGTCCACCAGGGCCGCTCGTCCGTTGCTGTCGCCGGTCCACCAGGGCCGCTCGTCCGTTGCTGTCGCCGGTCCACCAGGGCCGCTCTTCCGTTGCTGTCGCCGGTCCACCAGGGCCGCTCGTCTGTTGCTGTCGCCGGTCCGCCAGGGCCGCTCGTCTGTTGCTGTCGCCGGTCCGCCAGGGCCGCTTCCCCGTAACTGCCGCCGGTCCACCAGGGGCCGCCCTTCACCATCACCCATCAATCATTCATCTACATTATTCATTTTTATACTTCCATCTTGTCTTTTCTGTATACTTAATAAATACTGTCTCCCTCTAAAGTCTTTTCTTGTCGTTACACGACACATCTAGTGGCAGTCGTTAAAGGGTTGTTGAAGCCCTCAAAAAGTCTAACAATTGGTCAGCTGCAATGCTTCGATGTCGCCTTCGGGTTGTGGAGGTCAGACGGCAGTCGCTTCACGGAAATTGTCGAAGTTTAGCCATATCAGCAGTTAGACTGGTAAAAGCGGACCTCAGACTCCAAAGCTGAAAAAGCTTCGGATGCGACTGGGATAAACGCTGAGATGATGATGATCTCTTATGGATATCACAATATATTTTTTTTTATCAACGACAGATATTGGCTAATTATCGAAGCAATTTTGACTAATACAGCATTAATCCTTATCCAATTCTATACCTTAAATACATTGTTCATTTAATAAAGATCTATATCGCCCTTTACAGCATATGATTTAGATGAATATTTTCGAAGATATTCCAGATTTAAAAATTGCGGGACGTCGCGATTGCGGCGGTATCGACCGGCCGGGGCGGTGGGAGCGGCGGGCCGCTATGTTTTTATATACAACGTTAGCGCCTCTCAGGTCAGGCAAGTACTAATGTAACTTTTCTAAGTTATATGTACTTTCTAAGGATATCTTGCACACCAAAGATTGATTACAAGGTGAAGGAAAACATCTTGAGGAAACCTGAACAAGCGTGGAAGCTGAAAAACAGATTGAACAAGCGTGGTGGTTACGCTCAATTCTTTTCTGTATGAGAGGAAACCTGTGACCAACAGTAGGACGATAAAAAGGTTGATGATGATGATGATGATGACAAGTGCGTAATATGATACAATACCACAGTGAAATTGATGAAATAAAAGACTTTTTACGCACAATTGTGTTATGAAGGTTTTTAATTAATTTTGATTTAAACCTTTTCATTAACCACAACACACGCATTTATTGTTATCTTACTCTCAACATGTAGTGTGTGACCATTATGTTCTAAGTAGGTATTACAGAAATATACCACATAAGAGTTTAAACTCACTTCAGTATGTATGACCTCTGAGTTTGTGTCGGCCTTTATTCTGAATTGGTTTATAGGAAGTACCTCGCAGTAGATATAATAACCGTATTAGCCTCAAACACAAATATGTATTCGACTTGGGCGAGCTGGAATCTATTATAATTTTTCAATTACAAATTCAAAGCTGGAATAAATTATAATAGCATCCGCCACATATTGAGCATACTGCTGCAATGTTGATCAATATTAAGTGAATTCTACTTTAGAAGTTGGAGTAGGTAACTATTATTACTGAGGCGATGCACGGGGTAGTTTAACTCCCCACTACCCCGTGCAGGAGACGGGGCCCGGACAGACCGGGCCAGCACGAGGGTGTGGGGCCGTGGAAGAATTTAGACTCCCGCGGTCTCACGCGTTTGCTCGTGATAGAAGAGACACCGGGGTGGTTTTAGTCAGTAAAAGTCTGACAGACCCCGTCGCCCAACCCAGGGCGGCGGACATCCTATGAGGATTTCCACCCCGAAAAAAAAAAAAAGAAAAAGGTAACTATTATTATAGTTAAACTAATTTGTGCACATTTTTCTTTCCATTACATTAAGAAAAGGATAGAACATAACATTTTAATTTAATCCTGTCAAATTAAGATACTCCATAGACAGTTTAGATGCGATTATAAACATGGCGATTAAAAATACGTCAGTTTACGTCAGGAGCGCACTAATTTGACAGGTCTAAATTGACATTTTATCTTTTCTCCTTTTCTTAATGAAATTAGTTTAGTTGTGAACAATGGAATCGGCGCTAGCGTCTCCGCTTTAAGGTTTAAACACGCATTGTATTTGAATGAGTTAGAAAACCATCTCTCAGTAACTTTATGTTACTAGCATTTTTTTTTTTTAAATAATTATAAACTATTGCTTGACTGCAATCCCGCCTGATGGTAAGCAGTGACGCAATCGTTGATGGTAAAGCGCACTAGTTTATTAAGCCACTTAAAAAACTAAGGAATAGGAAGGATGACGGCAGTTGAGCCAGGTGATGCAATGTTAAACCCAAAACCAACACGACCAAACGAAGCTGCGCTAGAGGGAGATTGATCTGGAGACTCTCCACGACCAAACTCCGGACACAACAACATTTGGCGCATCGTACCCGGCACACATCGCAACACAACTGCTCAGACCCGACCTCCGTACTGCTTCACCAGGCATCATGCCGGAACACGACGAATCGCTTGGCGGCAAGACTTTGTTTGGTGGGTGGTAACTTCTGCCGGCAGCCGATGTTATGGCCTACCACCGAGAGAATGTGCACATGCAGTTGTATGGTCCAATCCGCTGTGTCTACATTTAATATGTATCACCCGTACATTAACTATTCTATGGGTGAACTTGGTTTGTTCAGATGCCTGTAGTAGCTATAACAGTTTTGTTTGGAGTCATATGATGCAAAATTTAATATTATTGCTTCTGGATCCGTGTCAATACCACTCCCCCCCTCATATTGATACTTATATAACTACCATATATATACTACTAAATTTCAGAGAAAGTTTCAACAAAGTTAATCTTTACTTGCTACCGTAATTATTAGTATTTATTCCTAGTTCCTGGAACAAACATTTCATACGTACCTGGACACAGCTACGCTTGGTTGATATTCGTAGTCATTTCGCCACGAACACTTCCTTTATACTGACAATATTAGTATTTCTATTTACATATAGACATATCTAAATAGATGTTATTCCATTTGCTTCGGTTCCGCAAAAGCCCCGTCCCAGTTTCTGGTTTAATCTTAAGAACATAATTTAGGAAGTCATCTTTTCGTTGACATATTTATTATTTGTTATTTCAAATGTCGTGACCCAACGCGTCCTCACTCGCGCCACAACTTTTAATAATATCGCACCAAATATGCTTGCGACGCCATATTCTTAAAGTTGGTAACAGGCGACAGTTCAAATGAGTTGCGCTCTCTCGAACAAATAACTATACCTGTGTTATGAGTCACAAATATTGTGTTGTTTAGATATTTGTTGTTTATTTTATATCATGATATTATGGAGCTATAGAGGGATTATAAATTTGTGTTCAATTTGTTTCGTCCGCCCCATTCCCTCAGGCCTCAACCCTTTATTTTAAACAAAAAACGTTTTGTTTAATTTTGACGAAATCGTTAATAACAATTAATGTAATTAGGTAATCATCTTTTCCAAGACATGTTGCTCCTATCGGCTTCGTTATGATTTGGAGATGGTGTTCGTAGAAGTCATAATAATCGAAGTAAGTTATATGTTCGTTATCAATAGACGCCGTCGTCAAAGTAACGTTCTGTAACATACTTAATGTGTCACTCGAGTTTTATTATTATTAATAGTGATCGAACAACCAGAAATAAACATAAAAGTTCATATAACTTTATGGCCAAGAGGGACACTGAAGACGTTTTCAATAAAATGCAGTTTAATATTTTATCCATCGATAAATAAGTACCTGCGAAGTAGATGCATATATCTACCCACCTCATGGCAGTTTAACAACATTTCTTTCGTTAATTTCGTTGCTGAACAAACAATTTTTTGAAACATATTATGAAGGCTTGCATTATAAGTAAAACCTTTAAAGAAAACCAATTTCTTAACTTCATATAAAATACTAAAATTGTTAATACCGTGTATTAATTAATTAGTGTGTTGTATCAATGTTCACTATCACAGAGTAAATACAAATCCCCTCTAAGTTGACATCCAGCAAAATATCTCAGTCGTTAGTTACAACATCCCGAAATCACCTACAAATGTAAGCTAAGTAAAAATCTGTTCCATCCCAACAAGCCAAGTCTGTTGATGTTGATCCTCTGGAATCTAATTCGTGGCGAACTTTGGCGGCTTCCTGATTTATATTACTAGAGACCGCTTCGCTCAAATTGCCAATGAAAGTGGACATCTTCAATTAGGTGGCGTAAGCAGCCTTGGCTATTAGGTGGAATTTATCTTATTAGCTTCGGACTTGAACGTTTTTCAAGCTTTAGGAACTTTATACTTTCTCACAATTTTGTTATTATTTTATCTAATTTGCTCGATGGCCGCTCTGGTGCCTAGTCGTCGGCCGCACGGGTGCCTGATCGCCGGCCGCACGGGTACCTGGTCGCCGGCCGTACGGTTGTCGGGTCACCGACCGCACAGGTGCCTGATCGACGGCCGCCCGGGTGCCTAGTCGTCGGCCGCACGGGTTCCTGATCGCCGGCCGCACTAGTACCTGGTCGCCGGCCGCACGGGTACCTGGTCGCCGGCCGTACGGTTGTCGGGTCACCGACCGCACAGGTGCCTGATCGACGGCCGCCCGGGTGCCTAGTCGTCAGCCGCACGGGTTCCTGATCGCCGGCCGCACTAGTACCTGGTCGCCGGCCGCACGGGTACCTGGTCGCCGGCCGTACGGTTGTCGGGTCACCGACCGCACAGGTGCCTGATCGACGGCCGCCCGGGTGCCTAGTCGTCGGCCGCACGGGTGTCTGATCGCCGGCCGCACTAGTACCTGGTCGCCGGCCGCACTGGTACCTGGTCGCCGGCCGTACGGTTGTCGGGTCACCGACCGCACAGGTGCCTGATCGACGGCCGCCCGGGTGCCTAGTCGTCGGCCGCACGGGTGCCTGATCGCCGGCCGCACGGGTACCTGGTCGCCGGCCGTACGGTTGTCGGGTCACCGACCGCACAGGTGCCTGATCGACGGCCTCCCGGGAGCCTGGTCGCCGGCCGCACGGGTGGCGATTACCTAGTTGCACAAAGCACTAACAATAAAAATGGCTTTTAAATATTTTGACAGTACAGTAATAGGTATTAATTTAGTTATTAACCTTGAAACAAAGGATCAGCAAAATCCTGCAAAATGATTCAGGTTGTGTTTGATAGTGTGTTAGACAATTAGGGCGCTGGCCGTGTCGGCTACAGGATTAGCTTCCACTTCACCGAGCTCACGTCACCATGTGCACGTGAGCGAGCCTACAGAAACGGTTCGAAGTGATTTAGTCGACAATTAATTAAATGTTCGTTACAATTGATATAGGTTGAGGCTGTTAGGAATTTCTGACTGCGGGCGATCAGAGGATAGTTCTACGAGATTGGAGATACAGGAACTTATGCCGCTTACAATTAATACTAACGTATAACTACTATAATCGGTAGCCAATTCGTTGTTTAGAAATTATAAGCAGATTATTACAGATCACATTTTTCCTACAATAAAAAATCTGGTATATAGGTATCTAACTTCTTTCTTCGTATCTTTGTCCGGAAGGTGGTATGTATTTCTCCCGCGCACGTCCGCGCGTGCACTGTTGGGGGCGCTATCTGTTTCCATATATCATAATCGTTAAGTACCAATACAACGATTTACAAAAAAAAAAAAAAAACAGCTTAATAACAGGGCTGAACGGTAGCCGTAAGCGAATTAGGGAAAGAAACCTTATTGCATGAGGTAAAGGTTGAGAATAAGGCGACGGATCTTATTCTTGTGCGTTTATATTTGATGTTAGCACTTTGTGAGTAAGCCATTTACTGTTTTATTCCATACTAGAGACCCGCCCCGGCTTCGCACGAGTGCAATCATCATCATCATCATCATATCAGCCGAAAGACGTCCACTGCTGGACATAGGCCTCCCCCAAGGTTCTCCACGACGACCGGTCCTGCGCCTCTCGTATCCAGCGGTTTCCCGCGACCTTCACCACGTCGTCGGTCCACCTTGTCGGGGGCCTACCCACGCTACGTCTTCTGGTGCGTGGTCGCCACTCGAGAACCCGCCGGCCCCATCGGGTCGATGCCCGATGGGGCCGGCACATTAGTGGCCTGGGCACATTGCCCGTAGGACGCCGCTTTAGTGTTGCAATTCTTCGGGCTATGTCGGTTACTCTCGTTCTTCTGCGGATCTCCTCATTCCTGTCCGACGAGTGCAATGCTGATAAAAATGCTGCTAAATACACTAGAGAAAAACTGTGAATGTTGTCTATAAAAACATAGCGGCCCGCCGCCCCCACTACCCCGGCCGGTGGGTACCGCCGCAAACGGTACGTTCCGCAATTTTTAAATTGTTAATATCTTCTGAAATATTCATTTAAATCATATGATGTTATATGAGTTCATATAACTGTCTTTTTTACAATGCATAAATATGCATTGTATACCTATCACGCCCTTTATACGTTTTTTTCATTGTTGGGATGGGAAATCATCAAATGACTTCTCCCGTTCTGGACGGAGCGGAAGGGCGTGTCAGACTTTTACTGAACCCACTCGTGTTTCTTCACTTGCCTGTGCGACGGCCAGGGCCACGGTTTCTTACGTCCTTTATACACGGGATTTAGTTAATAAGTTTTACTTATTTATATTTTAATGTTTTTTTATTTTTTTTATTACTGGTATTTTGGCGTGGCTAGTTGGCATATGGTAAATAATTTCATTGTTGTAGTGTTTTCTTATGTTCATTACTATACATAGTATTGTATAAAGTCCAGTGTTTTTTTTTTTTTAAGTAAACAGACATCTGTGCTGCTGGGAAGTTTGTTGGTCCCGGTTGCCATACGAACATCTAGTGGCAGTCGTTACGGGTTGTTGCGAGCCCTCAAAAGTCTAACAATTGGTCTAACTGCAGTGCTTAGATATCACCTTTGGGTTGTGGAGGTCAGACGGCAGTCGCTTCACGGAAAATATCGAAGTTTAGCCAAAACCAAACTCCAAAGCTGAAAAAGCTGCGGATGCGACTGGGATTAACGCTGAGATGATGATGATTAGAAACCTAACTCTAACACCACTATTTAATGAATGTAATTATACATATAAACCTTCCTCTCAATCACTATATCTATTAAAAAAAAGCTGCATCAAAATACCGAGTTGTTGTCGACGGATGCTCTTCTGAGCTCATGTCAACTAATGCTGGTGTTCCTCAGGGGTCTGTTCTCTCTGCAACTCTGTTTCTGCTGCATATTAACGATCTGCTGATGCCCGGTATCTATGGGTATGCAGAGGATAGCACAGTTGTAGAGAGATACCTGCCGGATGCTCGGGCTAGTAATTAGTTCGGGAATCAATCCGGTCCGAAAGGGAGGCCAAGGTTGAGCGAACGAGTGTTGCACTGCAGGCGGTCTCCGAATGGGGCAATGCCAATCTTGTAGCATTCAATGCCGCCAAAACACAGGCGTGTCTTTTCACCGCCAAAAGGAGCCCGTTCACCTTGGCCCTACTTTTCGGAATGTGTCCTTGGAGTGTTCCGACCGCCTTCAGCTTTTGGGAGTTGAGATTTCCTCGAACCTTAACTTTGGGCGGTTCATTCAGTCCAAGGCCAAGGTGGCTGCCAGGAAACTTGGCGTTATCGCAAAGGTCCGGCAGTTTATCACACCTGGGCAGCTTCTAATGTTATACAAAGCACAGGTCCGTTCGTGTGTGCAGTACTGCAGCCACATTTGGGCTGGTGCTGCCAAGTGTCACCTGGCCACTTTGGATTCGGTGGAGAGACGTGCAAAGAGGCTGATTGGTGACCCTGATCTAACTCGAGTTGGTCTCCAAAGCCTAGAGCACAGGGGTAGAGTAGCTAGCCTTTCGGTGTTCTATAGGATGCATTTCGGGAAGTGTGCGAGGGAATTGCATGATTTAATTCCCCCATCTCCGTTCCACCAGCGGACGACCCGTCGTACGGCTGGTTTCCACCCTTACGTTGTTAACACCACTATGATCCGGACGAAGCGTTTCGCCTCCTTCTTTATACCGCGTACATCGAGGGACTGGAACAATTTGCCAGCGGCGGTGTTTCCGTCGGACTACAATTTGAGTGTCTTCAAGGCTAGAGTGAATAGGCTCTAATAAACTAGTGCGCTTTACCATCAACGATTGCGTCACTGCTTACCATCAGGCAGGATTGCGGTCAAGCGCTGGTTTATAATATGTAAAAAAAAAAAAAACCTTGCGTAGTTTTAAATATTTATGCAGACATAGGGATATAGGGACAGATAAAGCTTTTTTTATACTATGTAGTGATTAATTGGTTGTTTTGTTTATTTTTACAGTGTTAATTAATATGGGCGTGTCCGTGACATTGCAGACAAACTGCAGGAGGGTCGCCTACTCTGGTACGGCTACGTCTTACGCAAACCCGGCGTACGGTTACGTGTGTAACAAATGTCTTGCCATGGCGCCTCTGCCGGGCCGGAACAAGGGGGGTAGACCAAAGAAGTGCTGGCTTGACGTTGTAAGAGATGAAATGCTTGCCAAAAAGCTCTTGCCACAGGATGCTAAAGATCGTGCGAAATGGAGGAGAATGTGCAGGAAAGCGGACCACGGGCTCCAACGCGAAAACCGCGGATGCGACCGGGATAAACGCTGAGATGATGATGATGAATTAATATGGGCTTTAGTGTCCAGTATTGAATAGACTACATACTTTTTTAATTAACATTAGGTTTAGGTACTTGATTTCAGTATATCATAAATCTCCCCAATGCCAATGGAAATAGTGACAGATGAATATGAAAATGTTTCCTCTACTTAGCATGGTAGCGAGTAAATTTGATATAACAACTTCCTTTTTTCCAGCTTTCGCAGGAAATTATCCGACTGCCATGCTAGACTATTTTTCTCTCATTCAACTTCGTTCATTTTCCCATATTTTTCGAAGTGTCTTGCCTCAGGATAACATATTTTTCTCTTTTAATGAAAGGATTTATTTATGTATGGACGGGAAATGAGTAAAAATGTTGTGTGCAAACATAAATAATAAATAGACTTCCTGATATTGAAACTTGGTGTGCTTTCTTATTCTTTAATGAGCAGACCAGTGTGGAGTTGTGTCGGCCTCAAAGATTGTTTTTTTTTTTTTATACATTACAAACCAGCGCTTGACTGCAAGCCCACCTGATGGTAAGCAGTGATGCAATCATTGATGGTAAGGCGCGCTAGTTTATTAAGCCTACTCACTCAAAAGAACTGAGTAAATAGGAAGGAAGACGGCAGTTTAGCGCGGTGATGCAATGTTAAACCCGACACGACCAACGACGCTGCGCCAGAGGGAGATACAGAAATCTGATTGATCTGGAGGCCCTCCACGATCAAACTCCCGACACAACAACATTTCGCGCATCGTCCCCGACACGTACATCGCAACACAACTGCTCAGACCCGTCCTCCGTACGGCTTCACCAGACATCATGCCGGAACACGACGAATCGCTTGGCGGCATGACTTTGTTTAGTGGGTGGTAACGTATGCCGGCGGCCGATGTTGTGGCTTACCACCGAGAAGATTGTGTCTGGTTTTTATTGTTATTTATCTATACTAATATTATAAATGCGAAAGTAACTCTGTCTGTCTATTACGCTTTCCTACATAAACCTCTCAACCGATTTTGATGAAATTTGGCACAGACAATCTTCAGACCCTGAGAAAGAACATAGACTACCTTTTATCCCGGAAAAGTTTGATGTTCCTGAGGGAAATCTAAAAAGCGCGATATAACCGAACTCCACGCGGGCGGAAAGCTAATACCTACTTTATAAAGTAATATATTTTTTTATTAATGTGAATGTTCAGCCTATAGCGGATATTTTTTTTAATGGTTGGTACTTTGTGTAGCGGACCCAACAGCATGTTGAGCCGCTTAAGTTTTGAGTGGAGCCGCATTGCTTCTGACAGATGCATGCATAGACTGGGCAGAGATTGTGATGTTTGTGTCGATCTTTCTAATCGATGGTACGTTTAACGTACCAACGATCGCTACCGCACCGAACGCTTCTGAATGTAGCCACTATATGATTTGTAGGTCACTTTTGAGGATGATATTTTCGTAGTTTTTATAGATCCAGTTTTTCTTTTATACATTCCTGTTTGTGTTTGTTTAAGATGTTCTTTACGCTTTAGATTTACTTTTTTGTTTGTTTTATTGTTATTGTACTACCAGCCCCCTAATCGGCGAACACATTTTTGTCAAATGATTACGACTAGTTGGTATCAGTTGGGATCGTTCGGGCCGCCCATTGGTGCGTTCGGTCCAAACGATCCCAACTATCGCAATCATTTGACAAATATGTGTTCGCCGATTAGGGGGCTGTTCGGTGTCACTTGTGATTGTTTGCTGCGTCGGGTGACGTCTTTACGTGGGCCAGTGCTGGGCTCTGTTTTGCACATGGTCGCAGTATTATAATGTTGAACGACAGCCGTTTTGCGTGGATGTGACGCAACTACTTTTTATTTATAAATTATAAAAAATAAATAAACTAGTGCTTGACCACAATCCCGCCTGATGGTAAGCAGTGACGCAATCGTTGATGGTAAAGCGCGCTATTTTATTAACAGCCTATTCACTCTAGCCTTGAAGACACTCAAATTAAAGTAATTTCTTATTTTTGTGTTATTGTAAACTTTTGCGTAATTTTACCGCAAATAAACTCTTCTTCTTTCTTTCTTTTCTTCTTTTACTTGGAGAAGTAAAATAGGAAACGGAAAACTCATCTAGTTTAAAAAAATATATGACGTGTAAAGTAATCGTACGTGTCAGCTGATCGACATTTTACCTGTCCATAATTAATAATACAAATGGACGTGTTTATTATTGTCATTCACCACGACTATTTAATCTCAACCTTTCTACATAACGTAATATCTAATCCTCCTATCCAAATATTATTATAGTTTCAAAGAAACAACAAAAATAGATCAATTCAGACTTTGTTCATCGTCTTCGTAAGAACAGGTCGCCTCTAATTATATACAAAAGAAATATAACATTATTTCGCGTAACGGGATAACAGTTAATTAGTGTGTGTTGTTTGTGGAATGTTGAGACATCATCTCTCATACACGCACACGCATAGACTGCGCGCTCCCATACTTCTTAGAAATAAAGTTCTTAGCATACCACTGGAGTATTGAGCTTTTATTATAAAAAAAAAACGTACGTGTGGAGGACCGCAGCCACATTTGGACTGATGCTGTAAAATGCCTCCTGGCAGCTTTGGAGGATTGGCTAAACAGCGACCCTAATTAGGTTCAAAACGGTCTTCAAAGCCTGGACATGTAGGTACACAGGCGTAGAGTAGCCAGGGTTCTACAGGAAGCATTTTGGGTTTTTCTTTGTTCTTACCACACAACTCTTAAAACAAATGCTTAAAACAATTATAGAGAAAATGGCAAAACATGTTCATATATAAGCTCAAAAAGTAATTAGTGGCTCTCCGTTATACCTACATATATATACTACAGAATGATTATTTCCCTCATTTGAACAGTTGTGCGAAATCTGTAATACGATACAAAACATTTCAATGGGTTTGAGACTTTTTAATTAATTTCATTAACATAAGGGTCGTATTAAAGTGATATCAGCCTCTCGGCTCGTCGGCCACCTCCCATTACATACCGAAACCCCTCCGTACCTCGGGAACCATGTTATCTCATTGTCAATCAAATATTGTCAATTACTTTAAATAGAGTACAAGGTCGTATACATTACAATACGACCACCTTTTATCTACAGTGCTTTGGTCCGAAAACCCTCAGACAGTAATTCTTCCACATCAAGAAGAAGACCGGATAAAGAAAGACGTATGCGTACTTTTTGTAGGACATAGTGTCCTACTACTAAGTACGCATAAGTCTTTTACTAAACAACACTAGCCATTTTTAAGAGGGCTTTTTTTTTTTTTTTTTGTTGGGATGTGAAATCATCAAATGACTTCTCCCGCTCTGGGCAGAGCGGAAGGGCGTGTCAGACTTGGTTTCTTGTTTAACCAACCCGCAACCCTGACCCAGGAGGCATCGGTCTTCGTAGACCCCGTCACGATGTGCTGACATCTCTTTGAGGCGCGCGTGAAACACGACGCGCCGTCGACTCGGGCCTGGTCCTTACCGAGCGGCGAGCTGTTTTTAAGAGCCCTGGCTTATAAAAAACTGAACCAGATTTTAAATGATTAATTAACTCTGGTAATTAAACACTTTTCATTGTAAATAATATCTTTAAACTCTCGGTTTTAGTAAAACAGAAAACCTATTAAAATCACAATTTAATTATTTATATAATAACTAACGCATATGCCATTGTAAGTTACATCAGCGAATTTATTGTAGTAAAATTAACAAAAAATGCGGCAATTTTTATAGGCATCGCCAATCCACTGTAATTATCAATATTCGTTTAGAAATAGTTTAATTAAAAAAGTAGATACCTGCAGAATCGAGCACTGAGCTCTTGGACTATAAATAATACCTATACTTACCTATCTGTACTCTGTATAATGGATGGATGAACCTTGTAACACAAGTTTCACCTAGCATGGGGGTCATTGATCAATTCGCTATGCATGTGTAAGTCCTGCGCTGTAACTACTGCGCATATATTTATCATTTCGTGTATATGAAGAAATATACATATAAATTATATTATTATTTCCTTTATTTTTCTATACATACATATTATTTTACATTTTTAAATATTTATATAAAAAGATACAAAAACATTTCAAAATATAAAAAATAGTGTTCCACCGATGGCGGGAGCGGGGTCCAAGCTACGGGTGGTTAGGGCTCCAGAGACAGGAACCTCCTCACGTTGCGGGCCGTATCGAGGAGTACTGCCTTTTGAATCTGGCTTTTGATCCAACTGCCTAACGAGAGCCTCAATAGATGTTGGTCGAGGCTCTTGGCTATCAAACCATTGGCCGATACGACAATCGGTACAATGACTGCCGAGTTCACATTCCACATGTCAACAATCTCGTGCGCCAAGTCGAGATATTTAATTTGTTTCTCTTTCTCGTCTTTATTATTATTATTATATATTAAACTATAAAAAATAGTAAACCATGTCTATTGGGAATAGGGTCCAAGCTACCTTTTATCCGAGCTCCAACGAGAGAAAACTCCCTACAATGCGAGCCGTGTCCAGAAGTACCGCCTTTAGGATCAATTATCTGATCCATCTGTTCAGCGAGCTTCCTCTGCTGTTGGCCGAGGCTCTCGGCTACTATTATTATTACGACTATCAGCACAATATCGACAATCTCGCAAGCCAAGTCAAGATACTAGTTCATCTTTCTCGTATTTCACGAGGTTATCATCATTGGTGACGGTCACGTCAATTATTATTGCATGCAACTCTGATTGATCCAACAAAAGTATGTCAGAGTTATTGGCTACAACAGTCCTGTCCACAGTCAGAACGAGGGAATAATGTTACAAATTGTATCGTAGCGTCAAATAGTTTTCCGCTCCAAGTAAGATGCTGGTGCGTCTGGTTAGACTGGAAGAAGACTCCAATGTTCATAGGATAAAAGAGTAGGTGGGTATTTGAGAAACATCAGATCAGGCCTTCACTTCTATCATCTTCATTATAACTATCAAAATATAATGTTCATATTCTCATAATTAATTTTGAAATACACTTAGAGGGTGTGTATCATTTATAGGGCAAGGGAAGCCTTTACTTAGGCTATTGGATGATCTAAATCATCCCTTTCGCATTTTTTTCAGAAAACTTGTTCAGAAAACATAACTTTAATTCGCTTAGAGATGTATGAACATCGACGTATTTGAAAGAAAATGCACTTTAAAATACATAGCTTTAAAATAATAATTGTACTCTAGGTATTACTAGCGGAGCCACTTAAATGCAACACTCTGACTTCGAAAGCTATTATGTGGTAAAGCTTAGTGCGCCTTGATGAAGTGGAGCTCCGGCACAACTCGCTGTTTCATAAGTCTGGTTTGTAGTAGCTCTTCACAGCTCGGCTGAAGCCTTAATAGGCTTATGGTTGTAATTATCGCAGTTATTGGTGAACATTTCCGTGTTTTCACGTTGCTATGTTTTTATTACACGTCGTATTGTTTGGGTAAAGTGTGCCTTCTGATTTATTTAGAAATTTGTAAATATCAGAATGCCTGCTACATTGAAAATAAACACTGAAACAGGACCAGGTACTTATTTCTTAAGCAGTAATAAGCCTGTCTAAGAATAAGCCATTCTCAGAAAAATAAATAGCGGTGTTGTTTCGTTGTTTCAACAAAAGCAAAATATTGTTTATGAGTTAACGTTGATTGATCGCGTCATCTATCACGAGAGCCCGTGAATCTGAACGAACGTAAATGTAGGTACACGGCCTCGTCCTTGGATATTACATACGATGCAGATAAACGGAAGAAAAAAGTATATAAGGCGCTGTGTGAAGCTAACAATGTGGAACTATATTATATAATAAACTGCACAAACAGACTGCTCATTCTATCACGCTCCACATTTCCACGCTGGTGAGAAACCTCACTACTTAACATACAAACAAAAGACGCAAGCCATACTACATAATTTTCACCCGCAATATCCGCAACCCTCCGACACCCGTTGAATGTCAGTTTACGAAAACCGCACAGTTTTGAGTGGCTGTCAAGAGCCAGAAGGAATGTATATGTAGGGCGCTGGAAATAAGTTCAATTGAGAGAGGTACATTATAGAAATCTTTTTGGGTGTAGCCTCGGCCGATCAGGACTGGTTCAACAATAAACTGCCAATTTCAGTATCTAAAAGCATTACTATTTTTTGCTCTTTTACTCGAAATTTGACTTATAGTAAAAGTGCATATAATGAATTATTTTCAACATCTGAGACAAAAGTTTTAGTAAACTTGTATATTATAAAGAGAGTCTGGAGATGAATATTAAAGTTGTAGATGGAAATAACAAACAGTTTAACAACAATTACACGAAGGTATTAATAGTGATTTTCCATTTAATTAGGTTACTACTTTGCCTCTCACAAGTATTAATTTGGTAGCCAAGAAGATCATTAATTTGTAAGCTACGGGATCACATCGCTAACAGAGATGTTTCGCTCGACGCTGGTCAAGCTCGCCACATCCTAGCATTCGGGCACATTAGAGCTGCTGAACATTGATAAAAACTATCTTTGCATTGTAGAGATTTAATTTCACCAGGTATAACTCGCTGGAGGCGTGTGAGTTGGATCATTAAATTCTCTTTACAGTGGTTGAGCTAAATGGTGCTGATCCACAGGTCATGTTCGAGAACAGGTGCCGTCAGTGAAAACTGGTCTTATCTGCCACAACTTATTTTAATTTCTGAATTGCCTACATGTTTTCACATTAAACGCGCCCGTTATTTTCAACATGAATGAACTAATTTTGTTAAAATTTTATGATTCGAAAAAATTTGTCGCGTAATTTCTCGTCCGTTTTTCTCCATTGAGAGCATGGCTTTGGAATGGGCAACTAGGTTCATCTTGCTGATGGATTTACTCTGATTTCATTTTTGGATCACACCCCCCAGCAGCCCCCAAAGCAGCATCATATCAAACGGTCATGTGTTCTCTGGACGCATTTTATTTTTTGCTGTTAGTAGTCATTACTATAAAATTTCTGTCCATATTACTATTTTCATATCTATGAAATTAACCGTTAATTTTTTGGCAGGATGCGCTGCGCGGGCGAAGATGTGCATCGCTGCGTTCTGCGGCGACGCCAGTGCGGGGGACGGATGATTCGGGGCGCAGCACCCCCTCTGCCGCGCACCGCGCCTCCCCCTCGCCCGCCGATACACCTGCCCCCAAAAAATCCAACTGGGAAGTGATCGAACACTTCTCGTCTAGCAAGAGCAAGAGAAGTCCCACCGCTGTGAGTATTATTCTTCTATATTAGGTGAGGACAGGCACACAGGGTGACGAATACTTAATATGTAGGTACTTCATACAATGTTGTAACTATTGCTAGTGCTCTGACAAGTCTTTAATAATGGTTACACTGTGTATGTCCTGGAAAAGTCCATATTTTTTACTTGTATACCTAAATTTTATGTTGTCTGTGCTCATATTTTATAATATAGGTACAGTATGTTTTTAATGTATATGTAGATCCTACGATAAGATGATGGAGCATGAATCAAAGCTTCCAACAAATTGCACTTAATAAAAAGAAAACCATCGCTTTTCAGAAACTTGTTTACTTACGTGTGATAGATGGTGTTCAGGCCGTTGCTTGAATAGCCCTAAGTTGCCTCGAAAGCTACTTAAATAAATCAGTCATCAAACACTTCGCAGTATATTACGACAAGGGATATACATCAAAAGTCTTGGACCTGTGTTTTTCCATATTGCTTTAGATAAATAATATATCGTAAAGTACTGCGCGGTTTCAAAACGAAACGGTTTCAGCGTGCGTGAGAGTTTCTGTTGCTCTAATAAATGTACCTTATGCCTGCGCTAATAGCACCTCGTTACGTCCCGTGTCCTGAGGCGACTCCACAGATTTTACTCTTAAAGAAAATTTCTCCGCGGAATTATATCGCAATGAGGTTCGAAATTGAAACAATTACAACAAACGTTCCGCCGAAACGAGACCCACAGGCTACGGCTTTATTGTAAGATTCTTTAAACATATTTCATAAAACTGAATAAGTTACTCTTATCTCAAAATCACGTATAAATACGTCAGAAAATCGGCCTCTTTATCCTCTCTTAATTGAAAAACGTCCGTTTGGTCCCGCTCTTCGGCTCTCCCGCAACGGCGCGCCGCTCCGGGCCGATTGTTCGCACATTTAGTAGATTCGGTCCGTTTTCCGTTGCTCCCGATCGAGTTAGTGGTATAAACTTGGAAATGCGTTCAATTGGGCCTCTGGGATGACAGCCTTCTCCGTTATTGTACTCTTTATAGTTGTAAAATACAAATTTAAGTATTATCTGTAAGTAATGGAGCGAAGGTAGACAAGTCTGAAAGTATTCGTCACATCCTATTGAACTCATTCAAAGCCTCGTGTTACCTAAAATAGATCCGTTTTTCTTTATCGATTAACTCGTTTTTGTAGAATCAAAATGTAGATACTTCAATATTTTACGTAATACAGCTACATGATCTTTTACGAAGCATTATTAGATTAATATTCTTAGAGGTGATCCCTTTTCGGGGCGGACAGACACAATCAAAGGGAATCGAAAAAGATTATTATAATAAAATTCGAAGCAAGATTGGGAATTGTACCTAAAAGTATTAATTTAACTAGTTATAACGTATCCAATTTTTCTCTTAGAGGTAAATGTTCCATACGTTACTCAGGACCTAAGTAAACAGGCACAATATTATCGTGAAACGTGGTTTGCTATTCTTTTCTTATAAAAACAATGT
Organism: Sesamia nonagrioides; assembly: GCA_017933935.1. Taxonomy (NCBI): domain Eukaryota; kingdom Metazoa; phylum Arthropoda; class Insecta; order Lepidoptera; family Noctuidae; genus Sesamia; species Sesamia nonagrioides. The sequence continues at coordinate 328,029 of JADWQK010002042.1, read as the reverse complement.
AGAAGGCAACGATGTGCGCCATTATGTGGCGGTTTGCGGACAGATGAGAACCAATGTTGCTATTTTTTGCCGCGTTATTCACTGGAGGAAGCCTTTGACATAAATAGTGTTCGTAATATCTCCAAGTTTTTTCAAGGTACTTATTGTAAGTGGGTTTGCTTCTAACTCGGGTATATTTACTTTTCTTTGCATTATTTTTATAGTTCAGTGTAGCGAGTGTTATCGGTTTGAAGACCTTTTGTTGCTCGGTGTGCTGCAGATGTGGAATAGGCTCATTTAAAACTAAAAGTTATTATAGGCTTAAATTTGTATTTGGTTTAGTTGACCGTTGACCGTTTTGTTCACCGATTAAATAGTAAAGATTACATACATCTATATTATAAATCGTTATAGAAAAAAGCGTTTTAGCTATAATTACTCAGTTAAAGATTTCACAACTCTCACAAATATGTTAATTTACGTCATTTTAATAGATTAATCGGTGAACATACATAAAAAATACGACGAATTGAGAAACTCTTCCTTTTTTGAAGTCGGTTAAATAAAGAAAATAATAATGAAATATGAAAATTGTATTACATAAAACATAAAATACAAATTGCAAGTTATATTGACTGATATCTTATTAGTAGTAGAATTTGTTTTCACTTATCTGTGTTTATGTGTTTCCCCTGTGGGAAGAACAATAAAAGATACTGAAATTATATAGTACAGTAAGTAGTCTCTCAAGTTAAAGTTTGGTTGATCCTTTTTTACAATTGGAAATCATGAAATGACGACTCCCGCTCTATGCGGAGCGGAAGGGCGTGTCAGACTTTCACTGACTAAAACCCACCCGTGTTCCTTCACTTGCGTGTGCACCAGGGCTACGGTATGTCTTTAGAACAACCCGCGGCTCTATCAGGCATCGGTCTTCGCGGACCCCGTCTCAATATGCTGACATCTCTTTGAGGGGCACGTGGAACAAATTGTTAACTGAGCGGCGAGCTACCCTATACTGTACCGACCAGGGCGTCTCCTGCGGCGGCTAGTGGCGTGAGGGAGCTGGGATGCCCGCTCCCTCACTTTTCCGCTTTCTTCTTTGCCAGCATCACTGCTTCACAAAGGGTGGTGACGGCCTGCCATACACTCTAGCTCCGGACCATGGCTAGGACCAGGGCCGGACGCGAGAGATCGCCTCAGATCACCGCCACAAGGACACGGCGGTGCTCTACCCATGCCGGGCAGACCTCCACCGTATGCTCCACCGTGTCCCCACATGTGATCCCCACAGTGGTAATACCCTGGCGTTTCCTCCCGCCTTATCCGGAACAGAAACTTCCCGAAACAGCCGTGTCCGGTGAAGACTTGCGTCAGGCGGAAGGTGAGAGCTCTCTAGTTACTCCTCAAAGAGGGGACTTTCCGTGCTCATGCTCGGCATTAGTGGCTTTCAACCTATGTACCAAAGAAAGAGTCATGCAGACTAGGGTTGTATACCTATTTACGTCAAAATGGTAATGATGAGTCGATAGTTACAAACGGTGCGGGGTGATGTGATTATATATATATTGGCTTTATTCAAAAGCGATTTATTCCTTTATTTTAGATATTTTATTATAATTTATTATAAAGACATAATTTTCTTAATTGTATGTTGTTATGAACGTAGTATTTTCGACCTCATAGATTTGTGTAATCTTTACTAATATACAGTATGTTAAATAACAGAGGGCGTTCCCTTAAACTCGTTAATATATATCATTAATAGATTAAAATAAAAATATCAGCATAGAAAAATAAGCATAAAAAATCCGAATAAAAAAAATTCTAATTTAAATTTTCCTGTTTTAAATCAAAATAGTAGTCGTCATGTATAAATAAATTGCGACGTTGCCGTCTTTCATGTTCGCGTGTACAGTGTGTTTCTTTTACATGTCAATTTAAAATTTTTACTGAATATTTTCATATTGGAAAAAATTTTGTTGTTTGTAGTTTTTAAAACATTTTGTTTTCGAATGGAAATATTTTTTTTAGCATGTATGTATGCTATACTATTTCGGGTTAACGGGAACCCTCTATTAGTTAACATACTGTATAAAGCTGAAGAGTTTGTTTGTTTGTTTGAACGCGCTAGTCTCAGGAACTACTGCTTTTTTTTTTTTTTTTATACATTATAAACCAGCGCTTGACCGCAATCCTGCCTGATGGTAAGCAGTGACGCAATCGTTGATGGTAAAGCGCACTAGTTTATTAAGAGCCTATTCACTCCGATTAGAAAAATTATTTTTGCGTTGGGTAGCCCATTAATCCAGGAAGGTTTTAGGCTTTATAATATCACGCTGCAACCAATAGGAGCGGTGCATATAAAAAATATATCGAAACCTACGCGGGTGAAACCGTGGGGCGCAGCTAGTGTGTCATATTTTTACGTTGCATTCATTATTTTACGAAAAGAACTGGTGCTCGTAACGGTACATGATTGGTCTGTACATGCCAATAAAAGCATACAGATATCATCAAGTGTATCGGTTGCGTGCATACGTGATGTGCCATATAAATATATAACTGATAAAAATACTATTCCAGTGGCCGTATTATGATAAGATCAATAATCAAACAAAGTGAATGACAATTGTAAGCTCACATTGGAATTGATATTGGGGTAGGTATGACTGCTTGCAATTAAACTGTCCAATCGTCAAGCACTTTATGTAATCAGATGAAATCAACCGGGCACAGGCTCACCAACAATTCCATTGAGCATGCTACCAGGATGTATCAGCATTTTTAAAATATTATTAATGTTTATTAAAATTATAATGGACTCTTATACAATTGTACCGGCTGGTTCCATCGGACCTTATACATGACAACAGTTCTTATAACATAAAACATAATTGCAAACTTAACTAATCTCCAGGGGTACGTGTTGACAAAATGTAGTGGAAGATAAATCATTTATATTTCTTTTGTACTCTCTAACTTGATCCTCTACTACGGACAGAAATCTGATAAAATTCTTTAGTAAGTGCATGGCATCTTCCGTAGTGTCACAATTTCATGATTTTTTTTTTTTAATTAAAATTTAAATATATTTAGCGGCATGTGTCCAGATCTGTCTGTGAGTTGTAACTATAATTTTCCTGCTTAGCCTAGTGTTACAAACCCACGATATATTAAAAGGCTCTTAAACTATAGGCCTGTACCAAATCCCTTTATCTTTCGATCTTTCATTAAAATAATCTTTTACATACTTATTTCTTTATACCTGGGGCATTAATTCTATAAAAATAGTTCCAATATTTTTTATCCTTCACCAACAATACTTATCTTTGCTAAACGATCAGCCACCTCATTACCCTTTATATCTACTTGTGAGGGAACCCATTACAGCTTCAGATCTATGTATACCTTTTTCAGCTAAGTACTGAATGTGTTTTAGAGAGAATTTCATAAGCTCACAGAGGTGCATGGAGCTGTATGTTGTAGTGCACTTTTGCTAACTTCATACACAAAATATTATTTTTCTATTGTTTTCAATGGATATAAAATACATGAGCGCTTCTGACGCACAGCTATTTATTTCATAGCAGGTATTTAGAATTCTACGAATTCAAAAAACTCTCTGTAGAACACAGCGCCATTATAATTAGCGCTCTTAGACTTCACTCAGTAAATATTTATAATAAATCTTAATATTTCTCTCAAAGTTTCTTCTTTATTTGAATTGACATGATACATATTCTTAGGTTTTTTAATTGAGTCTAAATTAATCTTCTAGGCATGTTTTTCTACATTCTTCTAGTATATTTACAGACGGTTTACATTTGAGTCCAGTGGTTGTACTTTGGCATGCGCCACAGGTATCGATATAAAACTCAGGCGCGTATTTCAGATCTTATATTTTTACGAGGGATCTCGTACGATAACCTTGAAGTTGTTTCCCTAATGCCATCCTTTTTACTTACCTTTATATCTGTTTTCTCTCTCAAACCTACGGAAATATTTGTTGTGTATAACTAATATTCCTGTGCTTATTGGTAACTTCTGTACCGGTGCAGAACCGATACTGAATACACCAATAGTACAGCTGAACGGGTCTGAAAACATCTCACCTTGAAAAGTTAGGTGAAGTCAACTTACAGTGAGCTTTCAATAATATCAATACGCAGCATGATCGTTACAGAGTCCCACTACAGGTTATTCTGATACAGGTTCATAAAACATCCTGTATTTGTATTTGGAGCCTGGAGCACCGACAAAGAGTATCCAGCCTATCGGTGTTCTATAGGATGCATTTTGGAGAGTGTGTGAAGGAATTGCATGATTGAATTCCCCTATCTCCGTTCCACCATCGGACGACCCGTCGTACGGAGAGTTTCTACTCTTAGGGGCCGTCCATTAATCATGTGACGTTTTTTTTGGCATTTTTAACCCCCTCCCTTTGGTAATACATGGTGAGGTTCAAGACTACCCCCCCCCCTCCCCCCCCAATATCTCGTGTATTTTTAGTACCTAACTACAAAGAATCTTAATTTTTTCTAATGTTTACTCTAGAAAATTACAGATTTATGTATCATCAAATTTTATTATCTTTATATATATAATTCTGCTGTACGTGTGTATGTCATTGAACTCCTCCTAAACGGCTTGACCGATTTTAATGAATTTTTCTGTATGCGTTTGAGTGGCGACCTGGATGGTGTAGATTCACAAATCAACCCGGCAGATGGCGCTAATCGCTTGAAGAAGCATGTGATCTCGGAAACGGCCCTAACGATTTCGCTGAAAATTAATATGTGGGAGTTTTCGGGGACGAAAAATCGATCTAGCTCAGTCTTATGTCTGGGGAAGCGCATATTTTCGAGTTTTCTCTTTCGCAATATTTCACGCATAATATGGGCGTTAATTTCGCGCGGCTTTACATAGCGGCTGTAGCGTAGTCGATATTGGTATGGTCTACACGCGATGGCTGGTGTTCCTCGGTTCAAACCCGGTCAATCACAAGTTTTTTTTTTTTTGTTTTTAGGCAGGTTTATAGTTTTTTTATTTTTTTTAGTTACTTAAAAAGATAATTGTACATAAGAACTAAAAGGGGAAAAAACAAAAAAGTTTTTTTTTATTTAACTAAAATTGTAGTTATGAACTAAAAGAGAAAAAAATAAATAGAAATAAATAATTATTTAAGATTTTTTATTTAACTTAAAGAGACAGAAACAAGAGCTCTAGGGGTAGAGAGAGGTATGATATCTTTGTTACAAATGTAGATGACAATGCTTTCCATGGGTTTCTTCTTTCCATCCTAAATCTGCTGTACGTGTGTACGTCACTGAATTCCTCCTAGGCTGGTCCGATTTGAATGAAGTCTATGTATATAAATGAAAGTCGTGTTAGTTACTATATTTATAACTCAAGAACCGCTTAACCAGTATGGCTCAAAATTGGTAGGGAGGTAGATAAGAACTGGGAGAAGGGCATATCCCATAGGATACTTTTCATCCCGTTCCCGTTGTTCCCGTCGTTCCCGTGTGACGTGACATAAGACATGGTTTAACAAAACGCAACTGACATGGAATAACAAAACAACTCAGTCAAAATATAAGTTAGCGGTTCATTTGTTAAAAATGGTACAAACACACTCCTGCACTACTCAGCATATTAAAAAAAGTCTTACCGGATGAATGTTGATGCATTTATTTAAAGCAAGGAATATAAATACTCTCTGCCGGTTTAATTTTTTTAATAAAAGCCCCAAAGCAAACTTCAACTTCAAAATTTCTAATATTGTATTGCTGTACCATTTACCACTTCACTACATACTATAAAACAAAGTTACTTTCTCTTTCCCTATGTTCCTTTGTATGATTAAATCTTTAAAACTGCGAAACAGATTTTGATGAGGTTTCTTTTAATAGATAGAGTAATTAAAAAGAAACGTTTATATGTATAATAACATCCATTAAATTGTGGAGAAACACTATTCCTCGCCCACATGTGGGAGTGATGAGAGGAGGCATAACTCTGTTGCCGCGAAAAGTCGCAGTACAGCGGACAGAGCTCCGGCGGGGTCTCATGGCGATATGGAAAGTGTGATTGTCGCAATCCAGCACTGAGCACGCCGCAACAGCGGCGGTAAGTCCTCTCTTTGAGGAGTAGCTAGAGAGGCGCCACGGCGTCCTCACCTTCCGACTGACGTAGGTCCTCACCGGACACGGCTGTTTCGGGAGGTTCCTGTTCCGTATAAGGCGGGAGGAAACGCCAGGGTGACCACTGTGTGCATCGCCCTGAGGACACGGTGGAGCATAAGGTGGAGGTCTGCCCGGCTCGGATAAAGCACAGCCGTGTTCTCGTGGCGGCGATCGGCGGCGATCTCTCGCGTCCGACCCTGGTCCGGGCCATAGTCCGGAGCAAGAGTGCATGGCAAGCTTTCACCTCCTTCTGTGAAGCAGTGATGAGGCGGAGCGCGTGAGGGAGCGGAAATCCTACTACACTCACGGCTCAAACCGCCGCAGGAAGCGCCCTGGTCGGGAGGCAACATCTGACTCCCAACCGCCTTAGGCGCGGGCTTGCGGGCGGCGAGGGATAGGCAGCTCGCCTCCTTGTAAGAACCAGGCCCGGGTTGACGGCCCATTGTGTTTCACACGTGCCTCAAAGAGATGTCAGCACACCTTGACGGTGTCCACGAGGACTGGTCCACAGGGTTACGGGTTGATTAAAAAAGAAACCATGGCACTGGCCGTTGCACAGGCAAGTGAAGGAACACGGGTGGGTTTTAGTCAATAAAAGTCTGACACGCCCTTCCGCTCCGCCCAGAGCGGGAGAGGTCACTTGATGATTTCCCATCCACAACAAAAAAAAAAAAACTGAAGAAGAGCAAGAAATTGCACTTGAAGGCACAGCCTTAGTATGGCTCGACTTCGTGCTTCTCACTCACCAGAGCAAAGGGAGGCAGCCCGTGAAACGGCTCTGTTGGCAATGCGAAATCGTCGAGCAAACCTCAGAGATCAAGCGCTAGATAATTTACGAAACACAAGAAGAAATTCATCAAATACTGATTTGAATCGGGCAGCGTTTCAATACGCATATAATATAGCGCAATGGTGTTCGCATTGGGCCAATGGATGTTGTTTGCGAGTATTGTAGCACATTAAAGATTTCCGGAGAATCGCCAGGATTGTGCTCCCAAATAAAGAATCATTGAATAATAATATTCATTTATTTAAAATTATCCTAATTTAAAAAGTAGTAATGTGATATTGCCTTTAAGGCGGAACGAAGTTCGCCGGGTCAGCTAGTAGAAAATATAAAAACTATACCAATGGCCTTAAGAGGTAGATAGATAGGTTGTACGTTGTTTTGAACTGACATAAAAATAATGAAAGAAATGCGAAAAACGCTTTTGTAGTAGGTAATACATGAACATAATTTAAGTTACAATGTCCTCAGACCACGGGTTAGCAAGACTTTCTTCAACACCAATAACTGGATTAGCATCTTGCAAGTTAGTTGGAGGCAGAGTGCTTTGTTGAAGAACAATAACAATTTCATCAAGCCACTCGGCGTCATCAAATTCGCGCACTACGCAAAGAATCTCTCTCGTTCTACCGTTTGTTCGTAGGGTTAGGATTGGGGAAGGACGAACATTGAGCATCTTTGAACTATTATTTCTGCTATTCAGTTGATCGTGACAAGAATTCAGATGTGCTTTAACTTTTGTTTTTGAACTGAAGTTCAATGCACACCGCTGGCATGTCCTTTCCAAAAGTATCCGATTCTTCTACAGGCTAGGACAATACAAGTCATACATCGTATTTGCCGAAAAAAATAAATACTCGTGATATATTACTACACCCCCCTCCCTCCTGGTGATGTTTCGTGATTTTTGTATGGACCCCCCTCTCCCCTTCGAATCTCGCATGATTAATGGACGGCCCCTTACGTTGTTGACACCACAGCGATCCGGACGAAGCATTTTGCGTCGTCTTTTATACCGCGTACAATGAGGGACTGGAACAATTTGCCAGCGGCGGTGTTTCCGTCGGACTACAGTTTAAGTGTCTTCAAGGCTAAAGTGAATAGGCTCTTAATGAACTAAGTTGCCATCAACGATTGCATCACTGCTTACCATCAGGCGGGATTGCGGTCAAGCACTAATTTATGATTTATATTAAAAAAAAGAAACCCTGATTATTGTTAACTGAAAGCGTACTTGTATAGGTGTATCTACAATATTGAACCCAATATTGTAGATATACCTATGTAAGTACGCTTTCAGTTCCCCCCTTGGCCCCTTGGCCTTGGCCTTGGGGCCTTGGCTTGGTTCCCTTAGGCGAGATGGAGCGACGACATCAAAAAGGTGGCTGGTAGTGGCTGGCGGAGAACGGCTCAGGATCGAGCTTGATGGCGTGCCATGAAGGAGGCCTATGTGCAGCAGTGGACGAGTAGGGGCTGATGATGATGATGATTGAACCCAATTGTTTCAGTAGAAAATATTTTTCCATTACTCCTGAAATTGAGGCAGCACTTTACTCACCTCCTGTACTGCAATAAGAAGAATGATCATCCGACGTTCTGAGCGCGCTCTCGGATCCACGGGCCCCACGGTCTCAAACGATATCGATAAAACTCAGCCTCCTCTTCGCCCAGGAGCTTTTTAGGGTTCCGTAGCCAAATGGCAAAAAACGGAACCCTGATAGATTCGTCATGTCTGTCTGTCCGTCCGTATGTCACAGCCATTTTTTTCCGAAACTATAAGAGCTATACTGTTGAAACTTGGTAGGTAGATGTATTCTGTGAACCGCAATAAGATTTTCAAAAATAAAAATAGTAATAATAAATATTGGGGGCTCCCCATACTTAGAACTGAAGCTCAAAAATTTTTTTTCATCGAACTCATACGTATCTATGAATAGGTTTTCAAAAATGATATCGAGGTTTCTAAAATACTTTTTTTCTAAACCGAATAGTTTGCGTGACAGACGCTTCCAAAGTGGAAAAAAGTTGGTCCCCGCCCCTCTAACTTCTAAAGTAAGAAAATGAAAAATCTAAAAAAAAACATGTGATTACTATAAAAACTACCAACAAAAATTGTTTTGAACGAGATCTAGTAAGTAGTTTTTTTTTAATACCTCGTAAATCGTAAACCGCTTCATCATCGACCTTTAAGCGTCCCACTACTGGGCACAGGTCTCCTGTCATACAGAGAAGGTAAACCGCCTATAGCCGCATAACCTTTCATACAAATAAATCCTTTAATTTCATAAATCATTGGTACGGAACCCTTTGTGCGTGAGACCGACACGCACTTGCCCGATTTTTAAAGGAAACTTTTTCCTAACTTTAAACAAATAGATTTTAGTTGTGAAGGTTCTTCATTCAGGTTGAATTGCCTTGGATAACGAGACGGCACACGTTGGCAACGTATAGCGTTATCTGATGTTGTGACGGCGATGATAAGGGTCCAGCCCGTCGCGGCTCTGTAAGTGGGGTGTAGCTGATGTTGTGATGTAGCGCTTAGGACTAGGAGGGTATTCCGATGTTGCAGTCGTTACGTCGGATATTGTTTGATCGATAGGAACTGGTCGAACAGCTATGCCAAAGTCTGTCATTGATTATTTGAAGTAATTTTTCTGCATTCTTATATCAAAACTCACACAAATATTATCCTAAGATACCATTATCACGCCACTCACGCCATTTTGCATGGTTACATTAAATTCAATATTCTGTATTTCTTTTATTTCATTAAATACAGAATATTGTATTTCTTTGAGAAAGCGAAATGTCATTTTATATTGCTGTACGTTATTGTAGGAAATATTCTACAATGACAAATAATAACATACAGCAATATGAAATGACATTTTCCTTTCTTCAGCATAGAAACAATATTTATTGTATCGTATATAAATAGTTCACCGTACGTATACTTACTATTGTATGAATAATACAAGTAACCCCGGGAGCTGTTCCACATTAGTGTAGGTTGCAATCTATTAACACAAGTAACCTCCCTGTCATGTCATGTAACTTTCAACTAGTAAAGAGTTTAGATAGATAATAAAATACTCTTTTGATGGATGATTGTGTAGCATCATCATCACCATTTCAGAGTAACGGCAACTGCTGGACTTAGGCTGTAATTCCCATTAATAGTATACTGCATTTGATGTGTACGCGGTACTTTTTCACTGTATTTTTGGTGGCGCATGACAATAGTGTTCTTCGATCTTATAGAAGTTTGATATAACATAGCAGGTGAGTACGCGTGCAATACGTTCTAGTGGCGTCTCTGTTTTCCATGATATCTGCTTATCTTTTTAATACTTCTTGTGATTTATTACGAGAATGTATTTCTGAAGAAATATGTCACAGGGTTTTATTTTCGTGATCTTATTCAAGCGTAGCGATGTTTGGATGTGACTCGAACCTAATCTACTGACTAGCAACCATGAAAAGAAAACATAGTACCTACCCATTCACATTTTGTTTCTAGTAATTTATTTTGCGAGAATCTTAATTAACAATAATAATAGATCCTTTAGAAAACCTAGTACTACAATACAATGACAATGTGGCAACAATATCAATTAAAACAAAGAGTTAAGCGTCTATAGCTGGATTACCATTTCATTCCCTTCGAGTATTATAATAAGAAGGTACCAATCAAAAGGCATACATAATTAAATCAGTACCACAGAAATACAGAATAATAGTAAGTAATCTAGATAAGTAATTTGGGAATGGGTAAGTACTTAATTATAATACAATAGATTAAATGGATTGAGTGAATATGTGTATGTGTGTGTGTGCGATTCTGGAGCGTGTGAGTAGCGTATGTATATGATATGGTATGGGCGACTGTGTGTTTGATTAATTATACGGTGAGTATGTGGGTACCTACGTGTGTGCATGAGCTCATTAGTGTGTTGGTGTTGTGCTTAGTGAGTGTATCTTAGTTTTCGGAGCTTTTAACAGTATTCTTAGAAAGGTAAGCATAATAGTTGTTCCGTCCCGTACCTTATTTTCTACAAGTATTGCTACCTATACGTTAAGTTTGCAATGTTTTCTAAGCAAGGTAAATATACAAATTGTATATTTATTTATTTGTTAAGCTTATTATAAATGTAGGGTTTTGGGAATCTTACAAATGATTTATCACAGGTTGTTTTGAATGTGGTTATATAGTAAAATACGTAATGTGTAAACTGTTTCTATAGGAACATTGGGTTGTAGGGCTGTTTTTATAATCATGCAGGACAATTTTAAATAGCAAAGCAGTAACGGGTCTGCGACATAACGTAGAGTTCTAAACACCTACATTAATTTCCGTACTCTATTACAAAGAATTTTGACATGTTCTTTTTGAGATTATTGTCTAACGTTATACCAAGGTACTTTAGAGTCTGAAAAAGCGGTTCCAAAGGTAAACATGCACAACTATCAGCAGATTCGCGCTCATGTGAAACAATTCCCAAACACAAGCACTCCCTGGAACAGGGAGATCAAAAGGACCGCTAGTACACAATCCGACACAACAAGTCAACATGACAGTCTTCTACAATTATTATATCCAAGATTATTTTTACAATACAACAATTTCCTTAAATTTGCACGCAATCGTTTTTTTTCGGTATTTTTTGTGCTAAAATAAGTTCACTCGTGTACGATTGAATAAGCGGGGGTGCAAGCTACTTACACATTAATGTAGGTGCTTAGCAAAGAAAGCGATTCCCAAATAATCTGCCACAAAAATTTGCCGCCCTAGGCTCAAACCTACTCAGCCTGTGGGCAATATGCCACTACTAACGGAGCCAACCCGATAGTAATATTTTATGAGAGAATCAACCATTTTAATGTGTTATTATTACCATATACCTGTAAAAATACGCGCCGCGGTTTCAACCGCGTAGCGTAGGTTTAGATATAGTTTTTTTAATATGCTCCGCTCCTATTGGTCGCAGCGTGATGTTTCATAGCCTAAAACCTTCCTGGATTAATGAGCTATCCAACGCAAACAAAGAAACAAACTCTTACTAATATATAAAGCTGAAGAGTTTGTTTGTTTGAACACGCCAATCTCAGGAACTACTGGTTCGATTTGAAAAAATATTTTTGCGTTGGATAGCCCATTAATCCAGGAAGGCTTTTGGCTATACAATATGTAAAGAAAACCCTGTCCGATCCGTGAAGGTATTGTTAGGTATCGTTAACCGATTCTACTAATGCCCACAAAGACAGGCTAAACTTAAAAAAAAATCCCCCTAAAATAATAAATATTATTTCGCAAAAAGAGGTAACTTAAAACATGTGCGGTAAGTAACCCCTTCCGCGGGCGGCGGGGGGCAGGGCACGCGGCACCTGTGACGTGGTCGCGTCGCTATTCGCTTATAATAATACCGGTGTTGTCACTTTTTTAAAATTACCAAATTTCGGGGAAATTGGAATTAATTCCCGGGAAAAAAGGATTATTTCAAAATTCATTAGTATTGTTACTATGATGATTATGTAAAATTTTATATTATATTTGGTCAAGTGTTTACCTAACCTTTATTATCCTTATGGGTCGGACAGGGTTTTCTTTACATATTGTACAACATCACGCTGGGACAAATAGGAGCGGAGCATAACTAACTCCACGCGACGAAGTCGCTGGCGGCAGCTAGTATTAGTATAGATTTCAAAACGTAGTCCTTTCCGGTTCTTGTAAGACGCCTTAACTCACTTACCTAACAAAGGTAAGTGGACCTTTGGTGTCGCAGGCGCATAGTGTGTGGGGGGGCGGGGAGACTCTCTACACCCATCAAGTGACCTCAGGGAAGACGGTGGCACAGTGGTCACGTGCTGCCATACACAGCGAGGCTTAGGAGGGCCCTTTACAGTCTCCCCAAAGACGTGCCTTTACTGTTATTGATGCCATACACAGCGCGGCTTAGGATGGCCCTTTACAGTCTCCCTAGAAACGTGCCTTTACAGTTATTGATGCCGTACACAGCGAGGCTTAGGAGGACCCTTTACAGTCTCCCCAAAGACGTGCCTTTACAGTTGTTGATGCCGTACATAGCGAGGCTTAGGAGGGCCCTTTACAGTCTCCCCAGAAACATGCCTTTACAGTTGTTGCTTTGTAGAGAGCGAGGCTTAGGAGGGCCCTTTACAGTCTCTCCAGAAACATGCCTTTACAGTTGTTGCTTTGTAGACAGCGAGGCTTAGGAGGGCCCTTTACAGTCTCCCCAGAAACGTGACTTTACAGTTGTTGATGCCGTACACAGCGAGGCTTAGGAGGGCCCTTTACAGTCTCCCCAAAGACGTGCCTTTACAGTTGTTGATGCCGTACATAGCGAGGCTTAGGAGGGCCCTTTACAGTCTCCCCAGAAACATGCCTTTACAGTTGTTGCTGCCGTACACAGCGAGGCTTAGGAGGGCCCTTTACAGTCTCCCCAGAAACATGCCTTTACAGTTGTTGCTGCCGTACACAGCGAGGCTTAGGAGGGCCCTTTACAGTCTCCCCAGAGACGTGTCTTTACAGTTGTTGCTGCCGTACACAACGAGGCTTAGGAGGGCCCTTTACAATCTCCCCAGAGACATGCCTTTACAGGCGTTGCACAGGGGCGGTTCCTTAATTGGTCTTTGAGAAACCGTGACCACCCGTATATGCGTTTCGTGATCACGGGGTGGTCTTAGTGAGGTAAAAATCCCACGCTCACCGACGTCAGTTTCCCCCCGACAAAAAAAAAGGTTCCTGTAAGAAGAACGAGCAGGATAGTCCATGAATACTTTATAATGTCAATGTCCAACAGCTGGTCCTTCGGGACATGTCTACTTCGTGGTCCTACACCGATTATTAGAATCTTTTGTTTGGCTCACGGCCACATGTAGCTATAGTTAGTAAGGAACATGGTGCCCGCCGGCGAACAGCAGCAGCCGAGGGACGCTGCCGGCCAATAGGCGAAGTAGACACAAGACATTGTTCTCCAGAATAAGCGAGCGGTGTTTGCTCAACTATTGTAGCATTTTCAATGAGTTTAGGGTTGGATAGAACAAACGTAGGATATTATGAATATTTGAATAAAGAGCTAAATATATGTACCATTGTACCCACATGCGTCGTGTTTGCAACAACCATGTAGCAACTTCGGCTAGCCTTCCATGGCCTTCCTTTATTGACGGTTTAAGTGATCGAATTTAATTATTAAGTATGGATATCTCGTGATAATTATTGCGGCTTATTTAGCAAAATTTCGAAGAAATATACTCGTATGAAAAAAGGATGATAAGAGTTTTTGTTTCTTTGTCGCCAAGGGTCGGGAGTCCGCGACCACCGTCATATTGGGAAATAAATAGACAACATTATTTCGCGCTTACTGTAGGCTAGGTTTAACATGACCATAGCGACGGACAAACCTCCCGAGAGTAAGAGAATGATTACATTTGAAGTTTGCACATTACAATGCTGTTAGAATGAACTTATAATTCATCATGCTCCCAGCCATTTATAACAGTACCCTTCTGTCACGTACAATACGTCCCTTGTTTCGAAGCGGTCGTTTAAATGTTATATCAATTCAGTTTATGAATAAAATAAAAGCTACTGTTATGAATTTGCATGAATTTGCTTCAACATTGTTAACTTCGCTGTTATGGTTGTACTTTATTATGTCTTAAATACATAATTATATTCCTCATAATGCCTATGCGCGAGCGACTCCGGGGCGCCTAGATCAATGAGGATGCTTCAAATTGTAAATATTTATTTATTAAAACTTTTCTACTTAAAAGGTACAAGGGACTACATGCCGTAGGTATTCTGTACCAGTCAACTAGATCCAGGCCATGGTCCGGAGCGAGAGTGTATGGCAGACCGTCACTTCATTCTGCGAAGCAGTGATGCTGGCAAAGGAGAAGGCGGAGCGCGTGTGGGAGCGGGAATCTCAGCACATTCCCTCCTCTATCCACCGCAGGGGAGGTCCTGGTCGGGGACAACGTCGAATTGCCAAACAGTGGCAGCTTGCCGCCCGGTAAGGACCAGGCCCGGGTCCAGGGTCCACGAATATCGATGCCTGCCAGGGCTGCGGGATGTTTGAAAGAGATACCGTGTTTTACTCAGTAAAAGTCTGACATGCACCACCATTCTCCGCCCAGAGCGAGAGAGGTCATTTGTGAATTACCATTCGCAAAAAAGAAGAAGAATAAATATGAATTTAATAGAATAATGGACTAAATATGGAAGGAAGAAAGAATAAAGGCAGACATACAATGTCCTTATTATATGTCTGACTTTATTCTTTCTTCCTTAGTATGAGAAGATTGTTAGAAGAATGCAAATAAGAACGGGATTGGGAGTGTTGCTTGAAGCTTTACTCGACGTTAAGAAGGGATCTCAACACTGAGTGGATATCAATTTGATCTCAGAACTATAACGTCATCTCACTGAAGTTCTATAAACCGATTACTATTGTTGAGCAATCTCGAGCTTTTCCAGCACAAGTCACCATAGTCGTTATAGGGAAAAAAAGAAATGTCTCTGAAGGTAGCTAGGCGTTAACTTGCCTATTTTGAGTGAGCTTCCAATTACAATAGCCTGATACTTCGAGGAATTTACGGGCACCACGAAACTTTCTACCCTCTCAGCTATCTGAAGATGATCATTAATTATCACTATTTCCGGTTCGCTATATAGAGAATGTGTTAATTACAGATGTTATTGGTCATTAAGTATATTATAATTCGCAGCCCAACTCCTTTTCATATAATTTTCTTCGAAATTAATTTTTATTTACCTTTTTTCTATTTACTTACCTAACCCATATTATTAAACTATGAAATTGCCGTTTTGTAACGGTGATGGGAATCGCAGTAATTTCGTATTCCACAAGAGAAGCGCTGCTGGCCGCTTTCCAGTTTAAAGTTCCCTTAGTCGCCTCTTACGACACCAACGGGAGGATATGGGTTGATACTCCTCTAAGCCCGGTTCCATACGAGGGCTACCTTAACCTACCTTACCCGGGGCTTAACTAGCTTCCACAATCGCCTTTAATTCGTTATTGTAGACAAAAGTCTTCGGAGGACTGCGAGGTTCATTTTTTAGGTCGAAATTCCCAGAGCAGAAGCGAGCAAACCTCTAACAGGTGGTGCGTTTGTTTGTAGTATTAGCACGTTTGCCGCTTGTGCCGCGTTGTTGCCACGGCGGTACTCATATTCCATAATTAATCGAATTTTTGACGTATGCATGATGTCGAAAAAGATTGAAGTGCGATGAAAATGTACCAATAATCAATAAACAAATCGCTGCTTTTGGAAAAAGAATTAAAAGTTTTGAAAATAAAATTAATTTATTTTAAATTAGAATTCTTAGCCAAACAAAAATTATTTTGATTTGAAATGGCCAGTACTACTGAACGACAATTTCTCAGGTAATTTAAAGACTAAATTGAAAGGTAATTATTGCATTTAATAACAACTACGTTTTTATGGCGCACTGGAAATGCCTTTGTCGCTCAAGCAAAAAATTATTTGCATGTGCATCCTTTCCAGTTTAACCTATGAATCTATTCCAGACTTGATCTCTGAAAAACAGTAAACAATCCAAACTCAAGGTTTGCCAATAAGCAATGAAGCGCAGGCGTCAAATTAACAGACCATATTCGCAACACTTATTGCGCTCCTTAACACAGATTATAACGTTGATCAAAAAGATGCTACGCTGATTTGGGACTGGGCTACGTATGCCTATACCCAATAAGTTGTGGGCCAAATTACTACCAAGTGAAGCCCTTTTTCTTTTCGTTTTTTGTTTTGGATGAGAAATCTTCAAATGTCTTCTCCCGCTTTGGGCAGAGCGGAAGGGCGTATTAGACTTTTACAGGCTAAAACCCACCCATGTTTCTTCACTTGCCTGTGCGCCATGGCCACGGTTGTTTTACCCAACCCGCAACCCTGGCCCTCGGTCCTCGTGGACCTGATACGATATGCTGACATCTCTATGAAGCGCGCAACATAAATATGAAACAAGTCCAGACCAGATAGAAGTGTCGAGCTGTAGATTAAAAAAGCTGAAAGTTATGTTTCAGAGACCTTTGCCCAACAGTGGGGTGATGTGGTTCAACAGTATGTTTTTAGCTTGTAAATAATTGTTATTTCAATAAAATATAACGACCATAAAAGTTTCCATAACGTTTTATCAGAACGGAGATAAAGCCTTCCTTTAACAGAAAGCTTCTTAGAAAAGCAATAAACGGGATCTTTCTTACTATGCAAAGAGGAAGTCACTAAACTTGTCTCTGGAATCTGATACTCGGAAGTTAGCTCTTCAAAGAGTACAGTTAGTGCTTATTGGATAAAGAGCACAGTTAACTTGCTTATTTAATAAAGCCTCCAGGAACGAAAGAAGTTAAATATGGAGATATTGTTTTAGAGTAATTCTTTAACTAATACTAAAATATATATAAATATATGAAATAAGTGCAATTAAATAAAAAGGGGGATTAAAAATCGATCCGCCATGCTAGGAAAAGTGCCCAAACAGCTGCAAGTATTGCCGCATCGTATATTTATTAAAGATTTATCAAAACTATATACATATTATGTATACCTATTAGCATTTTTTTATTTTTACCTATAATGGTATTTATATAAACACTAGCGACCCGCCCCGGCTTCGCACGGGTGCAATGCTGATGCACTGCAAACGCCACACCACGCAATTTTAAAATTTGTAATATCACCTCCTCTTTCATACCGCGTACATCGAGGGACTGGAACAATTTGCCAGTGGCGGTGTTTCCGTCGGACTACAATTTGAGTGTCCTCAAGGCTAGAGTGAATAGGCTCTTAATAAACTAGTGCGCTTTACCATCATCGAATGCGCCACTGCTTACCATCAGGCGAGATTGCGGTCAAGCGCTAGTTTATATTGCTGACGATGAAGGCAAAGGTCAGATCATGGAACTCCTTAAAGATTTACAGTAGTTACCTTGTGTTTGGACTCAATTCATTTATATTAATGAGAACTTTGTATCCATATGGGTTATAATGAAGGTCTGCAGTAGATTGCAGGACCCTATTCCCAACTATGTTGGCAGCAGCGTCCAATCTGACCGGATACAGCTGAACAGTACTTTTTGCAACTAAAAAATTGTAAAATAAAAGCTTTTTTACTAAAAAAACAACCGACTTCCAAGAAAAACACTACAAAGTTAAAAATAACTAATTTCTGTGTATATAAAAACATAACTAATAACTAAGTCGGTGGCAAAAAAGAATATACAAAAATCAAAGACACCATGATCGTGAACGTATTCGTTTTGCCACCGACTTCCGAAATTAGTTATTTTTCACTTTGTAGTATTTTTTTTATCTTGGAAGTCGGTTGTCTTTTTTTTGGAAAAAAAAGTTTTTATATAATACCTATGTAGTGATTGCGTTGATTTAATAACAGTGTCCATGGAGTTTCTATACCTTCTTTTTCTATAAAAAATGATTCGCATTACACTGCTCCTAGCTTCATATTTCTGAGT
This sequence comes from Sesamia nonagrioides, assembly GCA_017933935.1. Lineage (NCBI taxonomy): Eukaryota > Metazoa > Arthropoda > Insecta > Lepidoptera > Noctuidae > Sesamia > Sesamia nonagrioides. The sequence goes on along the minus strand of JADWQK010002042.1, from coordinate 309,538 downwards.
TTTATATTCAAAACTGCATGTAGATATTTTTTTTTGTTTGAATTTGAGTAGTCTGTGGAAAACAATGTAGTAAGACCACAAAAAATCATAATTCGGCCTTGTAGGTCACAAACGTTCTCACGAGACAGGCTCGCGCACTACTGCTCTGATTGTCACGGGCGTCTTGGGAGTATAAAAGATAATCTAATCTAAAAGACTAATTAGTACTTTAAAATTACTGGATTGGTTTATTTCTACTCACAAACATACACATATTTGTTCTGCGCGTGCCATTACACTGCTGATTGTATTATATACAGTGCCGCTCCACTTTCGTAGAGTTTGATATTATGATGGAAGCACTTTGTTCATGTAATATGCCTGTCATTGTCACTATTATTTCTTTACTTATCACTACACTAACTCAAAAGGTTTTGTTCAACAATTCTATTGACACAGGTATGAATGGGTGAAATTAAATAATCCGTTCATTTCAGTTCTGCCTCGTTACACAAATTAATTTGACTCTTTAATAAGCACTTTACTGTCTGACTCTATGACCGTGTTTATCTTTGAAACTATGCAATAGATTTTAGGTCGTTTACTCAGCATTGTTTTTTTTAAGCGATTCGTCGTGTTTCGGCATGATGTCTGGTGAAGCCGTACGGAGGACGGGTCTGAGCAGTTGTGTTGCGTTGTGTGGCGGGTACGATGCACCAAATGTTGTTGTGTCGGGAGTTTGGTCGTAGAGAGTCTCCAGATCAATCTCCCTCTAGCACAGCATCGTTTGTTCGTGTTGGTCTTGGGTTTAACATTGCATTACCTCGCTCAACTGCCATCATCCTTCCTATTCCTAAGTTTTTTAAGTGAATAGGCTTAATAAACTAGTGCCATCAACGATGGCATCACTGCTTACCATCAGGCGAGATTGCAGTCAAGCACTAGTTTATAATTATTAAAAAAAAAATACAATTTAAAAAATAATAAACATACAATATAAAAGTAATATCGATTTTTTTGTAAAGTCATTAACAAGGTGCGTAGCAACTGCGAAGTTTTAAGAGAAGAACATCAGTAAATCAGCGATTTAAAGTGACAAAATATAGGTTTTCTTTTATCCTCGTGTCAGACCTTTGAGAAGTGCAGATGTCATCAATACTTCACGTTCATTTAAACACTCGTTAACTACACGCAAGGAAAATTAAAGACTACGCCAATATTTTGTCATTACATAGTAACCAGCCCCCTAATCGGCGAACACACTTTTGTCAAACGATTACGACTAGATGAGATCGTTTGGACCGAACGGACCAATGGGCGGTCCGAACAATCCCAATTGATCCCAACTAGTCGCAATCATTTGACAAAAATGTGTTCGCCGATTAGGGGGCTGATTAATTTCATGTCGTTCACACCACAAACTAAACAAGTCGGCTTTCAATGAAGTGTCAGTAGCAATCGTCACGGCTCACCGCTGAGTGTGACATACTAACACAAGCAATGGCTTTTATGTTGAAAGTTAAACAACATTTGTTGCATCATTTATGCTGTTCAGCAGACAAAGAACCTCGCAAGAAATGTATGAAAAATGTGTGAAATATAGCCAGTGCTGTGACTCTAGGTGAAGGAAAACTTCTTGAGGAAACCTGGACTTTAAGTCTGAAATCGCCAACCCGCATTGAGCAAGCATGGTGATTACGCTCAATCCTTCTCTGCATGAGAGGAGACTTATACCCAGCAGTGGGACGATAAAAGGTTGATGATGATGATGATGATAGCCGGTGCTGTAACACGCCGATCAATAGTTCCAACATGCTTTGATTTATTAAAACGATTTCAAAAACGACTTTACTAAAATATAACTTATAGTAGCATCGGGAACTAGGTCCAAGTTAACGGCAGTACTGCTTTCTGAATCAAGCCGATTATCCACCTTGCCAACTATCACTGGACTTTTCCTTCCTCAGATATTAGACGAGATTCTTGGCTGCCACGACTATTGGAATAAAGATCACTCAGTCCACATCCCAAATGCCGTCAACCTATCAAGCCAAGTCTGAGTATTTGATTTGTTTAGCTTTCTGTGCTTTCAAGAGGTTATAAGTTTATTATTTGGAGTGCAAATACCATGTACTATGTAAACATTTGTATTAATTATCTTTTCGAAGCCGTTCCTCCGCCGATTCAATGGAGCCAGACATAATCAACTGCCTTCGTTTTAATGAAACAGTAGCATAATTGAACAACCAGTTTCTTATCTGAAATAGGCATACACGATGATATATTAATTAACGGAACGTAGATAATTATCCTCAAGCTGATTTAAATTAGAATGATTTTACAGTCGACCTCAAAAGGGCGTACATATATGTACTAGTACTTCTACAGGAATTGATTTGTAGGTCCTATACACATTTAAATTGTATGGTCTTATTCATAATATTGTATTCACCTCTAGTCATAAGATATGTTTCACTTGTGGTTGTATTATATCAACTGTGTGTCCACCAGTAATACGTAAGGCCTTCATCTTCGTCTTCTGATTTAGTGCAAAACCTAACAATTAATGATCGATACATACCTAACTTTCCAAGCATGTGTATAAGTAGCAGCTTGTAATAAGTGTATATGTAGCTATACTTATATATACGTATATGTAAATAAAATTACTTAGGGAGCAGTGGCGAAGGGTGAAATTTTGACAAAGGGAAGCCGGTCCAAAAAAATAAACACTTAAACACTTACCTACTGCAGGATATCTTGGAGGAGGTCTTCAGATAAGAATAGTATTAAAAGCCCCACCTTCACCATACAAAAAGGACTGATGATTTGATAACAGTGTCTTTCAAGTATGATAAAAGCGGCAGCAAAAGAAAAAAAAAGCCTTTTTCGACGTGCATCTCCATACCACACATGCATGCTTGTTAGTAAGTACTAAGTTAAGTACCTATTGTTAGGGAATAAGAGTCAAGAAAAAATAAAATAAAAAAATTACAAAAATAATAGTGTTAAAAACCGAACCACACAAACACCGATCCAAAACCAACAAAAATATTAAGCAAAAATAAAGCAAATTATACACAATCACAACGTTATTTATATTGTAATGCAATGCGTCTGTTTTTTTTAAACAAAATGAGCTAAAATGATGTTATAAAAATTCGGATTACTTTTCATTTTATTAAGCAAATTTTTTTTAATTGACATGATAGCCAAATCGGACAATCTCTGCTCTTTTTGGCAGTTTCGCACATATGTGTGAATGCGTTTTAAACCAGAAAATGACCGCTCAGCTGAAGCTACTGAAATGGGGAGGGTCAGAATTAAACTGCAAAGAGTCGAAACTTGAGAAAATGCGTCTTTCAAAGACGTATTCTGGAGCTGTAAAAAAAGCTCATAGGTGTCAATTTATTTAACGACGCTGACGTAAGACTTTAAGTTCATTCAGCAGGTTGCAGCATTCAGTTGAGCAGCACTCTATATGAATTAAAGCCATAATAACAAACAAAATACACAGTATTTAACCAAATCTGCGATTAAATTACGTTACAGAATCAGTCACAGTTTAAATACCACAAATATTAAAATATAACAAACGAAAAACACGAAAAACGAACACATGTCACATACTAACAATAATTTATTTTCAACCAAACGAAATGGAACACGAAAATATGCCAAAATAAAAAGAATATGACTTGCGAAGGATTTCATTATAACGTTTCTTTGTCTCATTCTAATAGAGGAGAGGAGAGAACTGCAAGCCGGTCGGCAGTAGCCTATCTTTTCTCAAAAATTACGGACGGTTAGCGATCATTAGAAAGAGATGTCTGACACGCTCTGTCTCTTTTCGCCTCATAGGTTGGCCGAGATAAGCTGTAATTCGTCGAGTTACCTTTAATGTAATTTAGGTACGAAAAATTTAAGCGCTGATTAATTTACGACTATAAAATGAAATGTGATACTTAGTGTATTGCTAAGAATTACTATTGCTATTGTAAATCGCGCAGGCATTTGATTAATAATACTTTGTTAATGAAATAGAATGTAAATACTTTTGTATGAATATGGAACTGATTTTTGAAAGGTAACCCGGTGGGAATCGGCTTGTATGGACTCTTCGCCACTGTTAGGGAGTATATTTAATCCAAGCCAAATAGAACCAAAATAGTAATGCGATGAAACAAATGTACTGAGCTGATACACGGAAAATGGCAATTAAAAATATACTTAGTGATTATAAACGTGTCGTTACGGGTCAAAACCCTGAAGGTCTGACAGCCAGTTATACCAAGGAGTATCTGTTTACCCAGTGGGTTGTGGATATCAGATGGGCAGTGGGTCCAAGTGGTAATCAGCTGCATCCAGTTAGACTGGTATCCTATCCTAACATAGATGGGAAATGGCTAGCTAGATGATGATGAATTTGGAAACGAAGCACGAGTACGTATTATTTAACTTTCTGAATCTCATCCGATGTATGTAAATTCAGTGAAAACCAGACAGCATACCAACAAACATCTAATAAATTAATATTTTATTAGTTATTTTCCGTTGAAATTATTCAGTCCTATTTCAACGAATTGGATAACTATGTATTTTAAAACTACAACTAAACTTTGATAGTGAATAAGTAATAAAAAGAAATAGCTTAACAGACACCAATATCAAATGTATGTACATAACCTACTCATTTCACTGTTTTATTGTGAAACAAACATTATTATCTATGTGCCATATGCAAAAAGTTTGATATATTGTTTAACTACTTCGCGTGCTTACCTTTATATAGAAGCAATCTTTCGTACCGTATAGACAGCTGTGCTGCTGTAAAGTTCGTAACCACACAGACAGCTGTGCTGCTGGACAGTTCGTAACCATACAGACAGCTGTGTTGCTGGACAGTTTGTAACCATACAGGCAGCTGTGTTGCTGGACTGTTCGTAACCGTACATTCAGCTGTGCTGCTGTACAGTTCGTAACCATACAGACAGCTGTGTTGTTAGACAGTTCGTAACCGTGCATTCAGCTGTGTTGCTGGATTGTTCGTAACCGTACATTCAGTTGTGCTGCTGGACAGTTCGTAACCATACAGACAGCTGTGTTGTTAGACAGTTCTTAACCGTACATTCAGCTATGTTGCTGGACAGTTTCTAACCGTACAGACAGCTGTCTTGCTGGACAGTTCGTAACCATACAGACAGCTGTGTTGCTGGACAGTTCGTGACCGTACAGACAGCTGTCTTGCTGGACAGTTCGTAATCATACAGACAGCTGTCTTGCTGGACAGTTCGTGACCGTACAGACAGCTGTGTTGCTGGACAGTTCGTAACCATACAGACAGATGTGCTGCTGGACAGTTCGTAACCGTACAAACAACTGTGTTGCTAGACAGTTCGTTGGGTTTTTATCTTAAGTTATTTAATTTGAATAAATAACTTTTGATTTTGTACAGATATGTATCTAATATATAAATACTTCTGAGGTTCACTTTCAGATCTATACTAAAACTTGGGGACTGTCATTATAACTTCGTTCCATGTTGTTTTGTCAATCTTTACAAAATTTCAGAGATACAAAATGCGAGTTAAATGTTTCGAATTCGTTTTTATTTCATTCTCAAGTCCTACCTAAGACCTAGAGCCCGACGCTTGACAATTTTGACAATAATAATTCAAATACTTCCTAGTTAGTCTTGTGTCACAATTAATATCAACGAAATCTTGTTACTGTTTCATTTATAATTTGATTCTTGTCTCAACACGTGACAAGAATCAAAATCAACATTAATGTTTACTATACATAAATTATGCTTTCCACTAAGTTTATATTGATGATGTTTTAACCTTTAACTGTTATTTACACAGAAAACACTTTAATCATCCCTGCACCACATCCCTGAATACTCATAGTCATGGGCACCAATACAATATATGACAACAAGTGGAAAAATATTAATAACGCGTTTATTGTGAAATAACGAAAACAACAATGAAATTCCACACACAAAGCAAAAACCAATTCGTTCGAATATATTACCAACAGTTCGTAGCAAATTACAATAATTTTATTAGTGTAAATCGTTTTTGAATATTTACATACTTATGTGTTACGGAAATGGTTGGCATGATATTGAGTTATTAGTAGACTTGTCCTGCAAATTTAAGACATGTAACGGTTTTGTTATGGATGCCATTGTTAAAACTGGGCCAAAGTGAAATGGGATTATATGAAAAGCATCAACTTTCAAATATAAAAGAATCATCAAGATCTGTACAACCAGTCCAAAGTTCTGAGTTAACAAACATATAACATACGGTACTACTGATCCAATAGGAGTAAGTACGTAAATATTAGCAAACGCACTATACCTTCTACGTAGGCCTTTTTTTTTTTTGTTGGAATGGGAAATCATCAAATGACTTCTCCCGCTCTGGGCAGAGCGGAAGGGCGTGTCAGACTTGGTTTCTTGTTTAACCAACCCGTAACCCTGACCCAGGAGGCATCGGTCTTCGTGGACCCCGTCACGATGTGCTGACATCTCTTTGAGGCGCGCGTGAAACACGACGCGCCGTCGACTCGGGCCTGGTCCTTACCGAGCGGCGAGCTGCCCACTGCTCACCGCCCGCAGGCCCGCGCCTACGGTGGCTGGGAGTTTGGTGTTATCTCCCGACCAGGGCGTCTCCTGCGGCGGCTAGTAGCGTGAGGGCGCTGGGATTCCCGTTGCCTCACGCGCTCCGCCTCCTCCTTTGCCAGCATCACTGCTTCGCAGAAGGAGGTGACGGCCTGTCATGCACTCTCGCTCCGGACCATGGCCTGGACCAGGGTCGGACGCGAGAGATCGCCGCCGATCGCCGCTACGAGGACGCGGCGGTGCTCTACCCAAGCCGGGCAGACCTTCACCGTATTCTACGTAGGCCTTTGTTTGCAATTTAAAACTTGTGCTTTAGCTTTATAACAAATACTATTATGTTAATAACGAAGTACTAAGTTTGGTCAGTACCTCTCCTATATTATTCGTGTTATTTAATTCATATAGGTAATTTCCATAAGTAATTAATAATATAATAACATAATTTAAAAAGTTTTAAAATAATAAGTACCTAAGATAAACTAGTCCGTCAAATAGAAAGGGAAATAATCAGAGAATTTATGTTATTGTAGTCTTAATTTTGTATTTCCTTATTACATCTTATAAGCTTACCGTTTCAAGTTGCCATAAAAAAAAACGCGTGCATGTCAATTTAAAAGTTTTTATGGAATCTCAGACAACAGTGGGTAATTTATTTGTTTTTTAATAAAATATGTTTTGTTGTATTTTACAATCAAATAAGTACATCAATTACAATAATAAGTACCTATGGTGATCCTAACGAGTGTCCAGCTTAACAACGAGTGTCGGGGACAATAGAAACAAACGAGGAACAACTGTCATGCTAATGTTAGCCGAGCCTTGTGAAAACTACAACGTCTCCTTCCGGCAGAAAATTCATCTCTGATCCTCTTTTCCCTGAGAGGTACTGAGGGTAACATTATCCTACAGCCCGTATTTTAATATAAATAACGCCAAGCAAGGGTTCCCTCCAATATTTGTTGGCAACTTTTTCCATTCCGGTATAATTCAGCTTGATGGGCTTAGCGCTACTTGTTTTGAATCCTGTTATGTTTGATACAAACATTTATTGGCTAGCATTTTTATAATCTATTTTTCAGACACGATAGGCCTGCTTATTTTAGAGATGATATACAAGCATATTTTCAAAAATTTCTAAGTTTTCTGCTCTTATAAGACTGACAGACTTTCTTGAATAGCAAAATCAGGGAGCTAGGTAAATATTTCTGTTACAATTATATAATCCAATTACTAGGCATTGCCCTAACTCTATTAACATGTTCCTACAAGAGATGAAACAAGACGTATCGTCCATATTGGTTTATTTTCCTGTATTTCTTTTTTCGTTAAAAGTATCCAGCTGTTGACTCGTATAGTATTTTCTCAGTGTTATCTGTTCAGTCGTTAGGCGTAGTCAGTTCTCAATATATTGTACTTCTACTTGTTAATATTTTGTGCCTCAAAATCAGTAGAAATTTGAAAAGGTTTTCCTTTTTACTCGTGTTGATCTAAACTCCCAGCTATCCTCTGTATTAACTAAATAAAGATACTGCCACAACATTGCGTAGACAAGCTCCCCACAACATCTATACAAACAAACAACAACAACAAACAACTGTTGATCGAACAGACAACAGAACAGGGCAGTAACACCAACAATAACAATAGACAAGGAGAAAACACTCGGTTTATGACATCAGACGACGGCTTGCAAAGATAATCATATATTTCAAATAAATAAAACAATGGAGGCCACCTACTTAAAATTTCCCAACAGATGATGTAATAAATAACAATGAGGACAGAGCTTCCACACAAGCGCTAACTTAGAATAATCAGATTTATCTCCAATTTTGGTTCGACAGACATTTTTTTTTTCCTTATCCATCCATACTAATATTATAAATGCGAAAGTAACTCTGTCTGTCTGTCTGTCTGTTACGCTTTCCCGCTTAAACCTCCCAACCGATTTTGATGAAAATTGGCACAGACAATCTTTAGACCCTGAGAAAGGACATAGGCTACCTTTCATCCCGGAAAAATTTGATGTTCCCGAGGGAAATCTTAAAAGCGCGATATAACCGAACTCCACGCGGGCGAAGTCGCGGGCGGAAAGCTAGTAAACTATAAACTAGTGCTTGACCGCAATCCTGTCTGATGGTAAGCAGTGATGCAATCGTTGATGATAAAGCGCGCTAGTTTATTAAGAGCCTATTCACTCTAGCCATGAAGACACTTAAATTGTTGTCCGACGGAAACACCGCCGATGGCAAATAGTTTCAGTCCCTCGATGTACGCGGTATAAAAGCAGAGATGCAGCGCTTCGTTCGGATCGTTGTGATGTCAACAATATAAGGATGGAAACGCCATATGACGAGTCGTCCGATTATGGAACAGAGATCCCCATGTTCGTTCCAAAATCGGACGACTGAGGACCTACACCTAGGTATTCACATATCTAACACTACGTAGGAATAGCGCTTCATAGTGGCTTCACCCAAAATCCTGCATACATACAACATCTCGACATCAATCGTAGGGTAGTTTCTCGGCAGACACAGAACTTTCTCATATCTTCATACTGGTGACCCTAAATATGAACTTCAGCGCAGCCTTCATGCAAATACATTAGAGTGCCGTCACTATCATCACTCCCTCATGCTTTAGCTTTACAGGGGCTACTTTGACGTGTTGAAACAAACCGTAGTGAAATAGTGATAGCGCTACCTATTATATATTGAGTATTCTAAGTAGGTATTTGGGTAGCTGGAGAGTGCGACTATATCCTTCAACTTATATAACTGACGACTATATCCTCCAACTTGTTGTATAGCTGACGACTGTATCCTCCAACTCGTTGACACCAGTTGCCACCGCCTTGCGTTCGCACACGTCAACGTTATGACACCTTGATTGTGCTAACAATACAAGCAGTATAAATTCATTTAATGAAAAGGCATCCCATCCCACCCACTTATGATGAGTTGAATCGTATCTCACGTTACATTGTGCTAGAACGTGCCTTATATCTGATAAATGGTGCTTCATTATGTAAACGTATGTGTCGACCAAGAGTAAACTTTGATCCTTCTCTATTAGGTACGCTTTATTTAAAGAAATTCTTTTAATAAAAACTTTTTTACAAAAAAACAACCGACTTCTAAAAACCACTACAAAGTGAAAAATAACTAATTTCGGAAGTCGGTGTCTTTGGTTTTTGTATATTAGTTTTTGACACCGACTTCCGAAATTAGTTATTTTTCACTTTGTAGTGGTTTTTAGAAGTCGGTTGTTTTTTTTGAAAAAAAGTTTTTATTTTACACTTTTTAGTTGTGAAAAGTAGGTACATGTATTCAGTTACATCCGGTCAGACTGGAAGCTGACGCAAATATAGTTGGGAAATGACATAATTTTGTTTAATTTAATTTTTACCCGTAATTTTGAAGAATTCTCTCGACTGCCTGCGGTCTTCATCATCAGATTTACTGCAGACCATTATTTTAACCCAATGGGTGCAAAGTTCTCATCAATATAAATGAATGATAACCAAACACAAAGTAGCTACTGCAAACTGTTGAGGAGTTCCTGGAACTGGCCTTTGTCTTCATCATCAGAGCTCTTATGACAGTCACAACCCATCTAGGTGTAAAGTTCTTATCAATACAAATTAAAGAAGTCCAAACACAAGGCAGCTGCTGTGAATTGTTTAGGAGTTCCTTCGACTGTCTCCCGGCTCCATCATCAGATCTACTCCAGACCTTTATCAAATTGTAGTGCTTTAAAATACTTAACGAAAATACTAAGAAATGCACTAATCGCCCCTACGATTTTTGAAAGTGCCCCTTGATTTCTCTGGTCTTCCATCATCAGACCCTGATGTCCTTATCATGGGACCACCTTGGGAACGTCTTCTTTCCAACAAAAAAAGAATTATCAAAATCGGTTCATAAACGACGAAGTTATGCGCGAACAAACATAAAAAAAAAAGCATATATACGGTCGAATTGAAAAACCAATCTCACTACTGAAAGGTAACTTGCCTTCTCGAATCCAGCTCGGCTGAGTAGTGTTCAGGAAGCTACATTACATCTTCTCGTCGTCCATGATAATACAGTGTTTCAAGACTAAGTTCTTTGAATAGTGTATGTTGCCAATGATGACTTACGGAACAGAAACGTGTTCGCTCATAATGGGCCTCATACGAAGGCTCAAAGTCACACAAAGGGCGATGGAAAGAGCTATGCTCGGAGTTTCCCTGCGCAATCCAATCAGAAATGAGATCCGCAGAAGAACCAAAGTCACCGATATAGTCGTCGACTCCCTAAAATTAAGTGGCAGGGGCCGGGGACATTGCTCGTAGAACCGATAGCGGATGGGGCAGAGGCACCCAACAAGGTAGAACCATGACCCGGTGAAGGTCACGGGAAGCCAATAGATGCGGGCAGCATAACACCAGTCATCATGGAAAGCCTTGGGGCAGGCCCTTGTCCAGCATTGGATCTCTATACGCTGAGAAGATAAAAAAGAAGAAGACGAACTGATGTGATTCTGTGGCGTAAATTAAGTAATTTATATATCGCCATTAAGCACTGCGTGTGGACAACTGGACACTGATAGGAAGGAACTTTCCATTATAGGAGCATCATTTATGATCCTATGCTATCCGCGATAGTTTCGTAACATGATGATAACAGGATTTTTGATTTAAAGTCAAACTTGTCATAAGTTGAAAAGTTTGACCTTAAATCAGCAAGTTTTAAAAAAAAACGTGCGCCACACTAGGAATTAGGTCAAACAAATATTTGTTCCTTGCGGGGATCGATCCTTTTTTTTACTACCTGCACCAACCATGTCGTCAAAACATTAACTTTGAAGTGGCATTGATTCTGACAGTTTGAGTTTGATGATTTGCAGTGATGTTAGACAAGTTTCACATTGAACACAGTGTTTTATTTATATATTTTTTATTTTATTTAGTTGCCTTCGCACGTTTTCTCATATCACATTAGACATTGGCAGAATTGTCGACATCGGCACCATTGCCATAAACAAAAATAGAATAGAATAGTTTCCCGTTTTGAACTTAAGGATCCTGCAGACGGATAATGACAATAGTATGGTCGTGATTACAACACACATGCGAATTTAAATGTTCAAGTAAATGCACCCACGATGCACGATAGGAGTAATTAGCGATTCGTCGTGTACCGGCGTGATGTCTGGTGAAGCCGTACGGAGGACGGCTCTGAGCTTAGTCGTTAGTTGTGTTGCGATGTTTGCCAGGTACGATGCGTCAAATGTTGTTGTGGCGGGAGTTTAGTCGTGGAGGGTCTCCACAACAATCTCCCTCTGACACAGCATCGTTGGTCGTGTTGTTGGGTTTAACATTGCATCACCTCGCTCAACTGCCGTCTTCCTTCCTATTCACCCAGATTTTTTGAGTGAATAGGCCCTTAATAAACTAGCGTGCTTTACCATCAACGATTACATCACTGCTTACCAACAGGTTTGATTGCTCTCAAGCACTAGTTTATAATCATAAAAAAGTAGTTCCTAGTGTAGGGCAACTTAATAAAAAAGAAAACAATTTCACTGTGCAATTCGTGTGGTGAATTCCCTTGACCAGCTCTCGAGATCTATTTATTTCATAGTACATAGTTTTTCCACCGCACAATAAAATAAACCCATTTCCCTATAAACTTGATCGTTCCCAAACAACAAGATTCCATAAAGTTGCGGCGGCATTCTTTACGTCCAATTATAATACACTGGGCCGCAAGAAATCCGGGTCGCTTTTAAAAAGTGTGATAGTTTCTTAAATACACAAAACTAATCCGTATGACTACAGTTTGTCATAGATGACTGACATTACATAAAATAAAATACATAACAAGTTTGTTAACTCAATAATTTTATTTTAATACTAACAAAATAAACACGTCTTATTTTACAGTACAGTGGAACAAAAATAAACAACACAGTTAACCTGCAAAAATATAACTTTTCTGCGATTTTAATAGCTTGTATGTGCACCACCAGGCCGTACCACTTCATTAAGACGATGTAGCATGCTGTAAACCAAATTTTTAATACGGTTTTGGTATATGTTTGAGCATTTTTAAATAAAGGATCTGCTACCGGACATTCCCTGGTCTTCGTCTTCTGATGTTCATCATGTCTCTTGAAAGCACTGGAGTACTCTTTGGACCGTGGATAAAGATGTACCTACTTATCTAGCATTACTCCGCTGACTCCTTCTTGTACAATTTTCAGGTTCATTCTTCAGGAGATAATGACATGTTGGTGCACAACACAGCGTTTGAAAGCAAAACTAAAATATATATCTTTTACAAAAATTCAAAATTTCATATTTTCAAAATTCAAGATTTCTTTTTTTGTAAGCTATAGCATGTTCAAATGAAACCTTTTTTGACTTATCTGCCTATAATACGTGATTTATACATGTATTTGTGGATCTGTGCGCATAAATTTGGGAGATATCGCGGTTTTTTACGACCCGTTATTTTTGCAGCCCAGTTTATTTAGAATTCTTGGCATTATTTATGTTCAATCATAATATTTAGAATTCTCGGCATTCTTTACGTTCATTCATAATTCTTGGCATTCCATACGTCCAATCAGAATATTTAGAATTATCGAAATTTTTTAGGTCCAACATAATAGTTAGAATTCTTGGCATTCTTTACGTCCAATCATAATTCTCGGCATTCTTTGCGTCCAATCGTATTATTTAGAATTCTTGGCATTCTTTACATTCAATCATAATATTTAGAATTCTTGGCATTCTTTACTTTTAATCGTAATTTTTAGAATTATTTGCATTCTTTAAATCGGATCATAATTCTTGGCATTCTTTACGTACTCAGCCGGCAGTTCATTACAATTCTTTGTATGTAGTTAGCTCTAACTCGACCCACGGGAACTACTTTTTATTATCCGGATCAAGGTGCCCTTTGTCTTTTTTCTAGTGTCGAGTGACCTTTTTGTATTATTTTACAAAAAATCTCTTCAAAGTAGTTAAAGCTGACTTAACACATTGACTGTGGTGGGAATACTGGACGCTTATATTTCAGAGCAGTTGCTACATTTGAGTAGTGACCAGACGAAACTTTAGCAGATGTTTCTGTCAGTAGGACAAGACATTTTCATTTAGAGAAGCTGAGTGATCGACTGGTGCGTAGCGTGTCAGGGGTGCGGTTTCCGCACGAAATAGATATATATTACTGGAACAACTGGGCTCCGAGTGCACACCTATTATTTCCGTCGTCTTTTGACCAGAGGGCTGGGCTATTTTTGGAAAGAATCAGCATCGCAATACAACGTAGCAATGCTGCTAGCCTTTTGGGCACGTTTACTGTTGACAGCGAAGCGGGTGAATTTTTTTATGCCCTCCAATTATTTCCATTCCTACTTTATAGTACATAATATTATTTTAAAACTTTTTAAATTATGTAAATATAATAAAATGTCGAATCTATTGAGAAGATGTAAAAAAAACATTAGAACAAATATATCGTTGTACCAGGTCTGGCTGTATGTGATTTTAAGTGATTGTAATCGCAATCACGAGGCCAGAAGTAATTGCTAGTGTGTGGCAATATAAAAAAAAAACATTCCTTTTTTATGGTTTTAAAAACACAAATTTTGACGAAAACGTTAAAAAAACTCTACACTCACAGTTCACGTTAAAGTTAAATTAAAAACGACGTCTGCATTTCGAAAAGTTAACCTTTAGACAAAATTTATCTGAGGCACAGGCGAGACATGACAAGTTTAAGGTTCGTGACGAAGAGATCTCCTCCTCATAATGAGATGTAACTCGACTCGCTAACGATCAGGCTGCACTAAAGTTCAAAGTTTCAAACTTCGGCTGCCGCAGAAGTTGGAAACTTTTATCAATCTTTTGTTAAATATTCAAGCTATTATGTATAAAATGTAAAACTGAAAAATGTCAAGCGATTTTAATATATGTAGGAACACGCATTATTATTAGTTAAAATTAAATTATTTGTATATAAAAATACAAAAAATATTATCACAATTACTTAATAAAATAAAAATATAAAAAAAAACTTTTTATTTAACACACTAATAAAATAAATAAAAGCGAAGCAACCTGTATATTGAAATTTCTTTCGGATCGGTTTTATGTGGGTACTAGAAAAATTATTTAATTTTACTTATACCTTTATTTTTAATTTACTCTTTTAACTCTGTTTTACTATTATTTTTTTTGTTTTGTCATAGTATAGTTCTTTGTGTAGTTACCTTATTTGGTTATATTATGAATAAGGGAAAAAAAATGGTGTGGGTACATTAATAAATATGTTATGCTGTCTTAATTATGAGTAGATATAGCGAATGTGAATATCAATACAAACCATTTCTGGTTTAATGGTACAAAAACAAACCTGTACTGAGTAAATACAAAAAAAAAAATATATAAACATACTAGCTGACCCGGCGAACTTTGTTCCGCCATAAAGGCAACAATATAACATGATCTTATTTTTTACTTTTTAAATTAGGATAATTAGGGTAGCACAAAAGTGTAGGAGAAGTCGAAACAATGAAGCTCGTCATCATCATCAACCTTTTTTATCGTCCCCCTGCTGGGCATAGCTCTCCTCTCATAAGGAGAAGAATTGAGCGTAATCACCACGCTTGCTCAATGCGGGTTGGCGATTTCAGACTTAAGGTCCAGGTTTCCTTAAGATGTTTTCCTTCACCTTGTAATCGGCTTGTAACATTTCATCATTAAATCACAATAAATAGATAGAAGAAATTTCATTTTCTCTACTTTGAGTAGGTGCAAGGTACCAGGGTAGCACAAAACTGTAGAAGTCGAAACAATGAAGCTCATTCATTCCCACGGGAACGGGATAAAAAGTATCCTATGTCCTTCTCCCAGTTCTTAGCTACCTCTTCCTACCAATTTTCAACAAAATCGGTTCAGCCATTCTTGAAAAATATGTTGTATAATAATTATAGATAATACATGGAAGAAGTTTTATTTTGCCTACTTTGTGGAGGTGCTAGGTACCAGGGTAGCACAAAATTGTTTGAGAAGTAGAAATAACGTTACCGAGATCACATGCTTTTTCAAGCAATCGGCGCCATCAGCCGGGCTGATTTGTGAATCTAAACCATCCACGGCACCACTCAAACGCATACAGAAAAATTCATTTAAATCGGTCAAGCCGTTTAGGAGGAGTTCAATGACATACACACGTACAGCAGAATTATATATATAAAGATTTACACAATGAAAAAACAGTAAAATGCCGAGAGCACAGTGGAGAGTCAAAAGTTAATGAATTATAGCCGAGAAATTTTGATGTTGTTATAATATCTTAACTAGAAGACCAGATAAAGTATAGAGCTAAAAACTTTCCCTTCAGGTACAGGAAGTTAGCCGCTATTTGCTAGCAAGCTATTTGCATTTCATGCATCTCGAAAGAGACTGCGTAATGTGTCACCGACTGCCACCAAAGTTGCCCTTTCTCAATCACTACTTTTACTGCTCATGCCTATGCTTGAAAATGTGGTTTATATTCGGTTTGCGCAAATATCCCTGTTTCTTCGACTTTTCCATCTCGGCCGGTCGTTTGTGGAATAATTTTCCATCCCGGCCGGTCGTTTGTGGGAAAAAAATTCCACACCGTTTGGTCGTTTGTGGAATACATTAACAGTTCAAACAGAACGAAAATTGTGATACTAAATAGTCAAGTAACTGCGACCAACCGGGACGTAGTGCTCGCAGTTGGTTACAAGTTTACAAGTCTTAATCTAGGTAATCTAGCCCGTTGGTCGAGGTAGAATATATACTAAAATTTAATTAAACGTTATTCAAAATAATACGTTAAGTACATTGGAAGCAGTTTGGCACAGATCGTAATTTAGATAAAAGAAGATATATTATAAACCAACAATGATGGATGTTCACGATCATACGATGACAAAGACATAACATTCAGAGATTTCTAACCTTTCAGACAGACGGGTATCAGATTGTGTTCACCTCTCTTTATAGCCGGAGTTCGGTATTCGCGAGTGGATGCTTATCATTCACTGCACCCCACACGAATCAGCACGAATGTCCATTAGTATAATGGTGGCACGGAGATTTACTCTAGAGTGGTGCTCGTGAAATACTGTGGTGACAACTCGGGCCTGTCTGTTTGATCAACTGACGTCCAAAGTTCGATGCCCGCAGAACATCTTTCATGGAGGTCGCAAGTGATTTTGCATCCTTATCGTTAAAAATCATCACTAACTTAGGTCGCAAAAATATAATATGTACTAGATTTCCGCCCGCGGCTTCGCCCGAGTGGAGTTCGGTTAGATCGCGCTTTTTAGATTTCCCTCGGGAATATCAATTTTTTCCGGGATAAAAGGTAGGGTTTCTCAGGGTCTAAAGATGGTCTGTGCCAAATTTCATCAAAATCGGTTGAGAGGTTTAAGCGGGAAAGCATAACAGACAGACAGAGTTACTTTCGCATTTATATTATAAGTATGGATTACACACAACTTGCCGCTACAGTGACGACAATAAGTTCACAACACCAGTAGAGCTACTGGTACTGGCCCGTAATCATAAAAATATATTACAACTTAAAATAATTCGCGTGCGCCGCTCGCCGCTCGCCGACATATGGCGCTCTCTTTCTTTAATACTACTACCTACTCTCTACCCGCTAATTTAATTTCATTGATCCGTGACCGTAGCAATATCCTTTGCGCTACAATCATTTTATGGGATGCTGCAAGATGTTGTTTTAGAAAATTATAAATAAATAAAAGTGTTTCTTGAAATGATATCGTAAATCGTATATGCGACCCGACGTGACTGCCATCGGCCTGCAGATACGACCTAATACATTACGTATGCTTCTTAAAAAAACAAATTAATAGTAGGTCGCAGCGCAGCATCGTTGGTCGTGTTGTTGGGTTAAACATTGCATCACCTCGCTCAACTGCCGTCTTCCTTCCTATTCACTCAGTTTTTTTTGACTGAATAGGCTTAATAATCTAGTGCGCTTTACCATCAACGATTGCATCACTGCTTACCATCAGGCGGTATTGCAGTCAAGCACTAGTTTATAACTAATAAAAAAAAAAAAGGTATCTCGATTTAAACTTTCTGACTGCACTATGAAGAATCTAAAATGGTATTGTAGTGCAAAAGCTATGTACATTGATGCCCAAGAACTTGTCTTTTGAGGAAAGAACCGCACAGATTGAGCGCAACCTGTTTAGTCAGTACGATTTGTCAGAAATCGTGTAAAATTCAAATAGCAAAAAGGGACCACATACATTACTCGTACGTATCATATAATGTTAGGGTACCCCATGACAAAAACTGACAGAACAAAGGTAAATAAAAATAAATAAGATGACCCTCAACAGTCTCACATTCACAATAAGTATAATCCATATTAATCTATACTAATATATAAAGCTGAAGAGTTTGTTTGTATGTTTGTTTGTTTGTTCGCGCTAATCTCGGGAACTACTGGTCCGACTTTTTTTTTGCGTTGGATAGTGCATTAATCCAGGAAGGCTTTAGGCTATATAACATCACGCTGTGACCAAGAGGAGCGGAGCATTACTAACTCCACGCGAACGAAGTCGCTGGCGGCAGCTAGTATTATAAATCCGAAAGTATCTCTGTCTGTCTGTCTGTCTGTCTGTCTGACTGGCTTTCACGCCAAAACTACTAAACCGATTGTAATGAAATTTGGTACACAGATAGTCTAGAGCCTGAACAAGGACCTAGGCTATAAAACATCCCGCTATGACCAATAGGAGCAGAGCAGGAACAAAAAATGTTGCGAAAGCGGGAGCAAACGCGGACGTAAATATTGCTCCCATTATTTTAACAGGCGCTTATTTTATATCAACTGAGCTCTTTCGGTTCGAAACTTACGCGGGTGAAACCGGGGTACAGCTAGTAATAAAATACTTACAAAGTAAGCAAATATCTTTGAATAAAAATAAGGACAGGTTTGTTGAACTGTAACGTTAATGCAGCATGTCGACCATACAAGTAGCAAGAAGTGGTTCAACGCACAATCAAATGAAACCCTGCACGTCAATCGGGTGCCACATGTGCTTGCAATCATCGCTAACTCTTGCTGCAATTACTAGGCAGGCTCCATACAAGTTTAGATTTACTATTTTATACAAAGTTCATATGAGTTCTTTGACATAAGCGTTGACAACAACCGAGTGTCACTATTATAATCATCATCATTTCAGAGGCCCAACGTCTCCTGCTGGTAAGCAGCGTCCCCAAGCGTCGCCTTATGTATGGCCCGGTCTTGTGTTTCATCCCACCGTTGTTATAAAAGACGTTGCTGAACCTCATTTTGTTTGTGATTTTCTTCTTTTCCCAACAATGAAAAAGATAATGGATGATATACACCTACAATATAAATTCGCAACAACTGAAAAGTTCAAGGTTCAAATCAAGTTATCCTTCGACTGTTACTGCTAACAGTTCCAGCGGTGGACTCATTGTCTTTATCGTCTGACAGTAACCGTAACACTATAAAAATACCAAATCAATTAAGTTAGTTTGCTTGTTAAATAAAAATAATAGTCCGTTTCACCTCCGCCCGCGATACGGATTGTTAATTTGTAGGGTGACCTTCAGACAAATGGAGGGATATGGAAGGTGATGTTACTTGACATCGGTGCTGACGTCATCGGCTGTCATGTAATGTCAAATAAGTTTCATAACATAACTCGTGCTTAATTACGTGCGCCGCGAAGTTATGTACACGTACCTACACGTACTTCAAAGTTACCGTTACTGCTCTCGGATTAGCTTATCTATTATTACTTAGTTCCCAGTTAATTAATATTTTTGTATTTGAAAAGGGTAAGCGCAGAGTAATTCGCGCGGTGAGACTATGTATCTATTACTAATTAACAACATAACTCTGGAATACACGTAAAGCATATTGATTTCATTCACAGAACAGCTAAATTAATAGAGCACCATTTTTTTTTCTAAACCTGTACTTTCCCTTCACCAAGTACATACGGCAGCACGTCAAGTTACCCCACAATTACCTTGAATTCGTTGTGAGTACCGTTAGTAAGAATGGTGAAAAGCGAAAGAGGTATATAGCAACAGCACACCCTATGCGCGTTGTGGTGTAGTTTTAGTCTATACTATGCGATATGACACGGAGTGGCAAGTAAAATCGAATCGAAATAATGTAAAGTCTTGAGTGTCTTCAAGGCTACAGTGAATAGGCTCTTAATAAACTAGCACGCTTTACCATCAACGATCGCATCACTGCTTTCCATCAGGCGGCATAATAGCTATGAACGCTATAATCAATTTGTTTGATTATAGCATTCATAGATAGATATTCTTAAAATAATCTTTTACGTAATCCTTCATTTTACTTACTTTTATATAACTTACAATGTTAGTGTGTCTCTTTGACAGATTGAGCTGAATTTTTTCCATAAAATTGTTTCTATTTCCTGACAGAAAATTACTTACAACTAATAGTTTTATAAGTTTGTAAATATTATCTGTAATTTATATTTTAACGTAATAAGTAGGTATTATCTACTCTTATCACATTAAAACAGGAAGGTAGGTTTACCCATACCCGCGTTACACGATTAATTAGCGAAATTTCACGATATTGATGAATATTGTTGTGTAGATAAGGAATATTATTTAGTATCCATTGTGAGAAAAAGATATATTTTTTCAATTTTCGGTTTCGGATTTTGTCACCTCCTTACTTGTAGGTTTGAAGGTCATGTAACCCCTTACCTCATCTCTCCATGACCCCATCTCTTCTTGTAAAAACGCTAATTTTACTAATTGTTTTAGTTATTTCCGTACAAAAAGCCAGATGCCAAACGAAATGTTGTTGAACACGTTCTTAACGTAGCGTTATGTGGCCTACGCAATACACTTTGTTAAACGTAGCGTTGTGTAACCTAAGCAATAAACTCTGATAAAGCAAGATTTTAGTTTTAATATGATGAAAACCTTTACATGGTCTTATGAAACCAAGATCTATTTTTGGAAATGTGGTGTAAAAGTTAATATACAGTATGTTAACTAACAGAGGGCGTTCCAGTTAACCCGAAATAGTATAGCATACATACATGCTAAAAAAAATATTTCCATTCGAAAACAAAATGTTTTAAAATTTTTTCCAATAAGAAAATATTCAATAAAAATTTTAAATTGACATGTAAAAGAAACACACTGTACACGCGAACATGAAAGACGGCAACGTCGCAATTTATTTATACATGACGACTACTATTTTGATTTAAAACAGGAGGTTTCAAATTTATTTCCAATTAGAATTTTTTTTTATCCGGATTTTTTTATGCTTATTTTTCTATGCTGATATTTTTATTTTAATCTATTAATGATATATATTAACGTTTAAGTTTAAGGGAACGCCCTCTGTTATTTAACATACTGTATGTTTTCCTTCAGCGTTTTTATAAGCAGTGGTGATGAAATTAGTAACAGAAATTAAAGCGCCTGATGGGGTTCGAAACTACGTCCTACAGCTTGTAAGTCGCCGCCGATAGTACAATGCCACCCCTCTCCTCCTGTCTCTTTCTCTTATGACTACTAAGGTCCATCTGTGAGGCGTCTCTGTTAATTTTAACACATCTAAGAAACTTCAAATCATCCGCATACATATAAATGTTAGAGTACCACAGACAGTTGGGAATGTCGTTGATATAATAGTTGAATTATATTGGACCCAGATGAGAGCCCAGTGAGACTCCAGGTGGGATATTATATAAGTTAGATTGATGAACGTTACCACAGCAAAAGAGATCTGCCTCTTGTATGAAAACACCCAAAGTGATAGTGTGGTAACTAGTCATTTAATCAACGGATAATTAAATTCGTGCGTAGAATATTATTAACGTCTTTGTATGGAAAATTGTCTAAAAGTTTAAAATATTCCTCCAGTAAAATTATCTGGCTAAATAAAATTCAGCCTTAAATTGAAAAAGAAACATAAGATCATATAGGTAATTTTGTTTATATAAGTACATATACATGCAAATACATGTTACCTATTCTGAATTTGCTGAGGCGCCAAAATTTATTTTTAATAAGACTCGACCTCGGTCTTAATCTTGATCTCGGCATTCTCGGCAACAAATTGGACCGGAAAATTTGTCTCGCTTCTCAGCTAATTACAGCCGAGATTTCCCGTAAGAACTAGCTTTCTTAGAGAGCAAGACTGCAAAGAAATGCATATATTTTTGAGTATTGGTTTTCGTCACCTTATAAGCTGCTTAGGGCGGCAAATAAGTTGTTATCTGCGCCGTCTACTAGCGTAGCGAGTGTATAACTGTTTAGCAAAGCTGGACAATAGTATGATGAGAGGCGACACTATTTGAAGGGTGAAAACGCGAATTTTTATTTTCGAGTTGTAATTTAATGAATATTAAGTAGTTTTAGTACTGTACAAAAAAATTAACAACATTAAATTTTTTTTTGATTCTCGTTTCGGCTCTCGGTCTCGGCTGACATATTATTGTAATGTCGGTCTCGGTCTCGGTCGAGAACGAATAAACCGCATCTCGGTCGAGCCTTAATTTTTTATAATACAGTAAATATTTTATAAAAGAACAGGACAGTTCACACAGAACGAAATGCTAAAACTAACTTAATAAATCAACGAACGATTTGATGAATCACATTCGATTAATTTCGAAGAGACATAATAATTGGCTCCTAATTATTGACATGTCCAACCACTGGATAATTTTAGATACGTTGAAAAATCCACCAATCTAACATATATATTTTCTTCCTAATGCTCTATCGCGTATCATAGTTATACTTTTATAATATATATAAGGCGAAGACAGAAAAAGCTATAGATTACTGCAAAGCGTGTCGCAGAACGAGACAAAACAAAAGAATGTACATATATCACATATATAGGGTCAACGCGTATGTGTCAATGTGTATAAAAGTGACGCGGAAAAATCGATTATAATCATCAGTACCTACCTATTGCACGTGATGTGATAAGGAATAGGACACATTAATAAACTAAAATAAATTATGTAAAGAGCAGGAGATGATGATGACGTGAATCTAAATACAATTTCTCAGATAATAATAATTCTAAACGTTTATTTTTTCCACCACATAATTAAACATAAGTTTAACACAAAATTAAGTATACAAGATTGCAATATTTTTTTTGAATAATAATAATAATGTAGTGGAAACTGGAGCCTGTACTAGGACAACCTGTGTTACAGGTCTTCAGGCCTCCTGACTACACGGTCGTGTCACAACTAATACAAATGTATACTAACAGATGACAAAGATTATAGGATGAAAAAAAATTTACAAAAAAAATGCAAAAAGGAAAACAAAAAGTAAATAATTATGTAATTTAAAAGATTAGACAGCAAATTAGGGTATGTTCGTGTCGATGGCTGAGTGTGGGTGTGGATGTGTGAGTGTGGCTGTAGTTATGAAGTCAATTTCTTAAATGATTGTAGTTTCTGGATTTGTGGATATTTAATACGTAAAGTTTATTTTCGATTACCTTTTATTGATTTTACACGTTCTATAAATAAAACAAGCTTCATGTGAATGTTCCTAATTTTTTGCTTGGGTTCAAATGTTTTTGTTGCCTGATGGGTTTGATGTTCAAAATACATAGTATATGGATATTGCATTAATATTTTTTTTTGTTTTATTAAATTATAAACTAGCGCTTGACCGCAATCCCGCCTGATGGTAAGCAGTGACGCAGTCGTTGATGTTAAAGCGCACTAGTCATTCCGAAAAAGCCAAAGTGCCCGGGCTTATATATCTTATGGTTTCCAATAAAACGTTGTCTTTAAAATAATTGTTCGGAAGTACGGACGATAGCAGTTTCATGCTACCCCAAATTGCCAAATCTTTCCAATCAACCTTAAGCCGTAATACTTTAGAGATAAAGTTGAACATCTAGGAAATAAATCTGACAGATTGCTACTGCCACCGTTTACAAGTTGTTAAAATCTATCCGCCCTTCAGCTACAACCCGTTTCCAACGTCATCATCATCGTTACGAAAACTGTGACAAGCCGTTATCTTAAATTTAAATAATAAACTAGCAGTAACCCGCCCTTCTACCCGTATGTGTCTCGGTTTTGTGACAATCTATACTAATATATAAAGCTGAAGAGTTTGTTTGTTCGCGCTAATCTCGGGAACTACTGGTCCGATTTGAAAAATTCTTTTTGCGTTGGATAGCCCATTAATCCAGGAAGGCTTTTGGCTATATAACATCACGCTGCGGCCAATAGGAGCAGAGCATAACTAACTTCATGCGGACGAAGTTGCTGGCGGCCGCTAGTATTACGATAAAGATTACCGAAGTGCCAAATTTCATCCAGACCAACATCCATTCCAACCAACCATTTTATTATTTTTTAACGCTTTTACAAAGCGTTAAAAAAGTTGGCAAGACCAAAATTATTACATTAGAATTCCATAATTGTTACTTTTGTGTTTTTATCGATGACTTTACGTGTAGGATAATATTATACACAACACAGCAAAATGATAAAACGTGCTAAACTTACGAATGAGCGCAAGTCCCAATCCCGCCTACCCACTACCCACTCTCCAAAATGCATGCTATATAACACCGGCAGGCTGGCTACTCTTCGTTTGTGCTTTAAAGACCGTTTTGAAGGAATTCTGGGTCACCCATTAGCTTCTCCAAACGCCTACCACCGAATCCAAAGTTGCCAGGTGGCGTTTCGCAGCACCAGGCCAAATGTGGCTACAGTACTCCATACACGAACGGACGTGTGCTTTGTTTTACATTAGCTGTCCTGGTGTGAAATATCGCCGGACCTTTGCAATAACGCCAAGTTTTCTGGCAGCCATCTCGGCTTTGGACTCAATGATGTGAAATCTCTACTCCCAAAAGATGAAGGTGATTGGTGTAATCCAAGGGGTACATTCCGAAAAGGCCAAAGTGAACAGGCGTCTTTTAGCGGTGAATAGACACGCTTGTGTTTTAGCGGCATTGAATGCTACAAGATTGGCTTTCTCCAATCAGAGACAGTCTCTAGTGCAACATTCGCAAGCTCTACCATAGCCTTTTTTCGGACTCTCCAAGGATACATTCTAAAAAGTAGGAGCCAAGGTGATCGGGCTTCTTCTTATTTTTGTTTTCGTTATACTATCACTTTTACAACTTATAACGGTAACACAGAACAACATACTCGGGTGTATCTAAATACACCCTGCTGAGCTTGCGCCCGTATATTTTAGATACAATTTCTTAATATGTCTTGACCTGACCTTTCGTAGCGCACGGCTTCGGAATGACTTCCGAAAATAAACACCATTTAGACAAAGACCTGTGGTTTAGGGTTGCTTTAGCTTCAACTGGCCTTAAATCAATGCTCCGTAAACAATTTGTGGAAAATTTGATATGGTACTTACTGCTCAGAAGTGTCTTGTTAGCTGAAAAATAACGAGGCTTCTAAATTGTAGATTATGAGATTGTGACTTTGCAGGAATTACGAGTAGTCTGATTACTGGAAATATTCAGTGTTCCTTTAGATGTAGAACCGTATTTTTTTTGTCTTCTTTCTGTGTTGATATTAGTGAACTGTTGTTTGAAGCGAGACATCTGCTACCTTCCCCTGTCAACACCACCAAGACCACAGCTTTACAAACTGACTCCAACTTACTGAGAACAACTTGAAATATGAATATTTCATGATCGGCTGCCGCCCGCGCCCGTGCCGCTCTCGCTGTATGCTAATTGACACTTTGATACAAAGGTGTTAGTGTTCTGTACACTTCTTTGGCAGCAAAGTGGCTGATGTTTTAGAAACAGTTGTGACTTGTTTGTTGTTCTTAAGTTTGCGCTTACTGTTGCTTAATGGTGAACGGTTACATCTTTACACTAGACATTTACGTAAGTTTCAACCTAGTATGTTGTTTACTAAATGAATGAATTGAATCCCTGCGTGGTTTGATCAAACTTGGTTAATCAAATATACTTACCCCAGGATTTGCACTAGCCCCTGTAGAGCGACTAATGCTTCTTCTATTCTTTTCTGTGCTATATTATGTTTGATGTTGCTGTTTTCAATATCATTACCAGAGTTCTCACAGCTATCCATTTCCGGATGTCAGTAGCAGTAATCTTGATCTTGGTTTTTTATCTTCCACCCTATCCAACCAAAAGATGATATCATTGTAAAAGTATTTCATGCTACCGTTATTATAAGTTACCGTTCCATGTGTAGACAGACAGGTCAGCCGACCTTCTTGGATTTGGCCTCGTCCTGTTTTGCTACATGTAGTTGACGTGGTACACGGCGCCTGTAAACACCACTACGATCTGGACGAAGCATTTCGCCTCGTCTTTTATACAGCGTACATCTAAGGACTGGACTATTACGGCTACGGCGTCTTTCCGTCTGACTACAATTTAAGTATCTTCGAGGCTAGAGTGAATAGGCTCTTAATAAACTAGTGCGCTTTACCATCAACGATTGCATCACTACTTACCATCAGGCGGGATCACGATCATGCACTAGTTTATAATATTTAAAAAAATACGTGCAAAGCTTTTCCGTCTAAGATTTCATCCATTTTCCTTTCAAAATAAAAATTAAATTTGTTTATTTCAAATTAACCATCCGTTGGTGCTTTTGAATAGTCAATGTCGGTCAGTCCAAGAAAAGTGAAGCTAAATTGCACGTTCCAAAGCGTGAACGAGAAAAAGAACGTGCAAGAAACTCCATGGATACTCTTTTAAACTCTTTCTCTTTGCCATAGCTATTCCTAGAGTGGTTTATCAGGTCTCTCCTGATGACTCACTCAGATTTAGATTTTTAAGTAGGTATACATAGTTCTGATTAATTTGCTGAATACTTTTGGTGTTTCTTATTACGTTTTAGCTACGTTTTTTAAATATTTAATTATCAGTATGCTAATTTCATTAAGGGATACGTATGTTGTTTTCTGTCTAGCTATAGGATCCCTAATTCGTATTTTTGTGTTGCCTTTAATATGCCGTATCATATTAAAGCCCTTCTAGGTCTTCTATAATGAAGATAAAGTCATTAGCAACTGATAGCACCCGAGGGAGTGAGATTCATGATCCTGGTGAAGATTTATTATTTGGGTTTCCTCCTCGAGGAATCTAAGGTCTTCGTCCATGAAAAGTGCAAACAGGCGAGTTGTTTCGCCTTTTCTTTAATATAAAAACGCTTTGCTGGCCTCATCATTTGATGCATGTTCGTTTAATCATGCATAGCTTTGTTATCCAATTAATTAGTGATCTTTTGGTTCGTTGTAATATATCGTTAGCATTCGTTGTATCTCTCTTAATACACTGAGGTTGATGTTGTCAAAGCGGTTTCATTCTATTTTGTACATAAATTATTTTATCTAGACGCCTGTCTAAGTGTCAGACTGTTTTATATGTAAATAAGGGGTCATCTGTTGATCTATTGTTTAAAAAGGCCGCTTGTTAGCTGTCAAATTCCGTTATTATATCTTCTAGATGTTTTACTACGTATGAAGCGTAAATCCTGTAACTCGTAATTAATTATTAAACTCGTCATATTCCTCGCAATAGACACCAGTTTTATGAAGACATAAAACTGGAATCTATTTCTATAGTATCTAATTAGGTTTTACGTATTACGTGTTGTTTTATGTTAAGCAATATATGCAATATACATTATGTAATAAAAACGCTGTTGTTCCCTATAAAGGTTTAAGTTTAGAAAGAAACGTTTTAATATCGATATATGTACTCATGAGCAAGTCATTTATAAAAAAATCCAAATAGTAATTAAGCTAAATATTTAATTACTAATATTTGTAATGTATGACCAATTTCTTACTTTTAAGACGCGAATCGTTTCGTACCGTAGCGGTGTCAATAACGTAAGGGTGGCTACCGGTAGATGATGGAGCGGTGATGGCGGAATCAACACTTAGGTACTTGTAAAATCAGGTAGGTATTATAAACATTTTTTTGCCTGGCTGTGCCTCTCGGTGCCTGTTCACGGTACCGGTACGTATCCATATTGCTCGCTATGCTCACACAACCCACCCCCACCAACAACACACCACAACACACCCGCTGTTTGTTTGAACGCGTTAATCTCAGGAACTACTGGTCTGATTTGAAGAATTATTTCGCGTTGCAGCCTATTCATCCAGGAAGGCTTTACGCTATATAACATCCCGCTATGACCAATAGGAGCAGAGCAGTAACAAAAAGTGTTGCGAAAATGGGAGCTAAAGCAGACGTACATATTGATTCCATTATTTTAACAGGCGCTTATTTTATATCAACTGAGCTCTTTTTAATTTTTTTCGGAACGGGACGAACAGCGCACTCAGTTACCATTGAACTTAGCTCATGAGGAAATGCCGATATGCAACGTTAATAAAAGCAGTGAGCGCGAACGAATGTTACAGCAGTGTAAGTTGTTAGTTTGGGATGAATGTGATGATATTCCACAAAAGGGCAATTGAAGCACTAGGTCGCACAATGGGGGACATCAAAGGTAACCAAGATATCATGGGAGGGATGGTGGTACTTTTAGCTAGTGACTTCAGAGAGACCCTTCCGGTGATTACGGTTAGATGAAATAAATGCCTCTTTGAAAGCATCTGCATTATGGGTTCGCGTGAAAAAGTATTGTCTCACCACGAATATGCGAGGGCAACTTCATCACGATTCTCAAGCCGGGTATATGAAATATGCAGATACTCTTTTGAAAATCGGAGCAGATCGCATGCCAACTGACAGTAACGGTATGATTAGAGTGAGCCGTGAGTCAAATTGGATAGCTCAGATGACCTATTAAATAATTCTATCCGAATCTTCAAACAAATATGGCCAACCGAGAACGGCTATGCGAAAGGGCAATTTTGGCGCCGACTAATGAAATAGATCCATACTAATATTATAGATGCGAAAGTAACTCTGTCTGTCTGTCTGTCGGTCTGTCTGTCTGTCTGTTACGCTTTCCCGCTTAAACCTCTAAACCGATTTTGATGAAATTTGGCACAGACAATCTTTAGACCCTGAGAAAGAACATAGGCTACCTTTTATCCCGGAAAAAATTGATGTTCCCGAGGGAAATCTAAAAAGCGCGATATAACCGAACTCCATGCGGGCGAAGCCGCGGGCGGAAAGCTAGTAGTAAAATAAATGAACAAATCATGTTAAACGTTCAGGGAAATGTTATCGAATACCTCTCAGTGGACAATATTACGGACACTGAACAAGTTACATCATACCCTATAGAATTTCTCAACTCTTTAGAATTATCAGGAGTGCCATCCCATAAGTTGATACTAAAAGTCAGTGTACCAGTCCTATTAATGAGGAATCTTGACACTCCAAAGCTGTGTAATGGTACTCGGTTACAAATAACACATTTGGGTCACAACATTGTAAAGGCTACAATCATGGCTGGAATGGCAAAAGGACAAAATGTCTTGATTCCCCGTATTTCCATCATCCCGACTGATTTTCCTTTTCAATTTAAAAGAGTACAGTTCCTTCTGAAAGCAGCATTTGCTATAACAATAACAAAGGCAATAGGCGCTTAAAGTTGCTGAAGTTCATTTAGAAACAACATGTTTTTCTCATGGGCAACTCTATGTGGCATGCTCACGTGTATCAAATCCAGAATATCTTTATGTTTTGGCAAAAGACAGCAAAACAAAAAAGTTGTTTATAAAACGGTACTTTTATGTGGTCATATTTTATCACGCGTAATAATTTTTAACCCTTATTTCAATATCCTAAGCATATCCAAAACACCGACAAACGCAAAATAATTAGAAGTATGATATTTGATCTATCTTTCCTTTGCTAAACCATGTAAAATTAACGTTGCTATAGACCAGTATCTTTATAATCCTACTAATAATATAAACGCGAAAATGTGTGAGGATGTTTGAAACCTTCCAGTAATGTAGGCATTTATCTTGGCATTCCCCCGGAAACGGGAACCACCGCGCGATGTAAACTGCAGTCCACGCAGACGAAGTCGCGGGCAACAGCTAGTACTCTATAAAATTAAACCAGATTATTTGATTTCCTTGGTAATTTAAATTTAAATCATAACGATAGTGTCACCGCATACGGCATGGGTTAATAACTTTCCACATCACTTGCCAATATCACGATAAATCTTTTCCGTAATTCTGCGCCTATTATTATAGTTACCTACCGCAGGCGGTGTTCTTTGTCGGCGCCAACTGACGTAATAAACAGCATAAAAATAGATATAACAAAACTTACCAAAAAAGGCTTTGTAATGTGGCCACAATATCTCCCAAAGTACCATCAGTATCACAAATATAACAAAAAAAAAAACTACGTTTAATTTATAACATGGAGTGCGTTAATTAAGGGATATATTGTATTTGTATTGGCTCCTAAGCCAATGACTTAGATAGAAGAAATATTTGCCGGCCACTGGCTGTAACGTAAAGCTCTCGGGGAGTCTGTAGCAATAAGCCCAATTCATAGCTATGCAATTCATAGTAATATTAGGTCGCTTCATTGTTTGGTTTAAAAGACTCTCTATATAAAAAGTGTGACGTGGTGATCTGTCGTTGAGTGTCTGGTTACTTGATTTTAATATTAGGTACAAAATTAGTATGAAACATGAGACAGAAGAAATAAAATAGTATTGTACAGTGTACACCTAAATTAAAACACAGAAAACGTTCTAGTTGTAGTTCCTCTTCGTCGGTACACACGAATGGACCAAATAAACACAATTTTCGTTATTTGGAAACTGCGACAAAAACGAAAGGCATTCAGTCCTAAAGTGACACAGCAAGTGATAGTCGTCGATGTGTGTATCTGTCTGTGTGGCGGCGACAATTTCCTGTAATTAACGAGATTGCATTGCGAGATTAGATGCGGAATGAGATGCAGTCGCTGTGCTTACTGCTTTGTGAGGTCCAGGGGAAATTCTATTTAATGTTTCTGAGTGGCCGGTACCCATTTATGTTAACCTCTTTAACCGTTTTAATTTGTGACTGTTTAATATGAAAACCTAGTTCGATTTATTTAGGGTATTAAGATGGTAGAATTAATTTCAACATTTTCAAGATCAGTTATTTCCGTAATACAGATATGTACCTACGTAGGTAGGTTTATATGCACGCCACAAACGCTACACTGTCAAATGTGGTATTTTTGCGGGTTATATATATTGTTCAGTTGCTCGTATAAAAGTGAGATTCAACTCTGACATCTAAATTTCTTTCAAATATTCGCCCTGTAGGTAGTGGTTTTCCACTACTCTACGCAATCTACTTAGGTAATAAAAATTAATCATTTTCTGACGGACAACGTACAGTCTCACCTCTGGGTTTACAAAAACTTTCATATACAGAAGTGCGCAGAAATGGCCGTCGCGTCGTAAGAAAACACTTTCAAAACTTCATCCCATACAGGAGCTAAACAGGGGATGAAAGCTTAAACGGAAGCTCGTCAGTATTCGCTTAAATTATTATATACGCTCTTAAATAAATCTTCTTCTCTTCAACTTTTTTCTTCTGAGTCAACTTCACGTCTGAGAAGTCACACAATACAACAGAACGGCAACACAAATAGAACCAAAACTATTTTAATGTCATACGGTACCCAACAATTATGGCAATCAACAGAAATATTCAGCAATAATGCCTACTCTGTGCAACCTGACACTGCGCTATTTGCTCCACAGCATTCCCAAAACATCATTATCGTGTAAACAAGGCATCGTATATCAGATAAACAAAACATTGAATGTTGGGTTGTATTCACGTAATGGGTCATTCAACAGAGCATCGAATATAATACGTCACTCTCCTATGATGCAACACTTTCGGTTCTCACACTGTTATCACGTCTTTACAATTACATAAGTATTGTTTCTCGTGAGCGCTCGCATGTTGGCACTTTCCAAGTTTGCCAATTTTTTTTTGTCGTTCACTCGCTGGCACATAAAAGTACAGTCAAATGAAAATAAATAAGCTATAGCCCGAGCCTTTGCTCGCGTAAAATGTGGAAGTGTTTTACGACTCATTTTGCAGAGCAATCATCTTCATTAAGTTTATTATTTTATTTTGTTATTTTTTTTTTATCCTGCGTAGGTATATTATTTGTAATATGAATGCTTAATTTTGACTACATTAATTATATGTTAATTTTATTTTACGTTTCTAATTTGTACTCATAATATTTATAATTGATTTACACAATTTGTATCGTATTTACACTTAGTTATATACGAATGCTTTGGTATTTTGTAATTGAAAGAGCACACGTAAAAAAGCTTTCCCTGTTGTTAATTGTTTTATTGAATTTGTGTACCCTTTGTTTGGAGATCCCAATAAATGAATAAACTAAAAAGGATAAGTGAAACATATTGGTTTCATTGTGCAGCCGTACGTAAATGCCACAGTCGGTAGAATGCTCGCTGTCAGTTTCGCACAAATAGGAAAATTTCCATATCGCAAAGCCGCTAGCTATCTACTATCTAGTAGCTACAGAGTATTGAAATTCTACACATCGCATCGTGCTGCTACAACCAATAACACAAAGTCACCGATATAACGTTCATATCAGTGCACCAGTTCTATGTATTTTACTATACGGTTCAGGTACTCGTACTGTACTCGTTATCACTTTGTTGCCGTAGATTGAAACAACAACGGAGGGCCACTGATAAAATCGGTGGTAAGGAAGCCGACAACACAGAGACTAATCCAGCTTTACCATCGTCACTATTATCGACTACAATTTTCAAATAGTTGTATCTCCCTTAATTCGTCGTAATTTACGGATCCCCACATTAAAGCAGTGAATTCGAAAATGCAGCAACAATGCTTACTCTATGCAACTTGACATCGCGCTATTCACCGCCTCAGCGTTTCCAAAACATCTTTATCATGTAAACAAAGCATCGAATATTCTTCGTCTTCAGCCTATAGAGGTCCACTGCTGGACAAAGGCTTCCATAAGGCTTTCCACAATAACCTATGTTATGCTTTCCACGACCTTCAGTCCTTGTGCAGTCTTTGTGCTCCGCCCACTGCCACTTAATTTTATTTTTTGAGGAGATCCGCAGAAGAACCAAAGTCATCGAGTATTATATTACTTAACAAAACATTTAATTTTGGCTTGTATTAATATTGTTTCGATACACTCATCGACTTCCATGTAATATACTTTAAAAATCTAGATAGAATAAGTGAATAACATGCCATTAGATCTAGAATATATAGAAGTCATCTTAAGTTTTATAAAAAATAAAAGCTAACCGATATACCATAAAAGGGCCCAACGCGTGATCGGGGGACGCATTTGCAACGCATTATCCCATTCCGCGTATCGTTGTACATATATGTAGGTATATGTACATCCCAATATACGAACAGATGATTTTCTTCGCCAGTTCAAAGAAAACCACGTGAAAAATCCTGTGCTTGAATATCGCAGTAATATAGCGGGTCTGCTTTAAAATACATACGTCACTGTCCTATGATGCGAAACTTTCAATTCTCACATCGAACTATCGTTACGACTTTAGATTTAAGCACTGCAATAATTTAGTTAATTAAATAGTTTAAGTGGAACATGTCGGTTTCATTTTGCATCCCCATCTGCAGCCGTGCGTAATTAAACGACAACAAAGCAATTTATTACAATACTCCTTGCTGGTCGGCCATGTTGCGCCGGCTGTCATAGAGAATACAGACGATCCATTTGAAGGTGACATAAAAGGAAGACATGTTGCTCAAAAAGATCGAAGATCTACCTACAACAGGAGTGATTACAGATAATAACCCTTCCCGTCGGGTTCAGTCGGGTGAAAAGAATACTGATTAATTTTCGTCAGTAACAGGAATAGTGAGAGTGTGATTCAAGTGTGTAGTGTGTTTGCAATGTACATCAGCACATTACACTCTGTGTGTATGTCTGTTTGTTCGCATCACGCATGCGATGTGATGTTGGGGCTCCCGTGGGCCGGACGCTGCTTGTCGTTATTGTGCTGGGCCCTGGTGGCTATGAGCCTGCTCTGCAACTCGCTACCCGTCACCACATGCTATCGGTTCCTGCGAGCGGCGAGCCGCACCAATGGGACGCTTTGACCGTCAACACAAAGGTAAAATCAGATACATAAATCAAGTAAAATACGGTTTTCGACACTACTACGACACTTTAAATCCACCCTCAGTTAATGTACAACTTGATAATGAGGTCGGAAAAAGAACCACGACCGGGAACAATATTTATTTCTTAAGAGATTTATTTAATGTATAAAGTTATGAATTCGAGATTCGAATCATAACACTCGTTACAAAGGATCATTAAAAATAATAAAAAATAAAAATAATAGAAAATAATCTCTATTTCCTACCTGAAGAAAAAAGTTTGACCACAATGGAATCGGAAAGGTCAAGTTTGGACTTAGCATCTGCGTGTATGATACATGACGCGTAAGATTGATTCCATTTGAACTTATCTAATTTGCGTAAGGTCTGGTGTATCAATAATCAGATAGCATTTATAAGGGTTTATGGATTTTAATTTATTGTTTGCAATTCCAACTTTTGACTGGTTGAATGGATTTTGATAATTCTTGTTTATTTGGAAGTTGTTTTGGCTGATGAATTCGGCTGGGCCCACGTGAAATGGGAGCATACAGGAATGGTAATGGTATCAATATTAATACCCGTTAAGTTTTGAATAAATGGACGAATAACTAAATATCTTGCCAACCGATTTCGATGATATTTTGTGATAGAATATATGTACTTTCAGCTTGGTTTCACAACATTTTTTTTTATCAAATTCGCTTCAGTAGTTTGGTTTTTGAAGCAAAATTACGGATAAAAATTCTAATAAACGAAATTCTGTCATTTGTTATTCACAACTCATCATCTGCCTAGCCTGTGCCCAACTAGGTTGATATCGGCCAGTCTGACCGGATGCAGCTAGATACCAGTAATTTGCATGAAGCAAATGCTTTTCACAAGTTAAAATGAAAAATAAAGAGTAAAAAACGGCGTCCCAATAAAAAAAAACACTACAAAGTGAAAAATAACTAATTACAGAAGTCAGTGGTAAAACATGAAAATACCAAACTGAAGACACCGCAGCTATTTGCATGTTTTTTTTTTGTTTTGGCAGGAGTGGGAAATCCTCATGGACGGCCAGACTGCTTCACTAGTGAACCAGCCTGGGCAGTGCCGGAATCTTACCTTCTAAAACCCACTCCTGCCTTTACAGTGTCCCTCTGACATGATCATAGACCTTGGTTTGGCAGTATGTTTTGTTGGCTGCGGTCTCTTCTTGTTGTGTCGTATTGTCGTAACCTCCGGTTCGCATTGTACGCTTTGTAAAATATTTCTTGGTTCGCATTGTAACCCTTTATTAAACGTTTCTAAACTATTTTTATTTCACTATATATGCTGTCTACTAATTTATTTAAAAATAAAGAATTATTATATCTAAATAATCTTTTGTGT
The DNA here is from genome assembly GCA_017933935.1 of Sesamia nonagrioides. Taxonomy (NCBI): domain Eukaryota; kingdom Metazoa; phylum Arthropoda; class Insecta; order Lepidoptera; family Noctuidae; genus Sesamia; species Sesamia nonagrioides. Next base: position 274,358 of record JADWQK010002042.1, on the reverse strand, counting down.
TTGTTGTTGCCAGGTCGAGGCCGAGGGCGGGACTGCGCAGGCGTCGCCGGCCGCGCTGCCGCTATGTCCTGCCGGCCGGCCGGACGCCGACGTGCAGCCTCTGCTCACTGACGGTAAGTCCACTTCACTGTTACCTGAACAGCTACCTCTTGCTATCTTAACATTGATAAAAACGTAAACAGAACGAAACGAGATGTTTCTTTTTGGACCACCACCATGTACACTATTAGATAAAAAGGAAAAAAGTATAGATTTTAATAAAAAATACTACTAAAATAATTTGAATAATAATACAAGTATATATAATTAATTATTTGAAACGTTTTTTAGTGATATAACCCATTTTAAGGTAGCCACGACAATGGTTATGACGTTTGATTGACGACTTTGCCAGTTCTATTTTCCCGTTGTGTTCGTGGGGAGTGTTGATTTGAATTGATTGTTTCGGAGCTTTTAGTGATTGTTTTTGATTTGCGTGCCGTATGTTCAGAACTCATGTTTTGTTTTGTTTCGCAGTCATATGGTAGATAATATAGATACGATAGCCTTAGATACATGACACGTCAATCAAATGTCACTGTCAAAATCTTATTTCGCTTTTTGCTGACCACCATATTTATTAGTATTGCACTCCTTGGCTGAGTTAAATTGAATTTATATAAAAACTAAGCCAAAATATAGGTAACTAGCGGCCGCCGGCGACTTCGTTCGCGTGGAGTTAGTTATGCTCCGCTCCTATTGGTCGTAGCGTGATGTTTTATAATCTAAAGCCTTCCTGGATTAATGGGCTATTCAACGCAAAAAGATTTTTTCAATTCCGACCAGTAGTACCTGAGATCAGCGCGTGCAAACTTGTTTGTTAACAAACAAACTCTTCAGCTTTATATATTAGTATAGATTAATATTTAAAAAAATTCGTTTTCTCCCTTTTTCTCTCTTTCTATCAGGCAGTTAGACTGGTAAAGCAGACCCCAGACTCCAAAGCTGAAAAAGCTGCGGATGCGACTGGGATTAACGATGAGATTAACTGAGATGATGATGATGACAGAAAGCTGACTACAACTGTTGGCTGGTAGCTGTCGACCACACCACACCATCTGTTCGGTTAGAGTTAGACGATTCTCTTTATTAAAATGAGTATCAGGAATTTTGGATTCCGTTCTTCTATTATAGTTTCCGGAAAAGCACTTTGTATCTCGTATATCGTAATAGCTAGACAGTTGACATTTTCACAGATGATGTACTTTTTTTTCTTTTTTTATAATTATAAACTAGCGCTTGACTGCAATCCCGCCTGATGGTAAGCATTGATGCAATCGTCGATGGTAAAGCGCGCTAGTTTATTAAGACCATTCACTTAAAAAACCTTAGTGAATAGCAAGGAAGACGGCAGTTGAGCGAGGTGGTGCAATGTTAGACCCAATAACACGACCAACCATGCTGCGCCAGAGGGAGATTAATGTGGAGATCCTCCACGACCAAACTCCCGGCACAACAACATTTGATGCATACCGCTCAGACCCATCCACCGTACGGCTTCACCAGACATCATGCCGGAACACGACGAATCATTTGGCGGCAAGACTTTGTCTGGTGGGTGGTGCCGGCAGCCGATGTTATGGCCTACCACCGAGAAAATTCAGATTCAAGAAAGATTTCAGTTGTATAACAACAAATACTACTCACAGAAGAATAAACTTTTTTTGTATAGATATAGTAAATATAATCCCTTCGTGAGCTAGTCCGACTCGCACTTGGCTGTATATTAAATAAGACATACCATCAGTTTTAAAGATACCACCACCAGCTACCTACAAGGATGATATACATATATGCATATCGCAAATACCATTCAATAATTAAATATCACTCATTTATCGATACGAATGATTGCTCAAGAACGTTGTAGCGAACCTTAACATGTTATAAACAAGTCAATCACTATACCTACTAGTATAACAGACTGCAGCGGTATTCATTAAAGCTATTCGTTATTTTCTTTCATCCTTCATTGTTAGAGTCTCATACAATCAAAAGTGGATCGAGCGTCGTAGAAAAGAACGCTATTTCTACTAAATTGTTTGTGGAAACTGGACTCTCAATTAATTGAAAAACAAAACCAGTTTTTCAATGAGTCTCGAGAATGCGATGAGAGAAAACTATTGTTAAAATTAATGCTGAAAAGTATTTATTTATAAGCACAAAACTTAACTACAAGTACCATTTTTCTTCTTCTTCTGCCGATAGAGGTCCACTGCTGAACAATGGCCTTTTTTTTCTCCGGGTGGAAAATCCTCATGGATGTCCGCCGCCCTGGGGCGGGCGACGCCGACAGGGTCTGTCACACTCTTACTGTCTAAAAACCACCCGGGTTACACCGGGGGTTGCGAATATATACTGCTTCCGCAACCTACGATTAGTGCTGGCCCGACACCGTGGGCCTCCTTGGGTCAGGGGGGGGGAGTGAGGTGTAGGACTCCACTCGTGACGTCTAAGAGTGGCGCGCGTGAAACACTTCTCGCCGCCACCTTGATTCCTGATGTTTGGGGGGCGACAGATGTCCCCGAGTCTATAGCCTCTGGACCCATTTAGGGGGGCTGGAAGAAGGCGTCGGGCGACGCCCGGTACGCCTGCTGCAGGCCGGGAAAGAGGACGAGATCTCCCTCTCCCTTTCCGCAGCCTCCTGCGAGACAACTGTTTCGCAGAAGGAAACCACCGCATCCCAGGACTCTTTCTGCCGACCATCGACTTGATTACGGCCGGCAGCGACAAGTCACTGCCTACTTCAGAGATGAGGGCACGGCGAAGCTCCTCCAAAGCGGCACACTCTGCCAGCGTATGCTGCGCCGTGTCCTCCCCCCAAGTTGGGGGGATTTGCCATTAACCCCGCGCTTGGCAGGCGGGTTGGGGATCGCAGTAATTTGATATTCTACAAGAGAAGCGCTGCTGCCCGCTTCCCTGGTGAGAGGCTTGTTCCTTCGCCTTTGTGTCAGTGTTCTACATCGAACTGTGAATTTGAACAGTCCGCACATCACATCTTGTGGGAGTGTATTCTTTGGCAGAATGAACGCAATATTATGTTGGATAGTGTACAAGTTACATCCGGAGTTGTTTATTATACGGACCTTGTTGAAACTAGAACTAATTTCCGTGCGTTCAGGCGCTTTTGCCATACCTATTATTGGAATCAATTGTAACAGCAAATACCTACTTAGGACCCATTAACTTGATCAAATGTTATTCCGTGGTGCTTGGCAATCTGGGTTTCTCCCAGTTGCAATAATGTCCCTTTGTGCCGATTGGCCTAGTTCTATTCTGTCTCCTGCTTATTATGGAGGGAAGTGGAAAAAATATCTTTTTTCTTACTCCTCCGCTATTCTTTTCTGATTAATTTCGTTGCTGGACCCAAGACAGTTGAAACATTTCTCCGGGACTCGTCGAGCTTCATTGCTCGGCGTTTTTCTGGCGGTCTCCACTGTTGATTCTGGCTTTCAGGAGTTGCAGTGGGTTGGGAACAGTGTGGCGGGTTTTTTCCCTGGTGAGAATTTCCTTAGTCGCCTCTTATGACCCCCACGAGAGGATATAGGATGATACTATTCTAAGCCCGGTACTATTAAAGACCAATCATTAGACGGGGTTGCGTTAAAGCACTAGTTTATAATAATAAACTAGTGCAATACTAGTACAATGCGATAGACTGGCCTAAATGCCTAATTAATTCTATTAAATTTCAAATCTTCTTTAATCTTTACCTATGTGTAAATAACTTATTACCTATATATTAAACAAGAATCATGAATCTTCACTTTGTCCAATATTAAAACCGTGGAACAGTAATTTGTTTTGATTACTTTCCTCGTCGGAGTTTTTTATTATTAAACAATTGAATAACAATTAACATTGTAATCGTGGGACCTTTTTTCGTTTTAGTATTTAACAATATTAAACTTAACTTAATTTGTGATTACAATACCATAAAGTTTTTGTTGTATTGTCGCTACCATCAGCCCGAGCGTGTGGCTTATTAGCAAAAGGTTATTAATTCGTATCAATTTGAACGCTATTTATTTTATCTAAAAAACAATTTTCTATTTTTATTTAAATAACATGATAGCTACTCTTCTACTTTTAGCTATTCCTACTTATTAGGTATTCCAATGTATTCCTTATGTTAAAATTTAACGGATTTAGTTGATCTATCAATCAATAAATCCAATGTTTCGATTGGAATGCTCTAAGACATAGGTTCCCAATTTTTATCTGTCAATTTCCTAATAGGACCATTATTTTCCTGTCAACGTATTTGATATCGCTTTAATATACGCGTTGGGTCCTCGGGAAGCTCATTAATCAGCCAGAGCTGTGAGGATCACTGAGACAAATGACTTGTCCGGTCGGTGGAGGGCATGGCTATTCTTCGGATGAGTTAACCAGGTAGGCATACTATTGTACGGGAACATGTTTAAAAGTAAGCTCTCAATTATTTTGCCTATGCATACTTTTATTTGTATAGCAATAAACTCGCCAGTCTGTTATTCCAATATTGTGAGAAATATGGTAAATGCAAGCTAATTCCTGACGAGTTTAAAGACAGAGCGTATTGTTTGTAGTGAGCGAGGTGCGCCTGTCGATGGAATGCAATACAAACCTCTACAGATAACTATAATTGGAAACAACTGAACGTCAATGAAAAAGTACAGAGCAAACTGAATCGGAACGACATTTCATCACAAAATGTTTTTCATGTTTATTTGTTTCTCAGTAGTTTTCCTGGAGCCTGCCATTGTTCTATAGGAGAGTAGCAGATCGCTGAATACAGAGAGACATGTCACCCCGCAGAGTTACGGAACCCTGAAATACGATGATTATGTTGTTCCTCCATTCGTCCGTACATCTGACTGTTAAAACCCTGTTTCTCAGGAACGCGTCGAAGTATCAAGTTGGGTTTATAACAAATACTTAGGTCTACTGTTCCTTGTAGCTGTGAAAAAATCAAACCAAAAAACAGCGCAATTAAAAGATACAGAAGACTCGCTAGGGATTGAAAACCTACAGAGTATTTACCGTGAACTCAGAATGTTCAAATTCGGTACGAAGCAATCTTATCATCATCATCATCTCAGCGTTAATCCCAGTCGCATCCGTAGCTTTTCAGCCTTGGAGTCTGGGGTCCGCTTTACCAGTCTAACTGCTAATTTTGGCTAAACTTCGATATTTTCCGTGAAGCGACTGCCGTCTGACCTCCACAACTCGAAGGCGACATCTAAGTAAAAAAGCACGTTAAGCCGGTGGCCATACGAACATCTAGTGGCAGTCGCTACGGGTGGTTGGAGCCCTCAAAAGTCCAACATTTGGTCTAACTGCAATGCTTCGATGTCGCCTTCGGGTTGTGGAGGTCAGACGACAGTCGCTCCACGGAAAATGTCGAAGTTTAGCCATATCAGCAGTTGGACTGGTAAAAGAGGACCACAGACTCCAAAGCTGAAAAGGTTTCGAATGCGACTGGGATTAACGCTGGGATGATGATGATGAGATGGATGCAAAGTGAATTAAATCATAGTTTATTGATACTAAAAGATAAAACGAGATTCATCTGTTTTATATTTCGATGTCTTGGTGTTTCTTCCACACCACCGAATAGAAACACGAGATTATGGGGTACCAAACTTTGAATATTTTCAATAATATCGGGAGACGTACATAGGTACACACCGGTCACTAGTTAGTCCGGTATTGTTTTAGTGCAATCGTGAATTGCTATTTATAAGTAACAAATCACAGATAAGTTTCGGAATTTCACGGCTCATATTACTACTCTATTGGATATATGCTCGATGTGAACGAGTCTCTGTGATCTGCTGTCCTGGCAAGAGAAACCAGAGTAAGGACGGAATGAGAAAGCATTAGATAGAGAAAAAGGTAGAGAGGAATAGAAACGCGAAGAGGGGAATGAGAGAGCAATAGACATAGAAAAAGTGAGAGAGGTATATCAAATCAAATCAAATCAAAATCGTTTATTTCAAATTAACCATCACTTGGTACTTTTGAATAGTCAATGTCGGTCAGTTCAAGAAAAGTGAAGCTAAATTGCACGTTCCAAAGCGTAGATCTCTATGGAGAAGAACGTGCAAGAAACTCCATGGACACTCTTTTAAAATCATAATATAGTAATGCGGAGAGGGGAAAACAGGCATTGGATGAACGCAACCAATACAAAGATTTCGGTGCACAATTATTGATTCAGTTGGGGCATTGCTGCTTGTTCAATTAATAACTAACCGTAATAACAAACAACACTGTCATTTAGAATCTAAAACAAACAAAATACAGTTATGTTACAATTGAACATTTAGCTCGGCTAAAATAGTTTACATTCTGTTAATAGGTATCGTACTTTACCTCAGAAAGTGAAGACCATTCCCGTAACAATTAACAATTAAGTATCGTCAAATTCATCTAAGTCAGGTTGCATTCGGAACACATTTATACCTCAATTAACACAGCGTAGTTGATGGGACATTGTCACAAAATGTGTGGTGATATGAATATAACACAATAAGTCTGTAACTTATCGCAAACGCAGAGGGATTCGAAAAAAAAAACAACCGAGCAGGATACTCCGAAAACAATACAAGATGCGTCAATGTCAGTTTACACACGCGTGCAGCGTGGCTATTATAAGACGATTATGTTATCGACCGCAGATGGAAAATCGATTTCTAATGATCTCTAAACCTATTAACTGTAAAACAGGACGAAAATATAAATAAGAAAAGTGAATAATGAGGTGTTAAATAAAAAGTAGAGTATTTTTTTTTTATTTAGAATTATCTAAATAATAAAATATATTTTAAAAATACAATTATCGATTACACTGACAGGATTTTCGTTCAGTCAGGAAGTCTTTTACCCAGCCAGTCAGGCTAGGGGAAATGCCGTACGCTGGAAGCTTACTCAAAAGGCCAGCGTGCCATACCCGGTCGAAGGCCTTCGAGACATCAAGGGAGACAATCGCTTCCCCATTCTTCACTAGTAGGTCCCCAGTTGACCGATTGCGGCGAAACCCGTACTGTCGGTCACTGAGGAGATCGTTACCTTCCAGGTATGCCAAGAGGCGCGAGTTCATACACGCTCCATAATTTTGCAAAGTATGGAGGTGATCGAAATCGGCCGATAGTTGGCAGGATCGGCACGACTACCCTTTTTGATCACGAGCTGCACGTTAGCAAGCTTCCAGGACTTTGGCACTATACCAGTCCTAAATGAGAGGCGATACAAGCGCGTCAATACAGGAGACAACTCGGGCGCACATGCTTTAAGGACAATCGCTGGTATACCATCCGGACCACTAGCCTTATTCACGTCCAGACGACACAGTACTCTCAGAACCTCCTTGTTCCTAATGCGAACCTCAGACATTGAAGCTTCGCAATGAGGTAAATTAGGCGGAGTAGCACTGCCACTATCAAGACGCAGAAGAAGAAGAGTCTCTCTCGCCGTATGAGTCAGTGTTCCTTCAGGCCTAACCAGCGGAGGCAGTGTGGGCCGACAGAAGTTCGCCTCGACCGATTTGGCAAGGGACCAAAAAGATCTGCTACCGGATGGCTGCGTAGATAACTTGTTGCCAAAATGGGTAATGCGGTCGAAGCGAGCCTTCTTGAGCGCCTTTTTGTAGGACTTGGCAGCACGGTTAAAGGCTGTCTTCTTTGAGCTTAGATCCGGAGCTCCGCGGTCACGAGCGTCAACCCAGGCGAGAAATGCCGTGTGCTTACGCTGTTCAGCTTGGACACAACCGGCATTGAACCATGGGCGAGCCGAGCCACCGACGGGCACGTCATTGAATGGGATAAAATACTCCATAGCTTGACGCACCACATCTGTTATAGCGTCCGCACAGCTCGACGGATTGTCAGAAGAGAAGCAGACCTGCTGCCAAGGATAAGACGCAAAGAAATGGCGCATCTCATCCCAATCTGCTGACCTGTATCGCCACATTCGCCGTTCACCACGAGAGTCGTGATCTGGTGGGGAGAAGGACGATACAGACTTCACCAGACAGTGGTCTGAAGTTCCCAACGGTGAGGAAACTGTTACAACACATCTGTCCGGATCAGTGGTCAGCAGAAGGTCCAAACAGTTGGCAGTATGACCAACTACATCAGCCACCCTAGTCGCTTGCTCTACCAACTGGGAAAGGCCCATTGAAAGCGCGAAGTTTCGCGCATCTCTCCCAGCGTGGTCGGTCCTCTGGTATGGGAAGAGCCAGTCCTGGTGGCAGGCGTTGAAGTCCCCCAGAGCGATGAACTGAGCGTCAGGGTGCCGATGCAGCGCATTGTCAGCAGCCTCACTAAGGTGGTCAAATAATCGAGTTGTCTCCTGATCACCGCTGTGCGATCGGTAGACACTGGTATAAATAATTTTGTCCACACCAGTGTCAACCAACAGCCATAGGGACGAGAAGTGAGGGTCTTCGAGGTGACGGAGGAGCCGGCAACAGATGTCATTGCGGACATACACACAGACCCCGGCACGCTGCAGGAAATGATGTTCCAGAGAGTATCCCGGGTAGCCGAGGTATGCCGCATCAGACGGACATCTGATCTGGGTCTCCGTCAAGAAAAGGAGATGTGACTTTTCAGTCTCAAGGTGGTGATATACTGCAATGAGATTTGGAGTGGAAACCTCGAATATTTGAGAGGTGCACTTGGAATGAGAGGACGTGCGCCCGCTGTACACATCTACTTTTCTTTTTAAACCTTAACATTGTAAAAAAAAAAATGAGTGAATAGGAAGGAAGACGGCAGTTGAGTGAGGTGATGCAATGATAAACCCAACAATGCGACCAACGATGCTGGGCCAGAGGGAGATTTATCTGGAGACTGGGGGGCGCCCGAACCCCCCCAGGTATCGCCATCGGGTCCTGTCGTCCGGTCGCCAACCGGCACGATAGGGCCACCCTGGGATTTTTCGCAGTTGGCGGGGCAGCCTTTCGTATGTGGCTGGCACACTACTTGGGCCCCCAACTACCTGCGGTCGGCCAGCGGAGAACCGTGCTTCGGATCCCGCTACCCTCAACGAACAAACACCACTTGGCGCATCGTACCCGGCACACATCGCAACACAACTGCTCAGACCCGTCCTCCGAACGGCTTCACCAGACATCATGCCGGAACACGACGAATCACTTGGCGGCATGACTTTGTCTGGTGGGTGGTAACTTACGCCGGCGGCTGATGTTGTGGCCTACCACCGAGCAAAAAGCTCCTTTATTGATTAATTTTTATTACTTTGGCTTGTGGAAATCATCAGATTATATATTTCTCAAAAATCTAAATCTATTCCCTACAAAATAAAAAAATATTAACCATGTTACAGTAATGACGTTTTTTTTTTTCAAATTTCTAACCCTTCCCTTTCTTTACGTCACCCTTAAATTGTCAGATTAGAGGAATATACACATTTTAGCACGCATTTTTTTTTTTTGGATAAATCCCGCCACACTTTTCCCACCCTCTGCAACTCCTGAAAGCCAGAATCAACAGAGGATACCGCCAGAAAAACGCCGAGCAATGAAGCTCGACGAGTCCCGGAGGAACGATTCAACTGTCTTGGGTCCCGCAACGAAATTATCAAAAAAGAATAGCGGAGGAGTAAGAAAAAAGATATTTTTTTCACTTCCCTCCATAACAAGCAGGAGACAGAACAGAACTAGGCCAATCGGCACAAAGGGACATTATTGCAACTGGGAGAAGCCCAGATTGCCAAGCACCATGGAATAAAATTTGATTAAGTTAATGTGTCCTAAATAGGTATGTGCTGTTACAATTGATTCCAATAATAGGTATGGCAAAAGCGCCTGAAAGCACGGAAATTAGTTCTAGTTTCTACAAGGTGCGTATAATAAACAACTCCGGATGTACCTTGTACACTATCCAACATAATACTGCGTTCATTCTGCCAAAGAATACACTCCCACAAGATGTGATGTGCGGACTGTTCAAATTCACAGCTCGATGTAGAACATTGACACAAAGGCGAAGGATCAAGTTTAAAAGAATACAGTTTTAGCATATATCTAACTCACTCTACCTTCATACGCATGACATGCACAACATCCCAGCATGACATGCACACGACATGTGCATGTACATGAGGCATGTCCCATGTGGTGTTATCTGACGCGCCCGAGAATTTCAAATGAACAATTTTTTTACTAGGTATCTGATCCTTTATCCTTGACGGGCGTTCTTACAAATGCGGCTCATATCTAGTGGAAGTAAATAGCCGGGTACAAGGTATCTTACTGTATATTAATCTGCCGCGCTTTAGTAAATCCCGAAATCCCCTTTTGGGCACCCCTACTATTACCTACTAATACTAACCCCTTTCTCTATTCTTTCGGAATGTACGGAACCCTCGATGCGCGAGTCCCACTCGCACTTGGCAGGTTTGTTTTATCTTTTAGTTGTTTTCTGTCCAACTACGCGCAATGACTCCAGAATACCTGCGGCGATCACCTGTTATATAATGTGCCGCTATAAGTGGCTGGAATGACCTCAGATTGTAACCCAAAACTGAGCACAGACGGCCACGTTCTGTTCCATTACACAGACTGCGATATTCTTGAGGCATGTCACTGGCCCCCTGTAACTTGAAGAGCCGTTCCTCGTATAATTTTTAATCTCATTATTGTTGTTACAACATCAGTACCAAATTTAGTCTAGACGGTTAACTAAACGGCTGATAAAACCTCAGACAGTAATACAATGAAGATATCAGCTATTGCAGTTGGTGTCCCGCCTGTGTCCCTCGCAGACTCAAGCTGTACTCGGTTATTGATAAACACATGATGAACGATTTATTTTCTGTGACTAGGCTTGTAGAAACACCACGTCCATTATATTTTGAGTTGAATATTACTTAACGTCGAGACATTGATGCGTGACTCAGGGCCTTCAGATTAGTTAATTTATGTTCGTTACAGTCAGTTTTGAGATGATATAGATCCTATTGATGTCAAATAAAATAGTTGTTAAGTAAACTGAATCCTCTCTCAGTCAGGGCACACCTTGGGGTAACCATCGTTATCAGCAACGATTTATTTGCGTCCCGTCCCTTAAAGGACTGTCGGATATTAAAGTTTCAGCGTACAAACGTCACAAGAAAATATGCTTTATTTTTTTTTTATATAATTAATTTCAAATAGCTTACAATTTTTAAAAATACGCTCAACATTAAAGTTTTTTTTTAAACGATTAACTCACCTGAATTATGTTGGATCACTAGCAGATGCAGATAAATTCTTTTATATAGGTATGAACATTGTACAGACTGTATTAAAACAAAGTTTACTTTGTCATTAGTAAAATATGTTGTATAAAAACTATGTTTCGTACCTGTTCGGTGGATACAACGTTGTGTAACAATGGTTGTAGATAGTAAAATGGTACCTTGTTGGTGTTTTTTTTTTTTTTTATACGGTATAAACTAGCGCTTGACCGCAATCCCGCCTGATGGTAAGCAGTGATGCGATAATTGATGGTAAAGCGCGCTAGTTTATTAAGAGCCTATTCACTCTAGCCTTGAAGACACTCAAATTGTAATGTGACGGGAACACCGTCGCCGGCAAATTGTTCCAGTCCCTCGATGTACGCGGTACGAAGCGAAACGCTTCGTCCGGGTCGCAATGGTGTCAACAACGTAAGGGTGGAAAATCGCCGTACGACGGGTCGTCCGATGGTGGAACGGAGATGGGGGAATTAAATCATGCAATTCCCTTGCACACTCACCAGAATGCATTCTATAGAAGACCGAAAGGCTGGCTACTCTAGGTCTGTGCTCCAGGCTTTGGAGACCGTTTCGAGGTAAGTCTGGGTCGCCAATCAGCCTCTTCGCACGCCTCTCCACTGAATCCAAAGTAGCCAGGTGACATTTCGCAGCACCAGCCCAAATGTGGCTGCAGTAATCCACACACGAGCGGACCTGTGCTTTGTACAACATTAAAAGCTGCCCCGGTGTGAAGACCTTTGCGATAACGCCAAGTTTTCTGGCAGCCACCCTGGCCTTGGACTCAATGAACCGCCCAAAGTTAAGGTTCGAGGAAATCTCTACTCCCAAAAGCTGAAGGCGGTTGGTGCACTCCAAGGATACATTCTGAAAAGTAGGAGCCAAGGTGAACGGGCTCCTTTTGGCGGTGAAAAGACTCGCCTGTGTTTTGGCGGCATTGAATGCTACAAGATTGGCTTTGCCCCATTCGGAGACTGGCTGTAGTGCAGCACTCGTACGCTCTACCATAGCCTCTCTTTCGGACCGGATTGTTTCCATACTAGCCGGAGCTTCCAGCAGGTATCTCTCCACAACTGTGCTGTCATCTGCATACCCATAGATACCGGGCATCAGCAGATCGTTAATATGCAGCAGGAACAGAGTTGCAGAGAGAACAGACCCCTGAGGAACACCGGCATTGGTCGACATGGGCTCCGATGAGCATCCATCGACAACAACTCGGAGGGACCGTTCAGTCAGGAAGTCTTTTACCCCGACAGTCAGGCCAGCGGAAACGCCGTACGCTGGAAGCTTACTCAAAAGGCCAGCGTGCCATACCCGGTCGAAGGCCTTCGAGACATCAAGGGAGACGGCAATCGCTTCCCCATTTTTCTCGAGGGCCTCGCCCCACAAGTGAGTGGCATACACTAGTAGGTCCCCAGTTGACCGATTGCGCCGAAAACCGTACTGTCGGTCACTGAGGAGATCGTTACCTTCCAGGTAAGCCAAGAGGAGCGAGTTCAATACATGCTCCATAATCTTGCAGAGTATGGAGGTTACTGAAATCGGCCGATAGTTGGTAGGATCGGCACGACTACCCTTTTTGGGCACGGGCTGTACTTGGGCACTATACCAGTCCCAAAAGAGAGGCGATACAGGCGCGTCAATACAGGAGACAACTCGGGCGCACATGTCTTAAGAACAATCGCTGGTATATCATCTGGACCACTAGCCTTATTCACGTCCAGACGACACAGTGCTCTCAGGACCTCCTTGTTCCGAATGCGAACCTCCGGCATTGAAGCTCCGCAATGAGGTAAATTAGGTGGAGTAGCACTGCCAGTATCAAGACGCGAACTATTGGCAAAGAGAGATGCAAAGAGACCTGCTATCTCTCTCGCCGTATGAGCCAGTGTTCCATCAGGCCTAACCAGCGGAGGCAGTGTGGGCCGACAGAAGTTCGCCTTGACCGATTTGGCAAGGGACCAAAAAGATCTGCTACCGGATGGCTGCGCAGATAATTTGTTGCCAATATGGGTAATACGGTCGAAGCGAGCCCTCTTAAGCGCCTTTTTGTAGGACTTGGCAGCAAGGTTAAAGGCTGTCTTCTTTGAGCTTAGATCCGGAGCTCTGCGATCACGAACGTCAACCCAGGTGAGAAATGCCGCGTGCTTAAGCTGTTCAGCTTGGACACAATTGGTATTGAACCATGGGCGAGCTGAGCCACCGACGGGCACGTCGCTGAATGGGATAAAATACTCCATAGCTTGACGCACCACATCGGTTATAGCGTCCGCACAGCTCGACGGATTGTCAGAAGAGAAGCAGACCTGCTGCCAAGGATAAGACGCAAAGAAGTGGCACATCTCATCCCAATCTGCTGACTTGTATCGCCACAATCTCCGCTCACCACGAGAGTCGTGATCTGGAGGGGAGAAGGTCGACACAGACTTCACCAGACAGTGGTCTGAAGTTCCCAACGGTGAGGAAACTGTTACAACACATCTGTCCGGATCACTGGTCAACAGAAGGTCCAGACAGTTGGCGGTATGACCAGCTACATCAGGCACCCTAGTCGCTTGTCCCACCAGCTGGGAGAGGCCCATTGATAGCGCAAAGTTACGCGCTTCTCTTCCAGCGTGGTCGGTCCTCTGGTATGGGAAGAGCCAGTCTTGATGGCAGGCGTTAAAGTCCCCCAGAGCGACGAACTGTGCGTCAGGATGCCGATGCAGCACATTGTCAGCAGCTTCACTGAGTTGGTCAAATAGTCGAGTTGTCTCCTGGTCACCGCTGTGCGATCGGTAGACACAGGTATATGTGTGGACAATTTTGTCCACACCAGTGTCAACCAACAGCCGTAAGGTCGATAGATGAGGGTCTTCGAGGTGACGGAGACGCCGGCAACAGATGTCATTGCGGACATACACACAGACCCCGGGCCGCTGCAGGAAATGATGGAATAGGAAGGAAGACGGCAGTTGAGCGAGGTGAAGCAATGTTAAACCCCACAACACTACCAACGATGCCACGCCAGAGGGAGGTTGATCTGGAGACTGCGGGGACGCCCGAACCCCCCCAGGGATCGCCATCGGTTCCTCTCGTCCGGTCGCCAACCGGCACGATGGGGCCACCCTGGGATTATTCGCAGTTGGCGGGGCAGCCTTTCGTGTGTGGCTGGCACATTCCTTGGGCCCCCAACTACCTGCTGTCGGCCAGCGGAGCACCGTGCTTCGGATCCCGCTACCCTCCAGGACCAAACTCCCGACACAACAACATTTGGCATCGTACCCGGCACACATCGCAACACAACTGCGCAGACCCGTCCTCCGTACGGCTTCACCAAACATCATGCCGGAACACGACGAATCGCTTGGCGACATGACTTTGTCTGGTGGGTGGTAACTTATGCCGGCGGCTGATGTTGTGGCCTCCTACCTTAAAATAAATATGTGTGTATGTATGTGTATACAGGACACTTATTAAAAAATGGTTTTCTTCTGATTTCTATTAATTGATCGTGTGAAACTAAAGTTCATTCGATGAGGGCTGGTCTCCAAAGACTACAACATAAAAGCTAAACGCCGCGGCCGTCTCGTAATTAAAGATAAATTCATGATAAGCGGCATGAACCACACCATTTATACCGTGGATTGGCACACTAAACTTGACCCTAAAAAAGAAACGAATTCATAACAACCACAGTAAAGTCGTAAACGCAACATTCCTAAATCCTTTGATTCGGAATAGAACAGTTGCCGGGAACATTTATACGTGTCGTCACGTCCCGGAGCGTCAACAACGTGTCAATCACGCACGACGTCGCGCCGCAGCCGTCGCGACGGGCTCGCGTGGGTGGCGGGTTCTGAGTTATGATCGCCGGTTAGCGGAAAATTAAAAGTTCATTTTCCAATCAGTCTTTAAAGGCTATCAATAAATTCTTTTGGGTTAATAACTTATCTTACACTAGCGACCCGCCCCGACTTCGCACGTGGACAAATGATATAGGTACCTAAGCCTTTCTTAAGAAACGGTGGCCCTTCAATAAAAATAATGTATACTGTGCCGCCTATCAGCCAATATCTGACTCTGCAAGACACATTGACCTTATTGTCCATGGATAGCCAGTTCCACCACCTTCAAATAGAATGAAGCTTACCGGGGTAGTAAGTTTGTTCAAAATAATGGACCCCGCTTCGGCCCACTCCCTCCGCGGTTTAGGCCGAGAAACACTCAAGTAGCAAGCGACCGGCACGGACGCGAGCGGCACGCGGATTTTTTCTGGTGTTTAGTTTTGAATAAATCGTGATATCTCCTAAATGAAATAACCAATTTCAATAACTCAAAAAGAGATCTACTGCTATTGAAATTACCTTTGATATGACGTAATTTATTTGGATAAGGATTAATAATAAGGAACAAATATTGGGCTCTGATTTCGACTGGCATTTAAACTAAGTTTTCAAACATGAAAAGGTAGTCTTAATAAAGAAACTATAGTAGGTAGACATATGATGTTGCAGACTTTTTTGTAGGTATCTATCTCATAGGGTACAGTCAGCGTTTGCAATGTAAGCTCAAAAAAATGGGTTTATTCTGCGACATGTGTTAGAAACCTCAAAAATTATCTGTATTCCTCTTATATATTATGCATGTCATACACACAAAAATCTTCCTGTTGAATCACCCTATTTATTAAAAAATCTCTATCAAAATCCGTTGCGTAGTCTTAAAGATTAAAGCGACATAGAGAAAGTAAAAGTTCCTTTGTTTTATAATATTGTTACGGGCTAGGGGTACTTAAACGCCGGTTAAGGGTTACGAAGTTTATTGGCAACGAAGGTACAGTCGATTGTAGGCAATGACAAGTAGAACGTAGCTGATGTCGCACCGAAGTCTTCCCTTATGTCCACGAAGTCGGTGTTGTAAACACACAATAACACTGCAGATGTTACTTCTCGTAGTACTCGTAGTTCTCTTTATAATTGTCGCAGTAGGTCTTCTTTAAGATCGCTTCTTTACTGTCGCTGTTTTCGTATCGCTAGTCGAGTATAGACTGACTCTGCGTCGGCATCACGGTGCTATATATAGTCCAGCTGATCGAACATTCCAGATTCCTCTAGACGTAATAATAATAGCACATAACTTCGAGGTCACTCGGAAGTACCTACGGTAATTCCCGGAAACGGGTTTCTAGAAATTTCGATGTCGACACTTTGTTGACAAAACTGTTGAGACCTGTACCATTCGATAGGCCATCCTAAGTCTAGTAATGCGTTTTATTATTGTACCTAGAAAATGTCTAGATCTGGAGGAATAGGACTTAAAAGTGACACACTGCATGTCACGCGATATTGAACCTTATGCCATCGACATAAGGTCCATTCGTAACATTGCCCCCTTCTTAGTCATGCTCGTCCCGAGCATGATTTGATCCATAATAGCGAGCTAGGCGGTCTACGTGTACGATCTTCAGCTTCCCTCTAGGCCCTTTCTTAATCCTGTAGGTGACATCGTTTATTCTGGTTACTATCGTGTACGGACCCTCCCATTTGGCTTGAAATTTCGGACTCTTTCCTTTTCTCCTTATGGGATTATGTAACCATACCAAAGTCCCCTCTTCAAATCCGGGCACGTTAGCTTTGCGGTCGTATCGGATTTTCATTTTCTCACTGGTTTTCAGATCATTCTTTCTCACTAGCTCATGTATTCCATCTAATTTACGCCGTAGGTCGGCCACATAGTCGACGGCTAGGATAGGAGTATCGGGAGGTGTTCCGGTTAGTGCATCTATGGGTAGTCTAATTTCTCGGCCGAAGTTGACTTTCGCCGGTGTGCAATTTGTGCTATCATGTGTTGCAGAGCGGTATGACATTAAGAAGAGTGGAATGTATTGGTCCCAATCCCTCTGGTGTTCTTCCACTACTTTGGCCAAATGATTCTCCAACGTCTGATTGAATCTTTCGACCATTCCATCTGACTGTGGGTGATACGGTGTTGTACGAGTCTTATATATCCCGAGTAGTTGGCAAACCTCTTGAAATAGTGAAGACTCGAAGTTTCTACCCTGGTCAGAGTGTAACTCCAAGGGAACGCCAAATCGACAGAACACCTCGTGAACTAGCTTTTTGGCGACTGTATGAGCTTCCTGGTTAGGTACTGCAAAAGCTTCTGGCCATTTGCTGAAATAGTCTTGCATGACGATGATATACCTATTCCCTTCTTCAGTAACAGGGAATGGCCCAGCTATATCGACAGCAACTCTTTCCCATGGTGCACCAACATTGTACACTTTCAGCCAACCTCTGGCTCTCGTTTGCGGTCCCTTTACTGAGGAGCAAGCTACACATTTTCTACACCAGTCCTCAACGTCTTCGCGGCAATGCACCCAATAGAATCTTTTTCTCACCTTCTCCAGGGTTTTCTTTACCCCTAGATTTTTTTTTTTTTTTACAAATTATAAACCAGCGCTTGACCGCAATCCTGCCTGATGGTAAGCAGTGACGCAATCGTTGATGGTAAAGCGCACTAGTTTATTAAGAGCCTATTCACTCTAGCCTTGAAGACACTCAAATTGTAGTCCGACGGAAACACCGCCGCGGGCAAATTGTTCCAGTCCCTCGATGTACGCGGTATAAAGGAGGAGGCGAAGCGCTTCGTCCGGATCGTAGTGGTGTTAACAACGTAAGGGTGGAAACCAGCCGTACGACGGGTCGTCCGCTGGTGGAACGGAGATGGGGGAATTAAATCATGCAATTCCCTCGCACACTCCCCGAAATGCATCCTATAGAACACCGAAAGGCTGGCTACTCTACGCCTGTGCTCTAGGCTTTGGAGACCAACTCGAGTTAGATCAGGGTCACCAATCAGCCTCTTTGCACGTCTCTCCACTGAATCCAAAGTGGCCAGGTGACACTTGGCAGCACCAGCCCAAATGTGGCTGCAGTACTCCACACACGAACGGACCTGTGCTTTGTATAACATTAGAAGCTGCCCAGGTGTGAAGTACTGCCGGACCTTTGCGATAACGCCAAGTTTCCTGGCAGCCACCTTGGCCTTGGACTCAATGAACCGCCCAAAGTTAAGGTTCGAGGAAATCTCAACTCCCAAAAGCTGAAGGCGGTTGGAACACTCCAAGGACACATTCCGAAAAGTAGGGGCCAAGGTGAACGGGCTCCTTTTGGCGGTGAAAAGACACGCCTGTGTTTTGGCGGCATTGAATGCTACAAGATTGGAATTGCCCCATTCGGAGACTGCCTGCAGTGCAACACTAGTTCGCTCAACCATGGCCTCTCTTTCGGACCGGATTGATTCCCTACTAGCCCGGGCATCCGGCAGGTATCTCTCTACAACTGTGCTGTCATCTGCATACCCATAGATACCAGGCATCAGCAGATCGTTAATATGCAGCAGAAACAGAGTTGCAGAGAGAACAGACCCCTGAGGAACACCGGCATTAGTTGACATGGGCTCAGAAGAGCATCCGTTGACAACAATGTCCTCCGGATACTCCGTCGAGCACCTGTCGTAGTACTGACGCGACTTTATCGCAGGGGACAACTATCTGTAAGGTGACCTCCTGTCCACTGGGTGATTCCCATTTCCTCTTGAGAACTCCATTATCAATTATCAGGCTGTCCCATTGAGCCCAGTAACTTTTTACTGTTGGGCTAAGCGCCGATATTTCACTCCAAGCGGGCCTCTGGCCACGTTGCTTCCACTCGATTACTGCCTTCAGGTCACTGTCGTCCTTCTGTGCGTCTTTCAATGATTGATTATCCCAGTCTTCATCCAAAGTGTTCACCTGGATAATCCGCAAGTTCTCTGTATTTTCCTGTTCGCTTTCTTCACCTCGGTCCTTACTCCCTGAAGTTAGCTGGCGGCGGCGGTCCTTTTGTCTTGCCTTTTTCTCGAGGCGCTTCTTCTTACGCGCCTCGTCCTCGACTTCCTTGTCCCGCCGTGCGTCTGCGTCACTCCACGACCTTCCGCGCGACCGCTCGCGCTCGTGTTCTCGGTTGCCGGGACGTTCGCGTTCCCGGTCTCGGTCTCGCTCCAGGTCCTTGACGCGTTCCCGCTCTCGTTCAGCGGGTCGCTCGCGGTGCCCGCTCCGGTCGCTCCGCTCACGCCACTCGAATCGCTCGCACGGGCGCTCGGGCTGGACCTTCGCATCACGCTTGCGCCACGCCATCACCGGGACCTCCTCACGTGACCAAGAAGTTCTTCTTTCCTTGGCCTTCCTGGGACAATCAATTCGAATGTGCCCCTTTTTGCCACACTCATAGCAAGTTGGTCCTCGTCGGGCTTTTATTTGTGCGGTCACTTCTCGAATACGGTCGTGTTGTGGGCCATCTTGACGTACTGCTTCCACCTCCAGAGCATGCGTCAAAGCTGCCTTCAGGGTCTGATGGTGACCCAGACGTACAGCAGCCCTGACTTCTGCATCTCGAATCCCATCAGTAAAGAATCGTAGAGTAGTAGCGCCAATCAATCCCGGTGTTGATGCATACGCCTTCCGAACCATACGTTCAATTTCCGTGGCCCATTGTTGCAAACCCTCGCTGCTCTTCTGTGTGCGTTCGCGGAGTTGAGCCCTGTAGACATGTTCCAGGTGTTTCTCTCCATATCTAGTCTCCAACGCTTCTAACAGACAGGCTAGGGTATTGCAATCGCCGGAAATATTCTCGAGGATTCGTACGGCATCACCACGCAGAGCAAGCGTAAGGGCGGTTACGGCTTGATCGTCGTCCCAATTGTTGCCTTTTGCGACCTTTTCAAACTGTAGACGGAAGGCCACCCATGACGTTGTCCCGTCAAAATGAGGTACCTTGAAAGTCGGCAAAGCACTGGGTACCGGTACCACACCTTTAATAACTCCTTTTTGTACCTTCTCATGCAAAAATTCTACTTCCTTCCCAAACTCCATGATGGTATTGTCTAATTTATCGAAACGCGCATCATATTTGTCTATACGAGCGTCTTGCTGGTCTATGCGCGTATCTTGCTGGTCCATACGGGCATCTTGATGAGCTGTTTTTATTCTGAGTTCATTGACTTCTTCTTTGGTTTTTTCCCATTTTCCGTTTAGTTCCAATACTAGTTGCTGGGATTTTGCCTGGGATTCTGCTACATTTTTAATTTGAGCCTGGGTTTCTGCCTGAGATCTATCTATTTTTGCCTGGATTTCTGCCTGGGATTTTGCCTGGAATTCTGCCATACCTTTTATTTGCATTGTTAATTGAGCCAGCAACACAGATAAATCGCATCCACTGCTTCCGAGAATAGTGGTGGTAGTAGGCGCACTCACATTCGTCGGTGTTACGACGGCCGCATCTACTCCGGGTGCGGGGATGCCAACGGATTCTTCCTCTTGACGCGCCAAATCCGTCGCTGCTTGTCGTCGCGTGCGAACTCTTTCGTCTTCCCTTGGCGTGACCGGCATGCCGCTTCTGACACCAATTGTTACGGGCTAGGGGTACTCAAACGCCGGTTAAGGGTTACGAAGTTTATTGGCAACGAAGGTACAGTCGATTGTAGGCAATGACAAGTAGAACGTAGCTGATGTCGCACCGAAGTCTTCCCTTATGTCCACGAAGTCGGTGTTGTAAACACACAATAACAGTACAGATGTTACTCCACGTAGTACTCACAGTTCTCGTTACAGTTGTCGCAGTAGGTATTCTCAAAGATCGCTTCTTAACTGTCGCTGTTTTTGTATCGCTAGTCGAGTATAGACTGACTCTGCGTCGGCATCACGGTGCTATATATAGTCCAGCTGATCGAACATTCCAGATTCCTCTAGACGTAATAATAATAGCACATAACTTCGAGGTCACTCGGAAGTACCTACGGTAATTCCCGGAAACGGGTTTCTAGAAATTTCGATGTCGACACTTTGTTGACAAAACTTTTGAGACCTGTACCATTCGATAGGCCATCCTAAGTCTAGTAATGCGTTTTATTATTGTACCTAGAAAATGTCTAGATCTGGAGGAATAGGACTTAAAAGTGACACACTGCATGTCACGCGATATTGAACCTTATGCCATCGACATAAGGTCCATTCGTAACAATATGTAGTGAAGACCATCGTCGTCTTCAAAGCGCTACTGTTATTTAAACCAGAATAGGGAATATTCGTTCTTCGTGAATGCGTTTCTAGATACATCTCAGAATCCACTAAACTCGGGTGAGAACAACTTATCTTCTAAATCTAACTTAACATCATTTTTTTAATATTGTAGTTAATATAGTCTCTAGTACATAGTATTACAGCTCTATACTGAACCGCACATTTTCCAATGCCGACTGAAATGACGTATTGAAATGAAATTAAATGAAATCATTTATTAAGCAAGTAGGATCACTGATCACTTTTACACGTCATGTTTTTTTTTTTTTTTACCTAGATGAAGCCGGCATTTTCTAACTGACTACCGCTGAGAAGAAATAGCAGAAATAAACTCAGGGATCAACGTCTTTTTTCAAGTCCAGACATTAAAAATGAAAATGTTTACAATAATTTACGTTATAATTACCCATATTGCTTAATAACAATGCTTATCAGAGCGAGCAGATTAGTCCCAAGCTTTTTTGTCTTCTAAATAATCTGTGATTTTATAATACCCCTTTTTGCAAAGTTTGACCTTTATATAGTTTTTAAATCGTTTAATGGGTAAGTTTCGAATGCCCATGGGACGCTTGTTGTAAAAGTGTATACATTGACCCATGAACGAGTTGCCTACTCTGTGGAGATGAGTGTGATGTACAGCAAGATTGTGTTTGTTCCTGGTATATATATTATGAATATCCCTTATTTTCTTAAAATTCGATATATTTTATGTACATACATAAGATTTTCAAATATATATTGCGAAGCTACAGTCAGAATGTTCACCTCTCTGAATTTTTCTCTAAGAGAATCTCTAGGACCACGGTTGTAAATGGCTCGAATAGCCCTTTTCTGTAAAACAAAGATGGTATTGATGCCGCACAAGTTCCCTAAAGAAGAATCTCATAAGTCATAAGACTATGAAAATAACTAAAATAAACAATTCTGGCTGTATCCACATCAGTTATCTGTCTAATTTTCTTCAGCAAAGGCGGCAAAACTGAGTCTACCCGACAGCTTCTCAATGTGAGGGCCCCATTGTAACTTGGCGTCAATAGTTAATCCAAGAAAAACTGTCGACTCGACAGGGTTAACTCTACTCCATTCAGTTGAACATATGTACTTAGCTGCCTGACATTTGGCGTAGAAAATTTAATGACTTTAGATTTTTTCATTCAAAAGAAGGTTATTTACATTAAACCAATGGGCAACTTTAGAAAGTGCATATTAACAAATAAGAAGTGTCATCCGCGAACAATACTATGTTGTGATTATCCCTCACGTGATGAGGTAAGTCATTAATATAAATTAAAAACAAGAAAGGACCTAGAATTGAGCCCTGCGGAACGCCCATGGTGACCACAGATCCTGCAGATCTCTTGCCAGTAACATCAACCCTCTGAATTCAATTATTTAGATAAGAAGTAAGAATGTTGAGAGCTCTGTCCCTTAAATCATAATGATACAATTTCCTAATAAAAGTATCATTATGTACGCAATCAAAGGCCTTGGACAAATCACAAAAAATACCAAGAGCATCTTGCGATTCCTCCCAGGCCCCAAATATGTTCTTTATCAACACCCGCATCTGTAGTTGAACGTCCCTTTGTAAAACCAAATTGTTTCATGTGCAATAAATTATGTAAGTTAAAGTACCTCAACAACTGTTTGAAAATTATTTTTTCAAAAAATTGGCTCAAAGTTGGTAATATCGAAATTGGCCGAAAATTCGTGGAATCAGTTGTACTACTAGATTTATTCAGTGGAATCACTTTGCTAAGTTTCATCAAATCAGGAAATATACCAGATGTGACACAAGAATTAAAAACAATTGCTAGGAAAGGTGCGATAACATCTATTATAATAGATGTTGATTGGGGTTTGTCAGTATATACAGTAGCTTCAATAATTATTGAAGCTACTGTATATACTGACAAACCCCAATGATCGGCAGTTTTTATTACATCAAGATCCTTAAAAGATTCTGTAATGTCTTTAGCAGTCACAAATGTAAATTCAAAGTGTTTGTCACATTTTGGAACACATTCTTTTAGTATGGCGTAAGCAGAAGTAGAGGAAGAAGACAAAGTTTTTGTTGTTATTATGAAATATCACGAACTAGCAACAATTAATTAACCAACCAGGCAAACATGTGGAACATGCGCGCACTCGTACCCCCGTACCTTCCCCTGTTAACAGGCAGGATTACGCTTACTTGAAGATATCTCTTTGAAACAAAAATGAAATCTAGTGTTGGGATCGCTAAGTTTTCCACTAGCCCGCTAGAAGCCAGCTGGTTCCAACGATGCTGCGTTGTGAACCAGCTGGCTTTCAGCAATCGCAGGCATTTGGCAGCATAATAGAATAAACCCATTTTTTTATTATTAATTCTTATATATTTCTTTTGTGATTCAGTGACGGATAAAAACACATGTTTTAAAATAAACTATTGTTACGTAGTTTGATAAATATTACGTATATTTTACGTTACTTCACCTGGTTACACACTCAGTGTGTACCAGATGGAATGCTCAATACAACGTTTGCAACTGTGTATGCAAAGGTTGTATTGAGCATTCCACCTGGTACTTACATAGTAGTTGTTTAACACTTTCGTACATAACTAATTGTGAAAAATGTGTGTCATTATATAGCCTTAGCCGCAGTGAATCAACTAATAGCTGTGAGATTATCGCGACAAGGAGAACAAAAGTAAACTATTTAGTTTAACTTAAACAGCTGGGTGAGCAGACGAAACTTCGGGCAGTCCTTATAAGTATTTTATCCATGTATAACGTGTATGATTATATAATCTCCTCTAAGGACCACAAACTAAAGACTTCTGTTGCTCCAATATATCCATATCTCCATCGTGAGAACCTATCCCAGAACAAGTTGTGTTGGGTTCAATTTGGAACATATTACAAAGCGATCAATTCATTATTCAGGACTGTCAGTAGTTGTGCGAGATTACCTCCGCTGTTGTGTATGTCAACATAGCAGTAATGAAGGTGGATGCGTACCTTATACATTATTGAAGCTCATACAATACAATACATAGCTTTACATACATACAATACACGCTCCTCGGGCTCCGGGCAGCACGTTCGCTGTTGGCACCACGTCCCCTGTTCACAAACTAAACTTTAAAGTACTTCATTTCTTCTATTTCTTAACGCAGAAGATAAATATCAAATTATTCCTGTCAAATTTAACTACTGACTAAAAATACTTTAATTTGTTAGATGCCGACCAATTTGACAGGAGTCAACTAATATTTTATCTTGTCTACTTAATGAAATAGAAAGAAAAATATCTAATGAACTCAAATTTTGTTTATTTTTTGTCCAGCTTAACTATATCTACAAAGCCACATACGAACAACGCTTTATATTGACGTCACACAATAATGAGTCTGGTATCTCGTAAGCAAAGTTTACCGTGCAACTAGCGCGCATATAACTGGATGACATTGGTGGATAAACCTGTCAGACCCAACACCCGTCTAGTTGGAGGATGCTCCCTTTTCTATGTAGGATGAATGAACTATACATGCTGTTCTTCATCCCTCCAAAATGGCGGAAAATCAGAGACTTAAAAAAATATCTGAAAATATGTAGTACGTTACTTAAGTTTATCATATACGAAACTTTGGCATGCCAAGGCTTTAAAGGCTAGAGTATGTGGAATGAGTAGTCTTGTACATCTCTGGCCATAATGATTGAAGCGGCAAAGGAAATGCCCTATTTTTATCGAAGACAAATAGTTTCGGTACTCGATCATTTACTGCTTTCGTAATACAGAACTCCTGATGGAGTCCCTTGAGCAACGTGATATATGGTGTATCTCTCTTATGCCAGAGATTTATTGTGTTAAGACGTACAACTGGCAATGCCACCTCCTGTTGTATTACCAAGTGGTGTGGCGGTAGTCCTAGTAATGTACCACTTACACAACCGTTAAAAATAGAATATTCCTCATGCAGCAGCCCATCGTCGCCATGCAGGCTAGTCTTTGCATGGGTTATAGTTTGTCGGAGGCTGTAACCAGCTAGGTGCGCGGCCACCAGAGCACAGTTCGTTAGGTGATCATAAAGTGTAGTGAACAGCCAAAGTATTCTTAACGGATAATGCTGCAGAACTAACCTATTTTGACCGTTTATATAAAGTTTTGAAGTTTGGCATCCAAAGTTATGCCCAAGAATGCTGTGGTATCTTCGGGTTTCAAGTCTAAAGTCTTTATGAGAACACTAGTTTGTACTTTTTGGGTATCACAAACTTAATACATTTCGTTCTTTTTTCTCGTTAAGAAGTAGGTCATTAACATTAAACTATAAAATGGTTTAATATTAATAACGCTCTTCTCACAAGCGCGCTAATTACATACATTGTGACTTTGTGAGTATTCAGCTGTTTACGTTAGAGATTAAACAAAAATAAATTAACAACTGCAAACAACACCATATCATGCAACACTACACAATAAAACATTTTTTAAAGATTGTATTCTCACAGTTTTCATCACAATTCATCCTATATTAGGCAAATATAGACTTGTACACAAAAAACGTTGATATTTACACTGTTAACACCAGAAATAAGGAAAAACTGTCATCGGCTTAATAAGTTTCATAACTCATTTGTTGGGATTATATTCAAGATACCATCTTATTTTCTAAGCTTGAAAAGATTATGCGTTTACATATGTCTGATGTTCTGTGAACGAAAACATGTAAGGGAGTCCATTGTTCCATGTTAGTTGTTATGTAGGTATATTTTTTTGTCTATATCTATTAATTTATGTAATCAGTGTTGTTTTTGTATAATAACAGCGGATGGAGGCGCGGTTTCGATCCCCGCGGAGTGCAAATATTTGTATGAATGGATTTGAATATTTGCACTGGTCTGGTCGTGCCTCGGAAACCAAGTTAAGCCATTGGTCCCGGTTGCCATACCAACATCTAGTGGCAGTCGTTAAGAGTTGTTAGACCCCTCTAAAATCCAACAATTGGTCTAACTGCAACGCTTCGATATCGCCTTCGGGTTGTGGAAGTCAGACGGCAGTCACTTCACGGAAAATATCGAAGTTTAGCCAAATGAGCAGTTAGACTCGTAAAGCGGACCCCAGACTCCAAAGCTGAAAAGCTTCGGATGCGACTGGGATTAACGCTGAGATGATATGATGATGTAGTTGTATTTGTATAATAAAAAGTTGGTATGTAATGATGTTAACGTGCATGAACAGTGATGCCGATGTCAAATATAATCCTTAATTTTCAAAAATTTCGATTTGAAACCAGACACACTAATGACATCATGCACTGTCAGGCGCTTTTTCCTCGCAAAATCTCTTTCAATCGCGAGAGAAATAATCGTGACAGAGGAAAAATGACTGAACTTTGAACACATTAAAGCACTCAGCCGAAGGGACTCGGGAGGATGTAGTATTTGAATTGCTAATTGAAGTAGCAATGCAAACGGCTGATAGTAAGATTCGGAGATCGAAAAGCGTGCAAAGTAGGTTTAGAGATATCCAAGGGCATAGCCGTAGATTTATAGTGATTTAAATTATGGTTCATGTTAACTAACTGAGAACTATTGAGACCTAGACAATTATTGATTTTTTCTATCTCAGAACCCAACACGCAAAGCAGTTTGAATTGTTAAGAAATATGCTCACTATACATACGAGATTTAATTGACAGAAGAAATCTAAACAAAAACAGTTAATAACAAAAAGCGAGTATGAGTAAGTAAACAAGCAGGATCAGCAGGGACTTTTGCATATTCATGACACGCAACTGATCAATTAACTTCCTATTGTATCACAATCAATGGCGGTGACATCAGCTGAGGTGAGGAAGGCAGCGGCTTGAGATAGTTTCTCATAGCATCGTTGGTTATTTGTGAAGGTTGTAGATGTCGATTGTTCTGTGGATTACCATCTTTACATAGCGGAACGTCTTTGTATCTTGGATAGCACGTTAAGCAGTAGGTCGAGGTTATCACTCGTGGATCCTTGACATTCGTTACGGGTAGACTGAAGCTCGAAAGTCTGACTTTCAATCTTACCAAGCTGACCCCATACTTCATAGTTGGGATAAGGCTAAGCAGATAATGATGTGTTGCTTTAGATGTTGGTAATAATGAGTCACAGTGGCTCCAAGCAATGTAGTTCTAGAACAACAATGTCTGAAACAAAGTCGGAGGCCCCACGTGAGAAGCCGAGCGTTTACTCAAGAAAGAACCTTCAATACTAAGAACAACAACAATCCCAACAAACAGTAGCACCAATCCTAATAAATTATAATAAATTATGTAAATGTATAATTAAAGAAAACATTAACTACCAGACTGTCAGGTAATTTATTATCCGAAATTAATTCCAAATAATTCTCAGCAGGATTTATAAGTATCTGTAAGCTCTGGAGTGACAATAAAGATTTAAAAGAGGATGAATGGTGCCGCCGCCGCGCCGCCGCCGGGCCAAGAGTCAATCTGTGACGAGGATCCGAAATGATGAGTGAGGACTCTCGAAATGCTTCATACAAATTTTAATTTCAACTAATTGAACCGCGTTGAGAGTTAGCACTTCTTAATTTGAAATAGGTAGGATCCGAGATTTTTGGAATTAAGAGTTTTTTGAGAGTCATCTTGAAAAGGATTAAATCTTGCAAAGAGATATTTATGCGACGAATATAGACGCTTGTGGTTTACTGGGTGCTTATCGGAATATCGCTACAATTTTAACTTGATACATGTACAGTGAACAATTAAAATCTTAGCACGGTCGTCACCACTAAACACACGGGCATCAGAATGGTAATTGACATCGTCACGCAACACCGCTTTACTTCCAGTAATTATTACAATACCAATTGTTTTCGATTTCCAAATTATTTAATTTCGTTCTACACGTATTGATGGATTATTTGTATAAGATTGGACTGAAACCATCGAATCAAGAACTAAATATACCAGTTTTATCATACAAAGCACCGCACGCTTAACTTGTGGTGTACCAAGTTTGTGACACGTTGGGAATATGGGTGGTCAACTACAGATGCCATTTCAGAGGCACAAAGAAGTGATTGAGTTGTCTTTAGCAGTGAAGATGAGATAGGCTATCGTTGTATATGAACTACTGGTAATCAGACGCATCCTGTTAAACTAAAAACGGAAACCCCAACATAGATTGCAAATGGCAAGTCAGATTGATGTAAGTAATAATGACAAAGTTACTAAAAACAGTTTTAATTACTCCACTGTATCATGGATCTCAAATTTAGCAAGTCAATAGTTCCCCGCTTGCTGACATGGGAGCTTCTAAACTTACAGTCTAATTGCTCTGAGCAACCACTTGTGAGCCTTCCTCTCACACGAGGCACAAAACTTTTCACCGCAAGCAACAGGTTACATCATGCATAACACAACAGCCGAGCTTCCTTCTAAAGCTATCTTTTTCTTACAACAGTCTTGAGTGTATCTTCGTCTCGCTCGAGTGACGTCACGTGTTACCAGTGCCAGTTGGGACTTGGGAAGTATCTTTCCTTTACGAGTTTGGATGGTATTTTTCGGGAAACAAAAAGTCCCTTCCAAGTACCTTTCTACTGAGAAAAGTTTGTTGAGAAAGAAAACTTGTGGTTTTATTACATTCAAGTTGAGTTCGCAAACGTTAATGATTGTTTATGCTTGAAAATTCTTTGCAAAATCTGTTGCTTAAACAAATTGTCTAACTATATTTATTAATCTTACACGCATAATAAATACCTTTAAGTGCTATAATTGAAACTTAAAAACACTTTAGCTTCCTATATTTTTGAAAGGTTTAAGATGACTTAACAAAGATTGAATAACTACGAGCAGTAAGTAGTAAGTACTGAGAACAAGAGGAATGACACCGAGCTGAGAAGAACAAGTGAAATTAAAGTTATTGGAGCCGAGGAAGTTGCGCTGGAGTTTTATCCGTCGGATGGTAATGATGTTACGGCTCAGTTAACGGGATCAGTTACGCGAGGAAGTTTTGTTAGGAACTTTATTCACTTTTTTGGTCGTATTCCTGCTGATTGCAAGAGGTCTTTTTTGCAAATACTTTATATTCAACTGTATGCGATGGGCGTATAATTTTAAATAGTTAATGAAATATAGTGCTATCATTTTATAATTTATTTATATTTTATTAACAATAATATAATTTGTCTTTAATTATTCCCAGCCCCTACAAGGCTAAACTTCTTAGACCTACTTAAAAATTACGTCAGCAAAGCTCGCAAAATTTCAAATTCGAAATCACTCAAGCAAATTCTAGTCTAGTTATATAAACTTATTAATGTTGAAGTAAGTGCTGATCCAGTCCTATTCCTGAAAGCTTTACAAATCGTACGCTCTCGAGACACGGGAGTCCATGCGGCCATCATTAATTAAGACTGTCCATTAAGAAAATATATAGTTGGAACCTCCTGAAGTTTCGAAGCCGAACTCGAGAGCAAATGAACGCACATAATTGACTTCGCTAAACTTGTATCTATGCAGGAATACTGCTGTGGTCCAAGGTAGGGACGAGACTTTGAAATCAACCCGCACTCCGACAACGTGCAACGATACTAACTAAGCTGATAACGTGATGTACTAATATTTTCTGCGATGGAAAAGATATCAAATACAATAAGAGCAGCATTGTTCCAGCATCGTCAATATTTCGGTCAATCCATGTGAATATTTTTGAAACAAATAACACATCCAAAATAAAACAACACAAATTGAGTACAGGATGTGCGATTTTGCGATTCATGTTTGTAGCCGGCGCTTTGTAGTGTAGTAGTAGTTAACTTTCCTGGCGTAGATATTTGCGGTTGTGGTTCGTGATAAGCGATATCAGCTTCGCCACCTTTATACTCAGAATATCAACAAGGTCTGCAGATGGTAGTAAGGTAAACGCCTCAAACTAGTCACACCCCGACGACGAGTTGCAGACTATGTACGTGAATTTTTCTTCAAAGGGTAACTTTATAGCGAAACTGGGCAAAGCAGTATTTGAAGTTGGATACCGGGCCCGCTAGGTCTACCGGACTACTAACTGGCCATTTCTAGGAGCGAAAGAGGTCTTTATAATGAATTCCTTCTTTAGAAAACATGAATATAGAAAGTGGACCTGGAAGAACCAAGATCTGGACATCATCATCATCATATATCGAAGAACTGGAACAATTTGCAAGCGGCGGTCTTTGTATCTGACTACAATTTAAGTGTCTTCAAGGCTAGAGTAATAAATAATAATAGTTAGCTCTTAATGAATTAGCACACTAGTTTATTAAGCCGCTGGCAAATTATTCCAATCCTTCTAAGTAGTTACTTAGAAGGATTGGAATAATTTGCCAGCGACCACCGGCACCGGCACCGGCGATTTACCGGACGAAGCGTTTCGCCTCGTCCTTTATACCAGTTGGTATAAAGGACGAGGCGAAACGCTTCGTCCGGTTCATAGTGGTGTCAACAACTTATGAACGTGTCAACAAATCCGCACCCACAACATCCCTGTTCCATACATGCCAGAGTTTATTATGCGTTGGAATATAATTAATTGTTGAACAAATACTTTGAACAAAATAATACTAATCACTGGTAGCTACACTAATTGATTCTGTGTATGTCACGCGATATTGTTGTTGTGTCTTTTTGATATTGTTTTACATCGGGAGCGTGCGTGTCATGCACACGGGTTATTATTATTTGTCGTTTCAGAGTTTCTTTACTATTGTTTACATAAAGTAAAAGTTGAATATGTTGTGTAATTATTTCAACGAACTTCATGTTTCACTAGTTGGTTGTTGACTCCGAGAACCCGGAGCTGCTCAAACTGCCGCTGAACATAGACCCTTGTCAAATAGCGCCCTAACAATAGTACAACCTGTAGGTACATCCCATTACCTATTCATTTCTATTTTAAAATGTCGTAATTGAATCCAAAATTCACGTGAGGGACTGGTGGCAATTTGATTAATACCACTAATTATTGCAATGAGTTTGCGTTTCCCCCCTTCCCCTGGCCTCACCGGCCTCAGGGCGGTAACGTCATAGTCAAAGCATTAGGAATATAGAACGAGAATAGTATCTTACCGTGAACTACCGTAAGATCACAAGTCGCACGCGATGGCTTCAGATGATCGGAGAGTAGTTAGCATTAGTTGCTGTTGTAACATCATATCGAGTCAGTACTCTCCTCTGAATACACTTGTGTGTATTTCTTAGGTATCACCCAGAAGTGCACTCTTATCAGTAGTCACCAAACACTAGAGGACAACCACCAGGACGTCATACGAGATTATCACAACACTACAATGTTATAAAAGAGTTATTACCTCTCCCCGTCAGCTCATCCCTACGGTTTGACATGGTGTAAAAGTCCTGATTCAATTAAACTGACCACAGTTCCGGCAGTCCCAGGTTCGAGTCCCGGCTGGCCCCCTATTGTACCGGGATCAATTAGACCCATCGGGATTCCGATTTGCTTTTTCGATATTCCCATTCCGAGGGTCACGCTGTTGTTATTCGAATATTACTGTAGAAAGGAATTAATGTATTCCGATTAGTGGAAACTTAGCTGGGCTCATTGTGAAAGAAAATACCTAAGATTTAATTATATTTCAAAATGACACCTGCCTACATAAGGACGCCAAGAGAGTCGCTAAACGTTCCTAAATGTACTGACATGCCTGCTATAGAAAGGGTTCCCTATTCAGAACAAAACAAACATAATAATACCACCCAGTTACAGTTTTCATATTAATATGCCAGCCTTTTCCCGGCTATATTGGGAGTTAGCTTTTAGTCTCACCGGATTCAGCTAAATAGCAGTATTTTCCATGGACCGGCCGCCAGTCTCACGGCCACAACTCAGTTTCTTGGATATACGATTTAACAACACCCCTTGGTGAGAATTTTGGTCTTCTGATTTATTCGTAACGATTGTTAAAGGTCTACGAATGAACATCAGGACTAACGGCTTGACGTGTTTTCCAAATATGCCAGAAATCATTTTTAAAACAACAATCATACGCGATCTGCATCAAATTATTAAATATCGAAATCTCCATATTGAAATCGATGCACAAACAAACAGTTCCAATTATTTTAATCTGCTCGACGCATTGAGTTTCATTTTATGCATGATTGAATGCCGAAGTCAGCGTAATATTAAAATATAATATGTTACATAAAAACCTTTATTACCGTTTTCCCTTTATATGGCAGTCTTTATGTACAGCTGTGTGGTAGTCTAACTAGCGGCGACTGCAAAATAAAAGTTATAGTTTAGCATTAGGATATAACTTATGTTGCTAACCGGTTCACGTCTGTGATTGAAAAATTGTGATTGTGAAAAAAATAACCACATATTGCATTGTTTGCTGATGATACTTCGTTAATTTTTTAAATTAATAGACGTTGCTCAAACCTTGAGGACGTAAACAATGCTTTACAGCAAGTCCAAAATTGGTATACCGCTAATAATTTAGTACTATATGCAAAAAAGACAAAGTGTATAAGATTTGCGTTACCAAATGTTAAAAGTACTTACTCCGATATAGTATTGAACAAGGAGAAACTCGAATTCGTCGAGAACACGGTTTTCCTGGGGATCACGCTTGACTCGAGGCTATAATGGGGTCCTCATTTAACGTCTCTGGCAGGACGGCTTAGTTCAGTAGCATATGCTGTCAGAAAAATCCGTCAATTTACTGATGCGAAACTAGTCTATTTTAGCTACTTTCATGGTATCATGTCATACGATATTTTGCTTTGGGGACGGGCTGCAGACATAGTCTGTTTTTATTCTGCAGAAAAGAGCTATCAGAGCCATATACAATCTCCGCAGACGCGATTCTCTTAGGGAACTATTTAATGGAATAAACATCCTTACGGTCCCTTGTCAATACATTTATGAAAACATTATGTATGTTCGGAAAATTATTGATCTTTTTAAGAAGATAAGTGCAGGCACAATTTTAATACTAGGAATAGAAACAATTTAGATCAACCTCGGTTCAGACTGGCTAAAGTAAATAGTTCTTTTATGGGGTACTGTGTAAATTTTATAATAAATTACCGCTAGAGATTCAACAACACAATGAGTCCACATGCATTAAACGCACGCTGTGTAAGCAAGCATATTATAAACTGGAAGATTATATCCTTGATAAAAATGCTTGGCTAAATGCCAGTCCTGCTCCACAGCCACAGACAATTTTGTAGGTTTGGAAGAGATACCATTCCCCCTTTTTGTTGTTTTCCAAATATTCCTTTTTTATTTTATTTGTTTATTTCAACGTTGTGCACAATATTTTGTTACCATGATTTTGCAAGTAATATAGTATTGTATAATGTAAAATCACTTTTCAAGTTTGTGAATGTGAGGCACCATGGACTATGGTTTGTTTTTTAGGGTTCCGTACCTCAAAAGGAAAAAACGGAATCCTTATAGGATCACTTTGTTGTCCGTTTATCTCAAGAACGCATGGACGTATCAAGCTGAAATTCACATGAAATACTCGGGTCTATTGTCCCTTTAAGCTGTGAAAATATCAAACTTCTAAGCCAAGCCAACCAAAAGGAATCAAAACCTACAGGATACTTCCCGTAAACTCAGAATCTTGAAAATTGGCATGAAGTATTGTCATATAATACAAATATAGGAAAAATTGCGAAAATCACATTTTTTTAGTTATATAATATAATAAACATATTTTAATAAAATGGAACTTACTACCTTATTTCTTACGAACTAATAAAGGTATCAAATTGAAATTTATACCAAATACCTAGGTCCATTGTCCCTTTAAGCAGTGAAAAAATCAAACTTCTAAGTTAAAGCGATCAAAAGATACAGCAGTTTATACCGACACCTTAGACGAATTTCCGTCACACGCTAGGGAATCAAAACCTACAAGGTACTTCCCGTGAACTCAGAATCTTGAAATTCGGCACGAAGCAACGTTATATTATAGTACAGACAGATAAAGGAAAAATTGTGAAAATGATAAATTTGAAGTTACATAAAATATTAAAATATTATTTTTGCTTACATGACATAAAATATTTTTGTAATAATTATAAACTTACTACCTACCCTTTTTCACATGAACGCGTAGAGATATTAAAGTTGAAATTCATATCAAACAATTCTTAAATCTAATTGCCTCTAAACTGTGAAACATTCTAAATCAATGCTAGTATTATAAATGCGAAAGTAACTCTGTCTGTCTGTTACGCTTTCCCGCCTAAACCTCTCAACCGATTTTAATGATGTTTGGCACGGACAATCTTTAGACCCTGAGAAAGAACATAGGCTACCTTTTATCCCGGAAAAATTTGATGTTCCCGAGGGGAATTTAAACAGCGCGATATAACCGAACTCCACGCGGGCGAAGCCGCTGGCGGAAAGCTATTACGTCATAAATTGTAAGCCGCTACGTTTGTACGGCGGAACCCTCGGTGTGCGAGTCCGACTCGCATTTGGCCGGTTTTTTTTTTTAATACATATAACTTGTTTGACAGTACGAGATTGGCAGTTGAGAGTTTGTCATGCTCACTCAAATGTCTTGCTGATGGTGGCGCGTTTGTTGGGTCATTTGGTTCCCTTCAATATGGTTGAGCTAAGTGGGGCTGATGCGCGCGTCATACTCGTGAACGGGGGCCATCAGTGGAGACTGGTCATCTCTTAGCTGCCAGTGGGCTTAATGCATTTTCTATATTTTAATTAATTTATTGTGCTCACATGATAGAAGCAACATAAATATGTAACGAAGAAATGTAACCCATATATTATGATTTTAAAAGAGTGTCAATGGAGTTTTTTGCACGTTCTTCTCCATAGAGATTTACGCTTTGGAACGTGCAATTTAGCTTCACTTTTCTTGGACTGACCGACATTGACGATTCAAAAGTACCAAGTGATGGTTAATTTGAAATAAACAATTTTGATATTTTTTTTTAATTGTGGTTCCTCTATACGTCTGGTACCGAAATGGAACTAAGAACTGGACCGGGCAGAATATGTACTATTAGTACTAGTAGCTCTGTCTGCCCTAGTACTACTTTAAGTTTTACACACCTGGAAAAGCACCTCTGATATCCTTTAACTACCGAACTACCGACCCTATTAGCGACAGGTAATGTTACTTAGCTGTGACTTACGAGCGCGCAATGTGTGCTTTACTTAGCCATGTGAGATGGCTGCATGTGTATATTCCTGTGGTCAACGCGGTAACACTAGAATAATTATTATTTAGAACGTGAAACCACTTTAATTAAAACGTTATAATGATTCCTTATATTCCATACCTAAGCCAATGTTTAATGCTAGAAACTGAATAGAATATCTTTGTAATGTGGGTGGAGGCTACACCAGCTCCGGTACACGCTAATCCCACTTTAATTATCCGGCGGTCAGACCCGGCCTTACCTTAGAACATGTTTCATACGGAGAGCTCCTTCGAGGAGTTGCTGAACTAACGGAGATTAATTACAAGTTGTGGAATGACTCGGTTTTTTGGATATGTGTGTGTTCTTCACTTAGTAGTTGGTTAGTAATATTCTAATAAACTATTTATAGTTTGGCATTGTCCAATGGGAATGGATCTTTGTACTAGTATCATAATCACAAAACCCTTGTAACATCCGCAGCTAGATACTTTGGTCATACTTGGCTTGTTATATTTGAGTCGTTCTGTTCTGTATACATCTCACGGTGAAAACTTTAGTGAAGTGCGCTTTGACTGAGCTGTCAATATGGTGAATCCTTAGTACTAGTTCCAATAATATCTCACTCCACGATCATTTGAAGCACGTTTTATAGTACGGTCTACGTTTTAGTTAAATAAATCAATAGCGCATTGTTACACTAGAGAGGTCGTCTCTAAATTCCTATGATAATTAGAAAACACTTCATTAAACCTTAAAACTTAGTAGACTAGTTCGTTGAAGGTCTCAGGCTCGCTACGAATGAACCCAAATCAACAATTCCAATGGAATCTTTTTATGATCCAACACGTGACGGCGAGTAGTTACATTTTATAACGGAGGCTATGAATGTGGGCGAACTGTTGAAGAACCATTGTATGTAGGTACATACGTGTACCTTCTTCACGTTGCATCTTTCTGTGAGACCATGATGGTTCAAATGGAGGCTGCTGAGGGCCGATCCCGTTCGGAGAAAAGGGTCAAGAGGGCAACCGCTTCGACGACCAACACAACGTAACCGCGCATTTAAAGTATTTTGAGGATCGGGCGGTGAGCAGTGGGCAGTTCGCCGCCCAGTAAGAACCAGGCCCGAGTCGACGGCGCGTTCTCACGCGCGCCTCAAAGAGATGTCAGCACATCGTAACGGGGTCCACGAAGACCTATGTCTCCTGTGTCAGGATTGCGGGTTGTTTAAAATCCGTGGTCCCCGCCTACAGGCAAGTGAAGGAAGACGGGTGGGTTTTAGTCAGTAAAAGTCTACACGCCCTTCGGCTCCGCCCAAAGCGGGAGAGGTCATTTGATGATTTCGCATCCCAAACAAATAAAAAAGGTCTTTTGAGAGGTAACGGTGCGAGACATGTGCATAATATGTTATCACCGGGATGATTGTAGATGAGCTATAAATGTCCACACAGTCCCTGGTTTTATCCCCAATGATGCGACTTTCTTTCACTCGTTTCTTTTACTCGTTACTTTCACTCGTAGTGATCGCATGAAAGCCATCAGTTCGATTCTGTGTTAACATTTCCGATGTTCTACAGAAAGCGGACCATTTCCAGAACATTCTGAAAATATTATTACATTGATGGTTACTTCGATGTATAAAGTTTTTGGCTTCGTGGCCACTACGTATCCTGTGCTCCAGTATGCAGTCGATGCAATTTATTGTTTCTAAGTGCAATCAAGGGGACATGCACTCAAAGTTTCATTAAGTATTTTGGTACAATGCACTTAACTAATCTTTGAGTACACGTGCAACAGGCATGGTCCTTGTAATGAACGGAAATGTTCTTATAGAACAAAATCTGAAAGTATGGGGTATTATAGTGAACAGCCCTCACCCAAAACGATATTTGGAGTAGATACACACACTCGTGGGTAGGTATGTGGGCTGTAAGTGGCAATATCTTGGCAGAGTACACACGGTGAATGCGATATGATTCGCCATAACCCCGCGGAACGTGAGCGAGCATGGCCGGTGTTTGTGCCCATACGGGCGTGAGCGCGCATAACTCGGTGCACCCGCCCCGGCGCGAAGGGCCTTAAAACACTGGCGATTAGCAAGGGAGTTCCACCAAAGAGTTTGTTTAATGCGCAATATGGGTCTGGGTAGCGAGCACTCTCTGAGTGTAACGTGTTCTCCGTATTGTGAATCGATAGGATACAAGATAGAGTGAGACCTGTAGGTATGCATCGCACCTGCTGAGAGTGTTCACAAATCAACACCGGCTTCACGCACACAGAATGTCCTGGGGTAACCCTCTAACAACAGAGGCACTTAGATCTTACAGTTTTACTAATTTCGTGTTGATGGTTTCAGTACATTACGACTGCAAGGCACTATCCCCCAGCGACGTCGTAGCCAACGTTGTAGCGTTCCTTTTTTGTTTAAGCATCGTTGAAAGCAAGAACGTTGCTTAAAGAAAACCTAAGTTTCGGAGCTCTCTATAAATAGCGATACGTTTTCTCGGTGGTAGGCCATAACATCGGCTGCCGGCAGGAGTTATCACCCACCAGACAAAGTCTTGCCGCCAAGCGATTCATCGTGTTCCGGCATGATGTCTAGTGAAGCCGTACGGAGGACGGGTCTGAGCAGTTGTGTTGCGATGTGTGGCGGGTACGATGCGCCAAATGTTGTTGTGTCGGGAGTTTGGTCGTGGAGAGTCTCCAGATCAATCTCCCTCTAGCGCAGCATTGTTTGGTCGTGTTGGTCTTGGGTTTAACATTGGATCACCTCGCTCTACTGCCGTCATCCTTCCTATTCCTTAGTTTTTTAAGTGAATAGGCTTAATAAACTAGTGCGCTTTACCATCAACGATTGCATCACTGCTTACCATCAGGCGGGATTGCAGTCAAGCACTATTTTATAATTATTTAAAAAAAAAACTTTGTTATAATCATATCTCTATCTATAGATTGGTCCGAAGTTATTATAAATAAATAAATATAAATATATACGGACAAATCACACAGATTGAGCTAGCCCCAAAGTAAGTTCGAGACTAGTGTTATGGAATACTAACTCAACGATACTATATTTATAATAGAGACATATATAGATAAACATCCAAGACCCAGGCCAATTAGGAAAAGACCGTTTTCCATCATGACCTGGCCGGGGATCGAACCCGGGGCCTCCACGTCGCAGGCAGGCGTGTTGACCGCTGCGCCACGGAGGTCGTCATATTATAAAAACTCTTATTTTCTCCACTATATCATCATTTTATCATGTGCTGTATTTTGTATACTTACACAATTATATACAAGGCATACTAGTGTTCAGGTCTCCAGGTCTCCAAATAACACGGTTAAGTCACAGCTCATAATAAAAGAAACTAAATTATAGCAATGCGAAAAAACAAAAGGGTAAAAAGGATTTCTGTTATACGCAGTTTTTTGAACAACCCTTGGTGTTGTAAAGTGATTACGTATGGAACACGTCACGTAAGCGTGGTGTTTGCGCGCCGACGACGCTACGCGGGTTTGTGCTTCTATAGAATATCCTGTGATTAGCTTCGTGGCATGTTTTCCTAATATGATGGCGCATCAATGTGTATTTTATATCAATAAGCTTTAATCATATTAACGCCGTGGAACAGGAAGATTGTTTGTTTCCTTCAGGGAATAATAGAATTCGCCTTGACGTGTTTTTTTTTTTTTTTTTACTTACAGTGACAAACCTTGTCACTATTATTATAAATATTGTAATCAACAGAAAATTATAAATAAAATGTTGTGGCTTTCCCTAGAGTTACAATGAAATTTGTTTTTAAATGAAAATGATCGAGTTAATTTAACATGAAATACTTAATTTGAGATGCTCAGGAATTACATTAGTAAATAAGTGTCTGTCAAACAAAACTAATACAGTTTTTTTTGGGGACGCTTAGTATTTAATTAAACATTATAATTTCCTTAATCGTTGTAATTATTAACAGGCATATGTGTTCAATTAAGTATTAATTGCCCTTTCAACTCACATTTACAAAATTTCAAAAAGTGTCACAGATCTGCTGGTAACCAGTACAATATGCACGTTAGCAACATTGACGAGTAAATCACTCGTAACAAGCCGGAGATCGTTTGTCCTACAACTCCTCGCCACTCCATAAACATCCCTCGTTCAGGAATCTCGAGAGTTTAAATTTTGTCCCCCTACTCTCAAGCACCAGCTATTTAGGCAAAAGAGTCACTCAATATTAATAATTGAGACCGTAAAACGTCGCAAACATAGTTATAAAAAAAATAAGTTCACAAAATAGAATGATTTTTATTAGCGTGATTGCACCTAATTGTAACACCCTGCTGACATTAATAATACAGCTTTGATGAAGTCACCAAATTGTAGAATTAACCGCTACCTATATCAAAATTTCTTAATTAAGGTATTCGCAGGCCGTTGCTACGAGAAATATCGCGTGTGCTTTAAACATTTTAACATTTAACCATTCTATTCAAGAGCCACGTAGCCACGAGCCACGTAGTGCATAAAATCAACGTGAAAGAGCTTAAAATAGAAAAACTAAACGTAGTAACTTCATGTAGAGAGAAAAAGATATCAACCACTTGAAACTTCGATTCAATTTCGAACTTTGTTGACTGTTTATATTAATAAAACCCTATACTGTTATACTTTATCACTACACAGTATAAAACAAAGTCGCTTTCTATCCTTATATCCCTATGTATATAATATAAAGGGTCTATCTGACATCGACGCACAAAAGAGTACCATGGATCCAGTACATGATTCTGAACCCCACAGTGCTGGAATTTTTCGTCGGCTTTTTCATGATTAAAAAAATATATATATGTCGTTTTTTTCACTTTAGACCGTTCTTAATTGCTATACTTTTATAACTCAATAAGATTTTAAAGTAAAAATTAATTCATTCGCTAATTACACAAAAAAGCGCAATGAAAACAAATCTCGAAACACTATTTTATCAGCTGATCTAATGGAGTTCACATCAGGGATCAACGTCATACCTACAAACCCGCACGGCGGCACGCTTGCAACGTTCAAAGGCCGAACCGACACTTTTTTTTAAACACTGTGAATTCTGTAACCGTTCATTAACGACTTATATGACTATCATAATTTTGTTAGTGGCATGCCTTCTAGGTCTAGCCTTTTCGCGAAGTTTGCGTTACGATGTCAGATACACCCTGTTATGCTTAGATAAATCTTTAAAACTACGCAACAGATATTGATGCGGTGTTTTTTTAATACATTCAGTGATTGAAGAGAAAGGTTTATATGTATAAAAACATCCATTAGATAGTGCAGTAATACTGTTATTTTTGAGGTTTCTAACGTAATTTCGTAAATAATTTCGTTTTTTCCACTTACATTGCAAACGCAGACTGACCCCTACGAGATGTATCAAAATAATGTAGGTACTAGGTATTGTAAACATTGAAAACGACCACAGAAAACTCTACGATGGTATAAAAAGAAAAGAAAGAAAATACGTTTATTTGCGGTAAACATGACATAAAGTGTACAAAAACAATTGAGTGATCATAGTTCACATGCGTCACATCCACGCAAAACGGCTATCGCTCAGCATTATGCTGCGACCCTATGCAAAACAGAGTCCAGCGCTGGTTTTCAGTGACAGCCGGTGCCGACTTAAAGACGTCTGTATATGTCTATCTCTTATGAATAACCCACAATAACATTTGTTGTCATTTAATTTTTACGACAAATAATTAGTGCAGTCATTGAAGCATTATTGCTCCGAATTTTTTTACTGTGAACCGAATTGCATACAATTTTGGAATTAGGTTAATCTTACCCTTAACTTCAAAAGTGAAAATGATTTGAACTCCGCAACCATACTGGGGGTGGCTGCCACCCCTTCTCGGGGGCGAATTTTTTTTGTTTCAAAATATCCTCGGATATCTATAGAAGGCCTAATTTTAAGCAAAAATCATCTTTAAAGTTTTTCAAAAAATCCAATACTTTTCAAGTTATTGGCAATTTAAATTTCGCAATTTTTTCACGTTTTTCATAGGTTTTTTGCAAATATCTCCAAAAATATACGTTTTATCGAAAGTTTTATAAAAAACAAAATTGTAGCAGGTAAAACAATGAACAACTTGGTTTTTTATAAAGTATTCTAAGTGCAATATTATGCTAGATATTAAAGATCAAAGCCGTTTTTTATTTTGTCTGAAATTTAATCGATGTGGTCAAAGCCATCTAGCGGCGAGCAGATGTATTTTATGCATTCTAAAACAAAAGGGTTTTGTAGTGCTTGAAATAAGCTTTAAAATGAGTACTATTAAATGTCTTTTACACCTAAAATAAGTGAGCTGTATTGCAAATAAGGGGAGCATCTAATGTTTTTTATTTTAATCATAAGTGCCATTTCCACCAAAATTAAAATTAATCGTATTCCGCCTAGAATTAACTTTATTATAAAGAGTTTAATAGATAGTATCAGTTTGACTGCTTCAAGACACATATTTTTAAAAAAAGTCACGATTAAAACAAAAACCCCAAAATTTCAAATTTTTAAATAACCCACTTTTTTCATAAAATATCTCAAAAATGACAACAGACACGTATAAAAGTGTACAGATTAAAAATTTAGGTATTTTTCTGACAAATAATTTGGCTTTTTTGTTTTTTCTGTCAAACAAAAATTGACGGAGATATGATTCTTTAAAGAGCGCGTGGCAGCGCAATCACAGCCTCTCTTGAGCCATTTAACCCTTCACCGTTTTAGAAAAAGGTGTTTTACTATATATCGCAATGAAGGATGTTGTATCTCTCTTAATTACCTTTACAAAGGTTTTTTATAAATTGCGATAGCATGAAAATTGAAAGAGTTATTGTCCAAAAACTTATCATATTTTTTTCTACTTAGTAACTGAAAATTATATTATTTACTCTAAATTAATTTATTTTTAAATATGTAATTATATATATTTACGGTAATTTAGGGGTAGTTTTAAAGGTAGAAAAGCTTAAGAATATGATAATCATTTTCGAAAATGTGTGGAATAATGTTTAAATCCTTTTCATTTTCTCGGTGGCATAACATCGGCTGCCGGCAGGAGTCACCACCCACCAGACAAAGTCTTGCCGCCAAGTGATTCGTTGTGTTCCGGCATGATGTCTGATGAAGCCGAACGGAGGACGGGTCTGAGCAGTTGTGTCGCGATGTGTGCCGGGTATGATGCGCCAAATGTTGTTGTGTCGGGAGTTTGGTCGTGGAGGATATCCAGATCAATCTCCCTGTGGCGCAGCATCGTTGGTCGTGTTGTTGAGTTTAACATTGCACCACCTCGCTCAACTGCCGTCTTCCTTCCAATTCACTAAGTTTTTTTAGTGAATAGGCTAAAAAAACTAACGCGCTGTACCACCAACGATTGCGTCACTGCTTACCATCAGGCGGGATTGCGGTCAAGCACTAATTTATAATATTAAAAAAAAAAACATTTTTTATCAAGGGGTAGTTTTCAAGGGTTGAAAGGGGGTTAAACATTTGATAATTATTATAGAGAATTTAAAATATTACTTACTCTATACTTACATCTTTTTATGTCGTACCAAAGTATGTTTTGTGATTTTTTCAATTTACGGGTTGTTTACAGGGGTTGTAAAATTTCCAAGGGGTTGAAAATGATTTTAATATGAGGTATTATGTTAGAAAATACTTTACAATTTCGCCACTCACTATTAGACATGTTTTCTAGCGACAAAATGGCTCAAAGTAAATTTTTCCATTAAGGGGTTGTTTACACCCCTTAAAAATAATAGGCGGAGTTTAGATCATTTTCACTTTTGAAGTTAAAAGTAAGATGAGCCTAATTCCAAAATTTCATGCAAATCGGTTCACAGTAAAAAAATTCGGAGGTAGACCATACGGTCTTACCTCCGAATTTTTTTCTTCGCTTCAATGACTGCACTAAATGGCTTATTTCCGAAGCGATTTAAACTAATACAGCATTAATTAATCCTTATCCAATTAAATACATAAATACATTGGTGGTTTAAATCAACAATGTATTTATATAGATCTATGTATATGGTTATATGATTTAAATGAATGTTTTCTGTGCGTGACAGACATGCAGGACCATTAAGTGGACGTATGCGTTTGCACTCTGCACGTTCTGATGCACAATCTGTTGCTGGGTTGGTGGTAATAAGTGAGACTTCGGTGTGTTGACTTACTTCGTATATTCTTCCACAATATTAGCGGGGTCACTAGTTAACTTACACTACTATTGATTCTTGACTGTTGATCCTGTAGAGATCTTGCTGTTGATCTTGACTGTAGCTGTTGATTCCTCACGTCGAAGATAAATGTGATGTAGGTGTCACTGTTACTGTAGCTTATCAACGTCGAAGATTAATGTCTCTTCTTACTGTGTTGTTGACTCCTCAATGGTGAAGACGAATGTGTCTTGTAGCTGTTACTGTTGACTCCTCAAGGGCGAAGACGAATGTGTCTTCTTACTGTGTTGTTGACTCCTCAATGGTGAAGACGAATGTGTCTTGTAACTGTTACTGTTGAGACTCCTCCACGGCGAAGATGAATGTGTTCTGCTGCTCAGGCGTGGGGCCTATTTATACTACGACAAGGGCTCAAACCGTGGGAAGCGACGAGAGCGTCGGGTTTCACCAGCCATTGTCTTACGCACGTTCCTGGGCTGCATCCTAAACCTGAGGGTCTCCAGTTTATAATGCTTATTACAAGGGTTCGTTTTATTGCGACTGTCCCAAGGGATTGTTTTATTGTGACTGTCCCAAGGGATGGTTTTATGGAACCTTTTTGGCGTTGTTACAATCAGCCAGATGCCGGACAACCGTTTCTATTACAATTTCATTGATGTCTGTTGCAGTTTATAACAGGGGAGCACTTTATAACGTTTGTCTTTGTCATTGATACTTTGTTAAATGTTCATAGTCGTTCCTTTCATAATTTTTGCCTTGCCAGATGTGTATAACTATTGAATGACGATCCTTCATCACAATAAACGATCGTCCATCTCAC
Source organism: Sesamia nonagrioides (assembly GCA_017933935.1). Taxonomy (NCBI): domain Eukaryota; kingdom Metazoa; phylum Arthropoda; class Insecta; order Lepidoptera; family Noctuidae; genus Sesamia; species Sesamia nonagrioides. Next base: position 229,740 of record JADWQK010002042.1, on the reverse strand, counting down.
GCTTTCTAAATTCTTACGCACAAATGTTCTATTCTAAGTAATATTATAACAATACACTATTCGGAATTAGTTTCTATACACTATTTAAAACTATTCGTCCCGCACATCGCTCCCGCCGTGCGACCGCGTCGCAGCTATCTCCGGTGCGGGTTCATCTTCCGTTTGCAGAGGCAGGACTACTAGCTTCCTCACCGGCCGTCGTAGCACACCTCCCTTGGTTCGCACGTCCACTGTTCGCACGATGTCGTCGGGGCCCGGATACGTCGCTATGACTCTGCCGCGCGGCCATATATTGCGCGGCAGGTTGGGGTCGACGACCTGTACAAGGTCGTTGACTTGTATCTTTGGTCCTCTTCCATGCGGCTCCCGCCGGTGTTGCAACTTCGGGAAGTACTCCTAGACCCACCGTTTCCAGAAAAGGTCGGCGAGTCTCTGTGCTGCTCGCCAACTGGATCTCGATGCGGCGTCTTTTTCGTCGAAAGTGCCCGGTTGAGACACTCGTCCCGAGCTTCCCAATAAGAAGTGGTTCGAGGTCAGGGCTTCTGGGTCCTCTGCACTGACTGACACGTGTTTCAGAGAACGGCTGTTGATGTTGTCTTCCACCTCTGCGAGTAAGGTGGTGAGTACTTCTTCTGTAGGGTGACGCTCCTGTAGCGTCGCGGCTAGTGCTGTCTTCATTGAGCGGACCATACATCCCCAGGCTCCTCCCATGGACGGAGCGCCCGGTGGAATGTAGCGAATTGGAGAATCTTATAGGATCGGGTAAAGCTTCTGCTAAACTGAGTCCCTTCTTATTGGACTCATGGCATATCTTATCTTTCCCGGACTGTTCTGTTACCGGTGTAGAAGTGTCAGTTGGTCTCGTAGGGTTGATGCAAGGGGCGTCCATCTCAACGTATTGCTTCGTTAGAACTTCCTGACTGTCTTCTGTTTTCTCAGCGACATGAGACACAAAGTCGATATTGTGCCTGGAGGTCCGTATCTGTCTGCCGTGGAGTACCCAACCCAGTGGTGTGAGAGATGCCACTGGTTGGTGCTTATTGCCTCTTCTGACCTCCGATGTCAACAGGAGATGCCAGTTGTCTTGCCCAATTAGTACTTTAAGCTTGGCATTGGAGTACATGAGGTAGTCGCGGATGTCTGCTAGGTGCTTGCATCCCGTTACTGTTTCTGCTGTTACCCGCTGAGATGAAACATGCAAGTTCTTCACCGTGCGTGCATGTACTTGCTCTTCATGCCCGTTGAGCCCTTTCAACTTGATACTAACACGACGCGAATTCGATTCTGACGCCTTCAGATCGTTGATTGTTTCTATTTTCAGTGGGTCGACGGGGCCTGTTGCTCCGATGGTGTTTGCCACGCTGTCGTCAACTAGCGTGACTGTTGACCCGTCGTCCATCAATGCGAATGTGTCGACTGTACCCTTTGGACCCTTTATTTGGATCGGTAGGATTTTCAGGAACGACTGTTTCTTACTGTCGGCCCAGGCTGAGTTGATGACTTCTGTAGGTTGCTTCGATGCCTCTTCTTTAGCCTCCTTCTTTTTTGTGTGATGTAACAGCTTATGATGTGAAAATCTGCAGCTGTTGACACCACACTCACGAGGACGGCAACTGTGAGTCTTGTTTCTGTATCGAAGACATCTGAAGCACAGGCGTTTGGACTTGGCTGCGTCCCACCTGCCGTTTTCATCTAACTTTCTGAATTGTTCGCAATCGACCGCTGTATGACCGGTTTCTTCACAGACCGGACACTTCGACGTATTCGTCCTTTCTGTTACGTTGTGGACCTTCTGTATTCTCTTCTGTTGAGTGGCCGCTGTACTTGTATTTAGTTGCTCAGGTACAGCGTACGGTGCGCATAAGTCCGCTTCTTTTTTGAGGAACTTGTCTAGCTTCACTAAGTCTGGATCTTCCCTTGGTTGTACGGACGAGAAATCGTAGTATCTGTAGCGAAGCGTAGGCGTGAGCTTTTCTACGATGGTCTTTGACACTTCTGGGTTGTACAAGTAGTATATGCAGCTCAGCGTTTTCAATGTCGCTACGATGTTGGACACTTTTGTTGCGAAGATGCAGATGTCGCGCGGTGATTCGGTGAGGCGAGGCAGGGCACGGAGCGCGTCCATTTCCATCATGGCGATGGACTCTGGTCTTCCGAATCTTGACTCTAAAGCCTTCATGATGTCTGCTGGATCCGTGTTGGTAATCAGCAAAGAGTCAACTGCTTCTTTCGCTTTGCCTTTTAGCGTTCTTCTTAGTCTGTTCGTGTTTTCAGTCGGCGTGTATATATTTTCTGTTTCGTAGTAAGCGGCGCGGAACGGTAACCACTCTTGATGTGATCCACTAAACAACGGTAGCTCTACGGATCTCGGTCGTTGAGCTGCGTTGACGGCGCTTGTGATTGCGTCGGCGAGCGCGGCGAGGTCGGATTGACCTCCCGCCGGTAACTGTAGTACGTTATGTACTTGACGCTTCTGTTCTGTACTGGCTGGGACGCTATTCTCTATGCACGTGATCACCGGCTCTGCTGTAGGTTGATTCTGTTGTACGGTAACCACGGGCGTTCTGTTCTGTTGGTCTTCCAGCCAGTTGTCTACTCTTCGGTCTGTTTCTTCCTTTGAGTAGATGGAGACATCATCTTCTTCATTGTCGGAGTCTTCATGTTCCAAAGTGGCTAAGCGTGCGGCGGCTAGCTCCACTTGCAGTCGCAGTAAGTCTTCTTTGGCTTTCGCCAACTTGTATGCCTTTGATTTACTGTGGGTCGATCCCCCCGCGCCCCTCCTAGCGGAGGTGCGGGTGTCTTGTAGTCCGCTCGGCAGTGGCAGACCATCTGTATTCTTGACCCGCTTCACTGTTGATGTTTCTGTCGCGGGTCGTGTTCTGTTGCTGTGGCACACAATTGCAAGCGGGTTCATCGTTGTAGCTGTAAATTGTGTCACGGAGAGAGTCGTAGCAGCGGCGGCGACAACAGCGGGGGGCGACACAGCGGACGAGGCGGCGGCGGCGGCGGGCATTGATACGGCGGAGATCCCTGTTGCTGTCGAGGTACCAGTATATTCCGTGGTACCCGTTTCTGTTGTCTCCCTCGTGGTCGCTGTCCCTCTGGTAGCCGTCCCGGTAGTAACTGTCCCGGTTTCTGTGCACGTTCCCGATGTTGATTTGCTAGCGGCTTTTCCCTCTGATCGTGTGACCGGCATATTGTTTGTCGATAGGCGTCAGTCTACAACGCGAACTTATCTTGTGGCGAGAACTTGAGAGTCTTCACGTTTCTTCTAGCTGGATGCGCTTCACTTTTTTCCACAAATCCGGCTCGAAGGACAATTAAATGTGCGTGACAGACATGCAGGACCATTAAGTGGACGTATGCGTTTGCACTCTGCACGTTCTGATGCACAATCTGTTGCTGGGTTGGTGGTAATAAGTGAGACTTCGGTGTGTTGACTTACTTCGTATATTCTTCCACAATATTAGCGGGGTCACTAGTTAACTTACACTACTATTGATTCTTGACTGTTGATCCTGTAGAGATCTTGCTGTTGATCTTGACTGTAGCTGTTGATTCCTCACGTCGAAGATAAATGTGATGTAGGTGTCACTGTTACTGTAGCTTATCAACGTCGAAGATTAATGTCTCTTCTTACTGTGTTGTTGACTCCTCAATGGTGAAGACGAATGTGTCTTGCTGTAGCTGTTACTGTTGACTCCTCAAGGGCGAAGACGAATGTGTCTTCTTACTGTGTTGTTGACTCCTCAATGGTGAAGACGAATGTGTCTTGTAACTGTTACTGTTGAGACTCCTCCACGGCGAAGATGAATGTGTTCTGCTGCTCAGGCGTGGGGCCTATTTATACTACGACAAGGGCTCAAACCGTGGGAAGCGACGAGAGCGTCGGGTTTCACCAGCCATTGTCTTACGCACGTTCCTGGGCTGCATCCTAAACCTGAGGGTCTCCAGTTTATAATGCTTATTACAAGGGTTCGTTTTATTGCGACTGTCCCAAGGGATTGTTTTATTGTGACTGTCCCAAGGGATGGTTTTATGGAACCTTTTTGGCGTTGTTACAATCAGCCAGATGCCGGACAACCGTTTCTATTACAATTTCATTGATGTCTGTTGCAGTTTATAACAGGGGGGCACTTTATAACGTTTGTCTTTGTCATTGATACTTTGTTAAATGTTCATAGTCGTTCCTTTCATAATTTTTGCCTTGCCAGATGTGTATAACTATTGAATGACGATCCTTCATCACAATAAACGATCGTACATCTCACGCTTTCTAAATTCTTACGCACAAATGTTCTATTCTAAGTAATATTATAACAATACACTATTCGGAATTAGTTTCTATACACTATTTAAAACTATTCGTCCCGCACATTTTCAAAGATATTATAGACGTAGGGATTGCGCCGTTACCGACCGGCCGGGGCGGCAGGACGCGTCCGCTATGTTTTTTATAAAATGAAAATCAAAGCATTTATTTCAAATAAACCAGTTACAGGCACTTTTGAATTGTCAGAAGGTCGGTCAGTCAATAAGATGAAGCTAGTCGCCCATTCCAAATCGTAGATACCTATGGAGAAGAACGGGCAAGAAACTGCATGGACACTCTTTTAAATTTTCAAGCTATTGTTACAACATTCACATATATTCCTACAACATTCACGGTTTTTCTGTAGTGTAATTAGTATCATCAATGAACCCGTGCGAAGCCTGGGCGGCTCGCTAGTACTGCATAGACAGACACACTTCAAAAAAGTTATTTTTTTTAAAGCATTTAATGTCGTGTTTTAAATTTGCATTACTATAGACTAGCTGACCCGTGCGAAAAATACGCACTATATAAAATAGTATTCCATGGCACCAGGGACGAATATCTGTCGATTGGTGGGTCGGACGTTCAGATTGGTTCGATAGAAAGAGAGAAAAAGGGAGAACACGGTTTCAGACCCTTGGAGAAATAATATATGTTGTTAGATTCATTTGGTATAAAAAACAAAACTCTATTGCAGATTGTGTGAAAATAATTATGTATTTGTTAAGAAAGCATGAATTAAGTAGTAAACTGTCTGTGTGTAACTGCCAGTAACATAGTTGATGCACTTACATGTATTGCGCGATAACCTGTCACTTCTGTGTGAATACTCAGTGGTAAGCTGGTAGCTGTCCCCACCTGTCTCGCTCGTTGACATGCGGGATATTGTGTTCACTTCGTATGAAGGGCTAGTGGTTAGCTGTTGCCGCGAGCGTGTTTAGGAAACTTGCTGAATTAATATCCGGTGTATGCTTGTATTTTGATGGAGGTTGTTAAGTTGTTTGGGATAATAATTTGCCCGTGTTTTGGAGTCGGCTATGTAGCTACATCACCACTAGAGCTTTCATTACGCTGAGTGGGTTATTAATTAAGATAATTTTCTTCTTTAATTTAATCATACTTGAGTTTGGGCTTGTTACATTAATTAGCTACGGTTCCTTCTTCCTGCAGTTGACTATTAAGTTAGCGCGAGAAACAATGGTGATAATAATTAAAAAGAAATTTATTTTAATTTTTCTTCCTCAGCCTATTGAGGTCTACTGCTAGACAAAGGCCTCTCCCAAGGTTTTCCACGATGACCAGTCTTGTGCTGCCCGCTGTCCATTGGCTTCCCGTGACCTTTCTAACTTATAATCCGCAATTTTTGCAAGCTGAAATCTTCTATCAAAGTCTCTTTCGCGGAGAGCCGTGAATATTTCGTGTATTTTGCTCGCAATCCTTCCAACAGCAATAAGCTGCAGTTCATACTACTAGCAGTGAATGTGCTTAAGTTGTCAGCGCTCCAAGACATTCGGATTTTCAATAAATCTCAAGTTCTGTTAACTGTTTCTTACAAATTGAACTCTTCACTTCGTTAAGGCCCTGACAATGGCCTTTTATAGTAAATCGTGCAAATGTTGACGACATTCGATTTTATTCTCTTTCTATCAGTTAATACGTATTATTTGCCCATTTCAAGTTGGAGGTGAAATAGAATTCAATTTTTCTTTTATTGAATTGTACCCCGATGTCGCGTCGTTGTGTCCGCGGAGACTGCATTAAGTTTATTACATTTTCTAAAAATACGGTGTTTACACTTTTATAGAAACATCCTTTATCTCTGATTTGTCAACATATTTTAAATTTCATAGTAAATTATCTCGATATATTACATCTATCACGGTTATGACCAAGAAATATTTCAAAATGTGACAACCGCGTCAGAAGAAATTGTGTTGTAACCAGTTTTCGTTTGGATCTATCACGCCTTGTCACGTTAGTGACTCTAAGCCGTGGCGGGACCGAGGAGAGCATTACGTGGGACTTTTCGACGTTACCTCTGCTGTAGAGAGCCATTCAACGTATTACATGTTACGGTATGTGCTTCAGGTGCAAATTGGCTGCTTTATGCTAAACTTGTACGGCATGCTGAAAACTGGAATTAAACTTTGTGGCTGCATTGAATTTTGCCTTCCCGTTTTATAAAACACGAACAGATCGTTTATACAGGCATACATAATCCATCAGGCTTAACAGTCAGTTAACACCAGGAAAATTGATTTTCATACAGTTAAACCCACGAGACATAAGTACAATACCTACAACGTTATTTTCATACAGTTAAACCCACGAGACATAAGTACAATACCTACAACGTTATTTTCATACAGTTAAACCCACGAGATATAAGTACAATACCTACAACGTTATTTTCATACAGTTAAACCCACGAGACATAAGTACAATACCTACAACGTTATTTTCATACAGTTAAACCCACGAGGCATAAGTACAATACCTACAACGTTATTTTCATACAGTTAAACCCACGAGACATAAGTACAATACATACAACGTTATTTTCATACAGTTAAACCCACGAGACATAAGTACAATACCTACAACGTTATTTTCATACAGTTAAACCCACGAGACATAAGTACAATACCTACAACGTTATTTTTTTTTTTTAGACATGTGAAACCCGAAATACGTATCCACTATTTTTAAGTAAACAATCTATGTAGGTACCTACAAAATTTCAAAAAGGTATCATAAAAAGCCACAAAGTTATGAGCTTGTTATCTTATCTAAATTTTACACATATTTGACACGAGACACTTTACATCACAGTAAAAGATACACTTTTGACGAGTCTAATAAAATTATTTAGTTTATCTAAATACTCAGAAAATTATTAGATACACTGAAATTACTGTAATGAAATTCAGATATTTTATGAACGTCGTTGGATAATTCTTGTTTCAATGTTGTTCGGTCATTTTATTAATATTCCGTACATTTTCTTTGAAAGTGACTTATTTAGTACACACCGCGAAGCGTTTGACTCGAGACATAGGCCTAAATTGAGCGAGGTGTGACATCTAGTACATACATACGTACGTAATGTATGTACCGGGCAGCGAGCTGCCCACTGCTCATCACCCGCAAGCCCGCGACTAGGGTGGATGTTGTCTGCCTACCAGGGCGTCTTCTGTGGCGGCTAGAGACGTAAGGGCGCTGGGATTCCCGCTCCCTCATGCGCTACGCGGCGGTGGTCCCTTCACCATATGTTCCACCGCGTCCTCAGGGCGATCCTCACAGTGGTGACAACCTGGCGTTTCCACCTTCCTTATACAGAACAGGAACCTCCCGAAACAGCCGTGTCCTGTGAGGACCTGCGTCAGGCGGAAGATGACTTGGCGCCTTTCTAGCCACTCCTCAAAGAGGGGACTTACCGCCGCTATTGTGTCGTGCCCAGCACTGGGTTACGAAAATGCACTCTCCATGTCGCCATGAGATCCCGCCGGAGCTCTGTCCGCAGTACCGCGATTTCTCGCGGCAGCGGCGTTATGCCCCGGCGTTTTGCGTCCTCTCGTCACTCATGCATGTGGGCGACAGTCCCGTCACTGCTAAGTCATCATCATCATCACAGCGTTAATCCCAGTCGCATCCGAAGCCTTTTCAGCTTTTGACTTTTTGAGTCTGGGGTCCGCTTTACCAGTCCAACAACTGATATGGCTAAACTTCGACATTTTCCGTGAAGCGACTGTCGTCTGACCTCCACAAGCCGAAGGCGACATCGAAGCATTGCAGTTAGACCAATTGTTGGACTTTTGAGGGCTCCAACAACCCGTAACGACTGCCACTAGATGTTCGTATGGCAACCGGGACCAACGGCATAACGTGTTTTCCGAGGCATGACCAGACCAGTGCAAATATTCATATTCATGCATACAAATACTTGCACTGTGCGGGGATCGAACCCGCGCCACCTTGCGCAGCGGCCGCGTCCGCTACCGCTACGCCACGGAAGCTGTCGTACTGCTAAGTAGGTATATTTAATCATTTATTTTCCCTAGATACAATTAAGAAGCAAATAAATAAGTCCCTACTTTTAAGAGGAGACACAAACTAGTAAGACAATCGTGTACCGGTGCACAAGCTGATTTCATGCAATATGAAAGCGCAGCAAGTCGTGGGGCGAGCCTATCGTGCGAATGTGTTATCTCAGATTTACGACATCGCGCTATCACGAGTGGCAGATGTGTATAACGAGGTCTGTGTCGGCTCGTGTGCGCCGGGCTTTATTGCCAAACTTTGGATTATGACTCGTAAGTGAATCTAACGAGAGTATTAGAGCGATAAGTAGCTATTGTGAACACGAGTACCTCGGCTTCTTACGATGTTTACCGTGATGTAGATAAGAAGCACTAAACATATATATTCAAAAGTTACATTCCAAATAGTTTAATTATAATTTAGTTAATCTCAAAGTTACTACAGAGTAAAAAGTTCTAAAAATGTTTGAAATTGTAACGTAAATAATAGTATTTACTATCACAAATAAATAAAATGAACTCCCAAATGGGAGTCGTTTTTCTATAAACTCATATTTGTTTAAATTTTAATGCAAATATGTCACAAATGTAGATTATATATTTTGGGATGATAGCTCTGCTTTCGAGACCTAATTGGCATTTTATATAATATATTTGTATTTTTCGTTTGTAATCGTCATTAAAACACCAGCCTCTCGAGTATGAGTGTTCGGGTTCGATTCCGTGTCAGGCAAGTGCTAATGGGGAAGGGTTTTCCTTCACCTTGTAATCAGTCATTGGTAGAAGGCATCTTGAGAAAATTTTTAATTTAAAACCTACTTTTTAGGATTCCGTAGCCAAATGGCAAAAAATCCGTCCGTCCGTCTGTCCGTCCGTATGTCACGGCCATTTTATTCCGAAACTATAAGAGCTATACTGTTGAAACTTGGTAGGTAGATATATTCTGTGAACCGCATTAAGATTATGATGTAAAAATAATAATAAATATTGGGGGCTCCCATACTTAGAACTGAAACTCATTTTTTTTTTCGTTAAGCACATACGTGTGGGTATCTATGAATAGGTCTTCTAAAATGATATCGAGGTTTCTAAAATATTTTTATGATATACCTTACTTTAAAAACTACCAACGAAAATTGATTTGAACGAGATCTAGTAAGTAGTTTTTTTTAATGCCTCGTAACTCGTAACCCGGTTATTACCGCGTAATCTTTCATACAAATAAATCGTTTAATTTGGCCGGTTTTTTATAATATGTAGCCAATCTTTGCGTAATAAATAAATATTACTTGTGTTGAAATCTTCCATCTCAAGCCTTATTCCTTATTTATAACCTACAACTGCTGCTCATGAATCAATAAAGAAACCAGAACACCGGGAAATGCATGTTCCAATGTATACGCAAGCATGGCGTTGGGGAGGGGTAAGCCCCATGCTATCTTCTCCCCCTTCCCCAACCGGTTTAAGAGCTTTGCTTACTTTTGCTGACGACGGGTAGCGAGGGTTAATAATTGCAAAAAATATGCTTACGTAATAATGGCCCCTAGTTGATAAAGAGTTGTCCTCAAACAATAAGTTTTAAGGAAGTGGGCGTATCTCAGAACCTTTTGAAAACATCTAAGACGGCAAACCAGACCTTCAAGACGAAGCGGAGTGAACGAATCGTTTTGTGTAATTTATCAGATCTATTCTAAAAAAATACAGAGCTGTAGTTTTTTTTAACAGGTCATTAATATTCTTAAATTAAGCATTAAAATTACTAAGTTATTGCCTTTTGAATCACTTAGTTGCTCAAACGAGCCCCTCTCACTCTATTACCCTTGACCACTGGCTAGTAATGCATAACATTATCAATCAACAGTGGACATTGTTTCGGCTCCAAAATATCACAATAACACAAAGGCACTTCTTTTTTTATAGTAAAGTAAAACTCCGGGGAGCTCGTTTACCTAATTTTATTTCGAGGCTCGCAGTAAAAGTGGTGGGTTGATTGACACGTTACGACCTGTCCCCTGTCTCCTGGCAACCCTGTTGCCACCTCCGCACGGGAGGGTTGAGGGAATCATTGCTCTTTTATTTTATAACAGAAGTAATGGGTTCTTTATGGGAAGATGGTAGCTGCGAGAAACAGTACGACGACATTATTTTCTCTCCAGGTTAATCTTTTAACCGCGGCTGGAGCTTTGTTATAAATAAGACAATTGCAGTTAGTTACTATAGTAGTACCACTGTGTATATACAACATTATTTTTTATTTATACGAGACCTGAATACAGTTTGTTCAGAATAAGCAACTAAATCGATTCCAATCATTTTTACATGTTATGTTTTTTCCCAAATACATTTAGAAACTATTGCAGTATGATTACCGAGCGCGCACGGTAGATCATAGTACTCCACGCTCGCGCCACACCTGACGCCAGAGGTCAACGCACTGCGCTCGCCCGCCCGAGTGTAGCGTGGACCATAATTATGTTGGGACAGACAAGTAGGATAAGGAGCTCTGTGGTTTTTCATGATATCTTTTTGACATTTTATACATATAGAGTAAGATCCCAGAGCGATCAGACGTAACTTATTTTCACATGGATGAAACCTTAGATTCCTAGTAGTGCCTCATGTACTTAGAATACCTGTGTGTTTGTGGAACTTGCCGAGTGACACCTGGGCAGGTACCAGGTGAGAAAGGTAATTAAAAATTAGAGTTATTTTACTTAAATTCTGATGGCTGATATTTATATATATTATGTAGAATATTACACTAAACTAGTATCATAAAGTGTCAGACACTTTTCATTGACCAAAACTTTTGTCAGACGCTTTAAAGCTCCATAAAAAATAAATAAACTTTACTTATTTTCACATGTCTGACTTTTACATATGTTATAGAGGTAACTACTACAAAGTTATATTTCATCAGTCAGACAAATTTGACTGACCAAACATCCCTTAAGACAAAAATTATTCGACTGGGAGTGCGAGCGCGTAAGCACTATGCATGCATTGAACAGCGAGTGAGATGTCCATAGCAACTCGGTTCCCCTTCTTAAACTTACCATCTGCTCCACTCTTCTGTGTGTGTGTGTATGTGCCTAGTACGTGCCACGTAGTATAGAGCACGTATAGAGTTTAGATCCGTAAAGAGCACATGTTTTTTTTTGTTTATGCCGTGTATTTTTTTACCAGGGTTCGAAGGATATATATCAATTGATATATATCATGATATATATCCGATATATATCTGATATTATATCAAACCATTTTTTGTGATATATATCAAAATTTATAGTATGTTGCATCTAAGTGCTTTTACCGACGCGCTGCTGGAATATTCTATAGGGTTCTGCAATCAATAGTAATAGTGTAACGTAAAAGAGCCAAAATAATTTTCAATTCTATCATCTGCAAACATCCCTACTCCATGAAAGTGAAGTGTAGTGTTAATACTTTAGGAATGTCAACAGGCGATTTGACAGTTCTAGCTGACTAGAAAAAGACTAATTTGTTATTTGATTATAACTCGACTAAGTACAAATATTAGGATTTTTAAGATATTTTAATTTTGTTTCCCTAATATTTATAGACTTTGTTTTCTCAGAAAAAGATAGTTATTTTTAGTTGATTTTTGTGAACTCTTATAGTTCACAAAAATCAACTAAAAATAACTATCTTATTATCCCATTTTAATATCTTATTACTACCTATACGATTGCCACAGGTACATGACATATAAAAATAACAACATAAAAACAACATATTTTTAGTTTTTATATTGTAATAAATTAAACATAAAATCTTATATTTTATGTTTATTTTGTTAAATAAAAACTAAAAATATGTTGTTTTTATATTGTAATAAATTCATAATAATAAACTGTCATGTACCTGTGGCAATCGTATAGGTAGTAATAAGATAATAAAATGGCAGTCTTAAGAAATGGATATAAATATCGGATATATATCCGATTTTGGATATATATCGGATATATGTATATCATAAATATCCGATATTTTGATATTTATTATAAATATCGGATATTTTCGAACCCTGTTTTTTACTGATATTAAGTAATTTGTGATAGTGAAAAAACCATGGAAGACGGAAAATTGAAGTGTGTATGTGTGTCTTAAGGGATGTTTGGTCAGTCAAATTTGTCTGACTGATGAAATATAACTTTGTAGTAGTTACCTCTATAACATATGTAAAAGTCAGACATGTGAAAATAAGTAAAGTTCATTTATTTTTTATGGAGCTTTAAAGCGTCTGACAAAAGTTTTGGTCAATGAAAAGTGTCTGACACTTTATGATACTAGTTTAGTATAATATTCTACATAATATATATAAATATCAGCCATCAGAATTTAAGTAAAATAACTCTAATTTTTAGTTACCTTTCTCACCTGGTACCTGCCCAGGTGTCACTCGGCAAGTTCCACAAACACACAGGTATTCTAAGTACATGAGGCACTACTACGAACCTAAGGTTTCATCCATGTGAAAATAAGTTACGTCTGATTGCTCTGGGATCTTGGACTAATAGATTCTTTACTTAAAAATACTGGACACGTGTTTCGCATAAACAAAAAATTATGTTGTATACGTATGTAGAACCGATGGCCGATGGGGCGGTAAGGTTCTGGAGTGGCGGCCACGTACTGGAAGACGCAGCGTAGGTAGGCCCCCAACAAGGTGGACCGATGACCTGGTGAAGGTCGCGGGAAGCCGATGGATTCGGGCAGCACAAGACCGGTCAGCGTGGAAAGCCTTGGGGGAGGCCTTTGTCCAGCAGTGGACATCTATAGGCTGAAGAAGAAGAGAAGAAGATACGTATGTGTCATTTTTTTGGAATTTAACTAACAACAAGGTGCTGTGGAACATGTATGTAATACTCTTATCACAAGTTCCAAATTGAAATTTATCTAACAAAAGCTGATGTGGAACATGTAGGTAGTACTCTCATCACAAGTTCCAAATTGCACTTTAACTAACAAAAGCTGCTGTGGAACATGTAGGTAATACTCTCATCACAAGTTCCAAATTGCAATTTATCTAACAAAAGGTGCTGTGGAACATGTAGGTAATACTCTCATCACAAGTTCCAAATTGCAATTTATCTAACAAAAGCTGCTGTGGATCATGTAGGTAATACTCTCATCACAAGTTCCACATTGCAATTTAACTAACAAAAGCTGCTGTGGAACATGTAGGTAATACTATCATCACAAGTTCCACATTGTTTCTGATTGCGGGGCTTGGGGTGAGCGTCGCTCTTTCACGTCACTTTCACGTGATTCGTTTTAGAATGTTTGTGTTACACATCGAGCTTAGCTACCTTACATTTATTTCGTTATTATATTTACAATCCCACGCCTCTGTCTGCGCTCAAAAGGCTATCCCGAACTTTAAGTCCCGTCTACATGCTCCGTCTTACCTGTGCAATGCAAACCAGTTTGCGCAGGTAAGCGCGTGTGTGTGGACGGCAAGACGGTAGCGCGCGCAGTCCCGAATGTGCCGTCTTTTTGTACAGTCATAACTGCACAGGCCTGGACTGCGCATACAAGACGGAGCGTGTAGTAGACGGGACATTATGGGCGTGTGGTATTCAGTCGTTTATATCGTATCTAGTCAGTTAATGAAATTCTGTTGAGGTGTGTTTACGTTTGCTCTATAACCGATTTCAAAAAAAGGAAGATGTTCTCAATTCGACTGTATTTTTTTATGTTTGCTACCTCAGAACTTTAGACTGGTTTTCTATTCTATTTGAAAGGCGGTGCGTTCCGTGTGGTTCCATTTCGCTTTGTTCCAGTTCTGACAATGGTCATACGAACACATTATAGGTCTTGCATTAAGTATATGCGCAACAATTAATGAATAACTCAATATCCCGCCAACTAATTTTTATGATTCATTTTTTTAACCTTTATACGGTCTTCGGGTCAATTTAGACCCATTTTAGGAAAGAAACTAAGTTTTCCCTTTTAATATATCTATTTGACACTTGATATTTAATGACTTTTTTTGAAGTTTTGAGGTTAATTTAAATATTTCATTGTTTTATAAAATTATATTGTAATATTTAATTTACAAATTTTTATACTCTTGTGGTCCTCGGGTCAAAATTGACCATACGTATTAAAAGATTGTAGTTCCTCTGAATTATGTGTTTACGAACAGAACTCTTATATGTCACTTTTGTTATTGGATTACCCGCCATTTTGTACTATTACTGCTAAAGCAGTATCATAGTTTTGAGTACACTGAACGTCATAGTGTTTCACGGTCGAGTATTATTAGATATTTGAAAATGGGGGACAGTGAGATTGAGAGCTTTTTGAGCGAAGTATCCGATGAAGGAGAACCGTGTTCAGAGTTTGAGGATTATGTGGAGAATGCTGCTTCATCTAGCACTAGTTTTAGTGACAGTGGAAGTACATCCTTCTGAAAAAATTACATCAAAGAATGGCCAAAATAACTTATTCCAAAAAACCGCTTGGAACCAGAGAAGGAAGAGCCGGTAGAGAAAATATCATCAGCATGATGCCAGGATTGACTAGATATTCTTCTTCAAGAATCACAGAAGAAGAAAGATCAATTTTTGAATTATTTTTTTCACCTCCGTTGATACACACTATTTTGTATTACACAAATATTGAGGGAAGACGTGTATTTGATAAAGAATGGACTGATATTGATAATACGGATTTATGGAATTCTAAAAAAGGTAGACCTATATTCGGAGCAACTATGTCACAAAAATCATTCAAAAAAATATCAAGAGTTATAAGGTTTGATAATAGACTAACTCGAAGTGAAAGACGACTATCGGATAAATTTGCTCCCATTCATGAGCTGTGGAATCAATGGATTGAGGTATTATCGAAGCTTTATAATCCTTCTGAAAATGTGACAGTAGCCGAACAATTTATCGCATTCATGGGAAAGTGCTCATTCCGTCATTATATGCCATCAAACCCGGCAAAGTATGGCATAAAGTTTTGGGTGCTATGTGATTCTGCAACAAGTTATGTTTGGAATATTCAACCTTAGACAGGTAAAGAACCCAGAAGTGTTCCTGAAAGAAACCAGGGACAGCGAGTAGTTCTTGATTTGACTGTGGGTTTGAAGGGTCATAATCTTACCATAGATAACTTACGTCATATCAACTGAGACAGAAATTACTGGAGAAGCAATTATCACTGGAAGGAACTAGGATTGTTTGCCTTACGTGCAAAAAGTTTATATGTAGAAAGCACTCTAAAACTATTACTCTATGTACTAAATGTGATAAGTAATAATTACTTTTTGTTCTGGATATAATAATAGGATGTTATTATTATTTCACAAAATTTGTTCTATGTTCATTACTTGATATGAATGAAAACTTACTTAAACTAACAGTTTTTTTTATTAATAAATTATTCATATTAAATTATAAACATCAATGATATTTACTATGCAATTATTGAGTGTAAATTAAGGCAACATAGTACTGGGTCAAAAAAGACCCAAAGCCCGTTTACGTCAGTAACTTTGAGGAACGTATAAAGGTTAATAACAGAATAAACTTTCAGTTTGAATAGAAATTTTATCAAAATCGATTCAATAGTTTGGTTACTTGAATTTCTACCTATTAAAAAAAATATAAGTAAGTAAACGAAATTGCTTCGTTTGCTTGCTAGCCGGTTCCAGCCAGACAGGTGGGTGGGTACCGATTTCCGAAATTAGTTATTTTTACCTATGTAGTGTTATTTTGGAAGTCAGTTGTTTTTTTTTATATTTAAAATATTTTGTTCTATGAGAACCTAGGTTAAAACAATATAGACAAAATCAAACTATAATTTTATTTTTTATTTAATTTATTCATTTCCACAATCTTCTTAATCTTTATATATATAATTCTGCTGTACGTGTGTATGTCATTGAACTCCTCCTAAACGGCTTGACTGATTTTAATGATTTTTTCTGTATGCGTTTGAGTGGCGACCTGGATGGTTTAGATTCACAAATCAGCCCGGCAGATGGCGCTGATCGCTTGAACAAGCATGTGATCTCGGAAACGGCCCTAACGATATAGCTGAAATTTAATATGTGGGGCTTTTCGGGGACGAGAAATCGATCTAGCTCAGTCTTATGTCTGGGGAAGCGCATGTTTTCGAGTTTTCTCTTTCGCAATATTTCACGCATAATATGGGCGCTAATTTCGCGCGGCTTGACATAGCGGCTGTGGCGTAGTCGAAAGTGGTATGGTCTACTCGCCATGGTTGGTGTTCCTCGGTTCAAACCCGGCCAATCACAAGTTTTTTTTTTGTTTTTAGACAAGTTTATAGTTTTTTTTTTTAATTTTTGTAGTTACTTAAAAAGAAAATTGTACATAAGAATTAAAAGGGGAAAAATACATTATTTAACTAAAATTGTACTCATGAACTAAAAGAGAAAAAAAAATAGAAATAAATAAATATTTAAGATTTTTTATTTAACTTAAAGAGACTGAAACAAGAGCTCTAGGGGTAGAGAGAGAGATGATATCTTTGTTACAAATGTAGATGACAATGCTTTCCATGGGTATATTCCTAAATCTGCTGTACGTGTGTACCTGCGTCACTGAATTCCTCCTAAAGGGCTGCTCCGATTTGAATGAAGTCTATTTATATAAATGAAAGTCGTGTTAGTTACTCTATTCATAACTCAAGAACCGCTTAACCAGTATGGCTCAAAATTGGTAGGGAGGTAGATAAGAACTGGGAGAAGGACATATCACATAGGATACTTTTTATCCCGTTCCCGTTGTTCCCGTCGTTCCCGTGTGACGTGACATAAGACATGGTATAACAAAATGCAACTGACATGGAATAACAAAACAACTCAGTCAAAATATAAGTTAGCGGTTCATTTGTTAAAAATGGTACAAACACACTGCTGCACTACTCATCTTATTAATAAAAAGTCTTACCGGTTTAATGTTGATGCATTCATTTAAAGCAAGGAATATAAATACTCTCTGCCGGTTTTATTTTTTTAATAAAAGCCCCAAAGCAAACTTCAACTTCAACATTTCTAATAGTGTATTGCTGTAAGGCGTTTATTTATTGGGTTAGTCTTTTTTATTGACTTGAATGTGCTCTGGCTGTTGAGAGTATGTTATGCTCACTCAAATGTCTCGCTGATGGTGGCGTGTGTGTTGGGTCATTAGGTTCCCTTCAATATGGTTGAGCTGTATGATGCTGATCCATACGTCATGTTCGTGAACGGACGCCGTCGGAGGGGATTGGTCATCTCATAACTGCCACGGCATATTTTAATTTCTGAATTGATTTTTGTGTGTTTTCCATAATGGACGCTCTCAGCATACAATATATTTCTGCATCGTTCTCACACGGTTGATTTCAACATGAATGATGTAATCAAATATTTGTAACAATAGCCTGAAAATTTAAAAGAGTGTCCATGGACTTTCTTGCCCGTTCTTTTCCATAGGTGGAATGGGCGACTAGCTTCATCTTATTGACTGACCGACCTTCTGACAATTCAAAAGTGCCTGTAACTGGTTTATTTGAAATAAATGCTTTGATTTGATTTGTGCCATTTACCATTTCACTACATACTATAAAACAAAGTTACTTTCTCTTTCCCTATGTCCCTTTGTGTGATTAAATCTTTAAAACTGCGAAACAGATTTTGATGAGGTTTCTTTTAATAGATAGAGTAATTAAAAAGAAACGTTTTTAGGTATAATAACATCCATTAAATTGTGGAGAAACACTATCCCTCGCCCACATTTGGGAGTGACGAGAGGAGGCATAGCTCCGTTGCCGCGAAAAATCGCAATATAGCGGACATAGCTCCGGCGGGATCTCATGGCGACATGGAAAGTGTGATTGTTGCAATCCAGCACTGAGCACGCCACAATAGCGGTGGTAAGTCCTCTCTTTGAGGAGTAGCTAGAGAGGCGCAACGGCGTCCTCACATTGCGACTGACGTTGGTCCTCACCGGACACGACTGTTTCAGGAGGTTCCTGTTCCGTATAAGGTGGGAGGAAACGCCAGGCTGACCACTGTGTGCATCGCCCTGAGGACACGGTGGAGCATACGGTAGAGGTCTGCCCGGCTTGGGTAGAGCACAGCCGTGTCCTCGAGGCGGCGATCGGCGGCGATCTCTCGCGTCCGACCCTGGTCCGGGCCATAGTCCGGAGCAAAAGTGCATGGCAAGCTTTCACCTCCTTCTGTGAAGCAGTGATGCTGGCAAAGGAGGAGGCGGAGCGCGTGAGGGAGTGGAAATCCCACTACTTTCACGCCTCAAACCGCTGCAGGAAGCGCCCTGGTCGGGAGACAACATCGGACTCCCGACCACCGTAGGCGCGGGCTTGCGGGCGGCGAGCGATAGGCAACTAGCCTCCTGGTAAGAACCAGGCCCGGGTTGACGGCGCGTTGTGTTTCACACGCGCCTCAAAGAGATGTCAGCACACCTTGACGGGGTCCACGAGGACTGGTCCACAGGGTTGCGGGTTGGTTAAAAATGAAACCATGGCACTGGCCGTTGCACAGGCAAGTGAAGGAACACGGGTGGGTTTTAGTCAATAAAAGTCTGACACGCCTTTCCGCTCCGCCCAGAGTGGAAGAGGTCATTTGATAATTTCCCATCCAAAACTAAAAAAAATAATTGAAGAAGAGCAAGAAATTGCGTTTGAAGAGCGCAGCCTTAGTATAGCTCGACTTCGTGCTTCTCAGTCACCAGAGCAAAGGGAGGCAGCCCGTGAAACGGCGCAGTTGGCAATGCGAAATCGTCGAGCAAACTTCAGAGATCAAGCGCTAGATAATTTACGAAGCACAATAAGAAATTCATCAAATATTGATTTGAATCGGGCAGCGTTTCAATACGCATATAATATAGCGCAATGGCGTTCGCATTGGGCCAATGGATGTTGTTTGCGAGTATTGTAGCACATTAAAGATTTCCGAAGAACCGCCAGGATTGTGCTCCCAAATAAAGAATAATTGAATAATAATATTTATTTATTTAAAATTATCCTAATTTAAAAAGTAGTCATGTCGCCTTAAAGGCAATATCCTTTAAAGCGGAACGAAGTTCGCCGGGTCAGCTAGTAATCTTGTATATTGACCTCTACGAATCGTAGATTAAACTACTATAACAAAATGATTACTTTAAAAGAACAAAATGGTAGTTTTTGTATTTTGGTAATAACCTAAGCAAACTAAAAGTGATCAACAAAATAATAATAATGTACCTCAAAGAGCCGCACGACTGGCCGGCGGCGTGACACGGCGCAGCACGGCGGCCCGGTAGCTCTCAGTCACCCTGCAGCAAGTAAACTCAGGGGATGCTTACTTTTATGATGTTTGTATAAATAAAACCTCATCCCTCCGACTGTCTCCGGCGGCGAGTGAGGGAATAAAACGATTTATTATCAACTTTAGTGCATTACTTATTACTTCTCCCTATAGATCTCCTGCCACACGTGAGTTTAGAATATTTCTTACGTAGTCGAATGTACTTTTAGAAAATCGAAAAATCCCATATGTTTTTCATTATAACCGACTTTATAATCGCCAATAAGCCTGGTGATGCATAGATCAGAGCGGCGCAATGATTGTTGATATAACCGTCCCGCATGATGAGAACCTCGTAAAGCCGAGAAAGATGAAACAAATCAAGTATCTAGACTTGGCTTGCGAGATATTATTTTATTTATTTTACAATTTATACTTAAGAGGGGACTCTAGTGGCAAAGAATTTGGAAAATAGGTATTTGAAGAAACTATTGCCGTCGCGCTGCTTCCAACCTCTTTCGGTATAGTGCGAAAAGGACAGTTGCAGCCCAGGCTGATTTTACCTACAGAAACGTTGACCAAACGATGTTTCGTATTTCGCTGTTTTCTTGTTAAAAACACGACAGATCTCAATTATTTTAGAGAAAAAGTATAAAACTAAAAGTAAAATTTTGAGGAAAGTAAACCCATGCTTCTATTATATTCTTTTTTTGTCAAAAGCTTACGTTTGTATAATAGTCGTCTGAAAATCGCGGTAAAAATGGGTTATTTTTCGGGATTTTGAAGTATTATATTTCTTTTATTAATTAAGTTACGGAAAAAAATAAATCATAAGGGCACGTGTAATCACGGTGTAAAATTGTATAAAAAAAAACTTTAAAAGCATTATCCACAAAGAATTGAGCGGAATACGTTTATAAGGAGAAAGCACTACTAGAGTTCCCTCTTAATATGTAAAATGGGAATAATAACCCTTCTTATACCAATCGATGTGTGAAACGTGCTGACACACATTTATCAATACTTTGAATGCCAACTGAACAGCAGTCTAATCGTGCAGGTTCCGTCTTTATAATGCCGTGTGGTGACAAGCTGCAGATGAAAGCGCCGCCTCTCGAGCTCTTCACGCGCATTTTGTTGCCCATTACGATGCACCAGACCCGAGTTCATTCCATATCTCGTCCCATTGTCATCTAATGCTCGAGAAATGTCGAGGCAGCTCCCTTTTGCATTCCACTGACAACTCCATACACTTAAATCTGTAAAGGAAGCACCAATGAAATAAAACCTCTCTTCACGGCACCATTAAAGTGTTCCACCCGTTACAGTCACGGCTGTGTGAATGAGCGTTCATAATCCAAGTTGACGTCTCGAACAATGCGATCTTCACACACGTCCAGTGATGCTGAAACAATCAACTCCCAAGCAGTGCAACAAAAACAGCACAGTCTGAATTTATTAGCCGGTCGCTCAGTCACTACTAAACTGTATTCAAATAACATTATGCTAAATACTATATGTCCGAAATACGGTAACACTTTATTTTTGTAAGGAATGTTTGTTGTGTTTGCGTCCGACTGTCCAATATGCGAGGCTGGCGGCTAAATGTAAATAAAACATGCGAGCGATTGCTGTGGGTGTCTCGCTCGCAAACACGAATGCACTTTGATGTCCGCTGTTCCTCTATATGTTACACAAACCATTGTTTATAAAACCAGTCAGGTACGGTTCGGTTCGATCCCTAGACCCGCAGTGTAATTGCGTAACACACTATCAGTAGCAATGGGTTTCATTTTGACAGTTCAACAATATTCATTGCGTTCTTTACGTTGTTCAGCAGACACGTATTCGAACATATGGAGCAATGGATTAGCAATATGCTTCGAAATGATTTCAACTTATAGTAATAGTGTGTTATGTAGTTAGGGTGCTGAGTACTATACCAATCGCAAATAATAAGCTTGTCGTCCGGTGTTGGAGGGATGGGTTGGGCGCCGGCATGGCAGCCTCACCTACCGCTTGGTGTAGGTACTGACCGGACATGGGTGCTTCGGTCACTACCTGCACTGTGTCGCCCGTCGGGAGGAGTCGCCGCGGTGTCACCACTGTGACTCTCTCGACGACACGGCCGAGCACACCTTGGTGGAGTGCCCGGCCTGGCGAAACGAGCGCCGCGATCTCGTTGCGGCGCTCGGAGGCGGAAGCCTCTCCCTGGCAACCATGGTGCGAGCCATGGTTGAAAGAGAGAGTGCATGGGAGGCTGCCGCCTCCTTCTGCGAGACCGTCCTCTTGCAGAAGGAGGCAGCGGAGAGGGAGCGGGAAGAGAATGCTCTTGCCGCTCCCATCCGGCGTAGACGGGCGGGGCGAAGAAGGCGGGGGACGAACCCCCGTCTCCTTTAGCCCCCGAGTGTGACCAGCGTGTGTGGGTAGCTCCCGCACGCGCATTGCACTGGTCACCACGTCTGGGGATTATCCATTCCCGGGTAATCCTCCCTAGGCGCGGAAACCGGCCTACATTAGGCCGGTAAGCCCTGAGAGTGGCCCGGAGTCAGATCTTCGGGCCGAGCCCGGGTCACTCTCAACGCAGGGCTCGAGGGAACCGAGTGTTTTTAGTGGCTATTCCCGGCTCCGGCCGGGCGAGTCCCACACACGCCTGTCGCCTAGCTAGCGGCGGGTACGGTGCGTAACGCATTTACACTCGTATAAAAAAAAAAAAAAGGTAATGTCACCCGCGGTGGAGTTCTAAGGGGACAGCTAAGATACTATAACATTTTATCTTAAGATTCGCGCATTACCTTTTTTAAATTTTGTTATATACCTTTTTACCCGACTGCCAGGAGGGTTATTAACATTTATTAAACAATTCGAGCCTTCATTGCTGTAAACAGAGCTCATGTTTATTTTTATTTCTATGAGCTAATAGATCACCTGTGAAAATTTCAACTACAAGACAGCCAGTGGAGTCTCAGTAATAGAGTCCCTATTACAAAACTCCAAAAATAAACGTTGTAGCAGTGAACATTATCAAATTTAGGTGAACAAATACTTTATACACATTCAAAAGTCAAAAGCCACACAGTATGTTTTTTAAGCAATAATAGGGCTCCTACCACTAATTATAAACAAAGATAAACGATGAGAAAAATAATGCTATGAACCAATAGGAGATATTAATTCTGTCGAGTCCGTCGACTGCTGGGCTGGCACTGTGGTGGAGAAATAATAGTGTCGACGGACTGGCACTGCGGTCGAGAAATAATAGTGCCGACGGACTGGCACTGCGGTTGAGAAATAATAGTGTGGACGGGCTGGCACTGCGGTCAGTAGGATCAAGAAGAGTCTTTTAATTTTTCACAAACTTAATGAGCATGTGGGGTGGTAGGGTACTCAATATCTTTTACCAATAGAAAGCCATGTTATATGTGAGTACCAAGGCTACGTATTGACTCGAAAAATGAAAAGACGTTTTTGTGGTAGTCGGATTTATCACAAGTAAAAATATTTACCGCCCAAAGAAGTGGCGCTAGTAATAAATGTAACAAAGGAATTCGCTTATATTAAAAGCGGATGTGCCTCCACTACCGACGCTGTATATCGTTGTTTTGTTTGCATATAATTTCGCCTTGACAAGATTTATTTATTTTATTATTATCTCCTTTATTTTTCTATACATACATATTATTTTACATTTGTAAATCTTTATATATATAATTCTGCTGTACGTGTGTATGTCATTGAACTCCTCCTAAACGGCTTGACCGATTTTAATGAATTTTTCTGTATGCGTTTGAGTGGCGACCTGGATGGTTTAGATTCACAAATCAACCCGGCAGATGGCGCTAATCGCTTGAAGAAGCATGTGATCTCGGAAACGGCCCTAACGATTTCGCTGAAAATTAATATGTGGGAGTTTTCGGGGACGAAAAATCGATCTAGCTCAGTCTTATGTCTGGGGAAGCGCATATTTTCGAGTTTTCTCTTTCGCAATATTTCACGCATAATATGGGCGTTAATTTCGCGCGGCTTTACATAGCGGCTGTAGCGTAGTCGATATTGGTATGGTCTACACGCGATGGCTGGTGTTCCTCGGTTCAAACCCGGTCAATCACAAGTTTTTTTTTTTTTTGTTTTTAGGCAGGTTTATAGTTTTTTTATTTTTTTTAGTACTTAAAAAGATAATTGTACATAAGAACTAAAAGGGGAAAAAACAAAAAAGTTTTTTTTATTTAATTAAAATTGTAGTTATGAACTAAAAGAGAAAAAAATAAATAGAAATAAATAATTATTTAAGATTTTTTATTTAACTTAAAGAGACAGAAACAAGAGCTCTAGGGGTAGAGAGAGGTATGATATCTTTGTTACAAATGTAGATGACAATGCTTTCCATGGGTTTCTTCTTTCCATCCTAAATCTGCTGTACGTGTGTACGTCACTGAATTCCTCCTAGGCTGGTCCGATTTGAATGAGGTCTATGTTTAAAAATGAAAGTCGTGTTAGTTACTATATTTATAACTCAAGAACCGGTTAACCAGTATGGCTCAAAATTGGTAGGGAGGTAGATAAGAACTGGGAGAAGGGCATATCCCATAGGATACTTTTCATCCCGTTCCCGTTGTTCCCGTCGTTCCCGTGTGACGTGACATAAGACATGGTTTAACAAAACGCAACTGACATGGAATAACAAAACAACTCAGTTAAAATATAAGTTAGCGGTTCATTTGTTAAAAATGGTACAAACACACTCCTGCACTACTCAGCATATTAAAAAAAGTCTTAACGGATGAATGTTGATGCATTTATTTAAAGCAAGGAATATAAATACTCTCTGCCGGTTTAATTTTTTTAATAAAAGCCCCAAAGCAAACTTCAACTTCAAAATTTCTAATATTGTATTGCTGTGCCATTTACCACTTCACTACATACTATAAAACAAAGTTACTTTCTCTTTCCCTATGTTCCTTTGTATGATTAAATCTTTAAAACTGCGAAACAGATTTTGATGAGGTTTCTTTTAATAGATAGAGTAATTAAAAAGAAACGTTTATATGTATAATAACATCCATTAAATTGTGGAGAAACACTATTCCTCGCCCACATGTGGGAGTGATGAGAGGAGGCATAACTCTGTTGCCGCGAAAAATCGCAGTACAGCGGACAGAGCTCCGGCGGGGTCTCATGGCGATATGGAAAGTGTGATTGTCGCAATCCAGCACTGAGCACGCCGCAATAGCGGCGGTAAGTCCTCTCTTTGAGGAGTAGCTAGAGAGGCGCCACGGCGTCCTCACCTTCCGACTGACGTAGGTCCTCACCGGACACGGCTATTTCGGGAGGTTCCTGTTCCGTATAAGGCGGGAGGAAACGCCAGGGTGACCACTGTGTGCATCGCCCTGAGGACACGGTGGAGCATAAGGTGGAGGTCTGCCCGGCTTGGATAGAGCACAGCCGTGTTCTCGTGGCGGCGATCGGCAGCGATCTCTCGCGTCCGACCCTGGTCCGGGCCATAGTCCGGAGCAAGAGTGCATGGCAAGCTTTCACCTCCTTCTGTGAAGCAGTGATGCTGGCAAAGGAGGAGGCGGAGCGCGTGAGGGAGCGAAAATCCTACTACACTCACGGCTCAAACCGCCGCAGGAAGCGCCCTGGTCGGGAGGCAACATCGGACTCCCAACCGCCTTAGGCGCGGGCTTGCGGGCGGCGAGGGATAGGCAGCTCGCCTCCTTGTAAGAACCAGGCCCGGGTTGACGGCCCATTGTGTTTCACACGTGCCTCAAAGAGATGTCAGCACACCTTGACGGTGTCCACGAGGACTGGTCCACAGGGTTGCGGGTTGATTAAAAAAGAAACCATGGCACTGGCCGTTGCACAGGCAAGTGAAGGAACACGGGTGGGTTTTAGTCAATAAAAGTCTGACACACCCTTCCGCTCCGCCCAGAGCGGGAGAGGTCACTTGATGATTTCCCATCCACAACAAAAAAAAAAAAACTGAAGAAGAGCAAGAAATTGCACTTGAAGGCACAGCCTTAGTATGGCTCGACTTCGTGCTTCTCACTCACCAGAGCAAAGGGAGGCAGCCCGTGAAACGGCTCTGTTGGCAATGCGAAATCGTCGAGCAAACCTCAGAGATCAAGCGCTAGATAATTTACGAAACACAAGAAGAAATTCATCAAATACTGATTTGAATCGGGCAGCGTTTCTACGCATATAATATAGCGCAATAGTGTTCGCATTGGGCCAATGGATGTTGTTTGCGAGTATTGTAGCACATTAAAGATTTCCGGAGAATCGCCAGGATTGTGCTCCCAAATAAAGAATCATTGAATAATAATATTCATTTATTTAAAATTATCCTAATTTAAAAAATAGTCATGTGATATTGCCTTTAAGGCGGAACGAAGTTCGCCGGGTCAGCTAGTATTTATATAAAACATACAAAAACATTTAAAAACATAAAAAATAGTGTTCCACCAATGGCGGGAGCGGGGTCCAAGCTACCGGTGGTTAGGGCTCCAGAGATAGGAACCTCCTCACGATGCGGGCCTTTTCGAGGAGTACTGCCTTTTGAATCTGACCCTTGATACAACTGCCTAACGAGAGCCTCAATAGATGTTGGTTTGGCTATCAAACCATTGGCCGATTCGACAATCGGTACAATGACTGCCGAGTTCACATTCCACATGTCAACAATCTCGTGCGCCAAGTCGAGATATTTAATTTGTTTCTCTTTCTCGGCTTTCACGAGATTCCCGTCATGTGTAATGATAACATCGACAATAATTGCAAGGCGCGCTAATCGATCTATCACCACCATATCAGGCTTATTGGCGATAATAGTCCTGTCAGTAATGATAGAGCGATCCCAGTACAACGTGACATGGTCATTTTCAAAAACTGGGTCGGGCACATACTTATAATACGGTACCTCAGAGTCTACAAGTTTATATTTCAAATCAAGTTGCTGGTGGATGATCCTAGCTACTTGGTTATGGCTGTGCAAATACTCGCCGTTAGCTAATCGAGAGCAACCAGAGATAATATGTCTGATGGACTCACCCGAATGGTGACATGCTCGACACACGTCAATCGTCCCGTCCTTCATAATATATCTCCGGTAGTTATTCGTCAAGATAACTTCGTCCGTAATTGCACAGACGAAACCTTCAGTTTCCCTGAAAAGGTCACTGAATCGTAGCCAGGATACGGAAGCTAAGAAGTCTACATTGGGCTCATGAAGAGCCCGATAAAATCGCCCGTGAAGTTCCTTGCTTTGCCATATCATCTTGCGGTCATCTGTTATAAGTATTATAGACTTGTGCCAGTTCTCTTTCGCCATGGATAGCGGGGTAAGACCCTTGTCTACTGTGACTACATCATGATGCATACCCACTACGGTTTTTAAAAAATATTCTCTGAGACTGCATACCTCTCGGTTGTGGAGGGTCTTCGCATTTAAAAAGCCTCGACCCCCGCACTTCCGCGGAATATACAGTCTCATCACCGATGATCGTGGGTGATGCATCCTGTTTGCTGTCAGCAGTGTACGGACCCTTCTATCCAGGGCGTCAAGTTCGGTCTGAGTCCATTTAAGTATGCCGAAAGAGTACATCAAAACCGGCATGACCCACCCGTTGAAGGCGCGCACCTTATTTCCGCCCGAAAGAAGACTATTTAATACCTTCCTCAGGCGACCAAAGAAGCGCTCCTTCAACGATTGCTTCATGTCAGCATCGTTGATACCTAACGCTTCCGACATACCCAAATATTTATAGCTCTCGAATGAGGAGAGGGATCTAAGGTGTATGGAATCCGGGAGTGTAATTCCCTCGGATTCCATAATCTGCCCTCGCTTTACATGCATGACTGCACATTTATCCACACCAAATTCCATTTTGATGCCACTACTAAAAGTTTCGGTTACATTCAGTAGCTTCATCAGATGCAATTTATTGGGGACAAAGAGTTTCAAATCATCCATGTAGAGGAGGTGAGATATGACCTGACCACCTCTCTTCAATCGATAACCCCGCCCTGAATCCTCCAGCAGTGTGCTTAGAGGATTCAGAGCTAAGCAGAACCAAAGTGGACTCAGACTGTCGCTCTGGAATATTCCCCGCTTAATCCGTACAGGTTCATCGTTCCCCTGGATCTGTCGACTCCCTGGATAGCGAAGGACTGTCTTCCATTGCCCCATACACGACTTAAGGAAAGTGCGTAGAGTTGCATTTATCTTGTACAACTCCAGCACCCTCATAAGCCATGTATGTGGCACCGAATCGTAGGCCTTCTTATAATCTATCGAGCAAGTAGAGAGATCCTTGCGGGATCGACGAACTTGTTGGCTGATGGCCATGTCTATGAGGAGTAGCTCCTTAGCACGGGACCCGCTCCTACATCCATTGAGAGAGAGACATGATGGAGTTGCTGTCAAAATGATTGTTTATTTTAGCTTTCAAAATGGATGTAAGAACTTTATAGACCGTTGGTAAACAAGTGATCGGTGTATAATTTTTGGGTTCCGCGGTGCTACCTGATTTGTGGAGCAGGTGGGTAATTCCAGTTGTTAAGAACTGGGGTAGCGAACCAGACTCTAAGGATGACTGGAATTGAGATGCCAAACAAGTGTGTGAACTACTTAGCAATTTTAACCAAAAGTTATGCAGCCCGTCCGGTCCCGGTGATTTCCAATTCGGTAGCGAACGGACTGCGGTGGCTACATCTAATGGTGTTATTACGATGTTATCCATTTCTGGTATAGCTTCACACACTTGCTCGACATCCTGTGTCCTCGCTGCTCTCGAAGAAATTCTTGAGCTGCGAGTCCAAAGCACACACCAGCGCCCTATTTTTTTTGTGCATAGGTAGCCGTGGTATCCGGGGTCTAAGGTCTGTTGGAGTGGACCTATATTCGCGAAACGCATCCTCCAGTGCGCTCCTCAGTCGGTCGTTATACTGGCTACTTACTGTTTCAACCCTATCATCCTTTTCTTCAACACGATTGGACCGCGGCGGAACAGCATCAATAATTGACGCTTGTGCCGCAGTCTGTGTCAGAGTCGGGGCGATTTGGTTGCTCAGTACCTCTGAGCGCAGCCTATCAAGTGCGATGTCGTTGACAGTCGTTGGGCCGAGACTTTGACAGTTGGTTCCAGTGGTTTATTATTATTATTATTATTATACATACTAGCTTTTGCCTATAGGATTTCCTCTCGCTTTCAGAAGCTCGGTTGTAATCCCACCCTTACCATGGGCTTCTGCATTTTTAAACTGTATAAGAGCCGCCTCGATTTTGTCTTGGTCTTCAGTGACGTGGCGGGTCAGGATGGCTCAGGAATCCTTATTTTTAGGATGAGGCTGCGATGCATGCGATGCATACAGTTGGCCATAAAAGATTTCAAGTTCTTAAAGAATCTCTGGCTTCGAGACGACTATATCCTCTCTAGATTTAGTCAACTTTGTCAGGTAGCTTCTTCCAAGTGATTGGACGCACACTTTTTACCCCGATTTTCGTCAATTGGTTTCTCCTAAAAGCAATTGAGGAAAATCGGGTTCAAAAGTGTTCGTCCAATCCAATTAGTGGTGGGAACTACGATTATATTATATGTAGATAGAACGCTACGATTTTTTTGTTAGTCATAAATACACACATCAAAAGTGTCTAGGGATCAACATATATTTTTGCAATAACTTTTCTCCTGATTGATATTAATTAAAATTTTCTTTAAGGATTCTTCAAATAAAGTGTTTTCGTTTGTCACAGTAACGATAAACCAAGTCACCTTTGCATTAATAAAGAAATTTGCCATTTTCCTAATAAAGGGATATTTGACATTTGAACCACTAACACAAAAGTTCGAAAAAAAGACTGAAATAACAATTTTCTCTAAAATTTTATTGGGTAACTTAAACAATTAATAATCCGTGTTTCTACCGCGAACACTAACAACACAAGAACATCGGTTTGGCATACTCAAAATAAGTTCATCCAAATCACGCTGTGGAATGGCCGCCCATGTTCGTTGCAACAACAAAAAAAGGTCTTCTTGCGACTGGATACCCTCCATATTCGGCAGAGCTCTTCTCTGTAGCATATCCCATGCATGCTCAATCGGGTTCAAGTCTGGCGACTGAGCAGGCCAGGGCAGGACATTGATGTTAGCTGCAGCGAGAGTCTGTCTTACAACTCTTGCGGTGTGCGGTCGTGCATTATCATGCATTAACTGAAATAAGGGACCGATTTGCACTTGTAGAGGAACGATGACGTCTGATACAATCGTTTCAGCATAAATTTGAGCGTTGAGGTTGCCTCTGATCCAAATCAACTCAGTTCTTCCGCCGATCAAAATACCCGCCCATACCATGATGGTTCCACCACTATAAGGATGGACTTCCTGGCAGGATTTTAATCGCTGTTGGCGTCCAGGGGTTCTCCAGTGTCGTATACGTCTTGTATCCGGTCTCATACCAAAACGAGACTCATCAGAAAAGCACACGAAACGCCATTGTTCTTCTGCCCAATTTCTGTGTTCAAGAGCCCATTGATATCGAATCCTACGATTGTGCATTGCTATAGGTGGTACCCGTAGTGGTCTTCGGGAATGAAGGTTCACTTCATGCAAGCGGTTTCTGACTGTTTGGTCGCTAATTAAGTTCCCTGAAGAGTGATGAAGCCTCACGGCTAACATCATGGCGGTTATTGTTGGAGCTCTTCGAGTTAAGATTTGAATGTATCGGTCTTGTCTCCGTGTGGTGCAGCGATACCGTCCTCCATGGCGCTCAGCCACGGTACCAGTGCTTCGGTAACGTGTCCAAAGTCGACTGATAACACTCTGACTTGTATTCAGAGCTAAAGCCACAGTACATTGCCGGGAACCAGCTTCTATCATTCCCACGGCTCTGAGCATTTCTTCCCTGCTTAAATGACGTCGCCGCTCCATAATAACGTTGGTTTTAATCAGTAGTAGGGAAACAGTAGCACTAATAATGTCTTCAATGCGTTGTATGTTTTTATAGGGAAAATATTGACAACTGATTTTCATCTTTTACTCGAATTTGATTCACAGTTCCTGATTCAAATTATGAAATGCACCAAAAAGGATCCATATAAATTTATAAAATCATAAATTTATTACAAAGCCACATCTCAATCTCAAGAAATCCGCATAAAAATGCTTGATCCCTAGACACTTTTGATGTGTGTATGTAGTCCGCATATCAATTTCTAACTTTTGACTTTGCAAATTGCGGAATGGAATTGGAGGGGTTTCTATAGATATACCTCCACGCCCCATTTTAGGGAAGGCAAACAGTAACTTAGGTCAGTCTCATGTCAATTCCTCGCTCTGTTTTGCTGTGAAAGAGGGACAAACAGACACATTTTTTTTATAAAAATATAGCTAGCGCTTGAGCGCAATCCCGCCTGATGGCAAGCAGTGATGCGATCGTTGATGGTAAAGCGCGCTAGTTTATTATGAGCCTATTCACTTTAGCTTTGAAGACACTCAAATTTTAGTGTGACAGAAACGCCGCCTCCGGCAAATTGTTCCAGTCCCTCGATGTACGCGGTATAAAAGATGAAGCGAAACGCTTCCTCCGGGTCGTAGTGGTGTTAACAACGTAAGAGTGGAAAGTCGCAGTACGACGGGTTGTCCGATGGTGGAGCGGAGATAGGGGAATTAAATCATGCAATTCCCTTGCCCACTCACCAGAATGCATCCTATAGAAGACCGAAAGGCTGGCTACTCTACGCCTATGCTCCAGGCTTTGGAGACAGTTTCGATTTAAATCTGGGTCACCTATCAGCCTCTTCGTACGCCTCGTTTTTTATATATTATAAACCAGCGCTTGACCGCAATCCTGCCCGATGGTAAGCAGTGACGCAATCGTTGATGGTAAAGCGCACTAGTTTATTAAGAGCCTATTCACTCTAGCCTTGAAGACACTCAAATTGTAGTCCGACGGAAACACCGCCGCGGGCAAATTGTTCCAGTCCCTCGATGTACGCGGTATAAAGGAGGAGGCGAAGCGCTTCGTCCGGATCGTAGTGGTGTTAACAACGTAATGGTGGAAACCAGCCGTACGACGGGTCGTCCGCTGGTGGAACGGAGATGGGGGAATTAAATCATGCAATTCCCTCACACACTCCCCGAAATCCATCCTAAAGAACACCGAAAGGCTGGCTACTCTACGCCTGTGCCCTAGGCTTTGGAGACCAACTCAAGTTAGATCAGGGTCACCAATCAGCCTCTTTGCACGTCTCTCCACTGAATCCAAAGTGGCCAGGTGACACTTGGCAGCACCAGCCCAAATGTGGCTGCAGTACTCCACACACGAACGGACCTGTGCTTTGTACAACATTAGAAGCTGCCCTGGTGTGAAGTACAGCCGGACCTTTGCGATGACACCAAGTTTTCTGACAGCCACCTTGGCTCAATGACCCGCCCAAAGTTTAGGTTCGAGGAAATCCCAACTCCCAAAAGCCGAAGGTGGTCGGTACACTCCAAGGATATATTCTGAAAAGTAGGAGCCAAGGTGAACGGGCTCCTTTTGGCGGTGAAAAGACACACCTGTGTTTTGGCGGCATTTAATGCTACAAGATTGTCTTTTGTCCCCTTTCGGAGACTGCCAGTAGTGCAGCACTCGTACGCTCTACCAAAACCTTTCTTTCGGACCGGATTACATAATTTCCCATTTATAAAATTAGTCTGGATATACATATAATACTAAGGATTTTTGACGACATAATATCATATTAAACATTATAATTTAATATTTTAATTACATTTTACTGTGATATTTCAATGTATAATGAATAGTTGGCTTGACCGCCAACTATTCATTATACATTGAAATGTGGATTTGCAGAGATTGTCATGAGTACAACGTTTAGTTGTTTAAACACTAAGATTCACATCGTATATCGTCTGCCTAGTTAGAGTATTCGCTAGCTCTACTGCTGAGCATGCGTTGCATAATTTGATCCTCCAGGTCAGGTAAAATGGGTTCTAATTTGGAATTTCCCCGTATTAATCCGGTGTATACATTTGTACCTGGATAACGCCACTATTTCGTAGGATTTAAACATAACTGGATTACGTAGAATATAATCCATACTAATATTATAAATGCGAAAGTAACTCTGTCTGTCTGTCTGTTACGCTTTCCTGCTTAAACCACTCAACCGATTTTGATGAAATTTGGCACAGACAATCTTTAGACCCTGAGAAAGGACATAGAAAATAGAAAATTTGATATTCCCGAGGGAAATCTAAAAAGCGCGATATAACCGAACTCAACGCGGGCGAAGCCGCGGTCGGCAAGCTAGTATAATATAATATAATATAATATAATATAATATAATATAATATAATATAATATAATATAATATAATATAATATAATATAATATAATATAATATAACATAACATAATATAATATAATATAATATAATATAATATAATATAATATAATATAATATAATATAATATAATATAATATAATATAATATAATATAAAATAATATAATATAATATAATATAATATAATATAATATAATATAATATAATATAATATAATATAATATAATATAATATAATATAATATAATATAATATAATATAATATAATATAATATAATATAATATAATATAATATAATATAATATAATAATAATGTGATAACGGTTTGTTTCTGTTGTCCTCAGAAGGCCAAACGGATGGCGGTGGTGGGCCCGGCGGCGCCGATGACGACGAAGAGGATCCGCCAGGCTGGTGGGGCGACTGCGTCAGCACGTGTCCCCCGCCCGTGCAAGAGCTCTGCACATCCAACCGATTTGACAACCTCCACGTAAGTCACCCACAGCGACACTGCGACAAGGAACAGTTGGAGCTCGAATGACGAGGACTGGCGCGTGCTTGGTGCATTTGAAATTTATTCAAAATTGGAAATGGCGGCATTAGTTCCTACTTCACAAGCACTGTGTTCATTCGTCAAGATGAGATGCCAAACTGATGGTTACCGAATCATAGATGAAGCCGATGTCGCAGATCGGATAAATAAAAATATTTCCATGCATACCCACAGCCGTCTTGCTTGACGAAAAATTCCAATTCAAAAGGAATGCTTATAGACTTCCGTATCGTCTGTGAGCTCAGTAAACTCCCGAACTTTTAAGTTGCATTCCAGTGGTAAAGGCGAGTTAAATCAAATTCCCGTTCATAACGACATAGTATCAGCCACATGCTGATAGTTTCACCTGGCACCGCAGCCTAAGGGTTGACGAAGGCTCTGTCTACTAAATTAAATTCAACTCTTGTAATGCTACGAAAAGCTACTGGAAAACAACACACCACGTCAAGTCATACGCCTATAGAGTTTATTTTCGACGATACCTTGCTCCATTAAATCCTACCATTAGTTAAACAGACATGTTAACAAATTAACTTTGGTACTACATGTGTTGCGCGCATAATTCCATGATCATCGCCCGCGACCCTGGGTTCAAGTACGTGAGTACAACCTGCTTATACAATATGTAAAGAAAACCCTGTCCGATCCGTAAAGGTATTGTTAGGTATCGATAACTGATTCTACTAATATCCACAAAGACAGGCTAAACTTAAAAAAAAATCCCCCTGTGATGGTGGCGGTGGAATAAAACCAACGATGATGACAGATAGGGGTTTATTTACTTTACTTCAAACACTTGACAGATTTTAGCAAACAAAGTTACACTGAGGCGAAACCTATTTGTGGTTCTAGGGATGGACTGCGGGGCTATCCTATCCCTTCACCTCCTAGCTAGGCAATTCCTGAGGGCGACGGGGCCTCCGCTCAGGGCAAGCTTGACTTATGACAACAGTGGTGACTGCGGGGCTATCGACCACTGCGCCTCCTAAGTAGCGAGTGCGCTCGGTCCTCCATGAGTGACCGATTATATAGTCGGTTTGACGACAGTAGTGTGTGTCTTCATCATCTAATGCTTGTATGTGGTTGTGAGTATCATCTTCACACGTTGCATGATAATTGTCGCTAGTAGTCTGTTGTGTTTTACTCAGATGGCATAGTGTTGTGCACACAGTCAGGTAGATGGCGTAAGTAGTCGTGTTACATTCTCCCCCTCTGGTACTCTATAGTCGTCCCGACTGAGTACCAGGACTACACTGTTTTCGCGGTCTTCCTCTTCGGCGTATTGGATAAGTAGGTTTGGATGTCACGTTGTCTCTATTTTCAAACTTCGTTATTGAAGACGTGTGATACTTTCCGATAGGCTTGTCTGGAGTCTGTGAATGTGCGATTTCATAAGTGGAGGTTCCATGTTTCTTTAATATAACATACGGTCCATCTCGTCGAGGTGCAAATTTCGAAGTAAACTGTTTATCGATGTTGCTTACGGGATCAAATTTTTCCAAGACTATGTAATCCTCCCCCTGCACTAAAGCTGTGCCAATGACACATTGGCTGTCATTAATCTTGATAGCAAAGGGTAAATCATCACATGCCTCTTTTAACACTGGTGACGCAGTCAAAGCATTTTCTAATGTCATAAACGCTTCTTGTTTATCCGCCAACATGTGGGTACACCGGTAAAAATGTGAGTATACCGATAAAAATGTTGCAGGTAGAAGAAGATTTACGTTGGGTTCCAATATAATGGTGGCGGTGGAATAACTCGTTGAGTCGTCGATAATCTATGCAAACTCGAACATTAGTGTCTCCTTTTGGAACTAGAATTACAGGTGCTGACCATGGGGAATCGCATTCCTCGATAACGTCAACATTTATCATATCATCCAACTTTTCTCAATTGTTTTTGCCTTGTTGATGACAATCTGTAGGGCTTAACACTGATAGGAGGATGATCGCCTGTGTCGATTCTATGTTGTGTAAATGGAGTTGCTTCCGAGTTTTTCTTAAAGATGTCGCTGTGCTCAATTGACTTCTGACACTTTTGTTATAAGTTCAGTGAATTTTTCTTGAGTCATCACCACCATTTTTGTTTTTATCTGACATGTACTGTCAAAATAATATAAATTCTCTTGAGGGTATGTTCTTGTTTATCCGCAAATATGTGGGTACACCGGTAAAAATATGGGTACACCGATAAAATTTGTTGCGGGTCGAAGAAGATTTACGTTGGGCGCCAATGTGATGGTGGCGGTGGAATAAAACCAACGATGATGACAGATAGGGGTTTATTTACTTTACTTCAAACACTTGACAGATTTTAGCAAACAAAGTTACACTGAGGCGAAACCTATTTGTGGTTCTAGGGATGGACTGCGGGGCTATCCTATCCCTTCACCTCCTAGCTAGGCAATTCCTGAGGGCGACGGGGCCTCCGCTCAGGGCAAGCTTGACTTATGACAACAGTGGTGACTGCGGGGCTATCGACCACTGCGCCTCCTAAGTAGCGAGTGCCCTCGGTCCTCCATGAGTGACCGATTATATAGTCGGTTTGACGACAGTAGTGTGTGTCTTCATCATCTAATGCTTGTATGTGGTTGTGAGTATCATCTTCACACGTTGCATGATAATTGTCGCTAGTAGTCTGTTGTGTTTTACTCAGATGGCATGGTGTTGTGCACACAGTCAGGTAGATGGCGTAAGTAGTCGTGTTACACCCCTAAAAAAATAAATATTATTTCGCAAAAAGAGGTAGGTAACTTAAGGTAAGCAACCCCTTCCGCGGGCGGCGGGGGGCAGGGCTCGCGGCACCTGTGACGTGGTCGCGTCGCTATTCGCTTACAATAATACCGGTGTTGTCACTTTTTTAAAAATTACCAAATTTCTGGAAAATTGGAATTAATTCCCGGGAATTCATTAGTATTGTTACTATGATGATTATGTAAAATTTTATATTATATTTGGTCAAGTGTTTACCTAACCTCTTCCTTATGTGGTCTTTTCCTTATGGGTCGGACAGGGTTTTCTTTACATAATGTATACGAGTATTAAAACTTTTGAATGGAAAAGATGTCAATATTATAAAATAGAAATTGAATAACAAAGGCACATTTGGTTGACAATCTATTTAGAAAAAAATATAGTTAAAAAAACACGCTTTAATAACAATTGACTTTTTTTTTTGGCTTTTTATAATATTATATTGTCATTTTCCCTTGAGCACTGTGCAAGCTTTCAAGTTAATCAGACTCATCATCATCATCATCATCTCAGCGTTAATCCCAGTCGCATCCGAAGCCTTTTCAGCTTTGGAATCTGGGGTCCGCTTTACCAGTCCAACTGCTGAACTGGCTAAACTTCGACATTTTCCGTAAAGCTACTGCCGTCTGACCTCCACAACCCGAAGGCGACATCGAAGCATTGCAGTTAGACCAATTGTTGGACTTTTGAGGGCTCCACCAACCCGTAACGACTGCCACTAGATGTTTGCATGGCAACCGGGACCAACGGCTTAACGTGCTTTCCGAGGCACGACCAGACCAGTGCAAATATTCATATTCATGCATACAAATACTTGCACTGTGCGGAGATCGAACCCGCGCCACCTTGCGCAGCGGCTGCGTCCGCTACCGCTACGCCACGGAGGCGGTCGAGAGTTAATCAGACTCGTAGAAGAAAATGAAAATAAAGTTAAAAGATTCCGTTACATACATACATACATACAGATAATACTAATAAAAGTGTGCTATAAAGATGTTATTATAAAAAAAAAACCTTTCATTTAAGTTGTTTCCACGCATGTCTGATTGAGATAATGGAATGGTTTCACGACAGGTCTTCATGAGATAATTAAATGGTTTCACGACAGGTCTGTATAGGGTTACTCATTTCATATCTCGCCTTGTTTAAATATTTCGAAACGTATTAATAGATAAAAGCATCTACATATTTATATTTAAAGACTTATGGCATTCGCACTGCGATTCCATTTTCAATAGAACAATCCACACTAGCCCACTCCTATAATAAGTTCGGTACTAGTCATGTTACTACTATCCATACTAATATTATAAATGCGAAAGTAACTCTGTCTGTCTGTCTGTTACACTTTCCCGCTTAAACCTCTCAACCGACTTTGATGAAATTTGGCACAGACAATCTTTAGACCCTGAGAAAGGACATAGGCTACCGTTTATCCCGGAAAAATTTGATGTTCCCGAGGGAAATCTAAAAAGTGCGATATAACCGAACTCCACGCGGGCGAAGCCACGGGCGGAAAGCTAGTAATACTATATACTCCTTTATAACTGTGCATTACTCCGTGTACACTCTGTACACGTGTATCTTTTGATAGGCGCGCACAGAAATGCACGCCACATCTATCTTCGCAGCTGTGCTCTTACATACTTGCAAAACACTCAAACTATCAAGAAGCAATCCCAATTTACCACAAAAACAACAACTTTAATGTTTGCGAGAGTTTTGCGGACGATAAATTTCTTTGGGGCATCCGCGGTTGACTGACTGTGTAAATATTTATTTTAAATTAAATAAAGAGCACTTGTTCCCCGCGGCTCCTGCTCCAGTGTTAAGCCCTGTTTACACGCGCGGAACCTTGTTCACGTGCGGTGCAGCGGCTTTATTAACATAAAGAAGTCAGAAAGAAAAATTGTTTATTTCGCACAAATGAAACGCACATTACAGGTAAAACATAAAATACAATACACTCAAAAGCCTCGTATTCAAACAGGAAAAAATCATAAACTATGTTTTCCTGATGAGCCTAAGATCAAAGAAGACACTGTTTTATTCGTCAATACACATCATTTGACCATTGACATTGACAATTTACAAAATATCCATCTGTCGATCTCGATTTTACCGCGACAGCGGCAGTTGACAACTAACCAAACAACAACAAATAC
Source organism: Sesamia nonagrioides (assembly GCA_017933935.1). NCBI lineage: Eukaryota > Metazoa > Arthropoda > Insecta > Lepidoptera > Noctuidae > Sesamia > Sesamia nonagrioides. Next base: position 191,278 of record JADWQK010002042.1, on the reverse strand, counting down.
AAAAAAAAGGAATTACAGAGTGGTGAATTACTACTTGTGTTACAAAACAAACAACAATTAAGCCGTGCGTCGCTTCTGTGCAAGAACAAGAGCTTTGTTGCTCAGCAAAATGCTGTGACTTCAGACGAACTTGTCGTTAACAGTGCTGATTTTCAGAAACGTACCTCTCGAATGACGTAATGACGTCCCACTGTGTGAGACTGTTGAGGCAATAAATTGCGTAAGTCTAATTTTCCGCAGGTATATGGAAAAATATACAGGAGTCGGCACTCGAAGTATTACCAATTCAAAATGCTGTAATTCTGTTAAACATGAGCATATTTATTTAAAAACTTCAGTACCGAAAAAAAACATATACAATAAATAAAAAAAGAAGCTATTGTTCGATATGGCCACCTTTAGCGCGGATAACAGCATCGAGTCTGACCGAGAAGGCTTCACACGCTGCATGAATGTGGTCTGCTGGTATTTTGTTCCATTCTCGGCGAAGCGCAATCTTTAAGGCGTCGACCGTCTCATATTTTTTTGTTGACACTTTGGCTCCTAGAATCGACCATATGGAAAAATCCATAGGGTTTAAGTCCGAGGAATATGGTGGCCATTGTTGCGAAGAAATGAAGCTCGGAACATTTTCTTGTAAAAAAAATTTGGGTTTCACGAGCTTTGTGAGATGGTGCCGAGTCTTGTTGAAAGGTCCAATGATTTCTACCAAATTGCTTACGTGCCCAAGGTAACAAAGCATCGTTTAAAATCTTTTTACGGTAGATCTGCTGGTTTGTCTTTACACCCTTGTCAATGAAAACGAGAGGTAAGCGTCCCATGGCAGTTACCGCCGCCCAAACCATCACAGATGCTGTAGCTTGCTTTCGCAAGGCAATTCGTTGGTCTAAATTGTCATTTGATTTACACTTTAACCATACGCGATCATTTTGCTTGTTCGCATATTGGTGAACGGTATAAATTTTGACGTGACAACGTCTTATAAATTGGTTTGCCGGGTGACACTTCAAGAAACTGCGTTACGCTCCCCGCTCACGTTATGCTCTCACAATGAGAGCGAGTGAGAGGCACGCGTCCCTTCCACTCGGGCATGGTTAGCCCGCCTAAGAGCGAGAGAGACAGACATAAATAAAAAGTGAAAGGCACGCAAGTGCATAAAAAAAAAGAAGAAACTTCTTCGGAGCTACTAGGCAAACATGATGTGGAAGGATATGTTTGATTCTATAAGTTTGATGTTATTGACACTTAGTTTAAGTCCATCTCCAATTTTAGTCAGAATTCTCGAAAACAGCTCGTCAGTTGGTCGAATGAATATTCACATTAAAATTATTTTACCACTCAAAGTCGTTGTCACGTAAAACTTTCGCCCGTATACCGACTTTACAGGCAACCAATTTTTTTTTCATCGAAAAATACCAAAATTTCAAGCATGCTAGCAACGTGCAAGTGCCTTAAGTTCTTAGCTCTTTCTAGACGAACTGTCTTTTGTGCAAGTGTCAGATCTTGCAGTTTTTGTAATTTGTAGGGCTTCAGTTGAAGTTTATTTTTTAATATGCGCCCTATGCTCCGGGCAGATATATTAAGACTTTTCGCCAATTTAACTGCGCTTTGTCGTGGATTTCGTTCAGTTCTAGCCTTTACCTTTCGAACCATTGCTGATGATGTTGCTGTTGTTGGATGTCCACCTCCATGATTTTTGATGCTACCCGTATCATTGTAACGCGTGATAGTCCGATACACAAACATTTTGTTCAAATGTAAATGTCCTAGCTCATTAACGATGGCTGCCTGCGATTTTCCAGCCAAATACAAAGCAATGACACTGTTTCGTTTGACTTCCATCTGCAAAACTTTTTTTAACAACGACGAAAAATAGTAGGCTTTTGTTAGTTTATTAACAATACCATACACTAAGGAATGTGAAAAAATGGGCGCAATATTGTAAACAGTTTAGTTGCAACGTAAAATTAGTAACACTTCGAGTGCCGAACCCTGTACAATATGTAAAGAAAACCCCGTCCGACCCATAAGGATAATAAAGTTTAGGTAAACACATGACCAAATAAAATATGAAATTTTACGTAATCATAATAGTAACAATACTAATGAATTTTGAAATACCTAATCGTTTTTTCCCGCGAATTAATTCCAACTTTCCCAAAATTAGGTATTTATTTAAAAAGTGACAACACCGTTTTGAACGGTATTGTTATGAGTAAATAGCGATGCGACCGCGTGCCGCGTGCCCTGCTCTTCTTCGCCCGCGCATGTATTGCCTACCGCACATGTATTAAGTTACCTTTTTTTACGAAATAATATTTATTTTTAGAGGGATATTTTTTTTAAGTTTAGCCCGGCTTTATAGTCATTAGTAGAATCAGTTATCGATACCTAACGATACCTTCACGGATCGGACAGGGTTTTCTTCACATATTCTATATGTAGATCTGCATATAATCCGATACTGTGTAGGTAAGAAACCCACAGTCAGCATATATATACAATGAAGTACAAAAGGCTTTAAAAAGGGTGATTTTACCTTGATTTGAACAGCGTGAAATACATTTACTCTTTTAAATAGTGCCCTCTGCTCCTTTTCTATGTCGACAGGTCCCTCAGGTACCTAATGGTACCTGATGGTCATTTAAGCAAATGGGTGGTACACGTTGCGAACATTTAGCATCGGCCTGTAAGACCATAATTATATATTACTTTTAACAGTCAGACCATAATTGTGAGTTTGCATAATCCTGCCGCACTTGTAATAGCTTGCGTAGCCACATAACGACACGCTGAGTAGCGCCATACCGTCTAGTAAGTCATATCTCACTCAACGTGGCTATTGAGCGCGATGATAAGTGCTTCCATATACAGATTAAGCAGTGTGGGTGAGGATTACCGACGTCTCACCCCTCATTCGAGCCTATACGACTCCAATCATATTCATGAGCTTGCACGACCCATCTGACACTGTAACCTGGTGTGCATACCTACAAAAAGATGTTAACTAGTTCCTGTGTCATAATTGTGCCTTCAAGCTTTTTCCATAAAAGAACATAAGACACCTGTTCAAAGGCACTAGACAAGTTGAAGTGACTGTCAGAGTAGCGTAGAATCTACGTTACTCTGATAGGATCTTATGGCGACATGAAAACTATGATTGTCGCAACTCAGTCCTGGGCACGCCACAATGGCGGCGATAAATTCCTTTTTTGGGGATTGGTTAGATAGGAGCCATGGTGCTGTCACCTTCCCCCTTACTCAAGTTCTCACAAGACACGACTGTTTTGGGAGGTTTCTGTTCCGGACAAGGCGGGAGAAAACGCGAGGGTGCGGCACACTGTGAGGGTTACCCTGCAGAAACGGTGAAGCATACGGTGGAGGTCTGCCCGGCTTGGGCGGAGCACCCCTGTGTGCTCGGGGCGGCGATTGGCGGCTCAGCGGCGACAATTTTTTGCATAGGAGACTGGTCTACGCCATGATCTGGAACGAGAGTGCATGGTAAACCGGCACCTCCTTCTGCGAAGCAGTAATGCTCCCTCTTTCACACCCTTAACCTCACTGACGGGAGACAACATCAAACTCCCGGCCTCCGTAGGTGCGGGCTTGCGGGCTGTGAGCGGTAAGGACCAGGCCCGGGTTGATGGCGCGTTATGTTCTACGCGTGCGTCATAAATATGTCAGCACGTCATCATGACGGGGTCCATAAAGAGCGATGTTTGGCAGGGCCACTGGCTGTTTGAAAGAGATACTGTAGCCTCTGGCGCCACAAACAAGTGAAAGAACACGGGTGGGTTTTACACTCGAAAATCAATCCTACCTCTTTGGCCAAAAACCCTGACTCCGTTTCGCCCATAAAGCCCTCAGAGTGGACCACTTCATCCTGTCTGGTCAGCAGCGGTTATACAGAAAAGTTTGCTATGCCCATTGGCTCACTAACGCCATCGATGCTCACGGGGACACCAGGCCTTATACCTTCTAGGTTGTGTTGTGCCTCTTAACGAGGTGACTGTTCCCTCTCAGCAAGTACGTCCATTTTTAATTGACCGATGATCTTTACAACATTTAAGTCTCTGCCATACCTAAGTCAGATGAAAACTTGAAAGAATGCGTGTTTGTAAGAATAACGTTGTCGATGAGATACAAATGCACAGACACTTGCGTGGCTGATGGAGCTTTCTAAATATATTCGCACTATTTGAGTAATATGTCATGAAAAGAAACATGTGTAGGTATACATTACATTTTATCTCATTTGGCGTGGTTGTTGTGGGTGTGAGACCGTAAAATAATGAACCATGTTAGTGTCAATAATTAGCATAAATTATAGTAACGTCTTTAGAACATCCTATTTTTCTTACGCATCACTGCTAATTATTCCGCCTCCTTATACAACGTGTAACAAAAAGGGTATATACATACCAAGGGCATGGCATCTTTAGATGATATCAAACGATATCGGAAGGGTTTCAACTCAAAATAAAATACTCAAAAAATTGGTACCAAATTTTCGGTTTCGTATGTTTCTTAAAATAAAATTATAACAAACGTGGCAGCACACTACATATGTTAATAACTACTCGTTACCCATCACGTTACTTGCCAAAATCCGATAAATGTCTTCAATATCTCTGTGCGCCTAGTATGATAGTAGCCTATCACAGGCGGTGTTTTTCCCCATAACTTCCTAACATAAAGAGATATAATTAAAAAACCCTTCCAATATCGTTTGATATCATGTAAAGATGCCATGCCTTTGTTATGTATATACCCTTTATGTTACACGTTGTATAATAAACATTTTGTTTATTGTTCTTCAGGCATGCTTCGATTAGGCATCCACAGCCCATTTTTTCTTTTACTCGTGACTATAGTAACAAAAGCAATCATTTACAAGACACAAAAACGTACAAATCCAGCTCGTCTCTGGGTAATAAAACACGTAATAGTGGCACTAGGCGCGGCATCGAATGTATCTTTTACGGCGCCGCGCTCTAAATCACTCTTAGGTGGCGCGAACCGAAATAGAATGCCACGCCGCTGTCACGCTCCGTGACGTGAGACTGACGTGAAGATGATGTGGCGTCACCTGCCTTGACTGACGATTCCAACAGCTGACGTTAAGCAGTTGAGCGAATCTACAAATTAACAATGAGCTGTTGCTTTTATTGTACGTAGAATGGGAAGGATAAGTGGCGTTAACAATTTAACGAAATGTAATGCTCTGAAATTCCCAATGTTCCAATACAGTACTGAGATCTAAACAAATGGACTGTAATAAGTGTCGCCATTGTAGTTTAATACTAGTCGATTCAGTTGCAAACTAGTTACACAATGTGTCACGTAGTATTTTCACGTATCACCTGCTATTATTTTGTTACTTCATAGAAATCATCTCACAGAACCCGGCATAGAGACTACCGTCGACTGTGACACTCGCGGCTGTAGAGACTATCGTCGACTGTGACACTCGCGGCTGTAGAGACTATCGTTGACTGTGACCCTCGCGGCTGTAGAGACTATCGTTGACTGTGACCCTCGCGGCTGTAGAGACTATCGTCGACTGTGACCCTTGCGGCTGTAGAGACTATCGTTGACTGTGACCCTCGCGGCTGTAGAGACTATCGTCGACTGTGACCCTTGCGGCTGTAGAGACTATCGTTGACTGTTACACTCGCGGCTGTAGAGACTATCGTCGACTGTGACCCTCGCGGCTGTAGAGACTATCGTCGACTGTGACCCTCGCGGCTGTAGAGACTATCGTTGACTGTGACCCTCGCGGCTGTAGAGACTATCGTCGACTGTGACCCTTGCGGCTGTAGGGACTATCGTTGACTGTTACACTCGCGGCTGTAGAGACTATCGTCGACTGTGACCCTCGCGGCTGTAGAGACTATCGTCAACTATGACACTCGCGGCTGTAGAGACTATCGTTGACTGTAACACTCGCGGCTGTAGAGACTATCGTCGTCTGTGACACTCGCGGCTGTAGAGACTATCGTCGACTGTGACCCTCGCGGCTGTAGAGACTATCGTCAACTATGACACTCGCGGCTGTAGAGACTATCGTCCACTGTGACCCTCGCGGCTGTAGAGACTATCGTCAACTATGACACTCGCGGCTGTAGAGACTATCGTTGACTGTAACACTCGCGGCTGTAGAGACTATCGTCGACTGTGACACTCGCGGCTGTAGAGACTATCGTCGACTGTGACCCTCGCGGCTGTAGAGACTATCGTCAACTATGACACTCGCGGCTGTAGAGACTATCGTCCACTGTGACACTCGCGGCTGTAGAGACTATCGTCGACTGTGACCCTAGCGGCTGTAGAGACTATCGTCGACTGTGACCCTTGCGGCTGTAGAGACTATCATCGACTGTGACCCTTGCGGCTGTAGAGACTATCGTCGACTGTGACCCTTGCGGCTGTAGAGACTATCGTCGACTGTGACCCTTGCGGCTGTAGAGACTATCGTCGACTGTGACACTCGCGGCTGTAGAGACTATCGTCGACTGTTACACTCGCGGCTGTAGAGACGCGCTCTCGTGAGGTAATAGTGGACCTATATTTTCAAAGTGGGATGGGAAAGATGAAAACTACTTTAGGAGAAATAAAAATCAAACATACATAGGTACATCAACATCACTCGCAAGTTCGCAACAAATAGAAAACCATTACAAACATACTCTTAACTTAATTTAAACACATGTCTAGCAGAAATATAAAATTTTATCAAGAAATTTGATCCACTTGAAGTCATTTATAAATATTATGCGACTGCTCAGGTCGTAAGCTTTTAACGAAAAATATTCCCGATCAAGTTGGGACACAAATGCAGAGTACGGCCCGTTCTGGCTCGAGTACGGGGTCTGTTTCAACACATGTGACGTGTGTGTTCGTCCGAATGTAGAACAGAAATAGAAAGAACTTGCAATCTCAATCACACATGTATTCGTATAAGTTATTCGACTAAGTAGATTTCTAAGAAATGTTGCAGTTATACTTAACTCCGTATGGCTACAATAATACACGGATATACAAAGATATGGAAATTACACCGAGCAAGATCTGGACCTCTGCGTGGGCTACTTAAAATTGTTTACCAAAAAAGTTGTCAGAAAGCGAAACGTAAATATAACTACGCTCATGACCCACCTTAAAATGTACATAAACCGTTCAACACCCAAATGTCCTCAAAGGAAGCATCCTTCTCCCGTACAATATGTACGACGTACGATGTAGGTCGCGTTGTCGAGAGCGCCCGCACCAAAATTGTCCGTTAAACATCACTTATCTTGAATCCCGATCGCGAACTTATTGTCACTCAATAGGAGTTCCGTTTCCGCGCATAAAATTACCCTCTCTCTCCCACCCCCGCTGAACCCGAACGACCAGCCCTGCGCTTCTTTGTCGAAGTAATCTATTTGTGTGTATCTAAGAGGTGAAGTTCGGGGACGCTTACCAAGCTATCTAAGATGTTCACCGAAACACATATGAGCGACAAATTGGTTACATTATGAATGATTTCCGAAGGAGCCAGAAAAAAAGAAGAAAATATAAGAAATCAGTTCGTGCGTACCTATTGTAGAAGCAAGGGAATTGGGTCATTGTGTCAGAAAGCGTCGGACTTACAATACCAGCCTGCCCGACGCGAGGTCGAGTCTTTACAAAACACAAACAATGACGTCTTCAACACAATGTAGCGAGGCGTTTGTAAACAAGCCATAGACAATTATTTATTTGGGATATTGGAAACTGGAAAAAGAAGAAACTTATTTCCAAGCAACTTAGAGTTTTATCATTTGTTCGAGGTAAAACGATTGAAAATTTTTGTTCACTAAAACTCTCACGTCACTCAATTTCGTAAAACTCGAGTAGCTCACATCGCTACAAATACTATGATTGCACACCGGCTGTACGACTGCAGCCGGCGAGCTTACTGAGCCACGAGAGGCTTTCAAGAAGCTGAATAACGTAACGAGACGGGTATAATCCACAGGCCTGCTATATGTGCTTGCCCCAGTGAGACAAGTCTGGCTGTCAGGGATTTGGAAATGGAATATTAAATATTGTGACATTTGTTGCGAGTCAGCTTGCAGCTTCGGATAAACATGTCAATAAAAACGATCACCCTGTCACGATACCTTTTGTGAACTTGTAGAAGTCCATTTGTCTTGTTTTAAATCCGTTTCACAATTCGGTCCACACTACGTCATGACACGAAGTACAGGTATCGGGTATGAGACCTCAAACTAGAGTCTTGATTTACTTTTATTACCACACTAACTTGCTCCAACAATATTGATTTATAAACTAAACCGTATAGCATAATCCTGCTGCTCCTATTATAAGTGTGCAGTACTTTAATCATCCCTGAACATCAAGTGGGGCTGTTGGACGGTTAGCTCTCCGTTGCAATGTAAGCATAATGAATGTCGGTGCACTGAACTACGCTGAACCCGGAGTGCCAATTATTCAACATGCTTTCATTAACGATGACTTTGAAATTCATACGAAATAGGAGTTAAAACTGTTATCAATTTTGGTTTGATTGTTTGTTTTAAGTTGGCTCAAATGCTGTTGACTTTTCCTTCAGTTTGGTTTGCAATACCATTCCTGACCAATATTTAGTATAACAAAGATCTGGTGATATATCACCCGTATGAACCAGACACTCTTCAACTTAAAGTTTTACATTTTATAGTCGTTTAACTTTAGATAGTCTTTAGATGCAACCAGCTCGGGTGTACACGATGAGAATTTTTTTTATAGGCCATACAAATGCTGTTCCTTCCGCGTCACTCAGCGCAGCAGTTGATCGCTCAGCCCGTGTGTGTATGAACTTACTTTGTTGTCGAGGACTGGTACATGCTTGCTATTTGTTTTTAACTAATAAGCTATCTGTTCTTCCATAAAGTTCATTGTTTATGTCCGGCGAGGACGAAGTAACAATTGCTTCCAATGATAAACGACATATTAACACTGTTATCAGTCTAAAGGACAATCAAACAGACAAATAACACAGCTTAACAAAACAACTATCTTTTTTTTCTACCCTGGATATGTCTGCAGATTAACATATTTTAAGTACCCAGTTTGTGAATATATTCATAAAAATTATTACATGGCTCTAGTCATCATCATCTCAGCGTTGATCCCAGTTGCATCCGAAGCTTTTCTGCTTTGGAGTCTGGGGTCCGCTATACCAGTCTAACTGCTGTTTTGGCAAAATTTCGTTCATCTTCTTCTTCAGCCTATAGATCTCCACTGCTGGACAAAAGCCTCCCCCAAGGCTTTCCACGCTGACCGGTCTTGTGCTGCCCGCATCAATCGGCTTCCCGCGACCTTCGCCAGATCATCGGTCCACCTTGTTGGGGGCCTCCCTATGCTGCGTCTTCCAGTACGTGGCCGCCACTCCAGAACCTTACTGCCCCATCGGCCATCGGTTCTACGAGCAGTGTGCCCCGCCCACTGCCACTTAAGTTTAGCGACTCGTAGAGCTATGTCGGTGACTTTGGTTCTTCTGCGGATCTCCTCATTTCTGATTTGATCACGCAGAGAAACTCTGAGCATAGCTCTTTCCATTGAGCTTTATGTGACTCTGAGCTGTTGCTGTTTGCTGTTGGTTCTGCAAAAAGTTAATTGCCCTGAACACCAATGAACGGTTTATGTTAATTTGAAGATGGTGAACTTTTTATTTGATCAGCAAAGTGGTTACCCCCTCTGGTTACAGTAGGTTCACTAGAAACAAAATGTTTAACCGCTCAGAGAATTCTCAATTGTTGGTGAAGTCAATTTAATAAATGAACCACTTTTAGGTATAAAAATTCATACTACACGGCCCACCATCATCATTACTTGTCCACTTAGGTGTTATTAAACAGTTTTTTTAAAGAGATAGACAAGGAAAGAGACTGTTTTAAATATATTTGTAAAACATTTTCTCGGCTGATTATTGAAAAGTTAAAAGCTGGAATATGCGGCCATGGGGTACTACAGATCACGCGTGCAGTGCTATTTGCATGGAGCGCCGTGTACCGAAAACATGGATTCCTCACCCCCCAACTGTGACGAAACCTACCTCATAATTATGAATCATCATCATCATCTCAGCGTTAATCCCAGTCGCATCCGCAGCTTTGGAGTCTGGGGTCCGCTTTACCAATCTAACTGCTGATTTTAGCTAAACTTCGACATTTTCCGTGAAGCGACTGCCGTCTGACCTCCACAACCCGAAGGCGACATCGAAGCATTGCAGTTAGACCAATTGGTGGACTTTTGAGGGTTCCAACAACCCGTAACGGCTGCCACTAGATGTTCGTATGGCAACCGGGACCAACGGCTGAACGTGCTTTCCGAGGCACGACCAGACCAGTGCAAATATTCATATTCATGCATACAAATACTTGCACTGTGCGGGGATCGAACCCGCGCCACCTTGCGCAGCGGCCGCGTCCGCTACCGCTACGCCACGGAGGCTGTCCTCATAATTATAAATATGTAGGTATATATTTGAGGCTATACAACTATAAATTCCGTTTACACAGGCTTGTGAACGTCTAATTTATTTATCTCAGTTAGACCAAGTATCAAATTTTCTACCAGTACCTACTTATTTGATTTGCCTAAAGCAAAATGTTGTGTTGTGTATACATAGATTCATAACGTAGAATGTAGATCATTGACTAATGCAGTAACCTGATCGTTAACTGTATTTACTTATATGAATGATATTAACACTCCATTAGGCGCGCGTTCTACAATAGTAGAACACTTGTGCATTTCGTCGAATATTATCGGTTACTCAAGGTCAAAGACGCACTCGATATTATTATTCTTTTAGTCTCTATATTTGCTTCATGTATGCGGCGGTCCATAAATTAAAGACATGAAAATTTCACACAAGTTGTGACTGATGCTAAACGTTAAGTATGAAGAGGATTTGTGTTGGTAGTGAAAACATTTTTAGGTAATTATAAAGCACCAAATTATAAATAAATCGTTCATCAGATGCTGGAAAGCTTCAAGACTTTTTTATTTTGCTTTTTCGGTAATAAAAGGTATCCTATTATTTAATCCGGACTTCTAACTTTACATCTGCAAAATTTCAAAGCAATCGGTTCAGTAGTTACGGCGTGAAAGCGGAACAAACAAACAAACTCACTTTCAGATTTATAATATTAGTCTTCTTCAGCCTATAGATGTCCACTGCTGGACAAAGGCCTCCCCCAAGGCTTTCCACGCTGACCGGTCTTGTGCTCCCCGCATCCATCGGGCTCCCGCGACCTTCACCAGGTCATCGGTCCACCTTGTTGGGGGCCTACCTACGCTGCGTCTTCCAGTACGTGGCCGCCACTCCAGAACCTTACTGCCCCATCGGCCATCGGTTCTACGAGCAATAATATTAGTAAAGGACGATAAACTAAATTGTACGTCATCCCTCGCGAATTCCTCGTTTTCGGGATTACTTATGTTATCGTATCATTTGGCTTCTAAATTTACATGTACATAGGTATTCGTTTGCAATATATAACCTTGTTTTAAACGAAATACAGTGTCATCTATCACGGAACTGCTATTCAAACTGTATGAAGCTAACAATATTTTTGTTTTCCGGGCGAAGCGTTTCGCCTCCTCCTTTATACCGCGTACATCGAGGGATTGGAATAATTTGCCAGTGGCGGTGTTTCCGTCGGACTACAATTTGAGTGTCTTCAAGGCTAGAGTGAATAGGCTCTTAATAAACCAGTGCCCTTTACCATCAACGATTGCGTCACTGCTGACCATCAGGTGGGAGTGCCGTCAAGCACTAGTTTATAATTTATAAAAAAAGGGAATATCACATTTTCCCAATAAAAAGCACCCTATTATTTAATCCGGACTTCTATCTTTACGTGTGAATAATTTCAAAGCAATGGGTTCAGTAGTTACGGCGTGAAAGCGCAACAAACTCACTTTCCGATTTATAATATTAGTATGGATTGAATGATTAAATTTTAAACAGGCAATTTTACTAAAAAAACTGCATGTTTAAAATTCTGTACAAACAACAGGGTTAATATGACAATAATCTCCGTAGTTTTAATTATTATTAGGTTAAAAAATACCTATATTAAAATTATATATACCGATTCAGTAAACGATACTTAACAAACTATTTTTTTTTTTTATTATTATTATAAGCTAGTGCTTGACTGCAATCCCGCCTGATGGTAAGCAGTGATGCAATCGTTGATGGTAAAGCGGACTAGTTTATTAAGCCTATTCACTTAAAAAAACTTAGGAATAGGAAGGATGACGGCAGTTGAGTGAGGTGATGCTATGTTAAACCCAAGACCAACGCGACCAAACGATGCTGCGCTAGAGGGAGATTGACTCTCCACGACCAAACTCCCGACACAACAACATTTGGCGCATCGTACTCGCCACACATCGCAACACAACTGCTCAGACCCGTCCTCCGTACGGCTTCACCAGACATCATGCCGGAACACGACGAATCAGCAAGACTTTGTCTGGTGGGTGGTAACTTCTGCCTGGCAGCCGATGTTATGGCATAGGTACCATCGAGAAATTTTCAGGAGAAAAATTCTCAGGAAGTGCGTTAATTAATTTACATATTGTACTAGCTGACCCGGCGAACTTCGTTCCGCCTTAAAGGCAATATCACATGACTACTTTTTAAATTAGGATAATTTTAAATAAATGAATATTATTATTCAATGATTCTTTATTTGGGAGCACAATCCTGGCGATTCTCCGGAAATCTTTAATGTGCTACAATACTCGCAAACAACATCCATTGGCCCAATGCGAACACCATTGCGCTATATTATATGCGTAGAAACGCTGCCCGATTCAAATCAGTATTTGATGAATTTCTTCTTGTGTTTCGTAAATTATCTAGCGCTTGATCTCTGAGGTTTGCTCGACGATTTCGCATTGCCAACCGAGCCGTTTCACGGGCTGCCTCCCTTTGCTCTGGTGAGTGAGAAGCACGAAGTCGAGCCATACTAAGGCTGCGCCTTCAAGTGCAATTTCTTGCTCTTCTTCAGTTTTTTTTTTTTGTTGTGGATGGGAAATCATCAAGTGACCTCTCCCGCTCTGGGCGGAGCGGAAGGGCGTGTCAGACTTTTATTGACTAAAACCCACCCGTGTTCCTTCACTTGCCTGTGCAACGGCCAGTGCCATGGTTTCTTTTTTAATCAACCCGCAACCCTGTGGACCAGTCCTCGTGGACACCGTCAAGGTGTGCTGACATCTCTTTGAGGCAAGTGTGAAACACAATGGGCCGTCAACCCGGGCCTGGTTCTTACAAGGAGGCGAGCTGCCTATCCCTCGCCGCCCGCAAGCCCGCGCCTAAGGCGGTTGGGAGTCCGATGTTGCCTCCCGACCAGGGCGCTTCCTGCGGCGGTTTGAGCCGTGAGTGTAGTAGGATTTCCGCTCCCTCACGCGCTCCGCCTCCTCCTTTGCCAGCATCACTGCTTCACAGAAGGAGGTGAAAGCTTGCCATGCACTCTTGCTCCGGACTATGGCCCGGACCAGGGTCGGACGCGAGAGATCGCCGCCGATCGCCGCCACGAGAACACGGCTGTGCTTTATCCGAGCCGGGCAGACCTCCACCTTATGCTCCACCGTGTCCTCAGGGCGATGCACACAGTGGTCACCCTGGCGTTTCCTCGCGCCTTATACGGAACAGGAACCTCCCGAAACAGCCGTGTCCGGTGAGGACCTACGTCAGTCGGAAGGTGAGGACGCCGTGGCGCCTCTCTAGCTACTCCTCAGAGAGAGGACTTACCGCCGCTGTTGCGGCGTGCTCAGTGCTGGATTGCGACAATCACACTTTCCATATCGCCATGAGACCCCGCCGAAGCTCTGTCCGCTGTACTGCGACTTTTCGCGGCAACAGAGTTATGCCTCCTCTCATCACTCCCACATGTGGGCGAGGAATAGTGTTTCTCCACAATTTAATGGATGTTATTATACATATAAACGTTTCTTTTTAATTACTCTATCTATTAAAAGAAATCTCATCAAAATCTGTTTCGCAGTTTTAAAGATTTAATCATACAAAGGAACATAGGGAAAGAGAAAGTAACTTTGTTTTATAGTATGTAGTGAAGTGGTAAATGGCACAGCAATACAATATTAGAAATTTTGAAGTTGAAGTTTGCTTTGGGGCTTTTATTAAAAAAATTAAACCGGCAGGAGTATTTATATTCCTTGCTTTAAATAAATGCATCAACATTCATCCGGTAAGACTTTTTTTAATATGCTGAGTAGTGCAGGAGTGTGTTTGTACCATTTTTAACAAATGAACCGCTAACTTATATTTTGACTGAGTTGTTTTGTTATTCCATGTCAGTTGCGTTTTGTTAAACCATGTCTTATGTCACGTCACACGGGAACGACGGGAACAACGGGAACGGGATGAAAAGTATCCTATGGGATATGCCCTTCTCCCAGTTCTTATCTACCTCCCTACCAATTTTGAGCCATACTGGTTAAGCGGTTCTTGAGTTATAAATATAGTAACTAACACGACTTTCATTTATATACATAGACTTCATTCAAATCGGACCAGCCTAGGAGGAATTCAGTGACGTACACACGTACAGCAGATTTAGGATGGAAAGAAGAAACCCATGGAAAGCATTGTCATCTACATTTGTAACAAATATATCATACCTCTCTCTACCCCTAGAGCTCTTGTTTCTGTATCTTTAAGTTAAATAAAAAATCTTAAATAATTATTTATTTCTATTTATTTTTTTCTCTTTTAGTTCATAACTACAATTTTAGTTAAATTTGCTCTCCCCTCGGACCGCAGTAGCGTTAAGACGTGTCCACTCGTTAAATTTTTTATTAAAATACTTATTTCTTCGCTAATTATTGAATAATAAATATCGGACGAGTACTAGGCGCTCAGAACACAGTGAAAGGTGGAAGCGGAGCGACTCAACGGGCAGAGCTGGACAACAACACCTGCGACGGCGACAACACTCTCAGCCCTCTTTCGGGTAACTTACGCCACAATCCATAAGCGACGGCGTTTTAGTGAGTAAATACTTCTTTATCATCCTAGAAGAACTAATTTATATGAAATGTCTGTTAAACGAACGCCACCGAAAAGTAATGCTAAACTCGGCAGCCCTATACATTACGGTTCCGATTCTATGCTTTATAATAATCCCAATAATCAGCAACCCTCAGATCTCAATATAAAAAAACGATCAAAACGTCGACTAGACGAATCCCAAAATGCTACTGATGTCACTTTGTCTGACTTACTGACCAAAATGGATGAGTTAAAAACCCAGCAAGATGCCAAATTTGCTTCACTAGAAGCACATATAAAAGAGCTTACAAGTCAAAATACTGACATAAAAGATTCCATGGCTCTCCTGTCGGCAAAATATGATGACATCCTTATCAATATGAAAATCATACAACAGGAAAATCTCCACTTCAAAAATCAAATCAAAAACCTAGAAGGTAAAGTAGAACAATTAGAAGTCAATGCAAAATCCACCACAATTGAAATTAGAAACATCCCAGCCGGCAAGTTAGAAGATAAGGACAACTTGATCGACATTGCCAAAAAAATTGGTGAAGTGGTTAATGTTCCCATCATTCATTCAGATATAAGAGATGTGTTTCGATTAAAAATTAAAAACAAAGAAAACGGTCCAGTAATTTTAGACTTTACCTCGACCTTGAAGCGAGAGAAGTTTATAAGAGCCACAAGAACATACAACAAAGAAAACCATGAGAAGCGCCTGACCACTGCCAGTATAAATATGATGGGACCAGTTGAGCCCATATATATAGCTGAATCTCTCACGTCATCGATTAGGCGCTTGCACTATCTCACTAGAATGTTCGCAAAAAAACACAACTTTGGCCATTGTTGGACTTCCTTCGGCAAAGTGTACCTAAAACGCAACGACAACGAACCTCGCCTTCGTATCACCTGTGCAGGAGATCTAGAAAAACTGGAAAAAAACATCTGACTAGGTTTTTTTTTTCTATATTCTACAGTAATATTTTTAATGCATATTTTTTGTTTAAGTTTTCACGTTTCAGCTTCAAAAGCGCCTATGATACCTCTCTTACAAATAAATTATGTAACTCAAACGTGTATGCACACAATTCACACAAAACTGACACACACACCCATACACTTCTTCTGAATAATACACACACACACTTTTCACCACATAGTCGCATAAACATAACACATTCACAGATTCGAATTTTTAATGCACCTATTGAGCCAAAACAACAAATCAACTGCCGAAACCCATTCCAACATTCTAATGATGAATTGCTGATGAAATCAATAATGAATATGTCCATTGAATATTATCCTTATTATAAAATCTACTTTACACAAATTCGATGAATTAATTGATATCCAAAATGAAATCGACACCTTTAAAGTTGCCGATGTAGCTGTATGCGATGTTGATGACTGCACGTCTTTCCTGACTGCATCAAATAAAAGCCTCAAAATATTTCACCAAAACATTCGCAGTTTGAAATGTAATATGACTGGACTACTACCCATCTTGGCTGCTACAAAAGTAGAGTGGGACTGTATCGTCCTCACTGAGTGTTGGCTACCTTCTTCTTCATACATACCTAGTTTGGATGGATACGACAACTTCGCTTCAGCGATCAACCTTACCCAAAATGAAGGAGTTGTGGTATACTATAAAAGCAACTTGTTTTTCACTGTGGAAGAATACAATTTAGAGGACGCGAACTGCTTAGTCATTGTTCCTAATAAAGATACAATCGCGTTTGCTATTTACAGGCCTCCAGGTTACAAAAATCTTGACAACTTTTTCAGGTCTCTTAATTGTATGCTATCAAAATATTCATCAACCCAAAATCTGATACTATTGGGAGACATCAATATTAATATAGCTGATCACTCTACAGATAACAATTACTCAGCTTACCTGGACCTACTCGGATTCCACGGCATGCTTACTGCATATTCTCTACCAACACATAATAAGACTTGCCTAGACCATGTATTCCTTAGGACTAAACTTTCAGCTCTTTGCCTCATTCTGAACACTACACTTACTGATCATAATAGTGTAGCGTTATTCATAACTACTCTGCCTAGACTAAAGTCCCCTAAACCTGTTAAACGAATAGATTACTGTCACATAAACCTGGAACTGAAAAATATTGACTTCAACCCTATGTATACGATGTCCGACGCTAATCAAGCGGCTGATTTTCTTCATGAAAAACTAACTGAGGCTATTAATAAGTGTTCTAAAAATAGCAAAATTTCTAACCGTAAAAAGATCTTAAAGCCCTGGATTACCCCGGGTATATTAAAATGCATAAAAAATCGTGATAACCTATACAAGAAACTTAAGAAAGACCCCACTAACGAGATTCTACACGCTACATATAAAAGGTATCGAAATTTTTGTACTGGGCTAATAAAAAAACTAAAAAGAAATTTTGATAAATTACAGTTTCAGAAGGCAGGAAAGAACTCAAAAAAATATGGCAGCTTGTCAAAGAAATAACATTTTCTAAAAAACCTAAAGATAATTCACTGGAATTATTATGCTCAAATAATCCACTAAAGTCAGCAAACGATGCAAATCACTACTTCGCAAGCGTAGGTAAAATACTGGCTGACAACATCACTTTGATACATCCACAAACAACGCCACAATCTTTAACACGGTATTGTCATTCTTTTGGTCTTCTGCTCACCGATGAGGAGGAGGTTAGGTCACTTATCTCAGGGCTAAAAAGTGAGTGCTCCACCGGTCTAGATGGAATACCTACTCAAGTCATAAAAGAAAATGCTGATATTCTGACCCCGCCGATAACATACGTCTGTAATCTTTGTTTTTCCACTGGTGTCTTTCCCAGGATATATAAAAAATCACGAATACATCCTATCTACAAGGGTGGTGCCGGGGACTGTGTCAAAAATTATAGACCCATTGCCATTCTACCAAGTTTATCAAAAATCCTCGAACGTCTAATTAACAGAAGACTCATAAGATATCTTGAAGATAAAAACCTGTTATCCAATGCACAGTTCGGATTTAGAGCGAACAAATCCACGTCGGACGCGGTGTTGGAATTGATAAATTACATAATCGGCAACCTAGACAAGAAAAATAAAACTATTGGAATTTTCTTAGATTTGGCAAAGGCTTTTGACACGGTCTCTGTGCCCATACTACTGATGAAGCTAGAATGCTTGGGAATCAGAGGTTTACAACTGCAACTGTTAAAAGACTACCTAACGGATAGAATTCAATGTGTCCAGATAGGAAATACGACCAGTGAAGAGGTCCGAGTGACCTTCGGAGTCCCTCAAGGAAGTATCTTGGGTCCAACACTGTTTCTCTGCTACATTAACGATCTTTGCCAAATACAGATTCCCAACTCAAAAATTATCGCATTTGCAGATGACACAGCTCTACTGTTTAGTGCTAACTCTTGGCCAGAAGTATTTAAGAATGCACGGCAGGGTTTCAATTTGGTAACTCAGTGGCTAAACAAAAACCTTCTCACACTAAATATTGATAAAACTCACTATGTCGCTTTCTCAACTAGGTCCAACAATAAGCCGGATCCGTCACTTCAAATAACATCACATATATGCCCTAACTTTAGTAGTACTAACTGTCTGTGCCCTACTCTAAAAGCCCAGTCATGTGTCAAATATCTAGGAGTAATGATAGATAGTAATTTGAAATTTCATGCCCACATAGACCTTATTTCGGCACGTGTTCGCAAACTTATGATGATCTTTAAGTCTCTAAGACACGTAACTGAACCGAACGTGATTAAATCTGTTTATTACGCACTGTGTCAATCGCAACTGAGCTACTGCATTACCTCCTGGGGTGGTGCATACAAAACATATTTCCTAAACATTGAAAGGGCACAGCGTGCACTTCTGAAAGTAAGTCTGTCCCTACCATTTGATTTCCCGACTAAGGAACTCTACGAGAAAAGTGGAGTTTTAACTGTCAGACAGCTTTTTGTACACGCCGCTGTATTAAAGCAACATGACTCGGTTAAATATGAACCTAATAAATTTCAAAACCGACGTCGCAAAGATAAAATTTGCCTCGTTCCCTTATTTAAAACGAATCTAGCCCGAAGGTTTTTCAGTTACCAAGGACCTAACTTATATAATAAATTAAATCGTAGCTTATCATTCTATTCCCTACCAAAAAGGAAATGCAAAGTGGTGGTTAGAAATGGGTTACAGAAGCTGAACTATTCACACACAGAAAGCCTCCTTCATAATAATTCAATCTCATTTTGATTTAATACATCCGCAACTTACAATACTCACCCACACCTTCAGACATACACGCTCATACACATTTCTGACCCTCATACACATCATTTACACTTTGCAACTAGATACACCAAACATACATATACATAAGCGCAGTGAATACAAATTAAAAACACTAAGTTATAACACCGCGCCGCTTTCGAACGAAATCCGCTCCGCTTATTAAACTTAGACCGCACTGTATCACAGCTACAAAACTATAACTAGACAACTGCGCCTGCGGCGAGCGGCGGATCATCCGTCTACCCGCAGTCATGCCATATGCACGTAATCCTGCGCGACAATTCTGTCCGAATGACGGTATGTAAGCTTGTATGACGAGCCAGTGCGTAAGGAAATAAAAATTGCGGGTGCCTTAGTTGATATTTTGTTCATGTTAGGTATTGTGTGCACTGCGCTCTCACAATTACTCATAGGTAATTATATATATTATAATCGATGTTTAGTTCTAGTGAATCAGTCCAGAATTGTACACATGCTTGGTTTTGAGTTCAATCTTTGTTCATTTTTTCTTTATTTTTCTATTTTGTAGTACCTTCACGCTTTATATAAAATGTACCCAGTCAAAATTGAATCTTCATGTCCGACGGGTGGGGCACTGGTGATCTGTAACACAGGCATCTCTCGCCTTTCACAGACACCAGCTTTTACAAAAAAGAAAATTAAAAAAAAAAAAAAAAAACTTTTTGTTTTCCCCTTTTAGTTAAAAAAAAATAAAAAAAACTATAAACCTGCCTAAAAACAAAAAAAAAAAAACTTGTGATTGACCGGGTTTGAACCGAGGAACACCAGCCATCGCGTGTAGACCATACCAATATCGACTACGCTACAGCCGCTATGTAAAGCCGCGCGAAATTAACGCCCATATTATGCGTGAAATATTGCGAAAGAGAAAACTCGAAAATATGCGCTTCCCCAGACA
The DNA here is from genome assembly GCA_017933935.1 of Sesamia nonagrioides. Classification (NCBI taxonomy): domain Eukaryota; kingdom Metazoa; phylum Arthropoda; class Insecta; order Lepidoptera; family Noctuidae; genus Sesamia; species Sesamia nonagrioides. The sequence continues at coordinate 170,987 of JADWQK010002042.1, read as the reverse complement.
TAAGACTGAGCTAGATCGATTTTTCGTCCCCGAAAACTCCCACATATTAATTTTCAGCGAAATCGTTAGGGCCGTTTCCGAGATCACATGCTTCTTCAAGCGATTAGCGCCATCTGCCGGGTTGATTTGTGAATCTAAACCATCCAGGTCGCCACTCAAACGCATACAGAAAAATTCATTAAAATCGGTCAAGCCGTTTAGGAGGAGTTCAATGACATACACACGTACAGCAGAATTATATATATAAAGATAAGATGGTACAGCAACCGCGAGTATAATTAAGTATGCCTTTAAGGAAATCTCTTGAGAGAAACTCTGCCACCTAGCTGGTAAATTGCTGGAACTTGTTAAATTCTTAAGAGTCGTAAGCCTGAACTATTTCATCTCATGTTTCAGGCGAGAAAAGCTAATACATTAAGAATAAATAATTACAAGATTAAACGAACTTACCTAAGTGAAGTTCTATCTTGATTATACGAAGCTCCTTGTCTGAGACGGATTACGAGTAGTAACGCTGATTGTGTTAGCGCATATCACAAGTTTAAAGCTAAAAAAAAAAAAAAGACTTTCTCGTCCGGCAACATTGACTATATGTCATTATGTTTAAAGTTAAAATCATATTTATGAACGACCCTAACAATGGGATAATAACTAGTTATTGGGAGGGTTTTTGGGACCGCCGTCTCGGACAAGCAGCTTCGTATAATCAAGATAGAACTTCACTTAGGTAAGTTCGTTTAATCTTGTAATTATACTCACTCCTTGTCCGAGACGGATTACGAGTAGATGTTTGAAGTAGGGTTGTGAATAAATACTCATGCGTATATTATATTCAAAATGTATTAATAAGTAACTCTTACGAATCTAACATAGTATTGCAAATGGCGGTGCTAATTTGCGTTAGATCCTGATGTACTGTTCTGTAAGGCGAACACGGCCGAATTTTGGGACCACCCTGCTGTCTTCCTTATGACGTCAACACTAATTCCAGATCTATTTGCAGCTGATGTTGATGCATGTCTGGTGCTGTGTGCTGTAAAGATGGTGACATCGGTTCCAGCTTTGGATTCAGTGGAGAGACGTGCAAAGAGGCTCATTGGTGACCCTGATCTAACTCGAGTTGGTTTCCAAAGCACAGGCGCACAGGCGTAGAGTAGCCAGCCTTTCGGTGTTCTATAGGATGCATTTCGGGGAGTATGCGAGGGAATTGCATGATTTAATTCCCCCATCTCCGTTCCACCAGCGGACGACCCGTCGTACGGCTGGTTTCCACCCTTACGTTGTTAACACCACTACGATCCGGACGAAGCGTTTCGCCTCCTCCTTCATACCGCGTACATCGAGGGACTGGAACAATTTGCCAGCGGCGGTGTTTCCGTCGGACTACAATTTGAGTGTCTTCAAGGCTAGAGTGAATAGGCTCTTATTAAACTAGTGCGCTTTACCATCAACGATTGCGTCACTGCTTACCATCAGGCAGGATTGCGGTCAAGCGCTGGTTTATAGTGAAAAAAAAAGGTTCTTTTAAAATTAATTTAATCCAGCGACTTGAGGTTTGTATAGTATTATATTATTATTTTGTGTGGTTTTTTAAAAGAGAGTATTAATTTATCATTATCTTTCCTTATAGGTTTTGTTTTATCAATGTAATATCTTAAACAGGACACGGGGCAAATTTCTTTTCTCATATCGAAGTTTTTTAAATGTAGAGTTGGTTGAATAGCACCCTTTTTTGTAGTTTTTATTACATCAGGTATGAAAATGTCTATTGCAGTGTTTGTAATTCTCATATTAGACAAATGTATTAATGATAATGTTTGAACCCGATGTCCACTGGTCAAAGCCAGTACATTACCAATTTCTTTGTCAATGATTCTAATGATATGTCTTCATGTGGGTAATAATTTGATAAATAGTTCAGTACAAGTCCATGTCATATTTAGGAGCTGGTAGATTGAACCTAAAATCACCTTTCATATATCTCTTTATTCTGTCGTCAGTTCCGACCTTCGGTCCTATTAAAAGCGATAGCGCTGACCGGGCAGTGTTAATGGTCCCATGTGATGCTCCATTTTGGAAGCAATGTGTTAGGAATTTTAAAACATGTGGAATGGATGCTGGGTAACAGTCCAAACTATGCTGTTTACAACAGCCACCAAGATTTTAGGGGCGAGTTGTACTGTCTCAATGTATTTATTGATACGGAGTTTAACATTATGTCGAGTGACGAGTTTGGTGTTCCTCTTGTACATTGTTGGACGAAGAAAACCAATTAAATTCATAATAAATACTATGCACTATATAATCACACCATATTTTTTGATAAACCATTATGATACCGACTTATTTAGTTAGCAAAAGATTGTTTTGAATATAATTCAATTCAATTCAATTCTTGATTAATGGCATTTGTGGGAGAGACGCCACAATTTTGCCAAGAACACGTGCGGACGATTAATAAACCATCAAACGCTGGAGAGTATTTAGCGCGAATTAAAATAATTTAATATATTTCTTTTATCACGAGAAATATGTGACAGCGCTGTGCACAAAAAACGTAATGACATATATTCAATGTTGCCGCACGAGAAAGTCTTTTAATTTTTTTTTTTAGCTTTAAACTTGTGATATGCACTGACATAATCAGCGTTACTACTCTGAATCCGTCTCGGACAAGAAGTGAGTATAATACTAGTAATTACATAACACACAATTAAAACAGTCATCTAATAGGTACGGAAAATATGTGTAAACCAGTATAAAATCTTCTTCAATCTTTATTTTAGTACAACATCTTTGTATCGTCATAGTATAAATTGCGAAGAGTTTTCTTGCAATATAATATACATAATTTAGGGAATAGATGTTTGCATTTGCATTTACTCTGTAATAAAGGAGTGGTCTCAGAAAAACGACTGGGAAAGCATATTCTGGCTCTTTTTGTGAGACAAACTATGTATATCCTTCTCTTTTTAGCAAATGCTGTGCTGTAGCGGAGAGCTGTTCATTGGTTTAGCACAGTGCTCATTCTGAATGATTGTTAGATTGACAACTATAGAGGATATAAATATCTTTGTCCTCGTAGTCCTGGCAACGAGCAGCACTCCAGCAAGGGTGTTTTTTGGATGGACATAATATATAGTTAGCACTCCGTCCTGTGTCTAATATTCAAGCAATTTAAAGGGTTCGTGGACCAGATTCAATTATGCTGGGACCGTCGTGGGTGATACAATTTTATTAACTAGTTGTGCCCCCGCTCTCACTGCATATTAATATGTAAAGTAATCGAGTTTTAACCTAAGAGTTGCGTGTTACCTACTCAGTAACGGGGTCATGGAGGTTAGATAGTCAGACGCGCAATATGATATACTGGTATTCAGCTGAACCCCTAATATAGTTGTGAAGAAGGTACATTGATTGAATATCAGTTTTTAAAATATCTCATTGCCCTTTCTCCCTGATATCTGACAAAAGATATACCGCGATGTTTTGAAGGTAGTTATTGTTACGAAATATTTCCGGGACATCGATAAGGACAGCTCTCTACTTAATTTTATTATGACAATGGAAACTGTTGAAGCTACATCAGCTCCGTGTAACCTAACCTTACACTAGCTACATGAACATCTATGTGAGAGTTGATATAAGTATGTTTAGTTATACATCAGACCCATTTTTACATTGTCTTTAGATAAACCTTATATAACTTCCTTTTATATACTTTGAAATATTTCCTATATTTTCGCTCTGCAAATCTTCCCAACGAAAACTTTTAATGCAGTCTGAATACTCATTCTAGATTGTTTTAATGAAAGCGACTATATGTACCTGAGCCACCCTTGTATTGTAACACAAGTGTCAAACAACTCATTAAGAAGATACTTTGTTGCGTGAACATTCAAGAAGTTATGAACTCCAGCCGCCGCCGGCGGCGGCGGCGTCGGCGGCGGTGGCGGCAGGCGGCCCGACTCAATTATAGTTGTTCGCTTACATGCCGCTTGCACCTGTCCAGCTAAACTGCTTATATCATTTACACCCAGTTACAAAGTAGTTGTTTTACACAAAGGGAAAGGTTTTTCGAAGATGAATGTAATAAACCAGTTAATGATACTTTCACTAATAGTATCATTAATTAACAGGTGTTTATGTGCTAATATTTCACTAGTTAGTAGATATTTATATGTGCTCATCTACATGGAATTGCATGGCATGGCATTGGACAGATAATACTCAATACCTTACCCGAAAGGATGTCAAACACTCCTGAACTGAATTCTAATCACAACCGGATAACACGACAAAGTTCCGTTAAGCTGTTCTCAAACAAACTAGCTCTCTTTCAATCATATCGTCACCAATCTTCGACAGGGTTTTAACGTGGCACACATCTCACAAGTTTACAACCTTGTCGGATTACGGGAAATAAGGCGGGCGGATCCGGCGGGAGCACGCGTGGTACACCTACAGCCTGACCCGGTCGTCGACGAATGTTTCTTCATAATGTTGGAAGAGCCTCGGATTTTAGTAACGTCCCAACGAAATAGGATCACTGTCTACTCTTACTCGGTGTTGAACACAACTCTTGAATAGATAATGCTTATTCAAATGCGAGTATCTTGTTAGCTGTTGCTATTTAAAAAAAATAAACGTCTTTATAAATCAGTATATTTGATGCCTACAGTGACACGTGCGCCTGTTAATCAATTCTAGATTAGTAGTAATCTGATCTGACAAACCGTTTCAGAGTTTATTAATTTGGGGAAGGATAAGCAACAGCTTCCCAGCACTTTATGATGTCCACGTAATAATACAAAGGAGCGAACTAATTGTTTACATAAGATAATGCTGAGGCTAGGATGTCGCCACGCGGATTGCGAAATGTTGTAAGTACAGTTTTAATGTAGACACAGTATACTATATAGGCGGGTTCGATCCCCGCGCAGTGCAAATGTTTGTATGTATGAATATGAACATTTGCACTGGTCTGGTCGTGCTTCGGAAAGCACGTTAAGCCGTTGGTCCCGGTTGCCATACGAACATCTAATGGCAGTCGTTACGGGTTGTTGGAGCCCTCAAAAGTCCAACAATTGGTCTAGCTGCAATGCATCGATATCGCCTTCGGGTTGTGGAGGTCAGACGGCAATCGCTTCACGGAAAATATCTAAGTTTAGCCAAATGAGCAGTTAGACTGGTAAAGCGGACCCCAGACTCCAAAGCTGAAGAAGCTTAGGATGCGACTGGGATTAACGCTGAGATGATGATGATGATGGCAGTATACTATATAGGTAGGTATAATTTTAGCAGGTTTGAACTTGAGGAGCAACCTTTGAAAACTAACTTCTGCTCGCGACTTCGTCCGCATAAAATTTTTTCTCCGACCCCATCGCGTCGCATCACATCGCTCTCTCGATCTACCACTTCGTCCAGCCTTGGTTCCTAAGAGGCGTATCGTGATGATAAAAGGCGAATAATTTTGCTCGTAAATTGGTCTATTGGCTATCAGTTGCATATCAACGGTGTTTAAATAATAAATTTTCACGTGGTTTGTTAATAAAATATGAAAATATGGAACAAAATAAATCAAACTGAATGGAATATACAACAAAGTGATGAGGTCACGGTTGTAAAGTGCAGTGCGCGGTGCACGCCGCGACATGTGAGTTATTTTGTGCACTTTTGCGCTGATGGCCACTCGGTCATAGTATAAAGAGGGGAAGTAGGTTATCTCCGACCCAATCCGCGATTTAATTGCCTACTGTCTTAGGGTTGCCGACTGTCCACGCTTCGTCGGTTACGGTTGTCGCGCAAACCGCTAACAAACATTTATAGACTAAGAGCTTATGTTTAAATTATTTGCTTAGTATTTAGTTTACTTAAACTAGTCAGATTTTTTTTATAGTTTTTATTATTAATTAATACAAACATAAATAATACAAATATAATATCTATTGAATCATACATTTAATACAAAATTACAAATTAGCTACAGAAAAATACTTTCTTCGGTTTCGACCATTACGAAACGCCTTGTTATCCTCGAAAATAACTTTTAGAAATATAATTTGAAAAATATAAATCTTTCATTTGTTCATAAATAGACATACCGACTTTGCAGTTTATGTGATCATTTTTAAATGTTTTTTGCAACATCTGCTCCATCCTCTTAATAATATTTTCTACAAAGTCGTCAGGTGGAACCACTAATAAAATTTGGTTTCTAGAATAATATTTGTAGTGAATATACCTAGATTCTGCACTTAAATTGCAAACTTGCTGATTAGCATTTAAATACGATATAAGTTGTTCGCAATCCTAGTGACGATCCATGCATTTTTTTAACAAGAACACGTGACGCGCGCGGACCTCGTCCGGTGCTAGCCGCGACTAGCGCACTGATAGCACTCTAACCCGGCGTGAGTGAGGTTGGGTGTGTCATACCCGAAAAGTTTCTAAACGCAGATATTTTAGTGCTACTGTTGGAATGCAAGTCTTGTCGTTTCAGTAGCTGGAGGTAAAGATGCAAGGGGTGAGGTACAGTATCGAATTTAGTTTTGCACCGGCAGCGACGGTAGATACAAGGGCGTACACGCGGCTGGGGTACGTCATACCCGAACGCGTAGTCGGAGTCACGTTTTTATGTTGACAGTAAGTCTTTGATTTATAGTTATTTATAGTATTTTTTTATTTCTTTTAAATCTTTTCAAGATGTCTTATGAAGAAAATGACTGTCGACGTTCGAAACGGGCAATAGAACGTACATCTTCCAAGGGAAACACGAAAAAGGATTACCGATCATTTAGCGGAACCTTTACCAACAGTTCCATTAAAACTGTCTGGTCAATATGTTAGATGTGGTGAGTGTACTCAGAAAAAAGATAGAAAAACAAAACATTGTTGTACAAAATGTGAGAAGCCAATATGTATGGAACACGCGATTTTTATGTGTGGAGATTGTGTTGATCTGTAAGTGTAATTTTGGTGCTCTATTACATGATTTCACAATATGTGCGCATGTGTGAATATGCTGCAGTGGATGTGTCGCATCAGGAGCTCCCGCATCCGTGGCAGTCTCCGTGTTCGTGACTTATCAGACAAACTGCAAGAGAGTCGCCTGCGCTGGTACGATCACATCTTCGAAAACTGGCATGTTACGTGGGTAACAAATGTCTTGCCATGGCGCCTCCACCGGGCCGGAACAAACGGGGTAGACCAAAGAAGTGCTGGCTTGGCGTTGTAAGAGATGACATGCGTGCCAACAATCTCACACCACGGCATGCCAGAGGTCGTGCGAAATGGAGGCATATTAGTAGGAAAGCAGATCCGTAGTAATCATGATTCGAAACTTAAACCAACTATAACTGTGCAACGGAATACGGTGGTAAGTAAATTTATGAACAATTTGATTTACGCCACAATACTCAACGAAAAATTCAAAGGTAGTTTGGTAGTTAGAAGTTCTCATTCCGAGGATCTCGATGATCCCAATAAAAGGTAGCCTATGCCCTTTCTCAGGGTCTAAAGATTGCCTGTGCCAAATTTCATCAAAATCGGTTGAGAGGTTTAAGCGGGAAAGCATAACAGATAGACAGACAGAGTTACTTTCGCATTTATAATATTGGTACTTCTTCTTCTTCCTCAGCCTATAGATGTCCACTGCTGGACAAAGGCCTCCCCCAAGGCTTTCCACGACGACCGGTCTTGTGCTGCCCGCATCCATCGGCATCCCGCGACCTTCACCAGGTCATCGGTACACCTTGTTGGAGGCCTCCCTACGCTGCGTCCTCCAGTACGTGGCCGCCACTCCAGAACCTTGCTGCCCCATCGGCCATCGGTTCTACGAGCAATGTGCCCTGCCCACTGCCACTTAAGTTTAGCGACTCGCAGAGCTATGTCGGTGACTTTGGTTCTTCTGCGGATCTCCTCATTTCTGATTCGATCACGCAGAGAAACTCCTAGCATAGCTCTTTCCATTGCCCTTTGTGTGACTCTGAGCCTTCGTATGAGGCCCATTGTGAGCGACCACGTTTCAGTTCCGTAAGTCATCACTGGCAACACACACTGGTCAAAGACTTTAGTCTTGAGACACTGTGGTATCTTGGACGACGAGAAGATGTAGCGTAGCTTCCCGAACGCTGCCCAACCGAGCTGGATTCGCCGAGACACCTCTTTCTCGAAGTTGGACCTACCTAGTTGGACTGTCTGTCCCAGGTATATATACTCGTCAACAACTTCGAGTGCAGAGCAACCAACTACAATTGGAGTGGGTGCGACATGAGAGTTCGACATGATCTTCGTCTTATCCATGTTCATTTTTAGACCCACTTGTTGGGAAGCTCTGCTGAGGTCATTGAGCATTTTGCCCAAGTCTTCCAGAGTCTCAGCCATGACCACGATATCATCTGCGAAACGGAGATTAGTGATGTACTCGCCGTTGATGTTGATGCCAAGTCCTTTCCAGTCCAGGAGCTTGAAGACATCTTCCAACGCAGCAGTGAACAATTTAGGAGATATGACATCTCCTTGTCTCACTCCACGCTGCAATTGGATCGGTTTCGAGTCCTGATCCTGGAGACGGACTAACATGGTGGCGTTTTTGTACAAACACTTTATCACCTCAATGTATCGATGGTCAATTTGGCACCGCTGGAGAGACTGTAGCACCGCCCAAGTCTCAATCGAATCGAAGGCCTAATATATAAGGCATAATATTGGTACGGATTATCATAATTTAAAAAGTAAAAAATTTGATCTCGTGATATTGCATTTAAGGCGGAATAAAGTTCGCCGGGTCAGCTAGTTATCTTAAGCATAAATCACAATCATAGTATAAGAAAATTTTACATCAAAATTTTGGGTATATCGTACCCACCTCATAGCTGGTGTAACAAATTCTCACCTCATTCACGCCGTGCTAATATTGTGTTTAGATGTGCGTGCGGCGACGCATAGATACTAAGGCGCACACATACAAACCGCGTACGGTGCGTTTGTATGAAGATAACCTACTCTGTCCCTCTTTATACTATGATTCGGTTGACCGCTGCGGCCGAACCGGCGCGGGCAGCGGCTATTGTATTTTATGAACGTACACATGCCGTAACCAACGGCTCATGCCGCATGCGGCACCTGTATACATTGAACAATTTTTAGCAGAACATCACGCCTGTTGTTCTGAAGGGCTCGGCAGTCCTATGTCATGTGTAGTTCATCCACATTTATTTTTGTTTGTATGTTTAAGTCATCATCATCATCTCAGCGTTTATCCCGGTTGCGTCCGCGGCTTTCGTGTTTTAGTCCGGGGACCGCTTTCTTGCTCGAGTTCCTCCATTTCGCGCGATCTTTAGCATCCTGTGGTGTGAGATTGTTGGCACGCATGTCATATTTTACAACGTCAAACCAGCACTTCTTTGGTCTATCCCGCTTGTTCCGGCCCGGCGGAGGCACCATGACAAGACATTTGTGACCCACCTAACATGGGTGCCGGTTTTCGTAAGACGTGACCGTACCAACGTAGGCGACCCTCCTGCAGTTTGTCCGCTACGTCAGATTGCCAACGGATGCGGGAGTTCCTGATGCGATCTTTCCGCGTAACTATAACATAACTATAACATATCCATCATGGACATGGGGTCTGTCGTGTTGCTAGCCATAGACACGGTCTTCGCCACATTGAGAATCAGACCTCTGTTCTCGAGCGAGTTCTTGCATACACAGCTCCGCACGTCCGCCAGCGCGATATCGTCAGCATACATGAGCTTGAGCAACCAAGGAAGTTACTCATGTGAATCCCTGATGCTATCTGACAAAACATCTAATATCACGCTGAACAGAAACGGACTAAGGGCGGAAACTTGGTGGACTCCGACGGTGATGGGGAAGGGTTTAGTGTCACCAACAGCGGTCCTAACAATGGAATCGGAATTGAGGTACAAGTCTCGAATTATGTCAACATAGGCTTCTGGTACCCCTTTGGACCTCAGTGCCCACCTGATCACCCCACGAGGGATACAGTCGAAAGCCTTCTGCAAAACAAGAGCATATGCAGCGGCGTGTTCTTCTATCTGTATCTCGCCAAGGTAGGATCCATGGTTCCGTACCCTGGACGAAACCCATATTGACACTCCGAGACAGCACACTGTATTTGTATGTTTAAGTCTCTTGTACTATTGGGCGAGTCTACTGCTGATAATGTAATTCTATGATATTTGAGCTGAGTAGATTGGAGATGTTAAAGTGATGACATGACCACGCAACACACGAAATACTGGCGTGTCTCATCCACTTTGTTATATTTTACTTCATTATAAATGGAGTATTTAACACAATAATAACAGCTCATTTGTTTCCCCCAGCCAAAACGCAAACACAAATTACGTATACTTCATATTTTGTAGAGGGAATTCTTGAACAAGCTGAAAGCAAAATCAAAATACACACATGAGATGATATTGTTACGCTAGCGCCGATTTTTAAGAAAAAATAAACAAGTATTCCCTTTTTACGTTGTAACGTACTTCGGTCTTGTGTCGTAAATCCATGTACCATAGTAGTAAGTTATAGAAATATAAACGCGGTATTTGGGTGTAAACATTACAGATAGTGGCTGCAAGTGCCAGAAAATGGCTGGTTGAGCTGGCCTCGCAATTACGTCGTAATTACGAGGGAATCCATGAGGATATCGAGTGTGAAATTATTCAGAAAAAATTAAGTTGTAAGTTAAACAAGTGTCGATATATTTCCTTGTGAGAATGTAATTCCACTTGTGACCGTTACCAGTATAATCTTCCGTAGAACTCGCAGTGGATAGCTTCATTTATTGCAATCGTGCTGCTCGGGATATTTGCGATGAGTATTTCTTGAGACAATGGACTTTGGCGCAGGAAAGTTGGAGGAGCATGCTCCAATGGCTATTGAAATTGGATTCCGTTTGATAACTAGTCCTTACCTTCTGTTAATAAGGTAAGTGTGATTGCATTATAATTAGAATGGTTTCTTTTGTGACATGTTGAACATCAAACAACAGCTGTCTATAACAATTAAATGCAATTAACTATATTCAAAATTTGTCTTATAACCTATCAAAACACGGCCATAACAAATGGCGTATTATTTAAACAGAAATAATCAAAATCTTATAAATTAAATTCACCAAGTGGCGCTCAACTTCTTGCGCATTATATTTGAGTTTCAGCCAAGTTTTAATGACTGTTCGATCGCTGCGCCTCTCCTGGCACCTTCTACCACCATCATTACTTGTTCTTGTTCCTTTACGTGCATACACATTTATAGAGGCGATCGTTAAGAGTTTCTATAGCGTAACCCTTTGTTTTTAAAGTTATCCAAGGGTCGAAAGCTCAAGCGGAAAGTTAGAACTGACTACCTAGCTGAGGGTTGTAATCCCTCAACTAGTCAGTTCTAACTTTCCGCATCGTATTCGCATCTTTTGAGAAACAAAGGAAGTGATGTCCAAAATGACTCCAACCAATCTGCTTGTTCGCCTTCACCTATCAAATTCAGGTTCAATTTAATTTGTTTCATATGTAACCGTCGCAGGAAGTATAAAGTGTTAGCCACACATGTGATTAACACAAGTGAGATCACAAACAATCACTGTCATGAAAGGCAGGCATTTAATATTGTCGCTAAAAGAACACTCCAAACAAAGGGCTCTCAGCAAGTTCTCGCCGCGTGTCGGAAGTGTCCGGACGGTGTCGGGTGCTCGGCACCTCACCGCGTTAATATAACTTGATAACTGTGGGATCAGCTGACTGATGGTGTGCAGTATTGGTATGAGTTAAGTTGAAAGAAAAACTTAAGGATAACTTTTTTTCCGATAAGCAAATTGTTGTTTACAAAGTTTTTATTTCGTTTTATATCAATACATACATTTCAGCAGTGCTGGGTTTATTTCAATCGTTACGGTATATGACGTTACCGTTATAAATCTGTCTAACTTTGACACATATGTTTCCAAAATTGCAAAATCATGCCTCCTTCGTATCTGGTATTATTTCTGCTAATGTATCATTTAGAGTGTCTACAGCGCACTATTTCAATTTGTTGTGCCAGTGTTCGCCAAAAACAGTCTAAAAACACCTCATCAATCATCACTGTTGTCTAGGCAAGAGGCTGTCATGTCGGCCGGCCCGCGGCGCGGCCGCGCACTCTATTGTGATAGATATTAAGAGGCATTGAGAGATGGAGCCGTGTGTAAGGCACTGTTTAGGCTTCCAACTCTATCATAAATATCACAACATTTCCTCTATTCTCCATTTTCACAGCATTCTATCAAAAAGCATGCTTGTTAATAAAATAATATCCTTGAGTAGGAATAAAACTGAAGGTAGAACAGTGACTTCGTTTTGCTTGGTAAGTTCATTTTCTAATGTTAATGCACTTCCTTGTGAAGCTACAGTCTCTGCAGTCATCATCTGGTATCTGTGAGAACGAAGGGGATCGTACCTACTCCAGGTGGATTGTGCAATATCTTCGATTTTTTGGTTCTAGGACACTCAAAAATAATGTATTTAAATTCACGACCTACTACAGTTCGTATTCGAGCCACAACCGCTCCCCTTATTTTGAATTTTCCAGATGATTTACAAAATCTACAACGTATTGTAATGAGTGTTCGGGCAACCAAGCATTTGATTACTTGTCGAGTGTTTGCGTCCAGCGCTTAATTATCCGGTGGTTTCCACAAAGTGTATTTGTTTGGTTCTGAAATGAGTTGCTAATGTTATAAAGGTTGACGGCGACTCTTTATTGGTGGCTTCGGGATGGCGATGCAATTATTCAAGCGTATAACACAATTATGAACGTACCAGCGCGCATGCGTGTGTCTCGCTACTGCGGTGGACCACAGCGCGTGTTCCCTGGTATTATGGATGTACAAGCACGCATGTGTGTGTTTCGCTACAGCGGCACACCACTGAGCGTATTCCCTGGTATTATGGAAGTATGAACGCGTATGTGTGTGTTTCGCTACAGCGGCGGACCATAGAGCGTGTTCCCTGTTATACCCCAAACTGACAGATATTCCCAATCAACCTTGAGCCTTAACGCTTTAGAGATAAAGTTGAAAATCTAATAAGGAAATCTGTTAGGTATGAACGCGCATGTGTGTGTTTCGCTACAGCGGCGGACCAGTTTCGCTACAGCGGCGGACCATTGAGCGTATTCCCTGGTATTATGGAAGTATGAGCGCATGTGTGTGTTTCGCTACAGCGCGGCGGCACAGTAGACAGAGCACACTTCTTTCTACTGTGGCGGCGGCGAATCAGTGAGCGTGTAGATGGTCGGACCAAGTAACTAGACTAAACAAGAACAAGTAAAACAATATCCAATGTTACGTTAAATTATATTTTAATCACGGGACCTCGGGCTTGTTTTGCAAGTTTGCCTGTACGAGTGTCCCAGTTTGCCCATACAGTTAAAATGTACAAACAAACCAAACCGCTCAGGTACACCGTAGCGTGTATAGGCTGTTATATCGCTAAAAGTGATTCGTGCTGCTGGTGGGTTGTAGAGGTAACAACACAGCAAATCATTCGATAGAAGTAATATTTTTTTTACTTACAATAATAGTTCAGAAATAATTTAGTAATCAGAAGTAGTTAATACCTACGTTTAACACGTTATAATAAGTACTATAAACGACATTAGTCCTGTCAAAGTCCGAGGGTAACACGAGACCTGTTAATAAATGTCACGAGACATGACATTACTAGTTGGCAGCTCACCCGCCGCGGGAAACCTGCGTTGTGGGGTCTCGGAACTAGAGGAACATGTGGGCAATAGTTACAGTAACGCAATTTGCGATAGTGTTATGCGGGTCTTCGGCTCTTTGATAATTTACCAAGATTTTAATTGGCAACGGGGAATGTTTGTCGGTTGTCGCGGCATTCATGCTTTCGAAATAACTAAAGTTGCCGCTTGTTAACACTTGTTTCTTTCTTAAGCTGCACGAAAATGAGTCCGTCAACAACAACACAACAAAGGCTTCGCTACACGTATGTGTATGTATATAAGTAAAGCCAGTAAAGCCAGTCCACGAGATGTTGGTCATTCGGTACTACTACCAACTAATACCTATTCTTTTTCCGTAATAATCTAGAATATGTAATGCTGTTTTGAAATATTATTTCCAGATCTACAAAAATGTAAAAGTGTAGAGATGTCAGAGCAATCAGTTAATAACATTTTCTTGGGTTTTCAATCTTACTTCACCACATTCGTCTGAGAAAAGCTGACGCTGTCGCAAATGGATAAAATATGTACAAAGATTAATTAAGAGTTAATTCATAGATTGGATATTATATTTGAGAGACCTCTCTCAACGCGTAACGTTGTATTGTGTGGTGTTGTAAACATGTATTATCTTGTTTTTCTCACAGACTTGTGTCTTTTTAAGTGACCTCGTTCTCCATATTAGCCGAGACTAATCAAAACAAACACAACGTTCGTCCGCACACGACGTGTCCGAATTGTCAGCAGGGATTAAGGACTAGGCTAGGCGGGAAGTATCCACTTCCATGTTCCACAAAATGACAATAAGGTACTGAGAGACGGCTAAGCATCTCGGAATTATTTGTAAGTTAAAGCCTCTTGGATTCCATTATAGGCAATCATGGGGCACTGTCAGCACGGTGCTCCCGCGCACCTCCCTTCTCGTTTATAGGATTTCCACGCTCGTCTGAAAATAAGAAGACTTTTTATAACCAGCTGAATATATATGTATAACGTGTATGTTGAGGTGTCTTCTCATCCCATGGGCATCCATCGTGGGTAGTATTTCGATAAAACGTTGAACAAGAACTATAGGTGTGATGTTCGATTCTTATTATTTTAACTGTACAGACACTTTAAAATTAAGGGATTACAATGATAATCTCAGATTAAAACAGAAACGAGCCACTGGGTTTGAGTATGACCAACACACTCGATCGAAACTTGAGCAAAGATTGCCCGCGCTAACGATCGCTCGCTCTGTCAAACGCAACTCCAGTCGGGTGTTGCCCACTTTTAATAAAAAAAAAAATATAATTTATCCGAATACCGACAATTTAATCAACAAAGTAATTTACGAACTGATGCAACATAAATCACAATATTCAAAATTAACCAGTCACGCGCGGTTATGTATAATTTTGTCTAAATATAGTAAATTTATTAGTCGGGTGGGTTTGGCATTGTATTACTAGTAAATAGCGCGGCGAGATTTCTTCTGCTAAGTTTCGATACACTAAAACATTTTAATTTTATTTTTGCAGCACATATTTACTGCCTTCTCTAGATTATCTATTCCCTATAGGAACAGCGTGTGCACATAACAAGTGTCTGCAACTGCTCAGAAATATATTTCCCCGTCATAGTAATAATGACCACTCTTAAGTAAAAAAAACTTGAATTAATTACTTTCAACTGTTTCCCCGGTTGTTGTCGCAACTGGCTTTTATAAACTCAGTCATAGAAGTCAGTAACAGGAAGCATTTAGTTCAGAACTTCTTCACGTTAAAGTAATTCACTTTTATTCTCAACCGGTACTTAGAATGCTTTAGTTTATTTCCGCGAGTTATTCCGTTGCGAGAATTGTGCTGTTCAAAGTTTTAACGACACCTCCGAAAGTTTAGCAAATGAAAATTACTCTAAGACGTACATAATAATAGACCAAAGTACTATGGGGTAACAAACTGACCGTGTGCGGATGCTTTCTTTTTTTCTTTTGCTTAAGCCTGCTGTCAACGTTTCGGCACAACAAACATTATTAAATAGTATTTTTTACCGATATCCCTAGAGCAATAGGAGCCTAGTGGTATCAGCCGCGACTTACTCACTGCTCTCAAAACGGTGAAGGCAAACATCGTGTCCTAGACATCTACCAAGCCGCACTGGGTCCGCGTGGTAGATTATGAGCCACTCCCTCTTACCGAAAGGAGGCCTGTATCCCAGGAGTGGTAACATTGCCTATGGGCTGATTATGTTGTGTACCGGTACACCTGAAATATAACAAAATCATATCTACTCGAGCTGATACTCTTACCACCAGACTGTGACATTTTTTTCTGGTGAATTTATTGAAACGCTAACATGTTTTGTTAGGTTTTTTTTTTTTTTTACCTATTATAAACCAGCGCTTAATAAATAAAGTAAAGCGCACTAGTTTATTAAGAGTCTATTCACTCTAGCCTTAAAGACACTGAAATTGTAGTCCGACGGAAACACCGCCGCTGGCAAATTGTTCCAGTCCCTCGATGTACGCGGTATAAAGGAGGAGGCGAAACGCTTCGTCCGGATCGTAGTGGTGTTAACAACGTAAGGGTGGAAACCAGCCGTACGACGGGTCGTCCGCTGGTGGAACGGAGATGGGGGAATTAAATCATGCAATTCCCTCGCACACTCCCGAAATGCATCCTATAGAACACCGAAAGGCTGGCTACTCTACGCCTGTGCTCTAGGCTTTGGAGACCAACTCGAGTTAGATCAGGGTCACCAATCAGCCTCTTTGCACGTCTCTCCACTGAATCCAAAGTGGCCAGGTGACACTTGGCAGCACCAGCCCAAATGTGGCTGCAGTACTCCACACACGAACGGACCTGTGCTTTGTATAACATTAGAAGCTGCCCAGGTGTGAAAGGTTGGATCGCCATCAACATTTTAAATTTAAGCAAACTTACCCACGATGTTGCCTAGTTATGAGATGCATCGCGACAATCGCAACATTAGCAAAATACAAACAAAAACTTTATGGTTAGTTGTGTTACAATAAGAGGTCTGGCGCAACCATCTCCAACACTTGTATATATCGCTCGGTAATTCCATTAAAAACGCGTTATAAAAATACAGAAACAAAAATTACATCAGCCCTTCCAAAGTGACGTCACAGACAATTTGAGAAGTCATTTGTTGGTGAAGCGAAAGGTAATTATAAATAAACAGCGGGAGGTAATGTTACGTGGGAGTAATCCCCCTCCCCCTTATCCTGGCCGGAACAATAACATACGCTTGATTACTTTCTCGCAAACGTTGTGGCTAGATATCTTCGATAGATAGATATCGGGGACAAAAGAAAAAACTAGACAAACATTACATAGCCTTAAGAGGGTGACGGATAATTTGAAGATTCATAGAATTCGAGAAAAACATTTTTAATATTGTTTTGGAAATTTCCCGAAATTCGTCAATGAATATCCTTTTTTACTAAATTCTCTAATTGAATAACTTCTATTCATATACTATTGTACTATATTTAGTAGGAAGTATTTTATGAATAGAAGTTATTCGTACTAGTAGGTAACCTATTGGTTACCTACTAGTACATACCTTTTGCTTTTGCCTACTGGTAGTTGTTCAGAGTCTGGCTGTTTGTGTAGGTATGTGTGTCACACGCATGTTACAGGAGTAATTCCTAATGTGAGACGAGTTTTCTTTTTTTTTTTTTAAATAACAAAATTACTAAAATATAAATCTGTATCTATTGTAATCTGTGTCTTGTTGTATCTATGTTGATGTTTCTGTAAGATCTTTTAATAAATAAATTTAAAACGGTGATAAAGGAAGCACTTTCTCTGTCCATAAACTAATGTTTAAGGATCATTAGTTACGATAATTCATTACATTTTAGTTGCTCTTGTGTGTTAATTACTTAGATGTACCTATATATTTATTTAAAGTAGTATAATACACGTTATGTACATTAATTGTATAATCTATGTAAATACTGTAAATAGTGTACTGTACCTACATTACTACTACCTACATTATTTATCTGTCCTTCCCTTGGTATTCCATCAAAAGATTGTCTGTAAAAGATCGTTCTTAGCGATAAGACGGCCCATTGTGTCCCGCTTTGTGAAATTGTCAAATTTATGTTCTGTAGTTTATATGGTGTTCAATATAAACAGTATTCTAATCTAGTTTATTATATATTGCTGATGCTGCTTTTAATAGTTTTATTTTTTTCAAATAGTGAACGTTCCATCCCCACCATATATTTAAGTGCCCGCCTAAGTGAACCACGAGATAGTTAAAATACGCAGTATTTTAAACTTACGCATTCTAGAATTGTTGGAAATATGTTATGAAGTTATAACAGTATTCTAGAGAATTTCCAAAATTACCTCCCATGAATTTTGTTCTAAGCTTTATTGCTCAAGAGGACCGCAGTCACGATCTGGAAGGAATACGATATTCAAATTTCAATTTAGACTACAATATTTTAAAAGGAATTCATAGTCACATGCGTCCTAAATAAAACTAAGACACGTTAATGATGTATGGAAAAAAAGAACAGTCAATTGGGTTGCATCCTAAAAAATAATTTAATGACCGTCAGATAGATTTATAAAAAATATTGCACACGTATTTTTTATTTTTTCTTTCACTCAAATACTTAGGATGATATAGTGATTTGAAATGTCGCATGACGTCACGACGTGATACTAAATATACCACGGCGTGATGTAATTAGCCCCCACTCCGTAACTTTAATATGTTATATCTCAGTAGTTTTTGGTAATTTCGACGAAATAAAAAATACGGGTCCCAATGTTTTTTATTATCTATAAGACGGACTAATTATTTTATTGATTTTCATACCTTGGATACATCCCTATTCATCGGTCAAATTCAACATTTCATTGTATCGAGAGGCATCCTGTAACAAGGAACAGCCCCTATTGCTCCTATTCCTTCACCTCTTGCTGCATTATAATTGGCTTGCTGTGCACCACGTCGACATAGACGAGCACATTTAGTCTGATATGATCTTGCGGATAATGCCGCCGACGACGGTCGTAGCCTCATACTCACAGCACTAGACAGGCTCCGTTATCGAAGCTTTGTTTACAACAACTACGAATTCGAGTCTCTATAGGCACTAGACTGTATCTGAGTAAATATAAATATGTATATTATCTGGTGTATTATCACTATAAAGAATTTAGTAAATATATCTAATATTGTCTGGTGCAATATCAGCATAAAATATTTGCAGCAAAGAGATAAGCAGAGTTCTATCTATAACACACACTTGTCATAAAGTTGTATCTATAGTACACGCACTTGTCACAGAGTTGTAACTGTAGTACACGCACTTGTCACAGAGTTGTATCTACAGTACACGCACTTGTCACAGAGTTGTAACCGTAGTACACTCACTTGTCACAGAGTTGTAACTGTAGTACACTCACTTGTCACAGAGTTGTAACTGTAGTACACGCACTTGTCACAAAGTTGTATCTACAGTACACGCACTTGTCACAGAGTTGTATCTATAGTACACGCACTTGCCACAGATTTGTATCTATAGTACACGCACTTGTCACAAAGTTGTATCTACAGTACACGCACTTGTCACAGAGTTGTATCTATAGTACACGCACTTGCCACAGATTTGTATCTATAGTACACGCACTTGTCACAGAGTTGTGACTGTAGTACACGCACTTGTCACAGAGTTGTGACTGTAGTACACGCACTTGTCACAGAGTTGTATTTATAGTACACGCACCTGTCACAAAGTAAAAATTCAAAGTGGTTGAACTAAATGGTGCTGTTCCATGTGTCATGTTCGCGAACCGGTGCAGTCAGTGAGGACTGGTCATGTCTTAGGTGCCACGGTTTTGGCACATTGTTATTGAAGATTGTAGATATTAGTTTTTATTAAATAAAAATATATTCTTTAAATCGTTCTTTATTTCTTGATATAATTTTTATAACAACCGTATCTATGCAATCCGTTGCTAAGGGCGGCACACGTCAGTCTCCGTAGAGTCCGTATATGACACACCTCAGCGGCGATTCCTGGCTGATACACCTGGGGTGCAGCCAGCAATTGGTCCAGATGGCGGGTCCAAGTCAAGCCGCTATCTGTTCGAATCTCGTAATGTAATAGGCCAATACGATGCAATACTGAGACAAATTCCCATTTGACATGGGGGTTATTATAGCTTCTTGTCTGTACCCTATTGCCGGTAGTAAATTCCCTTGGCTCTCTTTGAACTGAAACCACATTTCTCCTAGGGATTGACGGTGATTGAAGCATTGCGTGCAAGCGCGTTCTGATCTGTCGGCCGAACATAAGCTCAAAGGAGATTTTCCGTTTGGGCCTGGTGTGCGTCTCAGGCGACACGTAACTGTGATAATTTTATCTGCGAGGTTACCCTTCTTCCCCTCCATAGCCCGTAAAGCTCTTTTAACAGTCTGTACGGAGCTTTCAGCTTGACCATTGGTAGATGGGTGATATGGGTCGGTGGTTCTGTGTGTAATTCCACAATTTTGGGAAAATTTCGAAACTCATTTGATGTAAATTGGCGGCCATTGTCGGATACTAATATATGCGGCATTCCAAATATGTATATTAAAAATATTTTCTAATGTGTTTATACACCATGTTGTAGTAGTGGTCTTCGTGGGGATTACTTCAATCCATTTTGTAAAACCGTCCACGACTATAAATATATAATAACCCTTAACAGGTCCAGCGAAGTCTACGTGGATTCTTTGCCACGGAGCATTAGGATCTTCCCAATGATGTAGAGTTGCTTTGGCTGATGACTTCTGCTGTAATCGATATGATCTACAGGACTTGACCACATTCTCTAAGTCCTTGTCGATGTTTATCCAATAAACGTGGCTACGCGCAAGTAATTTCATTTTTAGAATTCCAATATGTCCTGAATGTAGTTCTTCCAGGACACAAGCCCGCAAATTGTATGGTAAAAACTACTCTCGTGGCTTTCAAAATGCAATTGTCTTGAAGTGTTAGTTCATTGTCGTTGTATCCGTAATTTTTTAGTGAATGTCCTATTTGTAACGCTTCTAATAACATTTTCAATTCCGTGTCGTTTTGTGTTTCACGTGCTATTATTTCTGGAGTTAGTTATAATTGGTTTATTTGTCTGAGTTGAAACGATGTGTGCTGATCTATTGACTTTTCTTTAACTATTTCAACTGGAAATCTTGATAGATAGTCTGCATTGCAATTTTTTGAAGAAGCTCGATATTCGATGTTGTAGTCAAACCCGGAGAGGAAATGTGCGTAGTGAAATAAACAAATTGTGCTCAATGCTGGTAACGATTGTTCCGGATGGAAGATTGAAGTCAGTGGCTTATGGTCTGTAATCAAGACAAATTTTCGGCCGTAAAAATTAATGGAAAAATTTCTTATGTCCCCAAAATATTGCTGTAGCTTCTTTGTCTATCTGACTGTATTTCTTTTCGCTGTTAGTAAGGGTTCTCGAAGCGAAAGCAATCGGATGTTCTGTGCCGTCTAGTAGTTTATGAGATAACACAGCTCCCAAGCCATTCGGTGAAGCGTTTGTAGCTAAAACAAGAGGTTTTCTTGGATCAAAGTATGTCAGTACTTTATCGCTTAAAATTTCTTCTTTTATTTTGTTAAAACTTTCCTGGCATTTCTTTGTCCATAATTGTGTATTTTTGTCCTTTCTTTAATAATTCGTTCAAAGGGTTTGTAATGGATGCTAAGTTAGGTAGAAATTTATTGTAGTAATTTGCCATGCCGAGAAATGTACGTAATTCATTGTCATTAATTGGTGGCTCTGTCTTTACAATAGTTTTGACCTTATCTTGGTTTTTGTGTAACCCCTTTGTCTATTGTATGCTTTTGAAAAACTTACATTTTTCTTTGTTTACTCTGAGATTACTTTCTTTCAGCTTTTGTAATACTATTTTAGGTCGTTGAAATAATTGTTCTTCTGAGGATCCCTGAATTATAATATCGTCAAAGAAGCATTTGATACCTTCAATATCCTGTAAAAGTTGATCCATAAATTTGAAATGTTTCAGTGACATTGTAGTTAGTGTAGCTCCTGTATCAAATTCCATTTGTATATGCTCATATTAAATTTTTACTGTTATCATAATATATTTTTTGGATATTTCGCTTTTGATTAAATTAATCTGTCCGGTACTTTCATTACTAATTGTGCTTGTAAAATCTTTAAAACATTAGATGCATTTGTCCTGCGAAGGAAAACTCTAGCCAAATGACACTGTTTTTGACATTTTCTGCACGTTGTATTTATTGCTCCACAGTCAGTGGTTCGGTGGTCGGATTTACCACATCGGAAGCATTTACCTTTTAAATCTTTTATTGTAATTGGTTGACTTGTATTTCTTTGTAGTGGTTTTGAGTTTGTTGCGGGAGAGCTATTGCTGCTGGATGGTGTCGACACTTTGTTCATTGAGAAAATTCAAATTGTCAGACTCTCCCATTTCCATGGCTCGTCACTAGTTCCGTAAAAGATAGTGTTTTTCCTTCTTTTATTCCACGTATAAATTGTGGGGTTAAAAAGTTTTCCAATGTACTTTTCCTACAATTCTGACAGACAAATTCACAATTAGTAGCAAGTCTTTTGAGATCTAATGAATACATTGCGATAGTTTCATCTCGTTTTTGAATTCGAGATTTAAATTTATGCTGTGTAGCCCAAATGCTGAGTTTTGAGTCTATATATGTATCGAGTATTTGGGTTAGTTCTTCGAAGGATTTATTTAATGGCTCGTCAGATGAACACAGATGATAAACTTTTTCATGAAGTTCTGGGGATATAAGTAGTAGTAAGTAGGATGTATACTTTTATTTTCGGTTCAGTAATTTTGTTAAGTAGTAAGTAAGTTAAAAGCCTTTTGGTGAATTCTTGGAAGGTTTCCTTGTCTTGAAAAGCTTGAAAACTAATTTTGATAGGTTGATCTAATGTAGAAGTTATCCTGCTCGTACTTGGTATGTTAGTCAAACCTGTCTCTGTTCTTGAAATATTCGATTTTTTTAATGTCAACAATTTTGTTTTCCTAGCGGAATAATTTTCCTCTAGTTCGTACCTGTATTTAATTTCATGTTGTAAACAGTCATCTTCGGTTTCCAACTCGATTTGTTCCTGAACTTCTTGAAATTTCTTGAATGTATTCAGAATTTCTAGTAGACAATCGACTTCTTCGTTTGAAAAATTTTCGTGTGTATTTAAGCAATTTGAACTTTTGGTAAGAGTTCCTCGTAAACAGGAACGTACCCACCCCCGCGTATTTTTCCTTAGTGGTAGTGGGCATTCTAATCGCCAAATTTTTAAATAAAAATATAATCTTTAAATCGTTCCTTATTTCTTGACATAATTTTTATAACAACCGTATCTAGGCAATCCGTTGCTAAGGGCGGCACACGTCAGTCTCCGTAGAGTCCGTATATGACAGTTTTCATAACCTATCTTCCAAGGAGAGCTGGAGAGGGTATTAATTTTTTTGAGGAAAGTGCGCAACCCATGCGGTCGAAGACACAGGCAAAGTGCTTAGATGTATAGTTACAGTTAAACGTCTACTGGACTATTTTCCCTTATCCTTATTCGAACTTTAAGTTCCATGAGGATGATCGGTTGGGAGTTACTACATTTTCAAAGAGTATTTTGGTCCGTCAATCCAAACTCTAGTTGCAATGGACCTTTATGCTTGTTCCCAGGTGGAAATGCTGTATCAGCGGTACTTTCTTCGAATGAACCAGACGAACATGACGCATCTGCTGGGCCTCCTGCTAACCGTGGCCGTCGGGCTGATGGTGGTGCAGGTGCGCACGCTGCTGATCGCACAGGAGTGGCTCGGCAGGCACGCCATCAACAACACCTACTTTGACACCTTCAAGTACGTCGACCTTCTCTTGTACTACTCCATAAGTGTATGCTACACTTAGTGTCACTACGCACGGTTCTATGTTCTCTTGGTTGTAGGAATGAGTTTATTTATTGCAGCGCCTGTTAGTTTATTGAACTGATGTTGATATTTGTAACCATCACATAGAAATAAGCAGCTAGTTAATCCCAGTCAATAATATTATGTATGTTACACCTACATTTTCATATGTAGGCAGCAACTTTGCAAGGCTCTCCCTCCATCGACGAGGAAGCGGAAAACTACCTTAGAAACTCTCGCTTGAGACGTTAATTAATAGTTAATCACCATAAAGTAAGCACAATAAGTGCTTTCCGGTTTATTATTAATCAATCACCAAATCGGCGATCACTTATTTGTCGCAGCTACAAGCTGTCCTGACGACACTCGTCACAGAAATAAATAGAATAATCTAGATTTACCAACACGTATCACTTGGTCAGAACTGATTGAACAGCACACAACATATACTTCCATAACAGCACCTTAATTGCGTAACACACTGTAACTATTACTATGTGTGTTACAGTGTGTTACGCAATTAAGGTGCTGTTATGGAAGTATGTGTTGTGTATACTGTATGTACTACTGTAACTATTAGAATAATTTTCAAGCTTAATCTAATCCATTGTTCTGTGTATTTGAAAAATATGTCAGTTCAACAAGGTACATCACGCAATGAATGCTGTTCAGCTATCAAAATAAAACCCACTGATTCTGGTAGTTTGTTACGCAATCAGCCTCCTGATTCGGATTAGTACAATCATGAGCAGAAAGTATACACTCGGTTTTATTCAAAAGCGATATAGTTCTTTGGTTTTGAATTAAATTTTATATTGTTTAGAACATATGAGTTTATACAATATGTCGTATTTCAACGATGACGACGTTTATCTAAAATCGCGAATCACCTTTAAATTAATGTGTAACAATCACCAGCGAGTAGCAACAAGCTATAGCACTGGTATTTCAATCGCGCTCTCTGTGCGAGAACCCTAGTGCTGTGACATTATAGCTTCTCACTGGTGATCTCAGTTTCTGACTGGTTATTGCTGAGTAGCCATGGGCAACAGGCCTTATCCACACGTACATATTACCGCCTTATTCATAAACGTTGCTTTAAGTTAACTAGTCATTAGCGATTTTTTAAACATACATTTTAGACGTTTGCAGAGGAGCCAGACGCTCCTCTTACTGATTTGTTGTTTCTTCGCAGCCGATATCATGACCCAAACCGATACGAGAACGTGACGACCTCCCGGTACCACGAGGAGCTGGCGGCGATCAACTCGGCGCGGCTGCAGCAGCTGTTCTACGAGAAGGAGCGCGTTGCGCACATCGTCAATATCATCATCTTCGGAGTTACTGCTCTAGTGTACGCCTGTGAGTAGAAAGCATTTTCTAGTTCTGAGTTCTTTTGATGTTTTAATATGATTCAGTGATGCCCGCTAGCGATGGGCACCGCGGGGGTTGCCTAATTAAATTTGATATAAAATACCAATAATTATTTTCATCCAAAAACAGCTGGGTGAAGGTCGTTTCTAATCAGAGCTTTGACAGTCAATTTGTTAACCTTCAGGGCTTTTCATCACTGACCACTTGTCATCACTGATTACGAGATTAATAACTATCGTTACACCATATGTTTTCTTCGTAACACAGGTAATGTAAAACTAGAGGTTACGATAAAAAAAACACCTTCACCTATCTATTTATTAGATAAAAAGTAGGTATTTTATAACAAATTTAATATATTAAATAATATATCGCGGGTGGACTTGACAACCGTTGTTCTTTCCAAATTATTTGCAATCATTCCAACATCATCGTATTCGTAATGAAACAGCGCTTATTTTGACAAAATTAAAATCATTTTATTAAATAGATGGGTGAAGATAACTTGTATCGACATACTGTTACACCTGCCTCCCCGTAGCGATACCAACAAGCAAATAGCCAACCCTGAGTTTTCATAATGAATAGGCCTCATATGTTCGGTTGGTATTAAAGAAGAAAATAATAGATTGCACAAAAATACTACTAAATTAATTTGAATAAAAGTACAAGTCTATTTAATTATTTATTTGAAAAGATTTTTTATAAGATAACCCTTTTTAAGGTAGCCATGACAGTGGTTATGAAGTTTGATTGACTATGACTACTTTGACAGTTGAGTTTTCCCGTTGTGTTCGTGGTGTGGGTTGAGTTGAGTTGGTTGTCTTCCGGAGCTTTTAGTGATTGTTTATGTTTTGCGACCCTGTTTACTAAGGTATTATAGGTACTAAGGTAGCCGCCAAACCGTCGTCATTTACGCCTCTTAACACCAATGAAACTAATCTAGCTGCACAAACAGGTAACAAAAGGTGTGCTGTCGAATGTTCGAAATTCGTGTTTTGTTTTTTCTCGTAATCATATGGATACGTTAGCTTTAGATATACATGACACATCACATGTCACTTTCAAAATCTTATTTCGCTTATTCCTGATTACCATGTTTATTAGTAGTGTTGCTCTCTTTGACCGAAGTAAATTGAGTGTACATAAAAAATAAGACAAAATTTGGGAAATTAACATAAAAAACAGTTAACTGTATATACTAATATTTACATGAAGTGTACATATTGCTGGCCCAGGCTCCATACATTTCTGGAACATCTCTTTTATTCGTTAAACATATGAGTTGGGATGGGAGCACTGTTGAATGAAAAGCCATTTTTATTGATATATCAGTTTTTGGCCGGATAGTTTGGGCCGGATTTTTATGCCGCGTTATATTATTTTAAAATATATTATTTTTTATTATTATATCGCGGGTGGGTTGACTAATTAAATTTGATATACATTACTAATAATTATTTTCATCCTAAAACAGATGGGTGAAGGTCGTTTCTAATCAGAGCTTTGACAGTCAATTTGTTAACCTTCAAGGCTTTTACCTCAGGCAATGCCTTCGTAACTTCGTACGATTTTTATAATTTACTAGCGGCCGCCAGCGACTTCGTTCGCGTAGATTTAGTTATGCTACGCTCCTATTGATCTCAGCGTGATGTTGTATAGCCTAAAGCCTTCCTGGATTCATTAGTTCATTATTCATTAATAGCCCATTGGCTATCCAACGCAAAAAGAATTTTTCAAATCGGACCAGTAGTTCCCGAGATTAGCGCGAACAAACAAACAAACATACAAACTCTTCAGCTTTATATATAAGTATAGATTACTACATCGAAAGTGCTACTAACATTCATCATCATCATCATCATGATGATATAACATGCCCACTAACATTAACAAAACTTAATTCTTTGCTATAGCAAAGAACAAACGATTTGATAAAATTTTAACAATATTACAGGTATCATCACTCTCACTAAGGAAAATGAGAGTATTACCTACAGACAATGGATTTTATCTTCTTTTTAAACATAGTGTTTATTTATGTGAATTTAAATGTTTGTGTATTTACAAGCATTTAAACTCACGTACACAAACAGCCAGACCCGGAACAACCACCTGTAGCCAATGCAGATATTTGTTCTTTGCGGGGAATCGAACCTGCAACACGCAGTGCAGCAATCGATCGCTCAGCCACTGCGCCAAACATGTCGTCTAACCCTAAATAATAGATTGATTTGTAATAAATCGATTGAACAGTTAAATGTTTGTGAATAACTTGCAAATAATGTGATAAACAGAAATAAAGAAATAGATTAGGAAACACATAAATGCATAGATAGCTAGAGAAAAACGAGAAATATTTTAAAAAAATCGAATAGTTAATAAAAATAAAATAGGTCCCGCGCACGAAACGAATTGTCGTCAGCTGGAGGTGGGTGAAACCTAGGCAGGTTTCCGTACGTCCGGTACTGTAACAAAATAAAATAAATAAACAGTACTTAGAATGAAAAGCGACTACCATTATACTAACGATTAAAATACGTAACCTTCATTACTCTGCTATAGAACGTTCAGCTGACTGGCATTACCCTATTAACAACATGGCTCAGTGACACAGTCCTACGGCTCCTAGATCTCTTGGCTAGTAACTGATTCCTCTTTTGTTAGGAACATATGGAATATTCCTCTTCTTTATTTTATTTATAATGATGGTGTAGATTAGGATAGCTGACGATATAATTGTTGTAGGCCTTCTGGCGTGCCTGAGCCGACCGGCCATGAACGAGATCTACCTGCTGACTATATCATACGTGGTGCTGGTCACCTTCCTGCTCATCGAGCTGGCCCTGGCCGGCACCTCCATCTTGCGGTAAGTTCGCCTTTTAATTTTCTTTACCCATTTCCCTGAATGGTGAGAATAAAGGAGTAAATGTTTACTGCGGGCTAATTACTAACAAAGTGACGACACGAACAGGCGCGGACTCAAAAATCGCGAGAATTGAGCGCGGAGTCGCTTGCTGCTGCATGACGACCTAGAGCAAGGGCGACTCCCGTGACCGGACCGCGGCGCCTCCCAACTAGCGTCAAATTGAAATCAAAACTTTTCACTCCGCCCGACGCCGCCGCTCCGGCTCTAACAAACCGCAGAGCATTTATTTCCATTTGTTTACACCAGATTTTCAAAACTGATTCAAATGTTACTGGAACTTCGCTAATCCTTTTGAAACGAAGTTTACAAATGTAGCGGCAGACGTTTTTATGCCGAGTTCGGTTAAACGCGAGTGGTGCGCGGTTTTATCGCCGCCGTCTTTATTGCCGGTGAACGTTGTTACGGCGAGGTGTTATCGGATAGTGCATTACTCGGACAATATTCGGGCAAATTTGCCAGTCGTTAAAGGTGTTATTGTTTCATTTTTAACGGCGGCAGATGAAGGGTATTAGGGGAGAAGGGAGGACTTTTATGAGTGCCGGAAAGTGGTCGTTCAGGGTAATGCGGCGCGCCTGAGAGCCGGATGGAGTTCCCGCTCTGTCGACTGTACCCTAACAATTTAACACGATTTTCTAAATATTATTTATTTTCTGGTGCCCTGTGTTCTACAATAAATGTATATTTGACAATGGTTCATAAGCTATTACACAAATAATAAAACTGGGACTATGGGGGTTCAAACTATTTAATCATTGGTTTAACTAAGCGTGATATCAAAAACACAGCTTTAACGCTTCCAACAAGAATACGTGTTCATAATCGTTAACCATGGTCGGCCACGTCCAGCTCTCTGCTAGTAACTACATAGGGCGGTGAAATATATGTATTCGAGAATATCTATAACTATTAACACGTACCATATCCGCAACATCCTCCGAAACTACTCTTAAAGCCATTGCACATTTTTTTTCAGACATACTAGGAGTTTGTTTTAGTGTGAGCGTTTTTGGGTCTGTCTTCTATGACTTTTGAAGAAGAATTTGAACAAAGATTTTGTTTTTGTACGCAGTTCGCTGAGCATCAGCACAGGCGCGTGTGCCCTGTTCACGTACGCGACCTACGCAACGCTACCGGTGCGATTGCTGGAGGCCACCGTGGCAGGCCTAGCGCTCGGCATCGTCGATGTTGGCGCCCATCTCATTCTGGACGAACCTGCTGATGTACATGTAAGTGACTTCCATGCATCATCATCTGCCTACAGCAATCCAATGCTTGACAAAGGCCTTTCGAATTGCATGCCATTCAACTTAATTCTTAGCAACTCTCCTACAATTGAGAGCAGCTGGATGAGAGTTGCTAAGCAGCAAGAACACAGACCACCGTGCGGAGATCGTCGCTCCACCTCCGTACTAAATTTAGTTTTGGAATGATTTTAATGTTTAAAAACGTGTTGACCATGTAGTGGTGTACGCTTTCTTTAAATAAAGCGCTTATTTTTTAAATTCTGACTTTTTTCAAAGTTGGTCACTAGGGCTCCTCAACTAAATGAATCCTAACACTTGCAAATTGATCAAAGTTTGTAGGCTATTCAGTATAGGACACCAGAATTCTAAATACACATTTATTGTAGTGAAGTGTTGAATGACATCCTTGCGTATATTAAATGCCGTATCAGACAGAACATATATTTTACTGGTTTTCTGAGTGAGTTTATAAAAATCACGATGATCACCATTGAATTAAGATATTCCTGATGATTTGATCGATGATTGTCACACAAACAGTTTTTTACTGGTGCCATTGTTCTCAGCAACTCTACTGCTCAGTAGCGACGATGATCGCGTGCAACGTGGCAGGCATCATGACGCACCACCCGCGTGAGCTGGCGCAGCGCCGCGCCTTCCTGGAGACGCGTGACTGTGTTGAAGCTCGCCTCGTCACCCAGCGCGAGAACCAGCAGCAGGTAACACTTCATCACCTTTATTTTCGTTCAACCAACACGTCCTGGACTTAGGCCTCTCCCACCCTGAATGGTGCGGTTCTACACACATGCAACGGATTCCCGCGACCTTTTTAGGCCATCGGTTTCTAAAGTCATAAGTAAAACGTAAAAACGCAGTAAGTTCATCGGTTCGGTGCAAAAATAAGCAAGAAATTGTTTTAAAATTACAGAAAGTTACACATTATTATAAATAAATTTCAAAAATATATACTATGAAGTCGACAGCCACACTTACAATTCCAATTTTTTACATTATATTTTTGGTGGGATCATTTTATACACTTCCTCACACACTTTCCTCACCCATTCATATTTTTATTCATTCTTTATTACATTTTACATGCTCTCTCTTAATGCTTTAAGGCTCAAGGTTGGAAATATTTGATAGTTTCGGGTAGCTTGGCCTGCTGTCGCGGTCATCCGTATATATAAATTATATTTTTAAATATCAGAATACAAAAACTTTTTTTTTTTTTTTGAATTTAATTTACTGTACTTGATTACAATTCAATATACTTGATCATGCGGGATGGTTCTGCCAACAATCATTGCACGCCGCTCTGATCGCTTCTGGTTCACTATATCAGGCTTATTGACAACAATACTCTTATCAGTGATAATGGATCGATCCTAGTACAATGTGGTATTGTCATTTTCGAGAACTACGTTGAGCACATTCCTTCAGTACGGCAGGTCCAATTCCACAAGGAAGTATTTGAGAGCTAGTTGCAGATACATTATCAAGAGCGTGTCTATGCAATTACTTTCCTTTCACACACCAATCAGGCATCCATCCATCTTATTATCACCATGTGTCCCTCACCTCACCTAGCTAGGTGAGGACACATGGAGATAATATGCCTGTTTGATTCCCCCGGCCGGAGACTTGCCCAACGTATGTCAACCGTGCCGTCTTTACCTAATTGTTCGTCATTTATTATCATTTTTTATGTTAAGTGTAGTATGTGTGGTTCGCCAAAAACAATTAATCAATTGTTATTTAATTTGATCTTCGATCCCGAAATCGTGAGGATAATTCTATACCTACTAAGTTTCCATGTCTTTAAGCAATCCGGTGCGAAACGAAACTTCAAAAATTGGTTAACCGCATCCAAAACCTCCACCAAAGTGTTGAATTTACATATGGCGTCGTTCATACACATGTGGATCAAGAGCCAATGGCTACAGCTTCGGTTCTCTGTTCAATATTTGCTATCGGTTGGTCGGAGCGTGCTCGTAGGGCGCATGATTGTGATGTGCGTGCCGCGCTTCTATTGTTTTGGAAACTCTTGTGACTTGTGTTGTTAGCATTTTATTGTTATCATGCGCTGTCCCGATTGAAGGTGTTAAGAATTTTTACAATCTTTTATAACGAATCAATGTTTCTTCCTGTCTTAAATAAAATATATAGGGATTAGAATGCTCACACTTGATAGGTAACGGTTCTTTAATTAACACTGTATGCTGTATATATGTGTTATGTATGCTAGAAATTCACATTCCACTTCAATAATTTTATAGAATTTACATATAGTATATCCTTCATAGATATAATAGCCTTTATACATAGATAAGGCTATATATAGCCTTTATATTTGTTGCTTTTCACCTGATTTCACAACTAGTTCGATTTCAATAGTCCTGCGCCACACGATGTTTTGAATGTTCCATTTACCTCGGATCCTCGTTATCCAATAAATTCGGTAATCTGGAACACAAACAACTGGTTGTTCGCTGAAATGCTCCTTCCGACGAGATAACATCTTATTATGCTAACAACAACAATGTTACACGTCATTAGTTTATTTTGAGACGCTTTGGAACAGAAAAGATATGGATTGAATGTTGTAATGGTGTCTTTGGATTGATTTTATTTTATTATTTTTTATTTATTTTATTATTTATGTACACACAATACAATACATAAAAATACGACAAAATTAAGATCTGAGTACAAAGGTGCTGCTTATTTCTTAAGAAATTTCTTCCAGCAGACCTGCGAAAGGAGAAGTAAAACAGTAATGTAGACAATAGTGTGTAAGAACAAGAAGGAAATAGAATATGACTATGATAAGTATAAAAGTACTATCATTTAATATACCTAAAGTAATAATATTAAACATAAAACCAAAACCACAACAATATTACAAAACAAGAAAACACGAACAAAATAACTATACTTAAATAAATACATAATACTAAAATATATAAATAGATACAAATAATAAACAAATTCTCACAGTATAGAGGAAAGGTAATGCTCTTTTAATCGACGTTTAAAAATAGAGATAGTGTTTAAATCACGAATGTTAGGCGGGAGTGAATTCCACAATCTTACAGCATGTACAGAGTTTATATAAGAGTTTATATAAGAGTCCTAAAATGTCCGTCCCACTTCAGAGCCTCCTCCGCTTTAATACATTTCACGCTGTGCATCGAAAAGACATGTTAACCAGTCAAGATGTTTGCTCCTATATCTCTAACTAAATAATAGAGCTTACATGAGTCCCATATCATACATGTGACATAATCGACGTCTTACGCTGCTTGGATTTATATTGAGTTACTCTGGGCGTGTTAGAATAGAAACTCTTTATTATGTACAACATATAGATTACAGAACATAAATATAGAGATTCAAAGGCACAATAGGCGGTCTACGCTATATCCACCGCAGTGGTCGCGGCCGCGCTGTGTACATGCAGTCTTACGCTGAAAACTGACTGTGACACGCCGGACGACGCTGAAGCAAATAGTCAACTAATGTGATGATGACTAGCCACTTGCTAAGTAAAAGATGCGGGAGGAGATTAGTTATATTGACAACCTCCTGTTGCATTCTTTGTTGTCATTACTAATAAAACCAATTTGAAGATGCAGTTAAGTAAACAGCACTTCAATTTGGATCACAAAATACAGTTACAATTGTAAAGATTTTTAAGAATTTGGAAAGTTAACCTCCTCGACGACGACATAGGCAATGTTAAATAATTTGTCAAGATAAAATATATTGCCATTTTTTTAAGCATTACGGTATTAGCCTGTCGATCTTATTAAGTGTTACCGAACTTTTTTGTATCACGGTGGAAATCATCTCGGAGAGCCAATCAAATCAAAATCAAAGCATATATTTCAAGTGAAACGATTACACGCACTTTTGAATTGTCAAAGGTTCGGTCAGTAAGATGAAGTTAGTTGCCCATTACATAGCGTAGGTATTTGTGGAGAAGAACGCACAAGTCGCTCCACGCACACTCTTTTAGATCATGAAATATTTGTTAAATACGGTAAAATCGTCCGTTACAGAAAATATAAAAGAAGCACTTCATAAATTAAAAAACGCTCTGGATGCTAAGATATGTCCAGTCATGACCAGTCTTCACTGACGGCGCTCGTTCATGTAGATGACATGAGTATCAGTACCATTCAGGTTAATCACATATAAGGGAACGAAGTGATCCAACACATACTCTACCACCAGCAAGACATTATAGTAAGCATGACATACTCTCAGCAACCAGATCACATTCAGATGAATGATAAACGTACCCAGTAAATAGTAGATTACAAGTAGACGCAAGTATATAGTGCTCACACGTGTGCAATACACTAAGTAATTAAATGTACACAAAGAAAAGTCTTTTTCTAATTCTCTGTTCAGCAGCTCCAACAGCCCCAGTGGAGCTTGCCAGCGTTGATCCCGTAACTTATATCTTCTTAGCTACATTCACAGCTAAAAGTGTTTAATGCAAGATTTGAAGAAAAAGAAAACAAAACATAACATTCAGTTTAGAGAATTGAAAACAGCTCAAGCTCAAGTCAATTTATCCTTGATATAATCGGATATAATCGGACGGTATTCAAGGCTTTCCGGCACAACTCACTAATGATTTCATTACACGTTCGCCGCATATTCTGTTCGCACACACGGGTAGTTAGCTTAACCCCACCACGTTAATTGCTCACCACCGCTAGCATCGAATTACTTTCAATTCCTCCATATTGTGGTTCCACCCAAATGGAAAAATTC
Organism: Sesamia nonagrioides; assembly: GCA_017933935.1. Lineage (NCBI taxonomy): Eukaryota > Metazoa > Arthropoda > Insecta > Lepidoptera > Noctuidae > Sesamia > Sesamia nonagrioides. The sequence continues at coordinate 136,955 of JADWQK010002042.1, read as the reverse complement.
CTAATCCACCGGAAATGTTCACTCTAAAAGGCCTGGTGAATATATATACAGTCCATAACAATACGCCAAACATTCCGTGGTCTCGAGAAACTCTGAAAAAAATTGATGATGTGCGCAGATGACCTCTGCACAATCAGTTCAATGATCTCTCTGTAGAATACAACAATAAAAGAAAAGCCTCTACGGAGATGTATCTACTGACGTGAAGAGACTAGACATATTGCAACCTCAATATTAGAATTACAAAAAGATTAGAGAAAAGACAGCTGAAACAATTAAAAACTCATGTCCCGTTACTTCAAGTTTCATCTTCTGTATAGAGCCAACAACAAAGTTTCAGTAAGTCATCACTCAACAGAATGTCTCCGCAAAGAACATGTAGCTTTCCTAACTGTATGTAAGTTAGGAAAGCTGCATTTTGCAAAGAAGAATAAATTGTGACATATTACCATCCTACATACAGGATGAGTTATCTGCCGAGCTTGAAAAGCTGGGTTTTCCAGGTGCATCAGTCTCACAAATGAAGACTTAAACAGTGGGTACATTTTTTTGTCCACTTTTTTAGTTTTTTTTTTCTGTTTTTCTGGAGCGGACACATTGTATCGGTAAACTACTTTAGAGGTGGCATTATGTGATGCGGTTTCAGGATGAGACGGATGTATTGATTAATGAATTAGGTTTAATTTAAAACAATATAGGTTTATTTAATGAAATTTTATCGGAACATACTCAATATATAACATAAATAATCATAGCCTATTGCTACTCACTGGTGTACATCAAACTTAGATCTAAATCAAGACCTTTCGAGCTTTGTTTGTTCTCATAATGAGATAAATTAATACTTTTTACAAAGTTTTAATTACTTTTAAAGTGGAGCCATGTTTCTTTCACCTCCGACATGTGTACCGTGTGGTATTCAAGTTGTGAAAGTATTCGAATTTGTGAGGAATCGAACGTTGTTCAGTAATCTGAGTCGCGTTGCCAAAGGTTGCCGAGTAGCGTCAGAGTAGGTACCGGACCAGTATTTATAGTAGGTACATTCGGACAATGACACCAATGTTTACCCTTGTATTAATCTGTCACCATTCAATGTTCATCCGCTAATAATGGCGCTCTGTTTTGCCTAATGTGTTTTGCGTAATGACAAATGTCGATTTAACGCAATGACCGTCAATACAATCATATAGCTATCAATTGGAGCCACACGACCTGCTCGTACGTCCTGCATATAGAGGGGCTGCTCGAGATGAATCACCAACTCTTATATCCCGACTGAAACGATTCATAGTCGTTAAACTTACAATTTCCGACAATTTCAGACTCAAGCCATGTAAGGGTCATTTCCTATATAAAGTAGGTACTGGAATTTTTCTGTTAATTTTCGACGCGTTTTAAATTTACTTCCGTCACTAAATATCCTCCGTACCTTTGTCACTAAACTAAAATAAATTAACAACTCGCAAAGTCTACTATTTACAGACTAAATCAAATTAAGAAGCTGAATTAAATTCCTTTATCTCTAACTAAACATTAATCTAGACGAACATTAACAAAACTCTCGCACAACAAATTCGTATATTAATCTAAATTAACTTCGCAGCTCCTACTGTGTGTTTTAACATCCCGTTTAGATTTATAAAAGCAACTTGCGTTGAAGGTTAGTCGTCAGGAATGAAGTTTTGTTCGGATACACGAGCGGCGATGGACAGGCGCGATGCGCTGTCTGTATGTGTCGCTGACAGTACCTATAAGCCGCTAATGGTTGCTAATGAGTTGCAAGTTGGGGCTCCGAGCTACCACTGGCGCTTTGGAACCGTAGTGAGTTTTATTCGAGTCGAAATCAAAGAATATATTTCAAATAGGCACATAAACGTACTTTTTAACGTCAAAATTTATAAAGTGAAATAGATTTTATTTCTTTAACAAAATACACTATTGATAGCGGTGTCGGTGTCAGGCTTACCAACATTAACTTATTTAACACTAGCTTTCCGCCCGCGGCATCGCCGGGTGGAGTTTGGTTATATCGCCCTTTTTAGATTTTCCTTTGGAATATCAAAATTTTCCGGGACAAAAGGTAGCCTATGTTCTTTCTCGGGGTCTAAAGATTGTCTGTGCCAAATTTGATCAACATCGGTTGAGGGGTTTAAGCGGGAAAGCGTAACAGACAGACAGACAGAGTTACTTTCGCATTACCAGCCCAAATGTGGCTGCAGTACTCCACACACAAACGGACCTGTGCTTTGTACAACTTATGTTGGAAAATACATTTAGATGATCTATGCAATAGGATCAACAAATAATAAAAAGTAAGAAAACTAAAACCCAACTACGACAAAAAACGACGCTGAAAAAGTATAAAACAAGATTTTCAGAATACTGAAGTGAACAAAGTTGCTAATGTAGTTGCCAGTAAATGGACACAGTAGACTCTACCAAGATGCCATCGTTGTAAATTGACAATAATCTCATAAAATACTATTCTGAAGTATGCAATATTCACTATGTAGAGATAAATTTTCATGTTTGGAAAGGCGTAGTCACATGTTGTCACGGTGCTACGGTAGGTATATGTAACGTGTGACTGGGAAACGGGACGTGGGAAGGAGCGTGTCACAACTAAATTTTGTTCAAAAAAGATGATGGTGAAATTCTCAATCTGTTTAGGTTTTATAATTCAACTAGCTTTCCGCCCGCGGCTTCGCCCGCGTGGAGTTCGGTTATATCGCGCTTTTTACATTTTCCTCGGAAACATCAAATTTTTCCGGGATAAAAGGTAGCCTATGTTCTTTCTCAGGGTCCAAAGATTGTCTGTGCCAAATTTCATCAAAATCGGTTGAGAGGTTTAAGCGGGAAAGCGTAACAGACAGACAGACAGACAGACAGACAGAGTTACTTTCGCATTTATAATATTAGTATGGAAGTATGGATGAACTTAGCCGTGATCCAAGTAGTATCACGTATCCATCTTCATAATATGTTTAATGATTGTGACGCCAAAAATAAATGTGTGTTAACTGACTTAACATGCAACCACTGTGGTTTATTAGCTGGCTTCCCCGTGCTATTACATAAAAAGCCGCATAAATTTCTATGCAGGCCTTATACTTACAGCTAATTTTGACGAAGTAAACAGTGCACTTTCATACTTACGGATTAGTTTACGTCAAATAACCTAGTTCTTAATACCAAGAAAATGCAATGTGTAAAGCTCGCCTTCCGAATGAAGGAAATCTAGGACCCAACATCGTTTTAGAAAAAGAGGTGCTTGCTACTGTGGGCTCAGCAGTTTTTCTGAGAACAACAGTAGATGACAAACTTCAGTGGGGACCACACATATCAACCCTAGCAGGAAGGCTCTGTTCGACCGCCTACGCCGCCAGGAAAGTAAGACACTGACGTTAATATAGCTTGTTTAGTCTGCTTTAGTTATATGCACAGCGTTATGTCCAACTGTATTTTTATGTGGAGAAAAGCCGCTGAGATACAAAATATATTTTTACTTAAAAAACGGGCTATTTGGCAACATCTTATATTTTACAACACTGACATTCATAATGTTAACACCAGAAATAAGGACAAACTACGAGCCCCTTTTCACCGACTTCAAAAGGTTCATAACTCTTTTGTTGGGCTTGGTATAACTTTTTTATAACAAGATACCTCTGCTTTGCTAGACTTGCCTTACAATGCATTTATAGCACAGATCAATCCTAGCTTTGTCCAAAGACATATGATTCCGTAAACGACTATTCTTATCATGAAGTTAATACTCAAGACAATGTTTCTGTTCTTTCTCCAGAATTAACTTACTGACACGTTATATGAGTTCATATAATTGTCTATTTTACAATGCATAAATATTAAAAAATATCACCTAAATAAAAGCCCCAGGTATAAATACCCGGGGCTTTTATTTAGGTAATAATTTTTTACTTATTTACATTTCCATTTTAATGATAATATACATATTACTTTTTTTTGCTTCGCTGATATTTTAGCGTGACTAGCTAGCATATGATATATAACTTCTTTTTATTTTGTATTTTCTTGTGTTAATTACTGTACATGGTATTGTATAAGGTCATGTATTTTTTTAAATGCACAGACAGCTGTGCTGACGGGGAGTTTGTTCTGCCACTTCTTCTTCCCAGCGAAATGACATTATTTTGGTTTTGCTGCAAACTGTTTAAAAATAATATAGCTCATAAAATTACACGAGATTTCAAATTTAAATTTATAAGTAAGGAGCGCTTTGGAGGATGCTTTCCGTGAGTACCGCTCTACTCCGCCTGAACTTAGACCACGTTTACCTCGATTGCCCATGCATAAAAAAAACAAGGCGCTGGTGTGTGCTCTAGACTCTCAGCTGTCTAATTATTTAAAGGACAGCAAAGATCTGGCTGATACACATTCAATCTTGTACTGTGGAGCTGTTGCGATATGTCGTGTGGCTCATGTTAAATTCCCAGACAGTGACAGAGCCACACGACCAAAACCAGCTGAACCAGCTTGGCAGTGCAGGATTGAACGTCGTATCGGAGAGACTAGAGCACTCATTGGCAAGCTTATTAGCTTCAGGGAGGGCAATACACGCCCTAGAGTGATGCGCTTTGTGAGGCGGGCATTCTCGGGGACTGATGTTAGTACCCGAGACTATTTGTTACGCGTCACAGAGCGCATCGACTTTCTTAAACAGAAAATATATGCATGGGCAAACCGTATTCGTCGGTACAGGCGAAGAGGGGAGCGGTATTCTCAGAATCGCAATTTCCAAAGCGATGAAAGGTGGGTCTATAGAGCTTGGGAGCGATCAGACCAAGGTGTCACTGACACGTGCCTACCGGATGATGATGCCACGCGTTCATTTTGGCGCAATATCTGGTCGGTGCCTGTCAGTCACACCGAAGGTGGTTGGACTCGGGATGTTGAGCGAGCCTGCGATCCAGTACCAGAAATGGGGGCTATTACCATCTGCCCCCAAGATGTAGCTCGTGCAGTCCGTCCGTTGCCTAATTGGAAGTCTCCAGGGCCGGATGGGCTGCATAACTTTTGGATTAAATGGTTTTCCGGGTCGCACGCTTGCTTGGCATCTCAGTTCCAGACTGCTTTAGAGTCTGGTTCGCTACCCCAGTTCCTAACAACAGGAATAACACACCTGCTCCATAAATCAGGTAGCACCGCGGAACCCAAAAATTATAGGCCGATCACATGTTTACCGACGGTCTATAAAGTTCTTACATCCATTTTGAAAGCAAAAATTAATACGCATATTGACAGCAACTCCATCATGTCTGCCTCTCAAAATGGATGTAGGAACGGGTCTCGCGGTACTAAGGAGCTACTCCTTATTGATATGGCCATTAGCCAGCAGGTTCGTCGTTCCCGAAAGGATCTGTCGACATGTTGGATAGATTACAAGAAGGCCTATGACTCTGTGCCACATACATGGCTCATGCGGGTGCTAGATTTGTATAAAGTAGATGCAACTTTGCGCACCTTCCTGATGACATGTATGTCACAATGGAGAACAGTCCTTCGCTATCCAGGATGTCGAAATATTCAGAGGAATAGCGAACCGATAAGGATTGAGCGAGGTATATTTCAGGGCGATAGTTTGAGCCCACTTTGGTTTTGCTTAGCACTGAATCCTCTAAGCACATTATTGGAGGATTCAGGTCTAGGCTATCGGTTGAGGAGAGGTGGTCAGGTTATATCGCACCTCCTCTACATGGATGACCTGAAACTTTTTGCTCACACCAATTCACAACTGAAGGAGCTACTGAAAATTACTGAAACTTTCAGTAGCGCCATCAGGATGGAATTCGGTGTGGACAAATGTGCGGTCATGTATGTACAGCGAGGAGAGATTGTGGAATCCGTGGGAACCCAACTCACTGGTTCCATAAACCTTAGATCCCTCTCTGCATCCGAAACCTATAAGTATTTGGGTATGTCGGAAGCGTTGGGTATCAATGTTACTGACATGAAGCAATCGTTGAAGGAACGCTTCTTTGGCCGCCTGAAAAAAAGTACTTAATAGTCTTCTATCAGGCGGAAATAAGGTGCGCGCTTTCAACGGTTGGGTCATGCCGGTATTGATGTACTCTTTCGGCATACTCAAATGGACTCAGACCGAACTTGACGCCCTGGATCAGAGGGTCCGTACGTTGTTGACTGCAAATCGATTGCATCACCCACGGTCGTCGGTTATGAGACTGTATATCCCGCGAAAATGTGGAGGTCGAGGCTTTTTAAACGCTAAGACACTCCACAATCGCGAGGTATGCAGTCTCAGGGAATACTTCCTGAAAACTGACGTGGGAATGCATCGGGATGTGGTCGCGGTTGACAAGGGCCTCACTCCGCTCTCCTTGGCTAAAGAGAACTGGCGCAAACCAGTAGTGCTTGAAACTAACGATCGCATGGAGGTATGGCAGAGCAAGGAGCTTCACGGACGCTTTTTCCGAGCCCTACGTGGGCCGGATGTAGATTTTCAAGCGTCCGTAGCCTGGCTACGTTACGGTGACCTCTTTGGGGAAACCGAAGGTTTTGTCTGTGCAATTATGGACGAAGTTATGATGATGAACAATTACCGGAAATTCATTGTGAAAGACGGCACAGTTGACATCTGTCGGGCATGTCACCGGCCGGGTGAATCAATCAGACATATTATTTCCGGGTGTTCTCGTCTAGCTAATGGAGAGTACTTGCATAGACACAACCTTGTAGCCAGGATAATTCATCAGCAACTTGCTCTTAAATACAACCTTGTGGAATCGGAGGTGCCGTACTACAGGTATATGCCCGACCCAGTTCTCGAAAATGGCCATATCACATTGTACTGGGATCGATCCATCATCACCGACAGGACTATTGTTGCCAATAAGCCTGATATAGTGATGGTGGATCGATCAGAGCGGCGTGCAATGATTGTTGACATAACCATCCCGCATGATGAGAACCTCGTGAAAGCCGAGAAAGATAAACAAATCAAGTATCTTGACTTGGCTCATGAGGTTGTCGACATGTGGGAGGTGGATTCAGCAATCATTGTACCGATAGTCGTGACAGCCAATGGCTTAATAGCCAAGAGCCTCGACCAACACCTCAGGAGGCTCTCGTTAGGCAGCTGGATCAAGGGCTTGATTCAGAAAGCGGTACTGCTGGACACGGCTCGCATTGTCAGGAAGTTCCTCTCTCTGGAGCCCTGACCGCCGGTAGCTTGGACCCTGTTCCCGATACCGGTGGGCTACTATTTTTTATATTTTTAAATGCTTTTGTTTTTTTTTTATACAAATATTTAAAAATGTAAATTATATGTAAGGAAGGTAAATAAAAGAAATAATAATAATAATAATAATCATTTATTTCAGGTAAGATACCCATAGTTTCACAAAAGTAAATATTAACACACAGCAGACATGAAACACAAAGTAATAAAATAAAATTATACTAAAGAAATTTCATTAAATATACAATAACTTATAATTGACATCGCATCAGATGGTAGAAAATGTCAAGAATTATGATATGTCAGATCGAATCATTAAAAAACAAAATGTAAAATTTAAAAATGAAATAAAATGCCAAAAAATAAAATAAAATAAAATGTCAAAATTAAAAATAAAATAAAATGTCAAATTTAAACTAGGAATACAATATATACGCCTTTGTCCAGTGCTCCATAAAAATGCAGTCTGAGTCTAACCTCTCAGCAATGAGCTGCAGGTAACTGTTGGAGCTACCGCGCACCCGACGCATCAGGGACGCAGATCTTTTGCGCATTATCGCCGCGAATCCGTCCACACGTGCATCAGCAAACATTCCCGATGCGCTACAGTAGCGCGGCAGTCCCATCAGCACCCTGAACGAGTTGTTATACAGGATTCGCAGGCTATCCCAAGACTTTTTCGTATGTTTGACCCAAAGGCTGCATGTATAAAATGACTGGCAATAACTTTTAAAAAGCGTCGTTTTCACCTGCCTAGTGCAACGCGCAAACCTACGGGCCAGCATGTTTGCTCTGATGGATAATACCCTGCGTTCCCTTTCCATATCTTGGTCATCCGCAAGAGACTCGGTGACCCAGTGGCCCAGATACTTGAAGCAGGCTACTCGCTTTAACTCGCTGTCGTTCAGGAAAATCGGTGGAATGGTGTTATATGTTTTAGTGCCTGATTTGAATACCATGAATTCGCTTTTGCTTGCATTGTATCTGAGCCCGTGGGCCACCGCATATCTCTCACAGATCCCAATCAGTTTCCTGAGTGCATTAAATAATGCCTTTTTTGATTACTTTCAAGACGAAAACTGTTAAAATTAATGGATCGTCTATTAGGTTTAACCAATGGGCTACTCCTGGTATATATTAGTTCTGATACTCACTTCCTAAACTATGCCAAAAATTATTCAAAAAATTTAAGGGAAAGTGTATTTGCAAAATAACATGAACAAGCAGCTTTGCTGATGAGGTGTTTGTTCCGCCACTTCTTCTTTCCGAGGTAAGCACTAGGAAGTGACAGAAGGCGGGTTGATTTTGACCTAATTTGAATAAAAGATTTGATTTTGTAGCTTTGTACCTTTTGTGCTTGCTTTGTGCTTTGCTGTGATATCATGTCTTGTAATTCTTGTGTAGCAACATAACATTTCATGTTTAACGTGTGTATTAAAGGTGAATCTTCTGAGACCACAACACACAACACAACAAACGCGCCTGATGTTATGTTTCAAGTTATTTTATTATGAATCAACAAACAGTACAACATCGATTGCTTGTGCATTCCACCAGCCTCACTCACTGCGAGTACGTAGCTACATTGTAATAGTTGCTGTTCATTTTTTTTAAAACTCTGCAACAAAAATTATTTTGAATAGGAGTGTTGTATTGTATAATCATTCATCAAAATCAAAATCAACCAGTTTATGTGGGTGTGTGTAGAATAATCTCGATTTCTACGTAACTTTTATTTGTCAACCATTCTGTCAGAATCTGTATAATCATCCATCAAGACAAATAACACAAACTTAGCAATACTGAAAATGATCAATATAACTCTTACTACTCGTAATAACTTTATTTCTCCATCAACTCTATCATTTCAAATCAATTTTCTCGTAACGTAACCCCAACATATTAAGAAGGTAAATATCAGGTAGGTGTAAATGATAAAATTAAATTAGAATTGCGGAAATTAGAATAAATAATAGTTGGAAGAGCATCAAATTCTTCTTAAAATAGACTAGGTTTGGTTGTCACAGCGGACTATTTATTTTGGTACGAGCCGCCATACATTTGTCGTCATTCTGTTTTATTCCATTGTCTGTTTGTTTACATTCAATTCGCATAATATTAATTTTAATTCTAAACGTACAGACCTACTATTTTTGGTACATTATTATGAATCATGTCCGGAGACTGGATATCATGAAAAGTCACAAAGTTATGAGCTTATTATGTTACCTAGTTGTCCCAATAAAAACATGGTCAACGCACCGATCGCTCGCCCACACACATATTTTACTTAGTATAGTAACGTATTTTTTATATCACTTATAACGGTGCGTATACTCGAAGGATGTAGAAATCATCAGAGTTAAAGGCACTGCTAAAGTCAAAGTATTTTAAAACATTTAAACAAGTATTTTTAAACATTACAAACACGTGGTTGATCGCAATCCCGCCTGATGCTAAACAGTGATGCAATCGTTGATGGTTAAGTACGCTAGTTTATTAAGAGCCTATTCACTCGTGCCTTGAAGACACTTAAATTGTAGTCCGACGGAAAGTCAGGCGTATGCCTGCGCCTCAGGCTTTGGAGATCGTTTTGAATCAAATCTGGGTCGCCAATTAGCCTTTTCGCAGCCCCCCTTTACCGAACTGAAGTTCCCTCGCATACTCTCCAAAATGCATCCTATAGAACACCTACAGGCTGGCTTCTTCGCACGCCGCTCCACTGGATCCAAAGTAGCAGGTGGCATGACTGCAGTACCCTACACACGAACGGATCTACGCTTTGTAGAACATTAGAAGCTGTCCCGATGTAAAGTACCCCCAGACGTCAGTGTAGTGAAGACTACCAATGCGTGTTCAGTAATGCTCTTTTATTATATAAACTTATGATTATTTATACTATATTATCAATAAGTATTGTGTGATCAAATACATATTGCACACATGGAACGGAAATTCAAATGATCCGAATAAAATAACTAGTAATTACAAGTCAACAAGGTTATGTCGGTGAATAGCAACACGTATGACTTACATAGGATGAAAAGTGCCTACATCAGTAACCTTCAAAAAAGCCGTTACCTGGTCGAAAACCATACTGTCGAAAACCATACTGAAGATTACTAACAAGGTCAATAGCCAATAGAAAAGCTGAGACTTGTTGATGAAGAATGTGCTCAAGAACTTAGAGAGAAATGGGAGTTAACAAATAGAAATTTTGGAATGATATACGGGAATAATATAAGCTTCCTTCCAGACCGTTGGCACAGTTCAGAGAAACAAGAATAAATTAAAAATGTGGGTCAAGATGGCAAGTTAAGCAAGGAGGATAAGAAAAATCATTCTTATACATTATACATATATTATCATTACCAACTGCAGTAAAAGAAGTGACACATAGAGATTTTTTGATCTCGTCTTCACTAAATTGTATCAACGTTGTCTTTGTCTTTTGTATATCTAGAACGCTGCTAGTTGCAATTTTATGTAACTCTTGACATTATTTTTACTTGTAAATATAATGTACAATTGTTTGTTCTTAAAAATAAATTAAATTAAATATTCTGAGACATCCTCCCCGAATATTCGCACTAGCAAATTGTACGTCTCACTGAATAATATATTCGCTAAAATAATAAAAAAAACATATGCGACGTAATTTCAACATTTTACTTTTTTAGCATTAACCTGGATTTGATACCGACAATGAAAGAGAATAAAAAATAAATATTTCGCCTTTTGGCTATTAATGACTGCTAACAGGTACATTACTCATTTACGTTATGTGCACGCTGAATGATGATGTGAACTAAGCAAGCTTGTAGCGAGTCCTCGCGTGGAGACCGCGTCTCGGCAAACGTAGCGTGGGACGCCCTTGGGCGAGATGGAGCAACGACATCAAAAAGGTGGCTGGTAGTGGCTGGCGGAGAGCTGCTCAGGATCGAGCTTGTTGGCGTGCCATGAAGGAGGCCTATGTCCAGCAGTGGACGAGTAGGGGCTGATGATGATGATGATGATGATGATGATGAAACAAGCTTGTAGGTTGTGGATCAAAAGTACCAAGGTAGTAGTAGGTAGTTGAGTATCGATGCTAAGTGGTTCTTGCCAGTTTGATACTTGGTACTGGTTCCACACGGGTATAGTTACTCCACAAAACAAGTACCGGTACCATACTACAGTACTAATCCTGCATATTCTAATTACAATATTTTTTTGAAACGATATAAACTAGTATTTTGCTGTGATCCCGACTGATGGTAAGCAGTGGTGCAATCGGTGGTGGTAAAGCGCATTCGTTTATTATAAACATATTCACTTTAGCCTTGATGACACTTTATTTTGTTTCCGATGGGCAGACCGCTGTGGACAAAACGTTCCAGTCCTTTCATGAACGCGGTAAAAAAAAAATGAGATGAAACGCTTCTGGATCTATGTAATAACAACGTTAGGCTGAATACCCGCCGTACGATGGGTAGTCCGATGATGGAACAGTAATGGCGGAATTCAGTCACGTAATTCCCGCGCGCACTCTCTTAAATGCAATTAATAGAATACAGAAAGGCTGTCTACCCTACGCCTGTCCAGGCTTTGTAGATCGGGTTTAACCTAATTTGGATCCCCAATTAGACTCTTTGTATCCTTGCCACTGAGTCCAGAGCTGCTAAATGTGTCGGGAGGTACTAATCAGTATTGGTATTATGAGAATTGAGGGATTTATTAATAAATTTTTACGTTTTGTTTAACGAGCGTAGGCTAGTCCGTAAATGATTTGAATTACATTATATATCCTTAGTACATAACATGTAAACTTATGAAAACATATTGAACATGCGCACAAAGTTGGTATTTCAGAATAGATTAAAATAAAATTTAAAATTTTATACAACAATTGGCAGGTCAAGCTGTAGAAGGAAGCTGTCAGCATGTTCACTAACAGTAGTCGGGAGTAAATAGTTAAATTATTCTCAAAATGTAGGTAGAATAGTAGGCGGCTTTCTCTAGCAGCATTAGTTTTACGAGAGACAACAATATAACATGATATGGATAAGAATATCCATAACAGATCAAAGAAAAAAACAAGAGAGAATTTAATCAAAATTCCTGAGTATATGTTAGCCGCGGCGCAACAAAAGAACGTACCTAAAGCTAATTTTATTACTACGACAGCCAATTTAATGAAAGAAAAAAATTACAAACATTTTAATATTTGGCAAAGAAAACGAATGCGAATGTCTTTCTTGTAACTGTAGTAACATGAGAAGAGGAGACTGTGGGCACGCCACAATAGCGACAGTAAATCCCCCCTTTGAGGAGTGACTAGAGAGGCGCCACGGCACCCTCACCTTCCGCCTGACTCAGGTCCTCACCGCATACGGGTGTTTTGGGAGGTTCCTGTTCCGTATTAGGCGGGAGGAAATACCAGGGTGTCACCACTGTGGCCCACGGTGGCGCATACGGTGGAGGTCTGTGCCCAGCTTGGGTAGAACACCGCCGTGTCCTCGTAGCGGCAGACCGTTACCTCCTTCTGCAAAGCACTGATGCTGGCAAAAGAGGAGGCGGAGCATGTGAAGGAGCGGGTATCCCAGCGCCCTCATGCCTCTAGCCGCAGGAGACGCCCTGGTCGGGAGACAACATCGAACTCTCCCGGCCTCCGTAGACGCGGGCTTGCGGGCGGGGCGACCAGTGGCTACAGGTTCGCCGCCCTGTAAGAACCAGGCCCAGATCGATGGAGCGTTTTGTTTTACGCGCGCCTTAAAGAGAAGTCGGCACATCGCGACGGGGACCACGAAGCCCGATGCCACCGGGGTCAGGGTTGCGGGTTGGTTAAATAACAAACCGTGATCCTGGTGCACAGACAAGTGAAGAAACACTGGTGGGTTTTAATCAGTAAAAATCTGTTACGCCTTTCCGAGAGCGGGTGAGGTCATTTGGTGATTTGCCATCCAGAACAAAAGAAAAGGGGAGGAGCCTGAGCCATTCATTGAGATCTCGAGCCACTTGATACTTGCAAAGTATTTTTTTTGCTAGATTAATAAACCATATTAATTGACACCGCTGATTATGCAGGCCATGTTATTGTAGAATATGCTGAAACTCAGGAGCATAGCTCGTGGTTCTAGGAGACTACAATGATGATGATGATGATGATGTTCCCGACCGATTTCGGCCACGGCGACCACTTCGACTCCTAACCGATGATTTGACGCTCATGCGCCTGAAGATGGCTTATGTAGCCTATCTTGGCGGCGAAACTTCGTGCACACTGAGGGCACGTAAGCACGCCGTCGACCTAGTTATTTGTGATGGCAGCAGGTGGGCGGGCCTTTAATTGGTCGCGTTTGGCATCGAGGTCAGCTTTGCGCTGCTCCTCAAACTCGCGTACTTGTCCGTACACCATTCTGCGCCATTCTGACCGCTTTGCTGTCAAACGCTCCCATTTTCAGGTCATATTTATTGCATCTCTTCATGTGTCGTTTTAAGACATCCTTGAACCGGAGGAGTTGTCCGCCATGCTTTCGCTTGCCCTCCTCCAGCTCAGAGAAGAAGATGCGCTTCGCCACTCTTTCGTACGCCATACGTGATACGTGTCCGCACCACCGAAGCTGTCGACGCATTAAATAAGCCTCAATACCACCAACATTGGCTCGTCGCAGGGCTTCGGTATTTCGCACTCTGTCAGACCATTTGATTAACATTTAAGGTGAAAACGATCTAGAGTACGTATGTGGTGGCGGTACACACACCATGTCTCAGCGGAATATAGAAGGTTTGGCAGCACAATTGCCATATATATGGATATTTTCGTAGCTAGCTTAAGGTCATGCGAGCAGAAGACCTTGGAACACAACTTGCCAAACGCTGCAGCTACATTGTATGTCGGGTCTACTACTAACTAACTAGTTCTTTATGTTTATAGATAGAAGACAGCGTGTCTTCGCATATTTACCATGTTGAACCACAGACGATTTTTCCTAACACGGTGATCTATCCTCAGGAGCGCCTGCTGCTGTCGGTGCTTCCGCGCCACGTTGCAATGGAGATGAAGGCCGACATCGCCAGTCAGCCGCGCCAGGAGCAGTTCCACAAGATCTACATCCAACGCTACGAGAACGTGAGGTACTAGCCACAACATCCTCTCCCCTAACAACCTGCAAACCACTTTCCTAAGAAAAACCCCTACAAATGGTTGCTCTCTTTATGAACCATTTTGAACTACCTACCTAAGCTAATAATAATATTTATTGGGACAAAAATACATTTTTCACTTTTCGTTTACATTAAAACTGCATTACAAATAGGTAGGTACAATAGGTTTATCCCTGTCCCCTAAACTAGGCTAGGCCTGTATCTTAGGGGGCAGTGTCCAGTTATAGGGTGTACTATATAATGCAATAAAAAGCTAAGTAAACTTAGAAACAATAAACATTAATTGGTAAACAATTTATGATCGTGGTCATAATTGGTACTTGTTATTTGATAGGCGCACATTGAGGGAGCAATTCAATTGTTAAATTTGATGTATTGGCAACGATAAGCAGTAGGAGTGGACTGGCTTTATGTCTATATGCCCCACGGTTGACGCCAACCAGGCCGTTCTAACGTGTAACGTTTGTGACTGTTCTAAAGCCATGGGAGTTATCACTTGGCTTAAGGATTGAGAATAGAAGACGTTGGCGAGGGTGAGACATTAAAGAATAGATAAGTACAGTAGTTACAAGGAATTGAAGTGATAATAAAAATACCGCCTCTCCAATCGGCCCGTTTAAGGATGTGACTTACTTCCACCGACTGACACGTGACGCCGCCCGCGCTGGTTGATGTAGGATTTCAATTATTAACTTAAAGCTTCTATTGTCGCATAATTGGGTTATATAATAAAAAATAATTTAATGTCCATCAGATAGCTTTATAAAAAACATTGAACACGTATTTTTTATTTTTTCTTTCATTCAAATACTTAGGAAGATATATTGATTTAAAAATGTCGCATGACGTCACGCCGTAGTACAAAATAAACCACGGCGTGACCTAATTAGCCCCCCTCCTAAGTAGTTTTTGGTAATTTCGACAAAATAAAAAATACGGGTCTTAATTTTTTTTATTATCTATAAGGCGGACTAATTATTTTTTTGATTTTCATTCCTTAGATACAACCCTATTACACTAACTAACAACAACAGTACTAGTCACATAAAAAATACTGAATCCCACCGACATACAATATGAAGTGTCCCAAAATAATGTTTTATTTGAAAATGCAACGATGTCTGTGGAGATGTTTAAAAGCGGTTCTTAATGGACGGTAACAAATAACGGTGCAGGTGCAGTATTATTGAACACACTGACATTCGTGTGACTCATACATGTAGACTGTCAGTTGTAATTTCATTATGATACAGTCATTAGTAATGACAATGACAAAACCATCTTAGCATTGTGTAGATTCAATTTCTTAGTATTGTATAATTGCATGGCAAACGTGTGAGCACAATGTACGAATGTGCTGTAAGGCATTTATTTGTTGGGTTAGTCTTTTTATTGACTTAATTGTGCTCTGGCTGTTGAGAGTATGTCATGCTCACTCAAATGTCTCGCTGATGGTGGCGTGTGTTTTGGGTCATTGGGTTCCCTTCGATATGGTTGAGCTGAATGATGCTGATCCATACGTCATGTTCGTGAACGGACGCCGTCGGAGGGGACTGGTCATCTCTTAGCTGCCACGGCGTATTTTAATTTCTGAATTGATTTTTGTATGTTTTCCATAATGGACGCTCTCAGCGTACAATATATTTCTGCATCGTTCTCACGCGGTTGATTTCAACATGAATGATGTAATCAAATATTTGTAACAATAGCTTAAAAATTTAAAAGAGTGTCCATGGAGTTTCTTGCCCGTTCTTCTCCATAGGTACCTACTCTTTGGAATGGGCGACTAGCTTCATCTTATTTACTGACCGACCTTCTGACAATTCAAAAGTGCCTGTAACTGGTTTATTTGAAATAAATGATTTGATTTGATTTAAATGGGTTTAGGTGGGTGGGTAGAGTAGGCATATAAGGTCTGCGAAATAAATGTGAACTGTTACTACAGCTACACACAGTCATCATCATCCCAGCGTTAATCCCAGTCGCATCCAAAGCCTTTTTTAGCTTTGGAGTCTGGGGTTCGCTTTACCAGCCCAACTGCTGATATCGCTAAACTTCGACATTGTCCGTGAAGCGACTGCCGTCTGACCTCCACAACCCGAAGGCGACATCGAAGCATTGCAGTTAGACCAATTGTTGAACTTTTGAGGGCTCCAACAACCCGTAACGACTGCCACTAGATGTTCGTATGGCAACCGGGACCAACGGCTTAACGTGCTTTTCGAGGCACGACCAGACCAGTGCAAATATTCATATTCATGCATACAAATATTTGCACTGTGCGGGGATTGAACCCGCGCTACCTTGCGCAGCGGCCGCGTCCGCTACCGCTACGCCACGGAGGCTGTCCACAGCTACACACAGTATAACGGTCTAAACAGATTTATTGTAAAAGTCGCAAGGGAAGCAGAAACAAACAATCAGACATAACGCTTCTAGTTGGTAACTCACGGCATAAAGCTCATAGGTAGCTCCGGGAGCTCCGGCATGCAAACACACGTTAGCTACCGTAGCAAAGCTAAGCTTTAGTTTAATTCCCTCAGTAGACTATAGTTAGAAGTGACAGCCTCCGTGGCGTAGCGGTAGCGAACGCGGCCGTTGCGCAAGAAGGCGCGGGTTCGATCCCCGCACAGTGCAAATATTTGTATACATGAATATGAATATTTGTACTGGTCTGGTCGTGCCTCGGAAAGCACGTTAAGCCGTTGGTCCCGGTTGCCATACGAACATCCAATGGCAGTCGTTACAGGTTGGTTGGAGCCCTCAAAAGTCTAACAATTGGTCTAACTGCAATGCTTAGATGTCGCCTTCGGGTTGTGGAGGTCAGACGGCAGTCGCTTCACGGAAAATATCGAAGTTTAGCCAAAATCAGCAGTTAGGACTGGTAAAAGCGGACCCCAGACTCCAAAGCTGAAAAGGCTTCGGATACGACTGGGATTAACGCTGGGATGATGAGGATATTGGCTGAAGGAAAAAAAATCTGACTCAAAATTTCCAAAATATCCGCATAAAGACCGTAAAAACGTTTAAAGAAGTTTGAATTAGACAAGTTTTTGACATGGATTCAGAATTCCTCAACTTTGGTGAGAGCAGCGAATCCGATAATTCATCATTTGATTTTTTGCAATAAATTAATAGTAAATAACGAAAAAACTCTTTTTTTAAAACCCATATGTATTTGTAATTTTACCCGACTGTACCACTTGTTACGCACACAAAGTCACTGTGTATATACAAGGTTTACCCACACATAGGGCCGCGCGCACAACTGAGTTGAACTATTTGTATCAGTCAGCCAAAGCTGAAAAAGCTACGGATGCGACTGGGATTAACGCTGAGATGATGATGACTGCACTTAGAAGTCGGTACTAGTTGTGGGTGTTACATGTTTATGAATCTTACTGTAATGACTTTTTTATTTTTCATTGTGTTAATTACTAATAATATATGCTAGAGGGTGACACTGGGTTGATTTTATAATAAACTAGCTGTTGCTTGCGACTCCGTCCGCGTGGACTTCAGTTTACAGCGCGAGGTAGTTTCCGTAAATTAAAAAATCTCAGTTGATATAAAATAAGCGCCTGTTAAAATAATGGGAGCACTATAGTTGCTAGTTAGCTCTATTTTTATTACTGCTCTGCTCCTATTGGTCATAGCGCGATATTATATATAACCTATGTCCTTTCTCAGGCTCTAGACTATCTGTGTACTAAATTTCATTACAATTGGTTCAGTAGTTTGGGCGTAAAAGCCGGACAGACAAAAAGATAGACAGAGATACTTTCGCATTTATAATATTAGTATTGATAAAAACTAATAATGTGACTGTGACTCCACAGTCACAGTGCGCTTCTAAGTCAGTGTCAATACTTCCAGTATACAGGGTGTCCGATATTCAACAGACAATCATTTAAGGGTTCATTGTACTCATCATTATGAACAACTTTTACTATGGGACTAGACCTAAAATCGCGAAATAAGAATCCCCGTCCCCCGCCCCCCACAAGTTTTTCCAACGAGGCGTAGACATACACATTTTGATATGAACATTTTAAGAACGTTTAATCTGATCTCAGTCTCACTCTGTCAAAACATATATATACATTTTAACAAGTTTTTGACATTGGTTTGTTCCCGAGATGACATTCAACATCTCACACTCATAATCATGAACACAGTCTTTGAGCCAGTAGCCCAATACTGAGTAGGCCTACGATGCTGAGTTGCTACGGTGCTACGGTGCTACGATGCTACGATGCTACAGTGCTACGGCGCTATAGTGCTACAATGCTACGGTTCTATAGTGCTACATAACAGCGATGATGCATACCTATTTACATGTTCAGGCGATATTGATTTGGCCATACGCACAGTTCTTTTTTTTTATAAATTATAAACCAGCGCTTGACCGCAATCCCGCCTGATGGTAAGCAGTGATGCAATCGTTGATGGTAAAGCGCGCTAGTTTATTAAGAGCCGATTCACCTTGAAGACACTCAAATTGTAGTGTGACGTCAACACCGCCGCCGGCAAATCGTTCCAGTCCCTTGAGGTACTCGGTATAAAAGAAGAAGCGAAACGCTTCGTCCGGATCGTAGTGGTGTCAACAACGTGAGGGTGGAAAGTCGCCGTACGAAGGGTCGTCCGATGGCGGAACGGAGATGGGGGAATTAAATCATGCAATTCCCTTGCACATTCGCCAGAATGCATCCTATAGAATACCGAAAGGCTGGCTACTCTACGCCTGTGCTCTAGGCTTTGGAGACCGTTTCGAGCTAAATCTGGGTCGCCAGTCAGGCTCTTCGCACGCCTCTCCACTGAATCCAAAGTATATATTTAAGATTTGACCTTTATATTGTAGCAATGCCAATAGAAGTTTCTACTTTGTTCTATATTATGTGGGGTTGGCGCAGATCCTCCCCGGCTGACCGTTATGCAATCATTCTCTTTTTTTTTATATTTTTACACATACAATCCATTTAAGTTGTCTTATTATCATGCGTTTCAGCTCCAGACTATGTAACTATTTATGTAAATAGTAACCAAATCACATATTTAAAGTTTTTGCTAGTATATTCGATATAATAAGAAATTTAACCTACCACATTAACATAACCCGTCCCTTACTAACATCTCACATCACTAACTTACATCTCACATCACTTACTTACATCTCACATCACTTACTTACTTGTCACATCACTTACTTACATGCATATCACACCACTTACTTACATCTCGTATCACTAACTTACATCTCACATCACTTACTTGCATCTCACATTACTAACTTACATCTCACATCACTTACTAACTTGTCACATCACTTACTAACATGCATCTCACATCACTTTCATTATATCTCATACCACTTGCTTACATCTCGTATCACTTATTTATATCTCTCACCATTTACTTACATTTCACATCACCTACTTACATCAAAAAGATAAAGTCCATTTATTTGCCAAACTTACGTTACGTTACGTAGACTGACTAGTCAGACATGCTACGTGTTGAAATAATAGATATTGTGAACGTTCAAGTTTTGCCAATAACGGCGTAATTTATAGGTAGTATAACAAGTTGCATTGAAATGCATTTTATATGTAGTCATTTTGAATTTCATTACAATTACAAAAGAAATGAAAGAAAATAATTGATGTTAAGATTACGGTACAATACAGTCAAAAATGAATGATGTCTAGTATATTAATTATACAGTTAAATATCAGAATCACTCGAAAGTCAATTTGTTTAAAATTTATATATTTTTAGGTTCAGAAGTGGATTTTATTTAAATTTGACACACCTTGATCATACTCTGTGTATATTTACAATAGTAATCGACATGAAACATTAATAAAACAATTACTGCAAACTTCAATTATCAATTTCACAAAGGGGAAAGCAAAATGGCTTACGTGACCTTAATAGTCACTGACACTAATTAACACAAAACGTCCGTACACTCCAGGACCCAACGGGCCAGTGTCCCGCTTCTTATAGGGATTGTTCTTATACAATATGTAAAGAAAACCCTGTCCGATCCGTGAAGGTATTGTTAGGTATCGATAACTGATTCTACTAATGCCTATAAAGCCGGGCTAAACTTAAAAAAAATCCCCCTAAAAAAATAAATATAATTTCGCAAAAAAAGATAACTTAAAACATGTGTGGTAGGCCATACAGGCGCGGGGGAAGAGGGACAGGGCACGCGGCACGCGGTCGCATCGCTATTCGCTCAGAATTATACCGTCAAAAATAATGTTGTCACTTTTTAAGAATTACCAAATTTTGGGGAAGTTGGAATTAATTCGCGGGAAAAAAAGATTATTTCAAAATTCACTAGTATGGTTACTATGATGATTATGTAAAATTTCATATTTTATTTGGTCATGTGTTTACCTCCCCTTTACGGTCCTTACGAGTCGGACAGGGTTTTCTTAACATATTGTATAATAATGTTGCGTGGTGGCTGATGACGTTGCCAGGAACACCTTGCAATATTTTAAAACATATCCAATTGTTATTATTAACTGGTGCTTTTTATTCAAAAAAATCTAATTTAATGTAATATACTTTTTGCTAGCTAAAAAAATCTCGGCTTATTCTTGAAGACGTTCTCTCCTATTCTGGGGTAACTTATCAACTCTGCAGCCCTACAGAAAACTCTTTTGCCCATGAGGGTTGTTCTCGCAGCTGGAGAGCACATACTGCTATTGTCGCGCAAGCTACGCGCTTACTACTCGGACGATTTGACGAAGTAGTCTATTTGTTTAAATCGGTAAAGCGAGAGGCGCGTAATATACAAAAATTGTTGCACAAAGCGCCTCCCGCTTTTTTTAAATTATTTTTAACTTCTTATATTTTATTTTCAACTTTTTAGTTCGATATTCTTTAAAAAAAAAACGAACGAACGAACGTATTGAAAACGGTGGGACATTTTACAGTGGGAGCCGCTCACTCGTAGTCCAAAGAGTTAGAGATGGACAAATAAACAAACAAGCAAGCAAACAAACAAGCAAGCAAGCAAACATACAAGTGAAGTTAATAAAAAGCATTTAAAAACAGCTACCTCTAAAATGTACAGACAAGGCAAAGTAAGTATTTTATATTTTTAAAGTAAGGCACGCAACTACTGGTAGGCCTTCTTGTCTTTTTCTGTAGAGATGCAGTGAAAAACGACACTATACCGTAGGTATATGGGATCCTATTAAGCTCTACTAGGTCAACATCTCACATCACATTTAAAAGCACGGTAGTGACGCGACTAGCGTTGTGCTGCTCAATGTTAAAATATTCAACAACACGTATAAAAGTCTTTCGTAGCACGACGTCAATCGACGTCACATTATGTCACATGAGACTCTTTTCGGGACGGCAATAAACGTCACACAGTGTTTGTACATGAAGCCTAAGAAGACCGGGCTATGTTCGGGGTTTCTTTGAATAAAAATGAGCACTGCCCGTCACGTTTTCTCAAGACGGGTTAGCGATTTTAAACCTAGACTGGAAGTCTCGGAATAAACGCAGTATTTGAATGTGGCTGCGGGAGAATGACAAGTGACACGCCATTTTGTAAAAATTCAGTCACCATGTCACACATGCGAATTTATTCCTCTCAGGTTATCTGAAGAGTATACAACAATAATCCCCCGACATGACCCGCGAAACGCAACGCAAGCAGTAATAGCTTAACGACTGCGCTGTGCAGTCAATATTAAACAAGAAATCATCGACGTTCCTACTCGTAAAGATCGCATTTAAAAGTGCCGGAACCGTAAAGGTAGCCTCAGTTTGACTTTGTAATTTAACGTGTAATAAATAAAGCTTATTTTTTGTTTTCTCAGAAAGTAGATATGAATAGGAAAGTGTCATTGGCACTCTTACCTGGATTTACACACACCACCTGGTGTGTAAGAGGCGATGCCTTAACCGTCATGACATCCAAGTAAAGAAAAGGGAAACCAATAATAAATCCGATAGGTTAAAGTTACGTAGAAGTATATAATATGTTCGAAGTAAATTGCTTTGTGGCATACCGCGCCACACAGCATTGTGTCTTGTCGTGTCATACCACGCCACACAGCACTGTGCCTTGTCGTGTCATACCACGCCACACAGCACTGTGCCTTGTCGTGTCATACCGCGCCACACAGCCCTGTGTCTTGTCGTGTCATATCGCGCCACAAAGCCCTGTATCTTGTCGTATCATACGCACCACACAGCACTGTGTCTTGTCGTGTCATACCACGCCACACAGCACTGTGCCTTGTCGTGTCATAACGCGCCACACAGCCCTGCGTCTTGTCGTGTCATACCGCGCTACACAGCCCTGTGCCTTGTCGTATCATACCGCACCACACAGCACTGTGTCTTGTCGTGTCATACCGCGCCACACAGCACTGTGTCATGTCGTGTCATACCGACTAACACCCGCAATATGTTTTTTATTCCCATACATTTAGGAGCACCAAATTACAAGCAACGCCTGAATAGGCGCCGTGTAAAAAGAAATTGTTTTTCTTATAAATTTCGTGTCCTTCTCTCACTCCTCCTCCTCCGTACGTAATGGACGTGGAGCCTTTACCGCTCATGTTTGTGCTAATGTAAATAATATAGGACATAATCACGTATGAGTGTCGCTGAGCCGTTGAACAAACGAGGAACGACGCTAATTACTAACTATAGCTACTTCAATACCGACGTGGCTGTGGGTGGGGCACATAGCACGTAGAGTTGATGGCCGATGGGGCAGAAAAGCTCTTGAATGGCGACCACCCACAAACGCAGCGTCGGACACCCACCCGTCGGACACCTAGGTGGTCGGATGACCTGACCAAAATCGCAGGAAAGCGCTGGATGCAGGCCGCGTCCAACCGTCCTTTTTGGAAATTCTTGGGGGAGGCCTATGTCCACCAGTGGACTTCATATGGCTGAGATGATAATGATGATGAAAATAAAATAAAAAATCATAATAATTTCATTTCGACTCTGCAGTTATGGTAGAAGTTTTCTTGACGAATAATCACCGATTGTAGATGTTACCATTACACATGAAGCAAATCTCGTGAAAACTGTGAAAGAGAAAAATATCTCAAATTAGCTTGTGCCGATTGACATATCAACGAATGGCCTCATAGCAGAAAGCCTCGAACAACATCTATCGATGCTGTTGTTAGGTGGTTAGATCAAGGATGATTGAAAAGGCCTGATTCAGAAGGCAGTACCCACACTTTGATCATCATCATCATCCCAGCGTTAATCCTAGTCGCATCCGAAGCGTTTTCAGCTTTGGAGTCTAGGGTCCGCTTTACCAGTCAAACTGCTGATATGGCTAAACTTCGACATTTTCCGTGAAGCGACTGCCGTCTGACCTCCACAACCCGAAGGCGACATCGAAGCATTGCAGTTAGACCAATTGTTGGACTTTTGAGGGCTCCAACAACCTGTAACGACTGCCACTAGATGTTCGTATGGCAACCGGGACCAACGGCTTAACGTGCTTTCCGAGGCACGACCAGACCAGTGCAAATATTCATATTCATGCATACAAATATTTGCACTGTGCGGGGATCGAACCCGCGCCACCTTGCGCAGCGGCCGCGTCCGCTACCGCTACGCCACGGAGGCTGTCAGTACCCACACTTAGTAGTGGGTAGTATCAAAGTACCCACACTTTGATACTACCCCCATATTGAGGTTCCTCTCTTGAGCCCTAAGCACTGGTAGCTTGGACCCAGCTTCCGACATCTGTGGATATTTTTTATATTTTGAGAAATATTTAAACAATCATATTGGTGTGTAAATTGATAAATAAATTCATACTAATATTATGAATGCGAAAGTAACTCTGTCTCTCTGTCTGTCTACCTGTCTGTCTGTCTGTTACACTTTCCCGCTTAAACCTCTCAACCGATTTGAATGAAATTTGGCACAGACAATCTTTAGACCCAGAGAAAGGTCATAGGCTAGCTTTTATTAAAAATTTGATATTCCCGAGGGAAATCTAAAAAGCACGATATAACCGAATTCCACGCTGGCGCAGCCGCGGGCGGAAAGCTAGTAAGAGATAAAAATAAGCTATTCGTTACATTGAGTTGACATACGTACGTTTTTTTCTTAATCCTCCGCTATTCTTTTCTGATTAATTTCGTTGCGGGACCTAAGACAGTTGAATCGTTTCTCCGGGACTCGTAGAGCTTCATTGCTCGGCGTTTTTCGGGCGGTCTCCACTGTTGATTCTGGCATTCAGGAGTTTCAGTGGGCGGGAAAATGTGTTACGGGTTTTGCCCCTACAAAAAAAAATACGTACGGAATCATAATAAAAAAACGGACCCACAAAAGACGGTGATAAGTGATAAGTAAAAATAAGTTATCGATTGCAACTATTATAGCTAGCTCACACTCGTCCCGACCCCGTCAACTTAGGAACACTGTTAACAGCCCGAAGTAGCTCAAAGTATCTTTCAGGAAATTTGGTTACTAATTTTTACAACTACTATGTTGAATTTTCGGTGGTAATTTTGGATTGCACGCACCGATTTTAATAATTCTTTTTTTGATTGAAAGAAGTTAAGCACATTCAGGATGATAAAATATTGTTACGAATGGACCTTATGTCGATGGCATAAGGTTCAATATCGCGTGACATGCAGTGTGCCGCTTTCAAGCCCTATTTCCTCAGATCTAGACATTTTCTAGGCACAATAATAAAACGCATTGCTAGACTTAGGACGGCCTATCGAATGGTACAGGTCTCAACAGTTTTGTCAACAAAGTGTGGACATCGAAATTTCTAGAAACCCGTTTCCGGGAATTACCGTAGGTACTTCCGAGTGACCTCGAAGTTATGTGCTATTATTATTACGTCTAGAGGATTCTGGAATGTTCGTTCAGCTGGCCTATAAATAGCGCCGTGACGCCGGCGAAGAGTCAGTCTACACTCGACTAGCGATACGAAAACAGCGGCAGTTAAGTAGCGATCTTTGCGAATACCTACTGCGACAACTGTAACGAGAACTTCGAGTACTACGTGAAGTAACGTCTGTAGTGATATTGCGTGTTTACGACACGGACTTCGTGGACATAAGGGAAGACTTTGGTGCGACATCAGCTACGTTCTACTTGTCATTGCCTAAAATCGACTGTACCTTCATTGCCAATAAACTTCGTAACCCTTAACCGGCGTTTAAGTACCCCTAGCCCGTAACAATATTAAATTGAGATAAAAAAAAATGCTTGCACAAAAGGTTAAATTTAAAAAATGCAGTTCACAAATTATTTCCTACAATTTTTCCAAAACTATTCAACCTATCAAGAACAAAATAATGTTCCTAGAAATCTATACTAATATATGTACAAAGCTGAAGAGTTTGTTTGTTTGAACGCGCTTATCCCAGGTACCACTGGTCCGATTTTAAAAATTCTTTTTGCGTTGGATAGATCATTAATCCATGAAGGCTTTGGGCTATACAACGTGTAACATAAAGGGTATATACATAACAAAGGCATGGCATCTTTACATGATATCAAACGATATTGGAAGGGTTTTTTTAATCCTATCTTTTTATGTTAGGAAGTTATGAGGAAAAACACCGCCTGTGATAGGCTACTATCATACTAGTCGCACAGAGATATGGAAGACATTTATCGGATTTTGGCAAGTAACGTGACGGGTAACGAGTAGTTATTAACGTATGTAG
Source organism: Sesamia nonagrioides (assembly GCA_017933935.1). Classification (NCBI taxonomy): domain Eukaryota; kingdom Metazoa; phylum Arthropoda; class Insecta; order Lepidoptera; family Noctuidae; genus Sesamia; species Sesamia nonagrioides. The sequence continues at coordinate 110,864 of JADWQK010002042.1, read as the reverse complement.
TGTGCTGCCACGTTTGTTATGATGATTTTAAGAAACACACGAAACCGAAAATTTGGTACCAATTTTTTGAGTATTTTATTTTGAGCTGAAACCCTTCCGATGTCGTTTGATATCATCTAAAGATGCCATGCCCTTGGTATGTATATACCCTTTTTGTTACACGGTGTATAACATCACGCTGCAACCTGCTGCTGAAACCGCGTGGCGCAGCTAGTTCTTTATAAAGTTCTTTATATGAGATTTTTACATATTTTTTGGACTTAATGTTCAAAAGTCAGAGGGGGACACATCTTTGTTTTTAATTTCGTAGCGATAATTTCCGAAAATATTACCAGTATTAAATAATTATTTTAATAAACCCCTATTCATTTTAAATGCCTATCCAACAATATATCACAATTAGGATGGGAACTAAGATATCACTAGAGTACACTAATAAATTATTTTCCCCCTTATTCATAAACGTTGCTTTAATTTAAGTGATGATGTTCCCGACCGATTTCGGCCCCGGCGACCACTTAGACTCCTAGCCGATGATTTGGCGCTCATGCGCCCGAAGATGGCTTATGTAGCCTATCTTGGCGGCGAAACTTCGTGCACACTGAGGGCACGTAAGCTCGCCGTCGACTTATGTGATGGCAGCAGGTGGGCGAGCCTTTAATTGGTCGCGTTTGGCATCGAGGTCAGCTTTACGCTGCTCCTCAAACTCGCATACTTGTCCGTACACCATTCTGCGCCATTCTGATCGTTTTGCTGCCAAACGCTCCCATTCAGAGGGTTCTATATTGCATCTCTTCATGTGCCGTTTTAAGACATCCTTGAACCGGAGGAGTTGTCCGCCATGCTTTCGCTTGCCCTCCTCCAGTTTTTTTTTTTTTTTTAATAAATGTAAACTAGTGCTTGACTGCAATCCCGCCTGATGGTAAGCAGTGATGCAATCGTTGATGGTAAAGCGCACTAGGTTATTAAGCCTATTCACTTAAAAAACTAAGGAATAGGAAGGATGACGGCAGTTAAGCGAGGTGATGCAATGTTAAACCCAAGACCAACACGACCAAACGAAGCTGCGCTAGAGGGAGATTGATCTGGAGACTCTCCACGACCAAACTCCCGACACAACAACATTTGGCGCATCGTACCCTCCACACATCGCAACACAACTGCTCAGACCCGTCCTCCGTACGGCTTCACCAGACATCGTGCCGGAACACGACGAATCGCTTGGCAGCAAGACTTTGTCTGGTGGGTGGTAACTTCTGCCGGCAGCTGATTTTATGGCCTACCACCGAGAAAAAGATGCGCTTCGCCACTCTTTCGTCCGCCATACGTGATTAGGGTTGCCATCCGTCCGGGTTTCCCCGGATTTGTCCTAGTTTAGAAGGCATCCGGGGAGCGTCCGGGGAAGGTTTCATTTGTAGACCGAGTTTAAAAAAAGAATGGATATAAAATGTGATTTATTACATTTTCAAATGTTTTTTATTGCATTTTGATTTGTCCGGCTTTCAGACTCTAAAATCCGGGCTTTACACGCGTCTTGTCCTGTTTTCCAAATTTTAGAGATGGCAACCCTATACGTGATACATGTCCGCACCACAGGAGCTATCGACGCATGTATACAGTATACGCAATGTATGGTTAAACAATTAAACCATACATTTTAGACGTTTGCACGTCACTTAACTTTAATCATCGTTTATGAATAAAAAAAACTGTTTGTTCCCAAATATTATTTCATGACTTTGTCGGCGTGATACTGAACTATAGGGGTTTCTACATAGTCGACCGCGGAATCCTAAAAATGGAGTTAACGCCACAACAGAATAATTATATAGGATGCATTTCGGGGAGTGTGCGAGGGAATTGCATGATTTAATTTCCCCATCTCCGTTCCACCACCGGACGACCCGTCGTGCGGCTGGTTTCCACCCTTACGTTGTTGACACCACTACGATCCGGACGAAGCGTTTCGCCTCCTCCTTTATACCGCGTACATCGAGGGACTGGAACAATTTGCCAGCGGCGGTGTTTCCGTCGGACTACCATTTCAGTGTCTTCAAGGCTAGAGTGAATAGGCTCTTCATAAACTAGTGCGCTTTACCATCAACGATTGCGTCACTGCTTACCATCAGGCAGGATTGCGGTCAAGCGCTAGTTTATAATATATAAAAAAAAAATAATGAAAATACACCATGATGTCACGTTACACAAAAGTGTGATGATTTTTTACGTGGTTATAAAATCTCAATGCGTCAAGTTTAGTAGTAATATAATTTATTATAATAATTGATTTTTATTGCATGATATCAAAAATAGATTTATTTGTTATCATATGTTACTATTAGTGAAATTTTTCAAAGCGTTGCTCCACACTATTAATTACTCCTGTATAGTGAGTGTAACCAAAGTCACCGACACAGCTCTGCGAGTCGCTAAACTTAAATGGCAGTGGGCAGGGCACATTGCTCGTAGAACCGATGGCCGATGGGGCAGTAAGGTTCTGGAGTGGCTGGGTCAGGGTTGCGGGTTGGTTAAACAAGAAACTGTGGCCCTGGCCGTCGCACAGGCAAGTGAAGAAACACGGGTGGGTTTTAGTCAGTAAAAGTCTGATACGCCCTTCCGCTCTGCCCAGAGCAGGAGAAGTCATTTGATGATTTCCCATCCCAACAAAAAAAAAAAGAAAGGTTCTGGAGTGGCGGCCACGCACTGGAAGACGCAGCGTCGGGAGGCCCCCAACAAGGTGGACCGATGACCTGGTGAAGGTCGCGGGAAGCCGATGGATGCGGGCAGCACAAGATCGGTCAGCGTGGAAAGCCTTGGGGGAGGCCTTTGTCCAGCAGTGGACATCTATAGGCTGAAGAAGAGAAGAGAGAGAGTGAGTGTAGAAATGCGTATATTTAAACTCACATACACAGACAGATTTCAGAATGTTAGGTTTTAACTTATTCTGTTATTCAACAGTTCCATCTGTAGATTTTTTTTTCATCGTTAGATTAAGAATGAACATTTATTTATACTAAATTCGTTCGAGATACTCGTAAGCCCCACCTACAACAACCACCCCTCAGCAAATTCTTGTAATTTTACTAACGTCGCAGTCTGATCTCAAATAATTTCCTTACATTTTACAAGTTTTTCACATTTACTTGTCGTCGAGATGTGACCGTGGAACATTTTAACTTACTATAATAGCCAACTCTCGTAATTTGTTCGGTGTTTTGTTCGCTGATTATATTCCGTGCTTGATTATAGTAAACTTAGTTTATATAATCTAATGATGCTGCCGCACTTGAGGTTCTTTCACCAGAAACTGCCAACGAAACTGAAAACTATTATCGGTTGCCGTGCCCTGAGGGTCGCTGTGGCCGCTGAAGGTGATATGTCCGAGGGGACATGCTAGGGTCGCGCTACAGCCGGCCCATCTAGTGCGGTACTGATGTGAGCTATGAAGTTATAACGCCATTAGTACGCCAACGGACGCTATCTTGTTCGAATACCCGTTTATTCTGTTGTAATATGACCAAGGCCAATGGATAGGGCTATGCTTGGGGTTTCACTGCGCGATCGAATCAGGAATGAGGAGATCCGCAGAAGAACGAGAGTATCCGACAAAGCCCGAAGAATTGCAACACTAAAGTGGCAGTGGGCTGGACACATTGCCCGTAGGACCGATGCCCGATGGGGCCGACGGGTTCTCGAGTGGCGACCACGCACCGGAAGACGTAGCGTGGGTAGGACCCCGACAAGGTGGACCGACAGCTGGTGAAGGTAGCGGGAAACCGCTGGATGCAGGAGGCGCAGGACCGGTCGTCGTGGAGAACCTTGGGGGAAGCCTATGTCCAGCAGTGGACGTCTTTCGGCTGATGATGATGAATATGACCAATTTTGAAGGAAAACTTCTAAGCTTGCCAGTGAATGAATTAAGCAAATAATGTTCTTCTAGCGAAAATAATTATTTTTTATTAATGTAGGTACACGAAAAGTTTTCGACAGTAACAATAATATTCCTCCACCGATCTACTTTGACGTCACCGCTCGGTTGGCGCACTCGAACTCTAGCTCTGTGACGGAAGACTTTATTTTGACGGACCAGGTCAAGAGTGAGAAACCCGCAGAGCAGCATTTAGGCTGTAGGGCAGGAAAAATCTTGCTTCCTGTCTGCCTGAAACTAACGGGCGGGGACTAACTAGCGGGCTTTACCATCAATGATCGCATCACGGCTTACCATCAGGCGGGATTGCGGTCAAGCGCTAGTATATAACTTATAAAAAAAATACTGCATAAAATAAATAATTATAATTGCGTAAGTTGATAAAAAATGCTATGCAATAGCTTTACCGCGGCAGTCCCCGAGTGCCATACTTTTTTTTTATAAAGTATAAACTAGTGCTTGACTGCAATGCCGCCTGATGGTAAGCAATGATGCAATCGTTGATACCATTTTCGACGGTATTATTATGAGCGTAGCTCGCGGATGCCGCGTGTCCTTTCGCTTAAAGTTTAGCGAGGCATTGTAGGCATAATTAGAATCAGTCACCGATACCATAGAATAAAGAGAGGGAAGTACGTTATCTTCATACAAACGGACCGCGCGCGGCTTGTATGTTTGCGCCATAGTATCTATGCGTCGCCGCACGCACACCTAAACACAATATTAGAGTGCCTATGACTGCGCTAGTCGCGGCTAGCACTGAACGAGGTTCGCGCGTCACGGCTTTTCGGCACATTAGCTTTTAAAAAATGATCACATAAACTGCAAAGTTGCTATGTCTATTTATGAACAAATAAAAGACTTATATTTTTCAAATTATATTTCTAAAAGTTATTTACAAGGATACGGATATATTACACATTAAAGTTTACTAACAACGCGTTTCGTAATAGTCGAAACCGAAGAAAGTAGGTATTTTTCTGTAGCTAATTTGTAATTTTGTATTAAATGTGTGATTCAATAGATGTTATGTTTGTATTATTTATATTTGTATTAATTAAAATAAAAATAAATATGGTTCTTTATGTGTACAAAACTAAAAATAAAAATTACAAAAAAAAAACTGACTAGTATATATAAACTAAATACTAAGCAAATAATTGAAACATAAGCTCTTAGTCTATAAATATTTGTTAGCGGTTTGGGCGACAACCGTAACCGACGAAGCGCGGACAGTCGTCAACCCTAAGACAGTAGGCAATTAAATCGCGGATTGGGTCGCAGATAACCTACTTCCCCTCTTTATTCTATGCCGATACCTAACAATACTTTCACGACAGGGTTTTCTTTACATATTGTATATAGATCAGCTTTAAAATGGATGTGAATCTGAATAATGCTAATGTATACTTGCATTCCCGCTTATGGGAGCGGAAAATACATACCTACATTAGCACCATATCTATGTAGCAAATACAACCATTTCATTAAACTGATGATTCTAAGATCTGGCGCACGACACCTACAGAATAATCATCATCATCATCATCTCACCTTTAATCCCAGTCGCATCCGAAGCTTTTCAGGTTTGGGAGTCTAGGGTCCGCTTTACCAGTCTAACTGCTGATTTTGGCTCAACTTCGATATTTTCCGTGAAGCGACTGCCGTCTAACCTCCACAACCCGAATCGACCAATTGATGGACTTTTGAGGGCTCCAACAAACTGTAACGACTGCCATTAGAGGTTCGTATGGCAACCGGGACCAACAGATTAACGTGCTCTCCGAGGCACGACCAGACTAGTGCAAATATTCATATTCATGCATACAAATATATGTACTGCGCGGGAATGGAACCCGTGCCTCCTTGAGCAGCTGCCGCGTTCGCTACCGCTACGCCACGGAGGCTGTCAGGACACCTATAGAATATAACCCGTAAAACGACTTCAGTGTGCCGAGATGGAGATGTCACTTAATTGTACTTAGTTCAAATATTGCACTTCTCGGTGATAGGACATAACATCGGCTGCCGGCAGAAGTTACCACCCACCAGACAAAGTCTTGCCGCCAAGCGATTCGTCGTGTGCCGGCATGATGTCTGGTGAAGCCGTACGGAGGACGGGTGTGAGCAGTTGTGTTGCGATGTGTGGCGGGTACGATGCGCCAAATGTTGTTGTGTCGGAAGTTTGGTCGTGGAGAGTCTCCAGATCAATCTCCCTCTAGCGTAGCATTGTTTGGTCGTGCTGGTCTTGGGTTTAACATTGCATCACCTCGCTCAACTGCCGTCATCCTTCCTATTCCTAAGTTTTTTAAGTGAATAGGCTTAATAAACTAGTGCGCTTTACCATCAACGTTTGCATCACTGCTTACCATCAGGCGGGATTGTAGTCCAGCACAAGTTTATAATTATATAAAAAAAAACGAATTACTAGAGTAGATTGTAGGTGACGACAGGCTGCGAGGGACAGGCTTCCTCGTGCACCCCATGTGCAAATGTGATGTACATTTGCACACACAACACAACAACAATGCGATTACCGGCGCCGCGCCGCAGAACGCACCATCTGGCGGAGGCCTAATTAAATTTAAGCATTCAAGTAATGCAGTTTAACAGTAACTTTAGTGTTCTACTTTTGAAAAATAATATCACTACCATTATAGGTGCAATCTCATTTTGGTGGACTAGAAGCCAACCCAAGCGTACCTACATTTTTTTTTTTTTTTATAAAGTATAAACCAGCCCTTTACCGCAATCCCGCCTGATGGTAAGCAGCGATGCGATCGTTGAAGGTAAAGCGCGTTTATTAAGAGCCTATTCACTCTAGCCTTGAATACACTCAAATTACTTCCGATAATACGTGTTAATTTACATAAGCGTAAACGTTCTTCACGTACAGACGACAGCACATCAAGCTACTAAAATCTGACAAATTTCCTTATTATATTTTCAACTTTATCTCTAAGGCATTAAGGCCCAAGGTTGATTGGGAAAATCTGACAGTTTGGGGTAGCTTGACCTGCTGTCGTCCGTACAGAGGGCCCAAAAAGATATATCTACTTTATTTTGAATTAATCAAATCAAATCATTTATTTCAAATAAACCAGTTACAGGCACTTTTGAATTGTCAGAATTTCAAGTTTATTATTAATAATATAGCAACTAAATTATTATTGATATAACACAATTAAAAATATTTATGTTGTACTGTGAATTCAACTATATTTTGTAAGCACTAAAGTTATTTTTCCATTTACACATATTTTTGTTTACCTACATTTTTAACAAAGGTCACGAAAACAGAATTAGGATTCTCGTATATTTATTTAATAGGTACTTTGAAAAAAATACCCTAACTATTACCTAATTGAAAATAAACCGCTTAAGCCGGAGCTGCCATAAAAAAAAATCATTACAAACTGCAGTGCTTACTGATACTTAACAATGTTTAGGTTGCACTATGAACAGCAGCGCATGCACAAAACACGAGTTCCCCCATACAAACATTGGACGATAATAACTTTGACCTACGTATCAAATAAAATCAAAGCATTTATTTCAAATAAACCAGTTAAAGGCACTTTTGAATTGTCAGAAGGTCGGTCAGTCAGTAAGGTGAAGCTAGTCGCCCATTCCAAAGAGTAGGTACCTATGGAGAAGACCGGGCAAGAAACTCCATGGACACTCTTTTAGTAGTGTAGCGTAGTGAGCACACGTTTGTTATGTTTTGAATTTAAGAAATATTTGTACCTAACTGAATAATATTATTATTTAAAACTAGCGGCCGCCAGCGACTTCGTTCGCGTTAAGGTAGTTTTGCTCCGCTCCTATTGTTCGCAACGTGATGTTATATAGACTAAAGCCTTCCTGGATTAATAGGCTATCCAACGAAAAAAGATTTTTCAAATCGGACCAGTACTTCCTGAGATTAGCGCGTTCAAACAAACAAACAAACAAACTCTTCAGTTTTGTATATTACTATAGATTAAAAATTATTTAGAAGTCGGAACTACGGTACATACGTTGATTGTATTCCAGCTGTTATCTCTTTTGTATAGTCTCATGTTGTACGATATGCTACACCTTCTACTCGTAATCTTAGTGGTCGGCTAAGCAGGTTCTGAAAAGGCAGTGTCCAGCAAAGGACACGTGCGACAAGGATGGTTTCATTAAGGTAGTGAAGAAGAAGAAGAAGCCCTCTTGTCGGAATCAGTGTGGTACAGCTCTGACAGGGCCAGACTTGCTGCTGCGTCCAGCAGTACCGACGACGCTGCTATATGTGTCCAGACTGCACCACTCTACGAAGGTTGAGGAAATCGTGGAGTATCTGCGCATCAAGGCCAACTGGACTTTGAGGGTCGAGAGGTTGGAGCCGCGTCACAGCACGAATTTCAAGTCGTTTGTGGTGCGTGTTCCGACACATCATCTCAAGAAGTTCCTCGAAGAAGAGTTCTGACCGAAAGGTGTTGTGTACCGCCGATTCCGTTGCCAGCTACCTGACACCAGTCAACGAAACACGACGCCGACACTTCGTGTAGATTAGATTTATTTGATAATGTTATATTATATGTATTTATAGTATTTTAAGTTTTTATGTTAATATAGTATTTGATATGTTTATATGGGCTTTAATGCCTGACATAAATGGATAAATAAATAATTATAGCACGCTTCGGGCAAGTACTTCTAACAACAAACACCACGCAGGACGCCCCGGCAGGTAGTCCTGTGTGGCGACAGTTTTTTTTATGAAAAGGAAAAGTCAGTATTAACTTCATCACGGCACTTATACGCGTTATAAAAAAGGACTCGTGGTTCACTTTGTCCGCCTCTCAGTCGGTGCCTTCAAATACATATTTTATTAGAGAGCCGGTCCACTTAGAGATCCTCGAGTTAAGTCACTGCAAAATTATATAACGTTTCAATAAATGAACAACTCTTTTGGGGAAACACTTTTGTGGAGATATACCTGCCGGAAGCTCGGGCAAGTAAGGAATCAAACCGGTCCGAAAGAGAGGCTATGGTTGAGAGTCTCCGAATAGGGCAAAGCCAATCTTGTAGCATTCAATGCCGCCAAAACAAAGGCGTGTCTTTTCACCGTCAAAAGAAGTCCGTTCACCTTTGGCTCCTACTTTTCGGAATGTATCCTTGCGCCGACAGCTTGGGAGTTGAGATTTCCTCGAACCTAAACTTTGGGAGGTTCAATGAGTCCAAGACCAAGGTGGCTACCACTTACTGCACGTACTGCAGCCACATTTGGGCTGGTGCTGCCAAATGTCAACTGCGTACTTTCGATTTAGTGGAGAGGCGTGCGAAGAGGTTAATTGGCGGCCCAGATTTAACTCAGAACGGTCTCCAAAGCCTGGACCACAGGTGTAGAGTAGCCAGCCTTTCGGTGTTCTATAGGATGCATTTGGGTTAGTGTGCAAGGGAATTGCATTATTTAATTCCCCCATCTCCGTTCAACCATCGAACGACCCGTCGTACGACGAGTTTCCACCCTTACGTTGATAACACGACTACTTCTACTACGTCTTCAAGGCTAGAGTGAATAGGCTCTTAATTAACGAGCACGCTTTACCATCAACGATTGCATCACTGCTTACCATCAGGCGGGTTTGCGGTCAAGCACTAGTTTATAATTTATAAAAAATAAAAATAAACACTCTGGTTTAAAAATAAGAAAACTCTCTGGTCACGTAGTCTGCAACAACTTGCCACTACGGAGCCCACTTACGAACTAGACGAGCGCGAGACGTTCACTAATCATTCGGTCAACGACCATATTGTTGAACAACCAATTCTGGAATTGTGAAGCTAAACCGGGCTGTTATATGTACATTATACATATTATGTAGTTCTGCCAGCAAAAGTGAGGAGAATGGGTTTCGAATTTAAGGCGATTGCAACTTTGTGGTGAATCGGCGCATGTAGCACGTGCATGGAGCTCGTAGCCGCTAGCTGGCGGATTATCGAACACGTTCAACAACATCGGCAGTTCCACGTTTTATTACAATTCTGGATACTATTAAGTAAGCCGAAGAACGTAGTTTAACAAACAGTCTCAATTCTAGAAAACTTGAGGCAATAGTGTCATTTTTTTTTAAGTTTGTTTCTAGAAATATTATTTAAGGTTACGGTTCCAAAGTTTAAATTAACAAAACTAATAAAAAATTACGACAATAACCGAAAAATGGTTGCAGTTTGACCAAATTTCTAGGCTCTTAAATCTAATTATTTTCAAAGTACACGGAATAGGTTTTTTTTCTAGGTTTTCTCATGATGGTTACAATCAATACTTTCACCCCGTTTTGGTTTGACGTTGAGTTCTAGGACACCCTGTATATAAATATAAAATAAATTAGGCGGAGTCAGACCCCCTTGGCTCACCCGCACTCTAATGTGTACTTACTTACTCAGCACCAGCCCACCTCGACAGTCTTATAATGGTTATCGTACCAAAATTTAAACAATTTAATTATTTTTGGTGGCAGTTTAGCTTGATTAGACAATTTTTATGCTACAATTTGCTCATTGCTATAATATAAAACGCTCACAGCTAATGGGGCAACTTTTTCTATGTGAGTATGTTGACGGTTGTGTTTCTTGCAGCATCCTGTTCGCTGATATCTGCGGCTTCACCTCCCTGTCTGACCAGTGCACCGCCGAGGAGCTGGTGCGCCTGCTCAACGAGCTGTTCGCCAGGTCAGTCTAGTGCCACACCCAATACATCAGCCGAATACTGCTGGCTAACATAAGCCGCTCCCAATGAATATGTCCTTTGGTTGCGCTCTCTTATATTTTTTTCACTGTTATCATGATCACGTATTCCTTGTCGTCCAAAAAGTAAGTTGGAAGGTATGTTCCAATATCATGATTAATTTTAGTCATATGATTGTACCTCAACAAGTTTATATATATATATATATATATCATTTATAGTTTTAATTGGAACTATTAGAAATATTATTCGACCAGGAACTTTTAGCTGTCCGTCTAACTGCTCTTCCTGCTCGTGCTCTTCCTACGTATACCTGTCATTGTTGCGCGGTACATTTGTTTCCCTGGTAAATGGCAGAATAGTCCCACAGAATCAAATAATGGATAAATTATGTAATTTGTTGAATAATGAATGATTTGCTTTGTTCCGGAGGCGACAAGCAACGAGTCAGGAACAAAATGGAAATAAACGGAATTTCACATTTTTCTTTCACAAAAATATACTTCCGTTACAGTTGTTTTATTACGAGCTCGTAAATTTACAATCTGTTGTAAATAAGGGCTGTTACCCAGCCGTGTCTCGCTTTGTGTTGCTTATAGCTTTAGAACTCACAAACGGATTCAAATTTGACTACAATTATTCGATAATTATCTTGACAAATATTAATTCATAATGATCTAATTCCAATTACGTCACAGAGCTCGGTGCCATTTGTAATCTCGTTCTTGAGCTGCTGATTGCTGCTTGAGATGCTGTTCTGAGACCCTGCACCTCGCACTGGACCTACAAAAAGTACCCGGTCACGTGGCACACGGATTCGTTGGTGCAATTTTTCTTTTTTAGTATAAACAGATCGTCACCTTATTTAGTTCACGATGCTGGCATCTCCGTACAAGGAAGCACAAGTGTCGAGCCCTTAACCCCTGAATGTTAACCTCCGTCTTACACAAGCGATGTCAGGCCCCAGCGCGGGTGTTGGGCCCCGGAACTCGACGCCACTGCTAGGGTTACAAATTGCGGGCCCTCCGGATAATAGGCGTGAGTTAATCACTTTGTTTTGTGCCCAGAGCTTAATTGGGTGCGGGAAGGTGAGGCCACAGGCGGCCCCGTACGGCGGCAGCCGACTGCCAAGATGCGATACAAATATACCCTGCCAAGTGTTCCGAAAAATAATTTTACACTGTATACTGTACACGTTACATAACGTTATTAATAATGAAATTTCTTAGAGTATCCTTTTCATCATAGTATTACGTGTACAAACTTCGGCATCCAAACTCTGATGTACCTACCTCCACAAAAAACTAGCTACATAACGTATCATATTATATGTCAGTACCCAGTATCCCAGTATAATTACCTAAGCCCTATGTAGTCAGGTAAGTCATTGGTATCTATCAATTCCACATTAAGTAATCGGTCGAGCTAGTTTGCAGTTAATCTGTCAATAACACACCACAGTTAGCTTATACATATGTGGTTTACTGCTCTATTGTCTTGCGCATCAATAATTGAAGACAAAATACCTATACACAGGATTACTATAGACGTTTAGATAATTTTTATACGCTATTTTAACATTCTGCTAGGCACAGGCCTCGCCCATACTAGACCCATGTATTTCATTAATAAAATGTCTCGTTCTGATTTTTTTTTTTTACATCTTATAAACCAGCGCTTGACCGCAATTCTGCCTGATGGTAAGCAGTGACGCAATCGTTGATGGTAAAGCGCACTAGTTTATTAAGAGCCTTTTCACTCTAGCCTTGAAGACACTCAAATTGTAATCCGACGGAAACACCGCCGCTGGCAAATTGTTCCAGTCCCTCGATGTACGCGGTATAAAGGAGGAGGCGAAACGCTTCGTCCGGATCGTAGTGGTCTTAACAACGTAAGGGTGGAAACCAGCCGTACGACAGGTCGTCCGCTGGTGGAACGGAGATGGGGGAATTAAATCATGCAATTCCCTCGCACACTCCCCGAAATGCATCCCATAGAACACCGGAAGGCTGGCTACTCTACGCCTGTGCTCTAGGCTTTGGAGACCAACTCGAGTTAGATCAGGGTCACCAATCAGCCTCTTTGCACGTCTCTCCACTGAATCCAAAGTGGCCACATCATCGTCGAGCTCGTGGTATGCTTACTCCTCACTCACTTGCTAGAAATACGTGATTATTCAACACTAGCGGCCGCCAGCGACTTCGTTCGCGTGGAGTTAGTTATGCTCCGCTCCTTTTGGTCGCACCGTGATGTTATAACCTAAAACCTTCCTGGATTAATGGGCTATCCAACGAAAAAAGAAATTTTCAAATCGGGCCCGTAATTCCTGAGATTAGCGCGTTAAAACAAACAAACAAACTCTTCAGCTTTATATATTATTATACATTATTTACATGTACAAGCCTTAATCTAAGGATGAAAGTAACCAAAATCTTAACTGCGTAAAAATGGGTAACGCTTACCAGATTGCCTATTTCCCTTCAGATTCTTTTGGTTAAAAGGAAAAGTTTTAAAAGTTATTTCTTTTACCGAATTAGGACTGGAACAGTGGGCTTCTATAATGTTGGTCCCATAGAGTTGAGTCGCTTGGGTTTCGCGGATCTGTGTGTAGGTAGCTACGGCTATTTAAAACAAATTAACAGAATAGTTAATAACGATCCTTATCAATTGTGTCCACAACATCAAAAAATAAAAACAATCATTTCTATTTAACATCTCAAAAAAATACTTGATTGCTACCGAGTGAATCCCTTCTATATTTCCTTCAACAGTTAGGTTATAGTGTCCTTAATAATAAACAGATTGTTTCCTTCTCACATTTCAAAGACATGCAAATTAATTATATTAATTCTATTTGCATTGGTTTCGTATCAGTCGTCAACTGACCACTACTTTTGGTAATTTTAAATAAAGATCGTTCATAGCGAATCCTCCGTATTTATTTTTTGACCGATGATAAAGCGGTCACGATAGAACCATCCATCAAACCTGACCGGCGGCCAGCGTCCCGTGGTTCCGGCCCACATCGATATTAATGCAGCGGAATGTGAATGGATGAAATGAAACGGAGGATTTTTTACATGCTTTTTATTAGCTTCACTTGTTTTTTTTTTTTTGTAATTGTGAATTAGTGCTTGACTGCAATCCCGCCTGATGGTAAGCAGTGATGCAATCGTTGATGTTAAAGCGTACTAGTTTATTAAGCCTATTCACTTAAAAAACTAAGGAATAGGACAACACGACCAAACGAAGCTGCGCTAGAGGGAGATTGATTTGGAGACTCTCCACGACCAAACTCCCGACACAGCAACATTTGACCCATCGTACCCGCCACACATCGCAACACAACTGCTCAGACACGTCCTCCGTACAGCTTCACCAGACATCATGCCGGAACACGACGAATCGCTTGGCGGTAAGACTTTGTCTGGTGGGTGGTAACTTCTGCCTGCTTTTGCTTGCTTGCTTGTTTGTTGGCTTGCTTGCTTGTTTGTTTGTTGGTCCGTCTCTAACTCTTTGGACTACGAATGCTCATTTTCAATACATTCGTTCGATCGTTTTTTTTTTTAAAAAAGGATATCGAACTAAAAAGTTGAAAATAAATATAGTTTAAAAAACTAAAAAAACATGCTTTTAAAAATATCAAACTAAAAAGGTAAAAAATAATGTTTAAAAAAGCGTGAGGCGCTTAATATACAAAAATTATGTCACAAAGTGCCTCATGCTTTTTTAAAAACTATTCTTAACTTTTTAGTTTGATGTTTTTTAAAAGCATGTTTTTTTAGTTTTTTAAACTATATTTATTAAACTAGCCGTTTGTACTTGTTTGTGGCTTGTGTGCGACATGGCGGTCATCATGTTACCTCTCCCGGACCAATGTCAGGCGGGATTGCAGTCAAGCATTAGTTTATAAATATTAAAAAAAAAAAATGCCGGCGCGGGGGCGGCCATCATTTTAAAAAAGAAAGAAAGAAAAAGCGTTTCTAAACCTCTCTCAGACCAATGTCAAGGGAGAAAATTTGTGCCAGCGCGGCGGTGGCCGTCGTGTTACCTCACTTGGACTGCGTTAGACAGAGGTGTCGCACGTACTCGGGCTGTGGGATTGTACTCGATTATGTGAATGCATAAAAATCGTTGGCATAAAACAGTACCTGAAAAGTGAAATAAAAATAATTATAGGCATACAAAGAAAATATTAATGAAAATGAAAAAGTAATTGAAACACTAATACCTACTTTCAAATCATATTGCTGTCTTCCAGCTTGAACTTCTATCTACTGTCCACCAAACGTAGCCACCCTCTTTTCCCCCTCATACAGATATCTCCCTAACCGGGTTCATTAGTTCACAGTAGAGTACAGCAAGTACTGGATGTGCACCGTAAAAGATGCAATAAGGCAGAGCTCGGATTTACGAGCCGCCGACGACAACAGATACGTTCCCATTTAATAGAGGCACTAACTATAAGTCTCGACGAATTGCTATCTACTGTCTTATAGTAGAGAGACGCGTGTGGTCGGTTCTCAGCTACCACCACATAAATAAACAGTAGATATGTACTATCACCCACACATGCATTTCGAATTGTTCCAACAAAATTAAACTGTTGGGCAATGACATTACGAAAACGCAAAATTTCAGGCGCGGCTCCTGCAAGCAGTAATAAAAGTGTACAAAAGCAAAGCATATTATTGCCCGCTCAATTTCATGCAGGAATATTGTAGTGAAAAGCTCGTAATGCTCATATCGTAAATTTTCCATTGCCAATAATCACCAAGAAGACTCTCAACAATATAATCCTACCAGTGGCGGCGTAGCATAGGTTGGCACCCGGGGCGACTTTCTATAGAGCACCCTCAAAATAAAACGACAAATATTAAACGTGTTTACGTGACTTTATTTTGCTAAAACACTCAATGGCATTATTACCGGAACTCCCTCCGAACCTTGGATTTATTCCCCCGATAACGTCTGAGGAAGTCCAAACTGCTTTTCGTCGCATGGCGAATCGGAAAGCTGTCGGAGCTGACGGAGTCCTCATTGAGGCCTGGAAGGCGATGTGTCCCCGCGGTGTGGGCATGTTAACGAACTTCCTGAACCGCGTGCGCAAAATCCCGAACCAATGGAAGCTGAGTATTATCACTCCAGTCAATGCAAGGGCTCGGTACAGCCCCCTAATCGGCGAACACAGTTTTATCAAATGATTGCGACTAGTTGGGATCGTTTGGACCAAACGGACCAATGGGCGCTCCGAACGATCCCAACTTATACCAACTAGTCGCAATCATTTGAAAAAAATGTGTTCGCCGATTAGGGGGCAGGAGTGTAGTAATTACCGCGGTATTAGAGCCAAAGGTAACAGAGCCAAAAACAGTAGGCTCACAGAAGACTGGGAAACATACAAAGAAACCCAATACACCTACAAAAAGCAAATCAGAACCGCCAGAAGGACTGCATGGCGGAAGTTTTGCGAGTCTATAGAAAACAACAATGAAGCTGCAAGGGTAAGGAAAATACTATCAACTGATCAGGACCGAACCCTTGGAGCGCTGAAAAAAACCCGACGGCACTTACACACAAACGGATCAGGAAACCAGCAGAGTCCTCCTGGAAACACACTTCCCGGACTGTAAACTCCTGGAAGACAGGACCTGGGAGGCTGTACCAGAATGGACTCCAACAGAGCAGGACTGGTCCAACGCCCACAAACTATTATTAGTTTGTGGGCGTTGGACCAGTCCTGCTCTGTAAACAGTAGACCGGCTAAAGTGGGCTATCAACACCTTCAAACCATACAAGTCCGCGGGGTTGGATGGCATCTTCCCAGCCCCACTACAATGGGGGTTGGTGTACATCGCTCCGTGCCTCGTAAATATTTTTCGAGCATGCATAGCGTATAGACACATACCCCATGCTTGGCGGGAAGTGAAGGTTATCTTCATACCCAAGCCTGGCAAATCAGACTACACGCAACCCAAATCATACCGACCCATAAGCCTTACATCCTTTCTACTAAAAACCCTGGAGAGGATCTGCGACCGGTATATTCGCGACGGACCTCTCCGGGCAAATCCACTCCACAAACAACAGCATGCGTACTCCACGGGCAAATCAACAGAATCCGCGCTACACAGCGTAGTATCCAAGATTGAATGCGCCATGGACCACAAATGCTCAGCACTAGCCGTCTTCATCGACATTGAAGGCGCCTTTGACAAGACCACCTTCACAAGTATCAGCACGGCCTTGAACAGGCACAACATAGACCCGACACTGAGAGGCTGGATCGCTAACATGCTCGGCCAAAGAGCCGTACAAGTTACTGTGAACAACACCACAAGGGCCATCGTGGCGAAGGGATGTCCGCAAGGGGGCGTTCTTTCGCCGTTACTATGGAACCTGGTTGTTGACAGCCTAATAAATACATTAAATAACAAAGGCTACTATACCGTGGGTTATGCCGACGACATAACAATAATAATAAGCGGTATGCATGAAAACACCCTGTGCAATTTAATGCACCAGGCCCTAAAAATCGTAGAAAATTGGTGTAATACACACCAACTTTCTGTGAACCCAGATAAGACCGAGCTGATTCTCTTCACAAAAAAGAGGAAGCTCACACCGCTAAATCTACCAAGATTCTTTGGCACCACCCTAAGTCTATCCGCTGAAACAAAATATCTGGGTATATACCTGGACAAACAGCTGAATTGGGCGAAACACACCAACTACATCACAACTAAAGCCAGCATATCAATGTGGCAGTGCAAGCGGATGCTTGGGAAAAACTGGGGAATTAGCCCCAAGGTCACTCACTGGCTTTATACCACAGTCATCCGGCCAATTATAACATACGGCTCACTAGTCTGGTGGCCAAGAACTAGTCTGAGCACAGCCCAAAAAGACCTCGAGAAACTGCAAAGGTTGGCGTGTGTGGCAATCACCAGTTGCATGAGAACCACGCCTACTGCCGCGCTGCAGGCGATGTTGGGACTGCCCCCCCTTCACCTCGTTGTGAGGGAGGAAGCGACATTGGCTGCCTTTAGACTCCACCTATCGGGAACCCTGAGCAAAGACTCCAGGGTCAAACATACACGCCTGATGTTCGATGCAATCGAGAGGCGGCCAATGTTACAAGCACCCAATGACAGGGTACCAAAACAGTACTGCTTTCAAAAGCACTATCAGATAGTACTTGAAGAAGAGCAGTGCGACCACTCAGGACCGGAGGAGTTGAGGGTATACACCGACGGATCGAAAACCGATCAAGGAACGGGCGTTGGAGTGTTCTCACAAGACCTCAACATAAATATATCCAGACCGCTAGGGATGCTCAACACAGTCTATCAAGCAGAGTGTGTGGGCATAACTCTGGCGGCCCTAGCCATAAAAGCCAGAGGAGTTGCGGACACGCGTGTCCGTATACTCAGTGACAGTGCTTCCGTCCTCCAATCCCTAAAGCAGGGATGCATCACATCAAGTCTTATACTTGAGTGCCACGATGCATTGGAACGGATAACCGTACCAAACCGCAACACTGTGACACTACAGTGGATAAAGGGTCACAGCGGCTCACTGGGCAATGACGCAGCTGACGAGCTGGCTAGAAGGGCATCCAGCGCGTTGGTCAGCGGACCGGAGCCCATTGTGCCTATCCCCTTTATTCAAATACGCAGATGGCTACAAAAGCATACTTACGAACAAGCGGAGATCTGGTGGTCCTCGTCACCGGGCTGCAGGCAGTCCAGGGAGGCCATGCCATCCCTGGATGACAGGCTAACCAAAAGATTGCTGCGCCTGGATAGGAGGAACCTACGATTGATGACGGGGATCATCACGGGCCACTGCTCGCTGAATAAGCATCTCCACACAATAGGCATAACAGACAGCCCTCTGTGCAGAGCCTGCATAGAGGCTGACGAGACAGTTGCGCATGTACTCTTCGAGTGTACAGGCGTTACCCAAATCAGAAACGAAACCATAGGAGCACCAAGATCTTACACAGATGTTCTCAACAGGCTAGGAGACCTGATGGGCTTCTGGAGGGAGGTGGGCTGGTTGGAATAACCGCCAAAGGCCGCCATGGTCCACGCACAATGGTCCGCTGGAGGGACTGAGTGCGGAAACCAAACCAATAACATAACATAACATAACATAACATACCGCGGTATTAAGGTCATGTCCCACACCATGAAGATCTTTGAGAGGATTTTAGACTTCCGGATCCGGCAGGAGTGTGCTGTCCTGACGTGTCAATGTGGGTTTCATCCAAGGTACGGAACCATGGACCCTAACTTCGCCCTAAGGATCACCATGGAAAAATACAGATCGAAGAACACGCCTCTGCATGATCCTGGCACTGAGGTCCAAAGTGTGAGAGGCTGATTGGTGACCCTGATTTAACTCGAGAGGGTCTCCAAAGCCTAGAGGACAGGCGTAGAGTAGCCAGCCTTTCGGTGTTCGGCATTATGCATTTTGGGGACTGTGCGAGGGAATTGCATGATTTAATTTCCCCATCTCCGTTCCACCATCGGACGACCCGTCGTACGGCGAGTTTCCACCCTTAGGTTGTCAACACCACTACGATCCGGACGAAGCGTTTCGCCTCCTCCTTTATACCGCGTACATCGAGGGACTGGAACAATTTGCCAGCGGCGGTGTTTCCGTCGGACTACAATTTGAGTGTCTTCAAGGCTAGAGTGAATAGGCTCTTAATAAACTAGTGCGCTTTACCATCAACGATTGCGTCACTGCTTACCATCAGGCAGGATTGCGGTCAAGCGCTGGTTTATAATATGTAAAAATAAAAAAATAAAAAGTAGTGTAGAGATGACGATGATGATGACTCAATGACATTATCAAAATTTACTTTCCTCTCCTTTTCAATGGACAATATGAATAGACTGGAAAGTCGTGTTTGGCTCATTGTAGATCATAAGTAAGATTTTGTCACCCCTTGATGCTTGGCACCCGGGGCGGACCGCCCCCACCGCCCTCCCTTTACGCCGCCACTGAATCCTACAAACTCTTTTTAACCGGATCTTTTGGAAACTTGTAATAATAACATTGGGTAAACTAAACACATGCATATGCATCTTTATGAATCTGTAATGAATTAAATTGGATTGGATTAATACATTTTCATATAAGTAATATGAAAACATTTCGGTCAAATCCAACTTAATTCATTATCCTTAAGATATAATAAAAATAAATTAACTTAACTTAACATAAAAAAGTACATCGAATGGTATATTATATATGTACAATGGTACAACAATACCCAACTCAAGCTACCCATATATTATATAGGTACATAACAATAAACGATTAAAATATAATAGTTGGAAAACGACTTTTCGTAAACTATTTAGATTGGAATAAAATATTCATCTCATATTTAAATATTTAACGAATTCGATAAAACTAGATAATAAGCTAAAGATAACAAATTATCGATAGAAAATAGTATCACGTTACTAATTGCAGGCCAACTCTTGCAACATGTTTCTGGGATATACGTACACGGCGATATTGTGTAATATATATCCCTCAAAGTCAAAAATAAAGCATTTATTTCAAATAAACCAGTTACAGACACTTTTGAACTGTCAGAAAGTCGGTCAGTCAGTAAGATGAACCTAGTCGCCCATTCCAAAGAGTAAGTAGGTACCTATGGAGAAGAACGGGCAAGAAACTCCATGGATACTCTTTTAAATTATCAAGGTATGGATACGAATATTTGATTACATCATTCATGTTGAAATCAACCGTTTGAGAACGATCCAGAAATATATTGTACGCTGAGAGCGTCCATTATGGAAAACACAACAAAAAAAACTACAATTCAGAAATTAAAATACGCCGTGGCAGCTATGACATGACCATTCCCCTCTGACGGCGTCCGTTCACGAACATTCAGCATCATTCAAAATCGGATGCAGCTCAAGCCCAAGCCTTTTTGTCCTCAATTTAATCCTTAACATTATAAAATGCTTTCTGACACAACTTACGTTTAATGAATGATTTGAATTTATTCAGGCTCAGGTCTTGAACCACCTCTGGAAGTCTATTGTAAAAATGTATACATTGGCATCTGAAAGAGCCACCTATTTTCTTGAGCCTTGTTTTAGGTACAATAAATTTGTGCCTTTTCCTAGTATTTATATTATGGACATCACGGTATTTAAAAAAAAATATTTTTATGAACATACAGAAGATGTTCATAAATATATTAAGACGGCATGGTCAGTGCATTAATCTCTTTAAATATTTCTCTGAGAGAGTGTCTCGGACTTAATTTATAAATTCCTCGAACAGCTTATTTCTGCTAAAGAAATATAGTTTGAGTATCAGCGGCATTTCCTCACAACAGAATGCCGTACGACATTACGCTATGGAAATAACCAAAGTATACTAAACGGGCCGTCTCAACATCAGTCAAATTACGAATTGTTCCAACTGCATATGCAGCAGAACTTAGTTTTTTTCTCAATTTTTCTATATATAAGCTTTGAATCCAGAGTTATACCCAAGAACACTGTGCTGTCTTCAGATTTCAATTCTTCACCCTTTATCAACACTTTAGTTTTCACCTGCCTAACGTGAGGTAGAGTAAACTTATTGCATTTGGTTTTTTTTTTCTCGTATAAGAGTCAATTATTAACATTAAACCAGGGGACTACTTTGAAGATCGCGCTATTTACATCGTCAGTAACCTACTGCTGATGTTTAAGTTTAAATAAAAATGAAGTGTCATCTGCAAACAACCCTATATCATGATTATCCTTTATGAGGTACGGCAGGTCATTGATGTAAATAAGAAACAAAAAAGGACCAAGAAGTGACCCCCGTGGTACTCCCATTGTTACTAAAGATGCGGAAGATCTTTTTCTATTAACATCAACGCTTTGAATCCTACCACTCAAGTAAGATGTAATAAGATCCAGTGCAGAGTTCCGGATCCCGTAGTGGCGGAGTTTCCTGATTAACGTATCGTGAAGAACGTGATCCAATGCCTTGGAAAAATCACAAAAGATAACCAAGGCATCGCATTTATCCTCCCATGCATTATAGATATGTCCTAGAAGTTCAACACAGGCGGCATCAGTAGTTAAACGACCCCTTGTAGAACCTAACTGTTAGAAAACAGTTAGGTTAGGTAATAATTTATGTTTATTAAAAAAACTTAGAATTTGATTTAAAATCAATTTCTCAAAAAATTTACTGAATGTACAGAAATAGGTCCATAATTTGTGGGGTCTGATGTACTACCTGATTTAAACAAAGGTATTATTTTACAATTTCTTATGAGATCAGAAATCTCTCCACAGTCAATACAAACATTAAAGATAATAGCTAGAGTGGGTGCCACAATATCAATAATAGAAGCAACTTCCACCGAATGACTCCATAGGGCAGCAGTCTTTTTCACATTTAGAGTGTGAAAGATTTTAATTATATCTGTACTGATAACATGTTCAAAATGAAATTCCGAATCACAAACATTAACATTTTCTTTAAGCAAATACTCAGCAACAGATGGTGATGAGTTTAGGGATTTAGTAGTTGAAACAGGAATATCCGAAAAGAAATTTTCATATGCCTCAACGACTCGTGAGGCAGTTTTTATTATGTTGCCGTTAATAGACAGGGTATAGTCAGTATTTCTATCACTGGACCTTCCCGTTTCACTATTAATAATTTTCCAAGTCGTTTTAATTACATTACTACTGTTTTTTATCTTTGAACTCAAGTAACTTGACTTGGCCATATAACAAACTTGTTTAAATAATTTTGAATATTTTCTAACATACAAATTAAATTCAACAGTGTTAATATAAGTCCTCTCATTGTACAGTTCATAAAGCCGAGTTCTATTTTTATGAATACCGATGGTAGCCTAATCTGAGAAAGATACATTACTACTAACAGAGATAGTCTTGGGAACAAAGGTGGAATCAAATTGCTTCCATTATATATAAAAAAATTATCATAGAGATGATTAGGATCAGCATTACCAGAACTGGATAAGACTAGCAATTTATTAATGAGATTAAATCTAAAAACCTCCAAGCGGCTTTCAGTTTTGGGGTTAACAGTGATATCCTTTTTGGCCACTTTTTACTATGGTTTGCAATAGTAATCTTTATCCGTTGTGATCAGAGTCAAACAAATATACAACTTCTTTGTGGCTTGGTATTATGTTTGTAAAAATATTATCTAGGCACGTGGCACAAGTAGGTGTTATTCTTGTGGGTTTCAAAAATAGGTTTACAAGATTGTGGGACTGAAATAGACTTATAATTTTAATACAATAACCTGAGTTTTCTAATAAATTAACATTAAAATCACCGCAAACGATAATGGCTTTGTTCGAAGCACAAATCCTGTGTAAAACTTCTTCAAGGGGGTACACACTTAATACAACGAAGCCCTCCAACTCTATACAGGCAATTTCAGCTGTTCGTTCAACAGATAGGCTCACAATGTCTTTACGATTTTTAAGTTTGAGCAAGTTACTAACTAAAATCAATGAGCCACCATGTATAGCAGTTATTCTGCTAAACGAACTACCAACCTGGTGATTCTTAAAATTGAACAAGAACTGGTGAAATTTTAGACGATATTCGGTTATACAAAGAATACCATAATGGTTCATGAATAATAATAATAATAATAAAGCTTTTTATTTCTGTATAAAAGTATGTTTACAATTCAAAGTATTAGTAGATTTTCTTAATTTAAGTTAGTATATATTTAAATTTTTTGTTATTTAGATTGTTATTCCTTTTACACGAACCCCTTTTGGGTAAAAGCCTCCTCTAATTCCTTCCATTTGTCTCTGTTTTGTGAAACTGTTAGCCAGTTTCTACCTGCTATTTCTTTTATATCGTCAGCCCAACGTTTTAGTGGTCTGCCTTTGCTTCTTTTACCAGCAGGCCCTGTCCATTTAGTAGCTTGTAAAGACCATCTCTTGTCTGTGTACCTTGACAAATGACCAGCCCATTTCCACTTTAGTCGCAGAGCTTGTTCAAGAGCATCTGTGAGCCTAGTTTTCCTCCTAAAGTCTTCACTGCGATTTTTTTGTATTTTTCTTATTTTAAGCATACTCCGTTCCATTGATCGCTGGCATGTTTTGATTTTACTTTTAATTTTATTTGTGAATGTCCATGTTTGGCTGCCATAAGTTAGGGTTGGAACTATACATGTATCCATGACGATTTTCTTTAATTTTAGATGATAGTCTCCCTTCACAATGTCCTTGTGTAGCCAGAACTTCTTCCATGTGCTGTTGATCTTTCTGTCCACTTCCTCCTCGTTACTGTTTTTGTTGAATGAGACTTGTTTTCCGAGGTACATATATTCTTGTACATAATCAATCTGTTGTTCGAACACCTGCACAGGTCTTTCTATGCTATTTGTCATCACTTTAGTCTTGTCTACGTTCATCTGCAGCCCACATTTTTTACTTTCATATGCAAGAGATCGCATCATCTGTTCCAACTCTCTGGCAGATTTGGCAAACAAAATGATATCGTCTGCAAATCTCAGGTGACTTAAGTGGTGCCCTAGTATGCATAGTCCATTCCGGCTCCAATCAAGGTTTCTGAAGATGCATTCCAGTACTGCTATAAATAGTTTCGGTGATAGAGGATCACCTTGTTTGACACCTTTTCCTATTGAAATCTGTTCTCCTTTATTTTCCATCTTGATTCTGCTTGTACTTTGAGAGTAAATGTTTTTTATAATGTTTATATATTTCTTACTTACACCACAGATATTGGGGCTTTCCAGATAGAGTTGTGAGTAATGGTATCGAATGCCTTTGTGTAGTCTATAAAAGCTACATAAAGAGGCAGATTGAATTCTTTATATTTTTCTAGTATTTGTTCCAAGGTGTGGATGTGGTCTATTGTTGAGAATCCAGAGCGGAAGCCTGCTTGTTCGATTGGTTGTGATGCGTCTATGATTGGTGTGATTCTGCTCAACAGTATTGTTGTGAAGAGTTTATAAATGCTCGGTAATAGACTAATTGGTTTATAGTTCCCAATGTCTAGTGGGTCTCCTTTTTTATATAGCAGAACTATATCGGAATTACACCACTGTTTGGGAACCTTTTCTGTTTTGATGGATAAGTTAAACACTTTGACTAAATGTGACAGCAAGAGAGGTGTCCCAATTTTTAGAATTTCATTAGTGATATTGTCCGGCCCTGGACTCTTTTCTGTTTTAAGTTTTTTGAGATGCTCAAGTACCTCACGCTCATCAATAGGTTCTACTGTTTCTTCTTCCCCTTCAAGGTTTATTGGACTGTCTTCTGTACCATTTGTTTCCGATTGTTTTTTATACAGCTCCTTATAAAACTCGGTGGCATGATTGATAACATCTTGTCTTGTTTTCGTTTCCCCAAATCCTTTTTTAAGTTTTCCTATCCAAGTTTTGTGTGTCGTTAGTTCTTTAACAGCTCTTTTCGCGCTTCTATATTTATTTAGGTTTCTCTCTACAACTTCTCTTTTATGCTTGTTGTAATCACTTTTTATGGCCTTGCTACACATCTTGAACAAACTCTTTAGCTCTTCTTTCATTTCTTTGGTTTTATGTTTTGTTTGGATTAGTTTAGTACGCTTATCCATTAAATCTTTGGTTGTTACGCTCAAGATTTTTGTCACATCTTTTGAATGATAATCATGGTATTTAATTTTTATACTGCTTTTGATTGCATATTCCAGTTTATCATAGTAACTTTGTACATTATTTTCTTCAGGCAGTACACAGAATTGTGTCTCTAGGTATTCTCTAAGGCTTGCTATGTACAATAATTTTTCACTGTCAGTTTTTGGTATTTTAGGTAATGAACTGTAGGTTTTCCTGCTTTTCTTCGGTGATTTCAAACTAAAAGATGATTTTATTAGTCTGTGGTCTGATGGAAATGGCACATTGTTTAGTACTTCTATATTAGTTATTTGTTTTGGTTTGTTGCACATAATGTAATCAATTTCATGTTTTGTTTTGTGGTCTGGAGATATCCAAGTCCATCTGCGGTCTACATTCTTTTTGTAATAGGTGTTCAATATGCTCAATTTTTGTTCGCAGGCATACTGTACAAGTCTGTTACCTTTGTCATTTCGCTTGCCATATCCATATTTTCCTAATGTAAGTTTTTCATATTTTTTAGGTTGTCCCACTCTAGCATTGAAATGGAGATTTCAATGCTAGAGTAGAATTATATATAAAATAATATAAAATTTCAATGCAAGAGAGAATCAAGATCGAAATGTGATTGTAATGGGAGCATTACAATCACATTTCGATCTTGATTCTCTTGTGCCTTTCTTAAGTCGTTGTAGAATTTATCTGTTTCTTCTTCGGGAGCTTGCTCGGTAGGTGCATACGCCTGTACAAGGGTTAATAGTTCTTGCTCATATTTCAGTTTCAGGACTGCCACTCTTTCTGATATACCGGTGAAGCTTACAATGTTTTTTTTGTGAATTTTCTTGACTAAGAAACCTACTCCATACAGCCCGGTTGTCTCGCCTATATAGCATAATATGTACTCTTGATATTCTTCTATATTGCAGCCCATTCTCCTATATTGCAGCCCATTCTCCTGACTTCTCCCAAGCCAATAATATCGAAATTTATGTTCTTGAGAGCGTAGGTCAGTTCTGATAATCGTTCATTTGTAGACAACGACCTCACATTGTATGTGCATATCTTCAGTTGTTGGGGCGCTGGTTTTTGTTTAATTTCTGGTATACTATTATGTTGGAATTTAGAGGGTTCTGGTCTTATACTCCCACGATGACCAGTCGGCTTGGGAGCAGGTTTTAATTGTTAATTATTAATCTTTTCTTTAAGTGAATTGCTTCGAGGACGGGTCATTTCAACGGTTCATGAATAAATCTACCTCTAAATCTTTGTTCACAAATCCTTGAATATTTTGATGCACCAAATTAATATTATCTATTGACCTCAAATTTCCTCCCGAGTTGCTTTTGAAATTCTATATATTATAGCTAGAGGTTGGCGCTATTGCCTTAATCTCTAATTTAAATTATTATTAATGTTAAGTGAGGCCAAATTATTGGCAGAATTAATTATAATGTCATTGCATTGCTCAAAAGAAGCAAGTTGTTTAGCCAAATTCTTGGTGTAATAGAAAAAAATATGATAGCGACACATATATCTGTATTTTATACTAATTAGAAAGATAATACATAACATTGTTATGTCCATCTCTTGTCAAATACAAAAACTGCCTATAACTGCAGTGCTACTTTTAGCAGTTGTAATAGTAGACATAGACAAGCTTATGTATTAATGGTTATTGAAATGCGAAATCAATCGTTTTCTGTGATAATCGCAGGGGTGGTTGTGAAAATATTTCAAGTTCCCATAGTAGGATATGCTGAAAAACACCGTATTTACCTCTTTGTGTCCCAAACAACACAAGCTGTCGCAACAATCGCCCCACGCGGGATGATACGCATGTGACTATAATTGTCTTACTATTAAGATTTCTGTAGTTAGTAGAATGAAAATAAACGTTGGTGTAATTCCGCAAGCTACACTAACGTTTGGCTCATTTTCAACTGACTCAGTGTGTGTACTGATCCTTATGTCCATCTCCATCTTCCTCTCCGTCACTCAGGACGACGTAAGTCGTAATGTGTGTCAGTACTCTCAATAAGCTGGCATCTACTTTACTTATTTTACAGCGAACGCGGAACATTCCAGCAATATCAACATTTTACGACGATTTTTTACAATTTTCTTTAGGCGAATATTGTAGATGTGACTATCAGCTTACTTTAACTGAATGATGTATTACCACATACAGACAAGCACATACATATAGACAACCAGGAGAGCTTGTGCTTGTCTATATGTTTGCAAGCACAAGCATTATATCCGACTGACACCTACCAACTACAAGAGTATGACATCCGTATAACAATATATTAACAAGGAGGAGGTAGCACACACACACGACTACAACCAACTCGCCGACTACATCGTTAAACTTCCCGCTTTGCTCATAAAGTTGACAAAACGTACGTCCCATGAATAGTTAACACCTCAGAGGTATTAAATCGCACAGATTCGCCATAACGGCCTATATGGTCTTATGACGGACGCCAGGGCGCCTGCATTATTTATAAGGGACACGGACGATTATATTCAAGTAAACACATATATATATATATATATAATATTTCAGTCCACATAATATAATGATTATTAAACTCTCATCATCCTTGATTATTAATTAAGCGACTTTCTTATTGAGCTTAACTCAGCTTTATATAGATCGTCAATTCTCATCAGCTTTCCTGTTCTCACTAGTCTCTTTAAACGTAATTTCACTCATTAATGAAGCCGAAGTTGTAATTCCTTTTATGAAATCTTCAAGCTACTTGTTTACAAATATCGCATTCTAAAGATGAACACAACCTTTTGTATGAGAATATGAGAATGTCTAATTGAAGGACAGCCCAATGGAATGTCACGCACGTGTGGCACGCCTGTGTCAATATCACGCAGTAGGTATACAGATTGCTCACGTAGAGTCAGCTTCAAAGTTCCCTCTTATTTCATAAATTATGCAATGGTCCACCATAAAAACAATTCCCAAAACTATCTATTGATTTTCAATTAAGACAGCCTTACACTAACTGGGTGTTATATCTCGACAGACCTTTCTGAGTATGAAGCTCGTATTCTCAGTTCCACCGCGACACCCTGCCATTAGCTAACGTGTCACAATTTACACGTCTTCTTACTTAGAGAAAATGTAACCAGCTAAATTCAACCCATTTACAAAATTAGTCTCAGATTTACTAGTGAATGGTTGTGCCACCCCAGGCCGTTACTGTATAATATTAGCTACGCCCCGTGGTTTCACTTGTATAAGTTTTCATACCATGAGAATATCGAATAGAAAGTATCCTAATTATTAATCCAGGTTCAATCAGTGTGCCAAAACTGTTCCTATAGGAATTAACCCGATGCCAAGCATGTTTAGCTATTCCATCTCGTTCCAGGTTCGACCGGCTGGCGGCCGAACATCACTGTCTGCGCATCAAGCTGCTGGGCGACTGCTACTACTGCGTGTCGGGTCTCCCGGAGGCGCGCGACGACCATGCCAAGTGCTGCGTCGAGATGGGCCTGGACATGATCGATGCTATCGCGTAAGTATCCACAAGAGACCTCAAACCTAGCTTACAGAAACATATTTGAAAATCATAATGATGGATGATTAAATTGCGTCACACAATTTCAATCCAGGGGCTTTAAAGGAAATTCTTAAACCATCGCTTTATTTGTTTGAAAACAAATAACGCAATGAACGTTGCTGAAGTACCACACTGGAGAAGTGCTCGCTCTGATGTTGTGTGCGATGCAACTACTTTGCTGGTGAAGCAACTGTCTATAGAATAACATCATAGTGCATGAATGTCGTTAAAACCTCATAAATTGTTAAACCTATGGAGAAGAAAATGTTTCTGTGACTTGTGATTCGTGTGTCTGTGTGCAGTCTAGTGCGCGAAGTGATGGCCGTGAATGTGAACATGCGCGTGGGTATCCACACCGGGCGCGTCCACTGCGTGGTTCTGGGGCTGCGCAAGTGGCAGTTCGACGTGTGGTCCAACGATGTCACACTCGCCAACTACATGGAGAGCGGCGGTGTTGCCGGGTCAGTACCAAAATATTTCATTCAATAATAGACTTTAAAATCGACTAACTATTCAGCCGACTAAAACGATTAGGTTAGTCGATCATTCTAAAGAGTATTGGTTCAGAATGTATAGTTTAGTAGTAAGAGCATTTGGAGAATTATACGTATATGAAATATAATAGAATAAATTAAGCAAGTCTAACGTTCCTCGTTTTTATCAAACTATTGATAACACCATCATTGTGTGTACATATTGTACCTACTGAGCAACGAGGTCATTTTCTCATGTATTAATTGAACTCGGCGGAACCTATGTACCTCGTAAGCACCACGACTGAGCATTAGGTCCTGGGTTACATTCCAGGGTCGGAGTTAGGGGATATAGGTATGGCACGTTGGTTTGTTGTATGAGTAGTGTTCCGGTACTAAGTACATAGCTCTCGACAGACGCGTGCACATTACGAAAGAAACCTTGCGTTGCCTGGGCGACGACTACATGGTGGAGCCTGGCTACGGAGGCCTGCGCAACGCCTACCTGAAGGATCACAACATCGAGACCTTCCTCATCGTACCCGACGACACCAGCCGCGTGGTGAGTACACAAGCACTGCCAATTTGTTATCCGTTTCAACTGCGGCACTTGGCAGTAGCTCTACACGAGACCGCCACATATGTGCACTTCAGTCATGTTCTTATGAAACTATTTTTATACTTTCAGCTGCGTGCACATTTTGAATGGAACATCTACTTTTGTAAAACCTATGTCATAAGTTTTAGTTGTAATGTTGTAGCCGACTGTCTCCGTGACGTAGCGATAGCGAAAGCGGCCGCTGTGCAACTTGGTCTAACTGCAATTCTTTGATATCGCCTTCGGGTTGTGGGGGGTCAGACGGCAGTCGCTTCACGGAAAATATCGAAGTTTAGCCAAAATCAGCAATTAAACTGGTAAAGCGGACCCCAGACTCCAAAGCTGGCATAGCTTCGGATGCGACTGGAATTAACGCTGAGATGATGATGATAAGTTTTAGTTGTAATCGTGCAATCGTTATGTCATCATTTTTAGGGTTCCGTAGCCAAATGGCAAAAAACGGAACCCTTATAGATTCGTCATGTCTGTCTGTCAGTCTGTCCGTCGGTATGTCACAGCCATTTTTTTTTCCGAAACTATAAGAGCTATACTGTTGAAACTTGGTAGGTAGATGTATTCTGTGAACCGCATTAAGATATTGATGCAAAAATAAAAAAAAAATATTGGGGGCTCCCCATACATAGAACTGAAACTAAAAATTTTTTTTTTCATCAGACACATACGTGTGGGGTATCTATGGATAGGTCTTCAAAAATGATATCGAGGTTTTTAAAATATTTTTTTTCTAAGCCGAAAAGTTTGCGTGGCAGACGCTTCCAAAGTGGAAAAAAGTTGGTTACTGACTTGGGTAGTGACTTTTGTCTTGAGACACTGCCGTATTCCGGACTAGAAGATTTTACGTAGCTTCCCGAAAGCAGCCCAGCCGAGTTGGATTCGACGATTGACCTCTTTCTCGAAGTCCCTTTCAAGAAGACCTTCGTAACTGGATAGTTTGTCAGGTCCTCCGCGGTCTCAGCCATGACTACGATATCATCAGCAAACCGAAGGTGTGTCATGTACTCGCCATTGATTTTGATGCCCAGTACTTTCCAGTCCAGAACCTTGAAGACATCCTCCAATGCAGCGGTGAACAGTTTCGGGGAGATAACATCTCCCTGTCTGACACCACGCTGCAGAGGTATTGGTTTCGAGGTCTGGTCCTGTATTCGGACTGACATAGTGGCGTTTTCGTACAAACCCTTCAGCGCTTCAATAAACCGAAAGTCTACTTGGCAGCGCTGGAGAGACTGCAGTACAGCGCAAGTCTCGATCGAATCAAAGGCTTTTTCGTAGTCCACAAACGCCAAGCAAAGGGGAAGGTCATACTCCTCGGTCATCTGTTTAACCTGCCGCAGCGTATGTATGTGGTCTACTGTGCCTAAGCCCTTTCGGAAACCGGCTTGTTCGGGAGGCTGAAAGTCGTCAAACCTGCAGGCGAGACGATTCGTGAGGACTCTCGAAAACAACTTATAGACATGACTCAGAAGTGAGATGGGTCTGTAGTTTTTCAAAAGGGTGTTGGCACCCTTTTTGAAAAAGAGTACCACCACACTTCTGTGCCATGCCTGTGGCGTTTTTCCCTCGACTATGACGGAATTAAATAACATCTGAAGGGCCCTAAGAATCGGTTAACCACCCGCCTTCAGTAGCTCAGCCGTTATTCCGTCATCGCCCGGCGCCTTGTTGTTCTTAAGCTGTATAAAAGCCAATCGAATCTCCTGCAGGCTGACGTCCGGGATATATTCGGTGTAATGTCCGGTTAATCTTGCTCTAGGGTCTTCAGAAAGATTTAATTCGGGTTTTGTCGTGGAATTGTAGAGCTGTCCATAGAAATTCTCGACTTCCCTCAAAAGCTCGGGCCCGGACGTTATGATCTTGCCGTCGTCAGTCTTCAGCTTGCTTAGCCGGCTATGCCCAATAGTCAGATCCCTAGCGAAAACTTTGGAGCCTCTGTTTCGCTGTATAGCCTCCGTTATACGCTCGGTATTATACCGACGTAGGTCGCGCTTTGGCACAGAAATGACTTGTTATTACGATTTCTGTGCGCTTCAGAGACTTTGAGATCTGCTTATTGAGCTGCCGGTATCTGCAAGCATCACTTGACGAACGCAAAACCATCTCACGTCTATGCTCCATTAGCTCGATAGTGTAGTCCGAGAGCTTTTTAGTTATATTTGTACGGCGGGTCTTAAAATACTTAGTCCCGACCGTACGGACAGCTTCTACAAACCCGTCATTGTATTCGTCCACGTCGCCACTTAGGCATTTGAAGCGATTTTGGAGCTCGAGCTGGAAACCTTCGGAGTTATGGATCTGGATGGGTGCTGGCCAGAGCGTAGACTTCATCAGGCGAGATCTTTCGGACACCATGTTCAGATTCAATGTACCTCTGACTATACGGTGATTGCTGCCGCATTTGAGCGAGTTCACTGAGACATCATTGAATATGTGCCTTTTTGTCGTCATATTGAAGTCTATCTCGTTTTTAGTGACCCCGTCAGGACTGATCCAAGTCCACTACCGCTAGACACGCTTTTTGAAGAAGGAGTTCATCATAAAGAGTCCCTCCTTCTCCATGAAGCCAGCTAACATGTGGCCTATCTAATAGGATGATTAAAGAAGCGTGTAAAACAGCGGGTGATGCCATCTTAACTGTATATAACCGATGCATTACTGAAGGCGTTTTTCCTCCTAAATGGCGACTCGGTTTCATACGAATAATACCAAACTGTGGTGATAAACCACCGGATGATCCGAAGTCATATCGGCCTATCATGCTTCTACCATCTTTGGGGAAACTTCTTGAGCGCCTCATCGTTCCACGTTTACTACCGAACGGTCCGAAATTTCATAGTAATCAATATGGCTTCACCATCGGTAAATCAACAGTCGACGCGGCGCTTTCTGTCAGAAGAACCGTTAACCAATCGGAACACAAGTACGTGATTGGTATCTTTTTGGATATTTCTGGGGCTTTTGATAACGCTTGGTGGCCTATGCTGTTGTTAAAATTAAAAAACCGCGGTTGCTATAGAAACATATATAATCTCGTTTACTCGTACTTTATAAACGGTTCCGCGGTACTTAAGCTCGGTCATTTTTCTAGTACTAAAGCACTAACCATGGGATGTCCTCAGGGTTCAGTTTTCGGTCCTTAATGAT
Source organism: Sesamia nonagrioides (assembly GCA_017933935.1). NCBI lineage: Eukaryota > Metazoa > Arthropoda > Insecta > Lepidoptera > Noctuidae > Sesamia > Sesamia nonagrioides. The sequence continues at coordinate 77,743 of JADWQK010002042.1, read as the reverse complement.
GGAATTTGGGTTTTGATGATTTCCTCGCGATCCCGCTTCCTTGCGGCTGTTCACTTACTGGTTACGCGGACGATGGCCTACTGCTCATTCAGTCAAGTACCCGAGCTGGACTTGAGAACTTGGCCCATACTTGCCTAAATCTAATATCTCAATGGGGTGATCGTAACCGCCTAGCGTTTGCGCCGCATAAAACCTATCAACTTCTACTAAAAGGTAATCTTAAATCATTGCCTCAACCAATCATTCATTATTAAATTTAATAACGTTCCCGTTAAAAAACAGCAATCCGTATGCTACCTTGGTATGGTCTTAGAAAGGAATTTTTCATTAGCGAACATATAAAAATAGTTGTCAAAAAAGCTAAAAGGAACTTTTATGCCCTAACTAGAATATCCAAAGCAACTTGGGGTCTATCATTCCTAACTTTAAAAACTATATATGGAGCTACCTACTTAGGATGTATGTGCTACGGTGCACCTGTTTGGGCCGATAGGGCTAGCATAGGGGCGGCGCGACGTAAACTGCTTCAAAGCCAACGTTTGGCATTGATATTTTTATGCAAGGCGTATAGAACAGTCAGTACTGAAGCCTTACCCGTTCTGGCAGGTGTACTTCCAGTCGATCTTGAAGTACAGCGACGTGCTTCAATGTACTACTCCGCGAGGGGGGAGGCCATGGACACTAACTTTGTTACACAACGCGACCTCAATAGAATTTCTAGATTATTTAAATCTCAGACTGACGTCTGGGAGGACCTCTTATCCGAATGGCAAAGTAGGTGGGATAATTCCATCAAGGGCCGGCACCTCCATCTGTTCTTTCCATCCGTTGGCGATCGGCTGGCTAAGACATGGCTGGAGGTTGACCACTGCGTTGCCCAATTTCTCACAGGTCATGGCAACTTTAAAAGTAAACTGTATTCTTTTAAACTTGTTCCTTCGCCTTTGTGTCAGTGTTCTACATCGAACTGTGAATTTGAACAGTCCGCACATCACATCTTGTGGGAGTGTGTTCTTTGGCAGAATGAACGCAATATTATGTTGGATAGTGTACAGGTTACATCCGGAGTTGTTTATTATACGGACCTTATAGAAACTAGAACTAATTTCCGTGCGTTCAGGCGCTTTTGCCATACCTATTATTGGAATCAATTGTAACAGCAAATACCTACTTAGGACCCATTAACTTAATCAAATGTTATTCCGTGGTGCTTGGCAATCTGGGCTTCTCCCAGTTGCAATAATGTCCCTTTGTGCCGGTTGGCCTAGTTCTGTTGTCTCCTGCTTATTATGGAGGGAAGTGGAAAAAATATCTTTTTTCTTACTCCTCCGCTATTCTTTTCTGATTAATTTCGTTGCGGGACCCAAGACAGTTGAAACTTTTCTCCGGGACTCGTCGAGCTTCATTGCTCTGCGTTTTTCTGGCGGTCTCCACTGTTGATTCTGGCTTTCAGGAGTTGCAGTGGGTTGAGAACAGTGTGGCGGGTAAAAAAAAAAAGCATGTGGCCTCGGTGGTTCCAACGCCCAAATCCAAAATTTCCCAGTCCGAGCTCTACACCGCTCCGTTTCCCAAGTTTAGCGTTGAAGTCCCCCATGGTAACGCTGTAGTGAGTTTTAGAGTTATGTATGGCTTTAGAGATGTCCTCATACATAGTCTCTACTTCCGCGTCGGAGTGTGCCGAGGTCGGGGCGTATCCCTGAATGACCTTCAGCGAATACCGTTTGGTTATTCTAGTACCAGGAACGCCACCCTGGTCGACACACTCACGATCTTCACTACATTGTCCACAAGCGATTCACTACATTGTCCACAAGCGACCTGTGGACGAGGAACCCGACACCACCTTGGGACTGATGGTCGCCCTCCCGGAAATAGAGCAAGTTACCGGATATACCCACGGAAGGATATGGGTTGGTACTATTCTAAGCCCGGTACCACACGGGGCCAATTGAGCCATACATCCTGTCAAAGATTCGACATGCTTTAAATTTAAGTTATTTTTTCTTTTTATATATACAGTATGTTAACTAACAGAGGGCGTTCCCGTTAACCCGAAGTAGTATAGCATACATACATGCTAAAAAAATATTTCCATTCGAAAACAAAATGTTTTAAAATTTTTTCCAATAAGAAAATATTCAATAAAAATTTTAAATTGACATGTAAAAGAAACACACTGTACACGCGAACATGAAAGACAGCAACGTCGCAATTCATTTATACATGACGACTACTATTTTGATTTAAAACAGGAGGTTTCAAATTTATTTCCAATTAGATTTTTTTTTTCGGATTTTTTTATGCTTATTTTTCTATGCTGATATTTTTATTTTAATCTATTAATGATATATATTAACGAGTTTAAGGGAACGCCCTCTGTTATTTAACATACTGTATATATTATAAACTAGCGCTTGACCGCAATCCTGCCTGATGGTAAACAGTGACGCAATCGTTGATGGTAAAGCGCGCTAGTTTATTAAGGGCCTATTCACTCTAGCCTTGAAGACACTCAAATTGTAGTCCGACGGAAACACCGCCGCTGGCAAAATGTTCCAGTCCCTCGATGTACGCGGTATAAAGGAGGAGGCGAAACGCTTCGTCCGGATCGTAGTGGTGTTAACAACGTAAGGGTGGAAACCAGCCGTACGATGGGTCGTCCGCTGGTGGAACGGAGATGGGGGAATTAAATCATGCAATTCCCTCGCACACTCCCCGAAATGCATCCTATAGAACACCGAAAGGCTGGCTACTTTACGCCTGTGCTCTAGGCTTTGGAGACCAACTCGAGTTAGATCAGGGTCACCAATCAGCCTCTTTGCACCTCTCTCCACTGAATCCAAAGTGGCCAGGTGACACTTGGCAGCACCAGCCCAAATGTGGCTGCAGTACTCCACACACGAACGGACCTGTGCTTTGTATAACATTAGAAGCTACCCAGGTGTGAAGTACTGCCGGACCTTTGCGATAACGCCAAGTTTCCTGGCAGCCACCTTGGCCTTGGACTCAATGAACCCAATGAAGCCATATTCATCTAAAACAACATGTAATAATAAACTGGCTGGCTGATGCTTAGGCCATTTATCCAATAAGTTGAAAATGTAAGGGAAAAATTGAACTAAGTTTTAATGGGTAATAATATTAATATTAAACACTGGAGAGGTTATTAGGATCGGTTCGATTTAAAACCGGCTTTCATTTTATGTTTCAGCTGTTGTTAATTATTAAATTATTAATTAAATTGTTCATGTTTCTGAAAATAAATAAAAATAAAATTGGTCAGTTATTTTATCCTACCATGTCAGTACAAAAAATACTCAAGTAGGAAGTATAATAAATGAATGGACAGTAAATATCTTGGAATGAAAATGAAGAATTACTTATTGATCGATGGGTTATTCCCATGTTGTTGCTATCGAATCTGACTATAACATGAGTTTTGTCATTTTTATACCTTCCCAAACTACAATAAACAAGTGCTGCTTTATAATAATGGCCAATCAAAGGCTAGGCAGTTAACTGACTTGCTAATTAGGTAAGCTAGTTAGCGCCGAGCAGTACCGTGAGTGAAACGCTGATGTGTTGTGTCCAGGACAAGAAGCCGCAGCACTCGTTCTCCCTGAACGGCAACGTGTCGAAGGAGATGCGCGTCATGGGGCACGGCTCGCAGCACGGCAAGCACTCCTCCAAGTGAGTACCCTGAAACCTGAGATGACGTTCTCATTACTATAAACAATACTACAGAATTATGCTAAGTCCTCAGCACAGTGGTTAAGCTATTGAGTGTTAGTTTATACAGTGTTTTTCAACGTGTGGGTCGCGACCCCCTAGGGGGTCGCCAAGCCTCATTGAGAGGGTCGCCAATTTCTTTAAAATTATAGAAAGTTCCAAATAGAATCAAAGACTCACGATACAGAAGAAAGACCTAGTGTGGAGCAACTGTTTTTTTTGTTTTAAGTGGACTATTCTATCAATGATATCAAATCTAGCTCTCACAACACCTCAAACCATTACACGAACAATAGACATAACTGTTAGATCTTAAAATTAGCATCGCTAGTACCTATGAAGGTAAGCACGGAGGTACGACCATAGGGGGTAAGGTTCACTCATGCTCCAAACTTCAATAAACTTAATATCTATATTTATTAATGACTCATAAATATAACAAATATATATTCAGATTGGGTTTGGTTCATAGTATATGAACAAAATCAAAATTGTTTATTTCAAATGAACCATCACTTGATACTTTTGAATAGTCAATGTCGGTCAGTCCAAGAAAAGTGAAGCTAAAGTGCGCGTTCCAAAGCGTAGATCTCTATGGAGAAGAACGTGCAAGAAACTCCATAGACACTCTTTTAAAATCATAATATATGGGTTACATTTCTTCGTTACACATTTATGTTGCTTCTATCATGTGAGCACAATGTAAAATTAATTAAAATATAAAAATAAATTAAGCCCACTGGCAGCTAAGAGATGACCAGTCTCCACTGACAGCCCCCGTTCACGAGCATGACGCGCGCATCAGCCCCACTTAGCTCAACCATATTGAAGGGAACCAAATGACCCAACAACACGCGTCACCATCAGCAAGACATTTGAGTGAGCATGACAAACTCTCAACTGCCAATCTCGCAATGTCAAACAAGTTACATATATAAAAAAAACAAACCATATTCCATGGTGAACGTTCGACATTTTCCGCATGCGGACAGCACAGTGCGTCACAACGCACGTCGCGCGTCTAACTCAATTAACGCAATCAACGCAATCAATTATGCATTGTGCGCACCGCACTGCACTAATAATGCACGAATTCGTAACGTTAGCCTGTCTAGAGATGAATGTGTTTGAGCTTCCCAGAACACTATCTACATCCGCCATGTTTTTACACATGGCTACACATCAAGCTATATATTTCCAGTTTCAGCTGACCTCTGATTGTTTACAACCAGAGGTCAGCTTATACTGGTTAATTAAAGCTTGATATTTAGCAACATGCATTGCAGTGCTCTACAGTACTAATAGCTAATTGCGTGACACAGTCAGAATGACAATGCCTTTAATTTGGACAACACAATACAGTAGTGGCTGCCGGAATTAGTTCTATTGATGACACTGCTGCCGTTCAATCAGGTTGCGCCATGTGCCTACTCTACTTACAATACCGCTATTTCTCAGTGCACACATGAGCTGCTCATCTTTAGACTCGAAGGACATGTTACAGTAATAATAGTTACCATAAAAACTGTTACACGCTTAACAATACCTATTTTGTCAGACTTTTACTGATTAAAACGTACTCATTTCCCACGGCTCTGGCACGCTACAGTCGTACTGGACTGCGTCACAATGTGTTAACATCTCTTTGAATCGCGTGTGCTGCATAACACGCCGTCAACCCCGGCCTAATGCCTACCGCATGGCAACCTAGTACTTACCCATTACTCTCATTAAAAAGACAAAAATTCTCATCGAAATATATCCTGAACATAATCCGTTTCGTTTTAATGAAAATTTCAAAGTTTTATTGAATATTTGGTACCAAGCTTTCTAACCCTCCTATAGTTCTGTCCTTACTCACAGGATCGGAGTGGACGCCGGCAACGAGAACAAGAAGCCGGAGGACGAGGTCAACGAGTACCTGATGAAGGCCATCGACGCACGTTCCACGGACCGGCTGCGCGCCGAGCACTGCCACCCCTGCACACTCTCCTTCCGCGACTCCAAGTTGGAGCAGAAGGTATGTACCACAGAGCAGACTGACCGATCGACGCGCACACCACAGATCATAATACATATCTATACAGTTTCCTTCTTATTTTTGTGTGGATGTTACTGAGGTTGAATATTACGACACGACGAGCCCACGAGCCCAGTGATCACAATGGGGTCGTGTTCATCCTGAATATCAACGATTGAACCAACCAATAATAAACCAACGCTGAATAAAAGGTCTTACACTTGTCGCTGCCAAAAGAGCGACGCTATGCCGTGTACCGTGTATGTGTAGTTACCGCGAAATATAAATGAAAACATTTACTAAAACGACGTTATTAAAAATGTACAGACCTGTATTTCGACAATATTTTTTTTTATTTGATTGGTTTCGATAGTTGCTTAGAAAACACACGACTTAGATACTAGTGTTAGTCTGTATAGACGACAACACATCAATTTTTTTTATTTTTTATTTGGCATCTCGTAGTTGACCTAGAGAGGTCGTGACTACTTAACCGGACTATCCTGTGGCTGCCTTAAATGAATTTAAAGCCTCCAGCCAGGGCAACTAATACTAAGCGACTACACGCTAAGGGCACCCCCTGTGGGGTACGAACCTCGGCTTAGGGCGTCGCTAGAGAGAACAGCAAGGGACGGCTGGATCGAATTTTATTTTAATTCGGTTTGATGACCGCGGCGTTTCCTAGTACTACCTCTGAGAAGAAACGTCCGAAACAAACTCAGAGGTCATAGTTGGGAATTTATATTTACTGGCTCAGCTGCGGCGCGGGCTGGCCTTCATCGGACAAGGGCCAAGACATCAAACTACTATGTAAAGTCAGATTTTTGTTATTGTATTTCCAACTTTATCACTTAAGCTAAAGGCTCAAGGTTCATTGCAAATATTTTTTATTTGACAGTTTTTGGTAGCTGACCAGCTGTCGTCCGTACATCTACCAGAAACACTGCATTTGCACTTGGTCATCAATAGGTGTATTAACAAGCAACCAAATTGGCTCAAATTTGTCTCACGGAGTTGTTAAAAACCATAAATCCTTAAACTGCCATATTATAACAAAATTTGGACAATAAGTTTAGGGCTCCCTTTATACCTGGAGTTTTTATTTAGGTAATAAATTTTTGCATATTTCCATTATAATGTTTTTTTTTTTTGCTTTACTGGTTTATAGGTGGCTAGCTGTGGCATATGTTAAATAATTTTATGTTTTATGTTGTGTTAATTACTATACACGGTGTGCTATAAAGTCATGTGTATTTTTTTTAATTAAACAGATAGCTGCTGTGCTGAGGAGTTTGTTCCGCCACTTCTCTTCTCTCCAGCCATAGCACTAGGAAGTGGCGAAGGGCGGGCGTTTTGGGGGGATTGTCTTATGTAATATTGTCGATCAAAAAGTGCTAATTCGCAGCCTAATTTGAATAAATGACTTTTGGTCTTGATTTTCAATAACTACATGAAACCTACTTGCAAGTGTTAGCTTTTAGTTTTAATATAATTAAATGTTGTAAATTAAATGAGACGTTTTGTAACTGACTTCCTGTATTAAAAATACTGACTCCGAATAGTCGACGGAAGTCATTACAAACTGGAGTAAAATAATATTTAATGTTTATTTCCGGAAGTTGCTTAGCACGCCAACTGTTGACAGTTTTTTTTATGTTTAAAAATGATATAAAAGACATGGGGGTGAACCTAAAAAGTTAGTTCAGTGTAAAATAAAAGCAAGAACGTTACGCCGCTCGTTTTCTTTGCTCCAATCCTCTCTGGTTTCTTATACAAGTAAATTATACCTCAATCAATATTCATTATTTGAGCTTGATTCATTATTTTGCCACCGAGATGAGACTGCGACTTGAACGTTTTAAATGACGACAATATGATTTTGTATTGACCTTGTGTTGACCTTGTATTCACTTGCAGTCAGTTGCCGACTAGAGGGTGGGAAGTTAGTTTCACTTTCAGACCACGTTATTATAATTAGCACAATAAAATGTGGATGTCCAAAGTACACTGGTTTCTCAGCTGCTGGTTGCGAACGAAAATCAACAGCAAACTTCTGACTCGTCGCTGTAGTCGTAAAGGGGTAACGGCGGCTGCCTTTGTTTATCAATTATAATATTTGACGCGTAATGGCGTTACGCTCCCCAGACTTACTTACCGAACAGCGGCGCGCAGTGGCGCGCGACGCCGCTTTTACTCGCACCCCAAGTGTAAATGTTGACACTTGACAGGACAGATGTTCTGCTTACAGCTTAATGTAAAGCTCATTCAGATATTAATGGAAGAACACACCACTCCTCGTAGTATATTAATGTCACTCACATTTTCTCATGAAAGTACTTTCCGCCACAAACACAAACAGAAGGTGATGACATTGTTGGGTGGTGTTCATAGTGTGTAATCTACCGGCAGCGGCAATTCAGAAGCGACAATCGTCGCCCTGGAACAACAAGTTGGGACACAATAAAACCTCCCAACATGATGACACATTAAGGGTGCCGACCGGCAAGGACCAGCCCCGCGTCGACGGTGCATTATATTCCACGCGTCAAAGAGATGTTAGCACATCGTAACGGGGTCCACGAGGACCGATCTCTGCCACGGCCGCGCGGTGTTCGATAGAGATACTGACTCCCTCCCGCTCCGCTCAGAGCGGGAAAGAACATTAGATGATTTCCCATCCTCAAAAAATAAACAGCCGACATATGCATGTAAGGACCTAATATTTCCATGAACACATAGCGTTTTCAATATATTCGCACTTTCATTATTGTTAAAAAGACCTTACTGTGCAGATAAATAAAATCATTTTGATATACATATGTATATTTATATATTCATCAGCCTACAACAGTCCACTGCTGGACATTGGTCTCTCCAATTTCACGCCATTAAACTCGATTTTTGGCAACTCTCAACCAGTTAGTACCAACCATCCTGCGATGATCGTCACTCCACCTCCTCTCCATTTCATCCTAACTTACGTTTATCTCAAGAACGTACGTACACACCCTACGTGTATGGTTTAATTCAAGAACACATCTACTCCAACCGTCATCGCTTATATGGCTACTATGGCCGGCCCATTACCACTTCAATTTGTTCTGTGAGCTATATGGACAAGTATAGTTCTCTGCCAGATCATCTCGTTGAGGATTCGATCCCTCAGAGAGACTCCCAGTTTGTAATATAGCTTGGCGGCGGGAGGTTGCGGCTCAGCACGAAGCGCGACGTGAGACCGCTACCCCTGCGCGGCGAGTACTAATGTAACGACTAGATTGAAATTTGTTCCTGCGATTGGAATATTTTACAAAAGTCACGGCACGGATCGACGCGACACTGTAAATAAATGATACAAATTTGTCTAGTCAGGGGGACTACAATTACAATTATCCATAAAAATACGGTTTATTTGTACCGATAATTGTAATGAGTTTTGATAGACATATTAAAGCCAAGCCCTAAATATCATAATAGGGAGCATACACGGATCCATTGGCACAGCGCGGCTTGTAATGTACAACATAAACCAATATATACAATATGTAAAGAAAACCCCGTCCGACCCATAAGGATAATAAAGGTTAGGTAAACACCTAACCAAATAAAATATTAAATTTTACATAATCATCATAGTAACAATACTAATGAATTTTGAAATAATCTTTTTTTTTCGCGAATTAAGTCCAAATTCCCCAAACTTTGCAATTTTTTTAAAAAGTGACAACACCATTTCTGCCGGTATTATTATGAGCGAATAGCGATGCGACCACGTGCCGCGTGCCCTGTCCCCCTTCGCCCGCGCATATATTGCCTACCGCACATGTATTAAGTTACCTCTTTTTGCGAAATAATATTATTTTAAGGGTTTTTTAAGTTTAGCCCGGCTTTCTAGGCAGTAGAATCAGTTATCGATACTTAACAATACCTTCACGGGTCGGACAGGGTTTTCTTTACATATCGTATAGTGATATAGACTGGCAACCCAACGTCTGACAGATGGAATAACTTTATAATGGAACTGAAATCTCTAGAAATATACGTAGGGATCGAGTTAGGTTCCTATTTATCTATTGTTTGGTAGATGTATAGATTTGCTTAGCTTAAATGGAAACAATTCCATTTCATTTTCTTTTTTCATTTACATTGTTTTTAAATATTAGATACTTACTTTTAAATGTGTTTTCAACGCATAAGCACAATATGCTAAATTGAAACGTTACGGTAATTTACAAAAGTGCATACAAAATTTGTAGATTATCTGGAAATAAAGGACGAAATATTATATACTAAGGACGTATTAGCAAATTTATTGTTTAAACATTAATTTCTACAACAGTTTGTTTTGTTTGTTTCTTCCATTTCGTTTTATTGTAATGTTCTGGAGCTTGTATGCAACGGTCACTTTCATCAGATACATTTACAAAGTAGCTTTTGTCAACTAGTGTATAAAGTTAAAAACACTTTCACAAACCACAGTTGATACCTATATATTTTTTTTTTAATAATTATAAACTAGCGCTTGACCGCAATCCCGCCTGATGGTAAGCAGTGATGCAATAGTTGATGATAAAGCGCGCTAGTTTATTAAGCCCGTTCACTTAAAAAAAAACCTTAGTGAATAGGAAGTAAGACCACAGTTGAGCGAGGTGGTGCAATGTTAGACCCAATAACACGACCAACGATGCTGCGCCAGGGGGAGATTTATGTGGAGACCCTCCACGACCAAACTCCCGGCACAACAACATTTGACGCATCGTACCCGGCACACAACGCAACACAACTGCTCAGACCCGTCCTCCGTACGGCTTCACCAGACATCATGCCGGAACACGACGAATCGCTTGGCAGCAAGACTTTGTCTGGTGGATGGTAACTTCTACTGGCAGCCGATGTTATGGCCGACCACCGAGAAAGTTCATATAATCATCAAATATTACTTCTTGTCAAGATTAATAACGCATTTATTGTTCACAGTACACTGCCGAGCGTGACCGCATGATGAAGATGTATTTTCTCTGCTCGCTAGCTATCTACTTTGCCGGCGTCGCCATCCAGAGCATCGCGTACAACCTGTAAGTATGCACACCTCACTCCGCGAATTCATTGCACTATAACTGCCGGGTACACATTCCACCTTCAAAAAAACTAAAATTTGCGTTCCTATTTAGGAATTATTTGCAAAGAATGGCAAAGTTAACTTGCTATATATTTTTTGTGGAGGAATACTTGCCACGATTGTACTGTCAGCAACAAAATTCGATTACACTTTTATTTTCGAAATCTTAAAAGGAGTGAAATATTTTGTTAAAATCGTAACCCACGTGACATTTAATTATAATACAACACTCTGATTTTTTCACTCTTCTTTAAGTCATAATTATAAGACCATTGCTGGCCGTACTTGAAATAATTAAAAGTTGTGAAACGCTTATACTCCGTGCGCGATAGCTTTAGACATAAATTAAAAAAGGTTGTTTTAGGGTACATTTTGCAATAAAAGTATTTCATATATGTATTTATAATCTACATACATAATCAACTCATATGAACTATCCTAGTTGTAACATCGAGTTGTTGACATGTTCTGAATTTATGAGGCTTTATTTTTCCTTTTCGTAACCTAGCACTAAGAATTTCTCTTGTATCCTGGGTAAACGCACCCAGGAAATTCCTAGTGCTTACAAATATTTATAAACTTAAAAGTTCGTAAATTCATAAATAATTGATCAATAATTGATCTCGGTCATAATGAAATTGTGATAGAATGACATTGCTCTTTTGCCATTATTATCAAACCCGTTAATATAAATTATTTTCTAAAAACTACTACTCAATTTGAACATTTATTAAGATGGAGTGGAGGGTCAGTGATTGGCCACTGGAAAGGCATAATGAAGCCATTTTGTTAGAAGATTACAAAACTGGTCAAAAACAGTCATTATCAGGTTACTGATTGACCATTCTGACACTATTGTATGTAGTAGCAGACAAGAGCTCCGGGTAGAGCGCTTTATATTTTATATTACTGATCGACTATTCTGACACTACTGTATGTAGTAGCAGACTAGGTAGGGCTCCAGGTAGAGCGTTTTGTATTTTATATTACTAATCGACCATTCTAACACTATTGTATGTAGTAGCAGACTAGGGCTCCAGGTAGAGCGCTTTATATTTTATATTACTAATCGACCATTCTGACACTATTGTATGTAGTAGCAGACTAGGGCTCCAGGTAGAGCGCTTTATGTTTTATATTACTGATCGACCATTCTGACACCATTGTTTGTAGTAGCAGACTAGGGCTCCAGGTAGAGCGGTTTATATTTTATATTACTGATCGACCATTCTGACACCATTGTTTGTAGTAGCAGACTAGGTAGGGCCCCAGGTAAAGTGCTTTACATTTTATATTACTGATCGACCATTCTGACACTATTGTATGTAGTAGCAGACTAGGGCTCCAGGTAGAGCGTTTTATATTTTCTATTACTAATCGACCATTCTGACACTATTGTATGTAGTAGCAGACTAGGGCTCCAGGTAGAGCGCTTTATATTTTATATTACTGATCGACCATTCTGACACCATTGTTTGTAGTAGCAGTCTAGGGCTCCAGGTAGAGTGCTTTATATTTTATATTACTGAGCGACCATTCTGACACTATTGTATGTAGTAGCAGACTAGGGCTCCAGGTAGAGCGCTTTATATTTTATATTACTGATCGACCATTCTGACACCATTGTTTGTAGTAGCAGACTAGGTAGGGCCCCAGGTAGAGTGCTTTACATTTTATATTACTGATCGACCATTCTGACACTATTGTATGTAGTAGCAGACTAGGGCTCCAGGTAGAGCGCTTTGTATTTTATATTACTAATCGACCATTCTGACACTATTGTATGTAGTAGCAGACTAGGGCTCCAGGTAGAGCGCTTTATATTTTATATTACTGATCGACCATTCTGACACCATTGTTTGTAGTAGCAGTCTAGGGCTCCAGGTAGAGTGCTTTATATTTTATATTACTGAGCGACCATTCTGACACTACTGTATGAAGTATCAGACTAGGTAGGGCTCCAGGTAGAGTGCTTTATATTTTATATTACTGATTGACCATTCTGACACTATTGTTTGTAGTAGCTGACTAGGGCTCCAGGTAGAGCGCTTTATCTTTATATATATATAATTCTGCTGTACGTGTGTATGTCATTGAACTCCTCCTAAACGGCTTGACCGATTTTAATGAATTTTTCTGTATGCGTTTGTGTGGCGACCTGGATGGTTTAGATTCACAAATCAGCCCGGCAGATGGCGCTGATCGCTTGAAGAAGCATGTGATCTCGGAAACGGCCCTAACGATTTCGCTGAAATTCAATATGTGGGGGTTTTCGGGGACGAGAAATCGATCTAGCTCAGTCTTATGTCTGGGGAAGCGCATGTTTACGAGTTTTCTCTTTCGCAATATTTCACGCATAATATGGGCCCTAATTTCGCGCGGTTTGACATAGCGCCTGTGGCGTAGTCGATAGTGGTATGGTCTACTCGCGATGGCTGGTGTTTCTCGGTTCAAACGCGGCCAATCACAACTTTTTTTTTTTGTTTTTAGACAAGTTTATAGTTTTTTTAAATTTTTGTAGTTACTTAAAAAGAAAATTGCTATAAGGGTAGAGAGAGGTATGATATCTTTGTTACAAATGTACATGACAATGCTTTCCATGGGTATATTCCTAAATCTGCTGTACGTGTGTACGTCACTGAATTCCTCCTAAAAGGCTGGTCGGATTTGAATGAAGTCTATGTATATAAATGAAAGTCGTGTTATTTACTCTATTTATAACTCAAGAACCGCTTTACCAGTATGGCTCAAAATTGTTAGGAAGGTAGATAAGTACTGGGAGAAGGACATATCACATAGGATACTTTTTATCCTGTTCCCGTTGTTACTCCCTGCCAGTTTAATTTTTTTAATAAAAGCCCGAAAGCGAACTTCCACTTCAACATTTCTAATATTGTATTGCTGTGCCATTAACCACTTCACTACATACTATAAAACAAAGTTTTTTTTCTCTTTCCCTATGTATGTCCCTTTGTATGATTAAATCTTACAACTGCGAAACGACATGGAAAGTTTGATTGTCGCAATCCAGCACTGAGCACGCCACAATAGCGGCGGTAAGTCCTCTCTTTGAGGAGTAGCTAGAGAGGCGCCACGGCGTTCTCACCTTCCGACTGATGTAGGTCCTCACCAGTCACGACTGTTTCGGGAGGTTCCTGTTCCGTATAAGGCGGGAGGAAACGCCAGGGTGACCACTGTGTGCATCGCCCTGAGGACACGGTGGAGCAAATGGTGGAGGTCTGCCCGGTTTGGGTAGAGCACAGCAGTGTCCTCGTGGCGGCGATCGGCGGCGATCTCTCGCGTCCGACCCCGGTCCGGGCCATAGTCCGGAGCAAGACTGCATGGCAAGCTTTCACTTCCTTCTGTGAAGCAGTGATACTGGCATAGGAGGAGGCAGAGCGCGTGAGGGAGCGGAAATCCCACTACCCTCACGCCTCAAATCGCTGCAGGAAGCGCCCTGGTCAGGAGGCAACATCGGACTCCCGACCACCGTAGGCACGGGCTTGCGGGCGGCGAGCGATAGGCAGCTAGCCTCCTGGTAAGAACCAGGCCCGGGTTGATGGCGCGTTGTGTTTCATATGCGCCTCAAAGAGATGTCAGCACACCTTGACGGGGTCCATGAGGACTGGTCCACAGAGTTGCGGGTTGGTTAAAAAAGAAACCATGGCACTGGCCGTTGCATAGGCAAGTGAAGGAACACGGGTGGGTTTTAGTCAATAAAAGTCTGACACGCCCTTCCGCTCCGCCCAGAGCGGGAGAGGTCATTTGATGATTTCCCATCCAAAACAAAAAAAAAAAAAGAACTGAAGAAGAGCAAGAAATTGCACTTGAAGAGCGCAGCCTTAGTATGGCTCGACTTCGTGCTTCTCACTCACCAGAGCAAAGGGAGGCAGCCCGTGAAACGGCTCGGTTGGCAATGCGAAATCGTCTAGGAAACCTCAGAGATCAAGCGCTAGATAATTTACGAAGCACAAGAAGAAATTCATCAAATACTGATTTGAATCAGGCAGCGTTTCAACACGCATATAATATAGCGCAATGGCGTTCGAATTGGGCCAATGGATGTTGTTTGCGAGTATTGTAGCACATTAAAGATTTCCGGAGAACCGCCAGGATTGTGCTCCCAAATCATTGAATAATAATATTTATTTATTTAAAATTATCCTAATTTAAAAAGTAGTCATGTCAAGTAGTAGTGCCTTTAAGGCGGAACGAAGTTCGCCGGGCCAGCTAGTATTTTATATTACTGATTGACCATTCTGACACTATTGTTTTTAGTAGCTGACTAGGGCTCCAGGTAGAGCGCTTTATATTTTATATAACTGATCGACCATTCTGACACTATTGTTTGTAGTAGCTGACTAGGGCTCCAGATAGAGCGCTTTATATTTTATATTACTGATTGACCATTCTGACACTATTGTTTTTAGTAGCTGACTAGGGCTCCAGGTAGAGCGCTTTATATTTTATATAACTGATCGACCATTCTGACACTATTGTATGTAGTAGCAGACTAGGGCTCCAGGTAGAGCGCTTTATATTTTATATTACTGATCGACCATTCTGACACTATTGTATGTAGTAGCATACTGGGGCCCCAGGTGGAGATCTTTATATTTTACTATAAGGCTACCAAATTAGTTCTATTGAAAAGGCCCATTAAAGTAATTTAAAGTGTTTAACATCTAGGCACAGTCTTAATCTCGGCGATACCCAAATGTCAAAAGACTTGTCAAAATGTAGGGAAGTGAGACGTATAATTTTACAGATTGAGACTAAGATCAGATTATGGGCGATCTTTAAGATCGTTCACAACCTGATCTCAGTCGCAATGAGATGAGAATAGCTCAAAGTACGTCTCATAATATACTGTCGGAGTACGGTTTTTTTTTTTTAAATTTGACTTTGTCATAATGGCTTCCACTATAACCCGGTGTATGTGTTAATTTTCTATTTTGTTTTTGTTGTTAACATTATCTTTCGAGTTGTTAAAATTTTATTTTGAGACCATCATTTATTTAAAAAAGAATTAGTTCCTCTCGAAAATTAAATGTTGTGCATCTCTGCTTCTATGAACTTGTTTTGTTTTAATTAAACACGAATTGAGTATAGTTTTACAAAAGATGGCGGCGCTATCCCTCTGCGTCGAGTGCAGTGTTCTGAATCAGTGAACCGACTCCTTCCAGACGATCACACGCATTATGTGTTAAAGTTTGTTGACTGAAACTTGTACAAGAACTACCTTAAATAATGTTGATTAAATATTATTGTTAAATTATAATTGTTAGAGGAGACACGGAGGTTCTGAGAGTGCTGTGTCGTCTGGGCGTGGATATGGCTAGTGGACCAGATGGTATACCAGCGATTGTTTTCGAGGCTTGTTCGCCCAAGTTATCTCTCCTATATTGACTCGCTGCTTGTATCGGGAGGATGGATAAAGTGTAAGATAACCAACATGCAGCCCGTGCCCAAAAAGGGTAGTCGCGCCGATCCTACTAACTATCGATCAATTTCAATAAACTGCATACTCTGCAAGATTATGACGCGTGAATTGAACTCGCGCCTCTTTGCTTACCTGGAAGGTTACGATCTCGTCAGTGACCAACTCAATCAACTCATGGCGATAAAAATGGGGAAGTTATTGCCGTCTCCCTAGATATCTCGAAGACCTTCGTCCAGGTACGGCACGCTGGCCTTTTGATTAAGCTTCCAGCATACGGCATTTCCCCTGGTCTGACTGGCTGGGTAAAAAACTTCCTGACTGAACGGTTCCTCCGAGTTGTTGTCGACGGTAACGCCAGTTTCCCCCAGGGGCTGTTCTTTCTGCAACTCTGTTCCTACTGCATATTAACGATTTGCTGATGCCTATGATTTATGGGTATGCAGATGACAGCACAGGCGAAGAAAGAAGCAATCTTTTTTCTAAAGAACAAGTTGGTTTTAGGCAAGGCAAAGGTATAAACATGGCCATTTATAACTTTTTAAAAGTCGTTATAGACAGTGTAGATAAGAAGGTTCCCGTTTGTGCACTTTACATGGATCTCACAAAAGCATTCGACTGTGTAGATCATGAATTATTGTTAAAAAAATTAAACGCTAATGGCATAAGAGGTAAGGCCTTAGATCTCATTAGATCTTATCTTACAAGAAGAAAACAGTGTACCCAAATAACGCGCTTATGTCCTAAACTTAAAATAGAGACACATTTTAGGTCAGATTATAGGGAAATTAATCTAGGTATACCACAAGGAAGTGTAATAGGGCCCCTTTTATTTAATATATACATTAACGACCTTCCGAAAATAACAAAACATCCGACTATTATGTTCGCGGACGATAGCACAGTTATATTTACAGGTAAAAATAAGACGCTTATTGAATCTGACATTTTTGACACCCTTAATAATATTATACAATGGCTGACATTAAATAATCTAAAAATTAATTTATGTAAAACCCACCTAATGACATTTAAAAATCGAACTCCCCTAATGACGAATATCAATATAAACTATAATGACGAAACTATTACTGAGGTAGATACAACAAAATTTTTAGGACTTAATTTAGATGGTAGCTTAAATTGGAAAGTGCACGCAGAGATCCTCTGTACAAAATTGAGTACTCAATCGTATGCATTGTATATGCTCACAAAAAAACTTAGCGAGGTCGCAGTTCTGACAGCATATTATGGGAACGTTGAGAGTATTTTAAGATACGGAATCATATTTTGGGGAAACTGTACCGAAAAAGAGCAAATATTCAAAGCACAAAAAAAGTGCATAAGGGCAATGTGCAAACTCGATCAAATGGATAGTTGTAGGCCATTCTTCAAATAACTAAATGTATTAACAGTACCGTGTCTGTACATGTATGAGTTGGCGATGTTTGTCAGATGTAATTTAGCGATGTACGAAAATTATAAAAGTAAACGTCACAATTTAAAAGTTAACTGTCCTCAACACAAAAGTGCTTTGATGAATAACAGTGCACTGTGTATGGCGCCACGTGTTTATAATCACCTACCAAAACCATTATTAGAAAGCCTAAGCTGTAATATATTTAAACACAAAGTAAAAAAATTTCTCGTAGATAAAGCCTATTACAGTGTAAATGAATTTATAAATGACATGCGATCTAATAATGAGAGATGACATTACTGTATTTGGTACTTACTTATTGACTTGACTTGTTTTAATTATTAATTATTATCTGACATCTTTATAAATTCGTAATTGACCTGTCCATAATAAATTTTTGACTTTTATTAATTTTATGACCTTTTTATATCTTTTTTATTTTGTTTTGAATGAATTTATACTTATGTGATTATTAGTTGTGTATATTCAATTGTAAGTAGAGACAAACGCCAAGTAAAATTGCATGCCTTCAGGCGGATTATGGAGATGCCAAACTATTTTACCTATCGATGTGAATTATATCAATTACCCATTATCGCAATAAATGAGTTTGAGTTTGAAGAGTAGCCAGCCTGTCAATGTTGTATAGGATGCATTTTGGAGAGTGTGCGCTGGAATTGCATGACTGAATTCCCCATCTCCGTTCCATCATCGGCCGGCCCGTCGTACGGGGAGTACCCACGATCATCCTTACGTTGTTGACACCGCTACGAGCCAGACAAAGCGTTTCGCCTCGTTTTTTATACCTCGTACATCGAGAGACTGGAACAATTTGCTTGCGGCGGTTTTTCCGTCTGACTACAATTTAAGTGTCTTCAAGGCTAGAGTGAATAGTCTCTAAATAAAGTAGTGTACTTTACCATCAACGATTGCATCACTGCTTACCATCATCATCATCATCTCAGCGTTTGTCCCGGTCGGCATCCGCGGCTTTCGCGTTGGAGCCCGGGGTCCGCTTTCCTGCACATTCTCCTCCATTTCGCGCGATCTTTAGCATCCTGTGGTAAGAGCTTGTTGGCACGCATATCATCTCTTACAACATCAAGCCAGCACTTCTTTGGTCTACCTCGCTTTTTCCGGCCCAGCGGAGGCGCCATGGCAAGACATTTGTTACCCACGTAACCTGCCGGTTTACGTAAGATTGCATCACTGCTTACCATCAGACCGCAAATCCGTTTATAATATGTTAAAAAAATAGAAGTCATGTATGTGTCCCCAGGTCACTGCTAGGTATCGTGAGCATTACCGTGGCCGGGCTTGTCATCGCGTCATGCACGTACCTGGTGGTCTGCCTGGACTTGGAGGTGAGTGTTACCACGACGCAATAGTAATATGCACAGAGTGCGGATGTCCTAACGCGCTCGTGTGTGTGCAGCACGCCGGGGAGCGCGTGCGCCGCGTGGCACAGCGCGTGCACAACAACCGCACGCTGTCGCAGATGCTGTCCTTCATCGTGGTCACCGCCTTCATCATGCAGATCCAGATCGTTATGGTCAGTGTCGCCGCCATGCTTTAATATGACTCCGAACTTAGGGTTAAATGTTAAACGCTACTTTTAGATTCGCTTAGAACTGCGGCCAATTTAACAAATTTCATATGTTCTAATGCCGTTTCAATTTCTATTTTAATAACACTGCCGATTGTTTTTTTATACATTTGGCTATTTAATGACGATTTTATATCCATTCTTATTAAAAGTTGAATAGCTTCCTTTCCCAATAGAAAAAAAAATGTTGCAATTGTTTAATACGTAGCTGGCACTGACCGTATTTCGTGATACAGATGGAGGGCGTATTCACCGCGGCGGTCCAGTTCGGCAACAATTCGACGCTCGCACAGCCGGGTGACTACCACTACTGCCCCTACGATATGAATGAGGTAAAACACCCACACACATTTTTCAACCTGATCGTGCTATGAACTTTCCGATCCGATGGAGGTCTCAAACTAAGATATTTAACTGCTGGGGAGTTTGTTGCGCCAGTTCTTCTTCTCAGTGAAGGAACTTGTAAGTGGTGAAGGGCGGGCGTTTCGACGGAGTGTCTTTCGTTATTATGACGTTCGTAAGGTGCTGATTCTCTGCCTTATTGAATAAATGGCATTGAATTTTATTTTTTGGTAGTCAACCACTGCTGCTTCACATTCTGTTTAGCGAGTTTAAGTTACCATTTAAAAAATATCGTTTAAAACACTAAAAACCATGCTTTTAAAAAATATCAAATTAAGAAGTAAAAAATAATTTTAAATAAAGCTTGAGGCGCTTTGTGCCATAATGTTTGTATATTATGCGACTCACGCTTTTTTTTAAATTATTTTTAACTTTTTATTTTGATATTTTTTAAGAGCATGTTTTTTTTAGTTGTTTGAACTACATTTATTTTCAACTTCTTAGAACGATATTCTTTAAAAAAAAAAAACTAACGAACGGACGTATTGAAAACGGTGGGACATTTTACAGTAATGAGCCGCTCACTCGTAGTGCAAAGAGTTAGAGATGGACAAACAAACAAACAAGCAAGCAAACATACAAGTGAAGCTAATAAAAAGCATGTAATACAGTCCGCTTAGAGTTTGTCTCCGAATACAGAGCAATAGAGTATCAGAACGGTCATTAGTTCATGTTCCTTGCACCATGAATTTGTTTCGAAAAGGCTTATTATAACTTTAAAAGCAAACATTGGCGTCATTTTGTATAAAAATGTCAATGCAAACACGCAAACGTACATAAATTAGAGAAATGCACATCATCATCATGGTTTCACCCAAATGATGTCCACTGCTGGACATAGGCACCCCCAAAGCGCCGCCCCTTCGGCTGGCGCTGTGCTCCTCACATCCACCACATGCTTATCTCTCCGCCTTATGGGAGGCTATCCAACGCTACGTCTTCACTACCTCTCGAGTCCCTCCTCCGCAAATCAAATCCGGGCTCAGGATGACTGACTAGTATGGGGCTCCATTTGAATCCACTAAACAACAAATACCTACCTATTTCTATTTCTACAAGCTTTATTTGTTTGTGTGTGTCTGTGTTGGCAGCATTACCTGCAGCTAACGCTCCTGGCCATGTTCCTGTGCGCTGTGCACCAGATCCTCATCACCGTGGTGAAGCTAGTCCTGCTGACGCTCACGGCCTCCGCCTACGTGGCCGTCACCACGCACCAGCACCTCGTCTTCCAGCAGCATTTCTACGACTACCAGTGAGTGCTTCACTGATTATAAATAAAATGAACCCTTCCTTTTGTCAATCATTGCTTAAATTTCTTTAAGAATTAATAACACATACAACAAGTGTCTGTCATTTTACTGAAGCTATTACTAAAAGTCCGACCTTAACTTCAACTTTCTTCTTGTCTGCGATTGTAAATCTAGATGCATGTCTTACTACATACTATGGCATAGTTGAATGCCATCTGCGATACGGAGTTATCTTTTGGGGCAACTGAATAGAGAAGGAAACTGCACTTAAGGCCAAAAAAAGGACTACTGTTTGTACATTTTGGAAATGGCAGTGTTCGTTAAATTTAACCCAGATCGCTTCGCACGATGGCTGTATTTCCAACAAAAAGGCGTGACAATTATAGTTACGCGTATAAAGTTATATCTCGCGATTGTGTTGGGTCTTAGCGTTTAAAAAGCCTCGACTATCTACATTTTCGCTGGATATACAGCCTAATAACCGATGACCGTGGGTGATACAATCGATTTGCAGTCAGCAGCGTACGGACGCTCTTATCCAGGGCATCAAGTTCGGTTTGAGTCCATTTGAGTATGCCGAAAGAGTAGGTACATCAAAACCGGCATGATCCACCCGTTGAAGGCGCTCAGCTTGATAAAAGACTATTAAGTTCGGACCCCCAAGGAAGCGTTCCTTCAACGATTTCTTAAATAATTATGAGAAACTGTGATATTGATTATGTTATTGACTGATGAAATTTAAAAACAATTATTTTATTTATTGATAGAATTATATTATTATGTAAGATGATAAAACACATATATATAAGAATTCAAAAGTTAAAGTAAACGCTTATTAGTGCTTACTTCAACTTGGTTGGGACTCTTATAGAGTGTAAATTTGTGTGGTTGGAAATTCGTAATTATTGCTTGTTCACTACTACCTGTGGGTTCTCTCCCACAGACACCGCTGCGGCCTGGATTGGAACCAGCAGTGGACCAACATCGTCATCGCCATTGGCGCCACGGTGGCGTTACTGCTGCACTCCCATCAGACTGAAAGCACGTACCGACTGGACTTCATATGGAAACTACAGGCCAATGGTAATCTAATTTTATGTACAATCGCGAAAAAAAATATATTACCATATTAATGACAACTCAGCAATAATATCTGATATTATGATTCCTTTATTATCAGTAAGACAAGAAAAATACACTGGGCGGCAAAAAATGCAGGTCCCTTATAAAAAGTGTTATAGCTTCTTAAATACACAACACTAACCCGTGAGACTGTGGTTTGTCATAGGTGACTGACATTACATAAAATAAAATACATGTTTGTAAACTCAATAATTTTATTTTAATACTAACAAAATAACACACTTCTAACTTTTGGCAACAAAAATAAACAACACAGTAAACCCGCTAAAAGTATTTGACATTTTAATAGCTTGTATTTCCTCCAGGAGCCCGTATCACTTGATTAAAACGATGTCACATGCTGTAAACCAAATTTCTAATACGGTTTTGGTCTATGTTTGACCATTCTTCCACTAGCGCACTCTTTACGTAAGGTAGCTGCAGTTGGAGAGCGTTGTTTGACGCATCTCCCGAGCTCTTCCCATAAATGCTTTATGAGATTTAATTACGGGCTACGAGCTGACCATTCCATGCGGGTTAAACCATGGAGCATATAGGGTTATACCGATGTCTTGAATTTACGCGTTGACAAAATATGCATTATGTGGCGGGGCATTATCGTGCATAAAATGGAATATGTGCCCTTATTCACCAGGAAAGGACCAACATTCTCATCTAAAATCTCCTGTAAGTATCTGGGAGCCGTCAAAGAACCCTTTTTCTATAATCACTTTACTCAGTGCAACTACCTACCTAAAGATATCCCAGCCCATACCATTATTTATTCTCCACCGAATGGCACCTTTTCGTCAAAAACGCTTGACGATAATTCACTTGGTCGCCTATATACTCTTCGTTTACCATCGTGTGAGAATAAACAAAATCTAGACTCATCGGAAAACATTACCCTGGACCAGTCTTCGTCTGTCGCAACACATCCCATGATGTGTTCCCGAGCAAATCGTAACCTAGCAACTGAATGTTCTCTGAGCAGTTTATAGCATTTGCTAGCTTATAAGTTTATATCAGCTTCACGAAGTCGCCGCAGGATCGTGTCATCACTCACATTGTTGTGGAGAACTTCTTGAAGGCTATTTCGGACGTGAACAGCCGTGATACGTCGACATAGTGCTCACAATGAATCCGTCTTCTTGTACAGTTGTGCACCTTGGCCTGCCATTCTTTTCTAACTATACTAATACTAGCTGACCCGGCGAACTTTGTTCCGCCTTATAGGCAATATCACATGATCTTATTTTTTACTTTTTAAATTAGGATAATTAGGGTAGCAAAAAAGTGCAGGAGAAGTCGAAACAATGTAACTATCATCATCATCAACCTTTATTTATCGTCCCCCTGCTCTCTTCTCATAAGGAGAATGATTGAGCGTAATCACCACGCTTGCTCAATGCGGGTTGGCGATTTCAGACTTAAAGTCCAGGTTTCCTTAAGATGGTTTTCCTTCACCTTGTAACATTTCATCAAATACTAAGCAGAAATTTCATTTTCTCTACCTTGTGGAGGTGCAAGGTATCAGGGTAGCACAAAATTGTAGGAGAAGTCGAAACAATGAAGCTCATTCATCACTAAACCATAATAATTACATGGAAGAACTTTTATTGTGCCTAGTTTGTAGAGGTGCAAGGTACCAGGGTAACATAAAACTGTTTGTGAAGTCGAAACAACGTTTCCGAGATCACATGCTTTTTCAAGCAATCAGCGCCATCAGCCGGGCTGATTTGTGAATCTAAACCATCCACGGCACCACTCAAACGCATACAGAAAAATTCATTTAAATCGGTCAAGCCGTTTAGGAGGAGTTCAATGACATACACACGTACAGCAGAATTATATTAAGATAATAATATAAAGATATAAAATATAATATAATATAAATATAGAAAGATATAAAACTGCACATAAATATATACAGCCTCCGTGGCGTAGCGGTAGCGGACGCGGCCGCTGCGCATGGTGGCGCGGGTTCGATCCCCGCACAGTGCAAATATTTGTATGCACGAATATGAATATATGCACTGATCTGGTCGTGCCTCGGAAAGCACGTTAAGCCGTTGGTCCCGGTTGCCATACGAACATCTAGTGGCAGTCGTTAAAGGGTTGTTGAAGCCCTCAAAAAGTCCAACAATTGGTCAGCTGCAATGCTTCGATGTCGCCTTCGGGTTGTGGAGGTCAGATGGCAGTCGCTTCACGGAAAATGTCGAAGTTTAGCAGTTAGACTGGTAAAAGCGGACCTCAGACTCCAAAGCTGAAAAAGCTTCGGATGCGACTGGGATAAACGCTGAGATGATGATGATGATGACTAATATATAAAGCTGAAGAGTTTGTTTGTTTTTAGCACTAATCTCACAAACTACTGATCCGATTTGGAAAAACTATTTTTGCGTTGTATGGCCCATTAATCCAGGAAAGCTTTAGGCTATACATAATATTGCGTAAGTCTATGTGAATCATATTCGCTCATAAAGACAACGTCCTCCGCTTCCGCACCATTTTATCGTGATCTCTCAGGTCCGATACATCATCACAAACCATGTTTTAATATTGGTTTCTAAAATAGTTCCCCAAATTTCTTATGGCTTCAAATTTCCTCATAATGCCCCAGTAAAGAAACATACATCGTATACTGGTAGGACACCTATCCTAGATTTTCATAACGCATTCTGTGCAGCTGTTAATACTTGCAATTTGTTTTGTAAAACGACCAGCAGATATGTAAAACTGTGGATTCACAAAATTCACGTGCGACTTGTGCACTACACCTACATCGATCATAGTTCTTTAATCTATTTGAAGTTAACTGTACCGCCATTTTTGAAGTTGACTGTACAATGATTTCGCTGTGATGTCGCCGTATCTGAGATTTGTGTTATATCGCAGACGAAAAGGAGGAGATGGAGCACCTGGAGGCGTACAACCGCAAGCTGCTGGCCAACATCCTGCCCGAGCACGTGGCGCAGCACTTCTTGTGCAGCGACAAGAACATCGACGTGAGTCAACTTGACGACAAGGCTTCTCTTTCTTAATCCTCATCGACTAGCATATCAACTTTATTTCAATTATAATTAAGTATTTTTCAGAGTAACTAGCACTTAATAAAAAGATAAAATGCTTGAAGCTGTAACTTAAAAGAAACTTTATTGAGTAAGAATTAAAGTTACTTTTCTATCCATACTAATATTATAAATGCGAAAGTAACTCTGTCTGTCTGTCGGTCTGTCTGTCTGTCTGTCTGTCTGTCCGTTACGCTTTCCCGCTTAAACCTCTCAACCGAGTTTCATGAAATTTGGCACAGACAATCTTTAGACCCTGAGAAAGAACATAGGCTACCTTTTATCCCGGAAAAATTTGATGTTCCCGAGGGAAATCTAAAAAGCGCGATATAACCGAACTCCACGCGGGCGAAGCCGCGGGCGGAAAACTAGTTAATTCATATTTGCTAAAATGCCCACGTGTGAGATTGGCGAGAGGAGGCAAAACGCCGCATAACTCCGCTGCCGCAAGAAATCGCGGTATGTCGGACAGAGCTCCGGCGGGATCTCATGACGACAAAGAGAGATGAGATGCTAGAGATTACGCGACTCAATTCCAGTCTCTTGTTTTTTTTTTTTTATTGTCGCAACAGCATGGCGAGCAGCAGTGGCTAGTGGGTTATCCTACGTTAAACTTCAATTCTATGGTCTTTATTATCAGATCTACTGCAGTCTTTGGTTATAACCCACATGGATGCAAACTTCTCATCAACATAAATTAATTGAGGCCAAGCACAAGGTATTATATAATTATACTAGCTTTCCGCCCGCGGCTTCGCCCGCGTAGAGTTCGGTTATATCGCGCTTTTTGGATTTCCCTCGGGAATATCAATTTTTTCCGGGATAAAAGGTAGTCTAAACCTTCCTTAAGAATCACTCTATCTATTAAAAAAAACCGCGTCAAAATCCATTGCGTAGTTTTAAAGATCTAAGCATACATACGGACATACAGCGAAAGCGACTTTGTTTTATACTATGTATTGATGCTGTAAATTGTTGACGAGTTCCCTGAACTGACCTTTGTCTTCATCATCAGCTCCCTAATGACAGTCACAAACTATCTAGACGTAAGGTTCTTATCAATACAAATTAAACAAGCACGAACATAACGTAGCTGCCGTGAATCGTTGAGAAGTTCCCTTGACTGTATTTCGGCTCCATCATCAGATCTACTGCAGACGTTCATTATAACCCATATGGATGCAAAGTTCTCATTAATATAAATGAATTGATTTCAAATACAAGCTAACTACTGTAAATCGTTGAGGAGTTCCCTAAACTGACCTTTGTCTTCATCATCTGCTCCCTAACAGTCACCACCCATACAGGTGTAAGGTTCTTATCAATACAAATTATTCAAGCACAAACACTAGGTAGCTGCTGTGAATCGTTGAGTAGTTCCCTTACCTGTCTCCCAGCTCCATCATCAGATCTACTCCAGACCCTTATTAAATTGTAGTGCTTTAAAATACCTAATAAAAAACATACAAATGCATTGGCCGTCCCTACAATTTTCAAAAGTTTCGAATGATTTCTCTGGTCTTCCACCACCAAACCCTGATGTTCGTATCATGGGACCACATTGGGAATGTCTTCTTTCCAACAGAAATATAATTATCTATATCGGTTCATAAACGACGAAGTTATCCGCGAACAAACTTAAAAAAAAACATATATACGGTCGAATTGAATAACCTCCTTCTTTTTGAAGTCGGTTAAATAACCTCCTCCTTTTTGAAGTCTGTTAAAAAAGGCTATTGCCAAATCAAATCAAATGACCAGATAATGGATGATATTTAGTTAAAAGATTTTTTATTGGTTGTGGCGGCTTCTGAAGGTTAGAAAGACAAACTTTACCTGAAGCGCAGCACATACCATTAGGTTCGTCAGCCCATTTCTTGGCAGAACAGTTAGAGCAGATCTTATTCATGACTCCGATTTGGACTGACGCTTGTTGTGCATAATCAACCTGCGGATCATATCTGAAAGCCAGTCTGTTTCTTTTATTTTAATAAGGATAAATAGCATGAGTAAAATAAATGCGTTTAAATGTAGTCCAAAAAAAACCTAGATTTTTAAATAAAAAAATGGTTGTTGTGCCTCACTCGACATAGATAGGTATAATGTGTATAGTTTAGGCAGCGTACGCAAAATAAGTAACTTATCTGGTTGATTTTTAACACCTTGTGTTCAAAAAATCCAAATGTCTTACGGAACCCTACTTTTTTTTCAAAATAAAATTTAGCCTATGTTACTCAGTGATAATGTAGCTTTCTAAAAAAAAGAATCATTAAAATCGATCCAGTACTTTTTGAGTTTATTCGTTACATACAAAAATACAAATCTTTCCTCTATATAATATTAGTGTAGATAGGTATGTTTAATAGATTTAGCAACTTGTACGATATTGTAAAGTTTCTATTTTACAGTTAAGGTATGAAAGGTTCAATTATGTAACGGGGGAAGTAAAGCAATTGGCTTGCTAACTCGCACCCCTTCTACTAAGCACAAACAAGTGTACAAACCAGTTTGCGCAGATAAGCGCGTGTGTGTGGACGGCAAGACGGTAGCTCGAGCAGTCCCGAAAGCGCGGCTTTTGCAATCGTTGACTTGCTGAAGATTTGGACTCCGCAAACTTGGCCTGCCCGGTATTACTTGCAACGTGTGGCTGGTCATTCAAGCCGCTCATAAGACCTACGAATTATTTTACAACAAAGTATACGTCACAAATCCAAAAATGACCGATGAATTTTTAACACTTTTCATAGAAGTGTACAAATCGTTGCCAGCGTTGTGGAAAATAAAAAGCAAGAAATACTCACATAGAAAAAAAAAGCATATTATTAAATGATTGAAAAGTTAAAAGAGGTACCTATGTATTATTATTATTCTATTAAGTATTTATATGTGTATTTACACGAGCTCTCAAAACACAACTAGGATTGCACAGTCCAGTTAGCACGAGCTTACCTCTACGTGTGGCCACTGTACTTTGGTACGGTATTCCGACTTTTTGTACAGTCATGACTGCACAGGCCTGGACTTCGCAGGCAAGACGGAACGTGTAGATGGGCCATAAGACGCTGACACGCACAGTATTGTAGTACTGTGTAGAGGGCGCACTACCCATAGGCAATAGGCTTACGAGCTTCATCTGCCGTCCTTAGGTTGATCGCAGTTGCTGTTCCAAACAGTTCGTTTTCCATGTGGCAGGAGCTGTACCACGAGCAGTGCGAGTCGGTGTGCGTGATGTTTGCGTCCATCCCAAACTTCTCCGAGTTCTACGTGGAGCTGGAAGGTAACAATGAGGGCGTGGAGTGCCTACGCCTGCTCAATGAGATCATCGCCGACTTCGACGAGATCCTCGCCGAGGACCAGTTCAAGTACATTGAGAAGATCAAGAGCACTGGCGCCACCTACATGGCGGCTTCGGGTGCGTATCAACGAGGATGACACTGAATGTAGTATTTTAGAAAACACTGTTTCATATCACAATGGTGTAAAAATATAATTCCAGGCCTAACGGCTGCCACTCGCGACCTTCGTGGCTTCCGCCACGTCACTGCTATGGCCGACTATGCGCTACGCCTGCGTGAGCAGCTGCAGTATGTCAACGAGCACTCCTTCAACAGCTTTCGTATCCGAATCGGTAAGCAGCCCTGTCTGAGCAGCGCGAACAGCGTGGTGCATCCTGCATCGTGCACTACAGCTACAGACTGATAGTGCTCCCTGATGTACCGCGCTGGCCAACTGGGACGGGCTGGTGTAAGACACAGGCGAATTGTCTCCAACGCGAATTCTACGCTCTTTAAATTGCTTGCTGGGCTCTTGCGACCGTTGTGCTAATACATAGTGAATCAAGTGAGGAATTAGGTTTGTGTGGCTCGACAGGCATCAACATCGGACCAGTGGTGGCCGGAGTGATCGGGGCGCGCAAGCCCCAGTACGACATCTGGGGCAACGCCGTCAACGTGGCCTCGCGCATGGACTCCACCGGACTTCCAGACCATATCCAGGTGTGCACCCGAACGAGATTATTCGTTTATTTACTCTAATGCGAAGTGTTCCATGGCGGCTCTTAGTACGTGATGCATTTGCTAGAGACAATTGATCCGATATCCGCGCACACCAAATTGATTGAATTTGTTTTCCTCCGCGACTGCGAAGTGGTACCACTATGTTGATAATAATATCCGTCACTTTGCGAACTCCGCTTTAATCGATGTATTCGTGCGATAGTGAACTCAATTGCGTCGTATGTGCGTTGTAATTAAGCGGTAAGCGTCGGGCGGCTGATGTAGAATGTGTGTCGACAGGTGACCGAGGAGGTGCACGACATCCTGTCGATGCGCGGCTACCGACTGAGCTGCCGCGGCACCGTCGACGTCAAGGGCAAGGGCAACATGATCACCTTCTTCCTCGAGGGAGTCGGCGAACCCGCCTCTCCAGGCGCGCGGGACATCTACGATGTAGGCAGATGTTTTCCTTTATAATCTATACTTGTATCACTTCTGTTGTTATGACCTACATGGCGATAACTACGCTTAAAAATAACACACTCAATTTCACAAATCTATCATAATTAATATTATTTGTATATCTTTTGGAAAAAGTTCAGTAATCACCATGTTGACTGCGTGATGTTTCAGAACCCGCAGCCGTCGACGTCGGGCACGAGCCACGAGCTAGTGAAGGAGTGCACACGCGCCGTGCACCGGCCGCTCGACACCCTCTCAGAGGACCACACAGATGAAGACGGCGGACCCTCGCCTCGCGCCTCAATCCCCAAAGGTAACTCCCATCTCATACAAGGAAAACAGACTACTAGCTAAATGCTAAATGACATAGCGCTCGGAGTGAAACATCAACAAAACTTGCAAATTTATGACTTTCACCCTCTAAGTTCCTTAGAGGATATTTCTTACGGTAGAATGTGTATCTACAAATACCAATGAAATACCACCAAAAACATTTTATGTAAAGTAAATTGCCAAGTTGACATATCGTTTTCACTATAAACAAGTTATCAGATGTGATGAAGCGATAAACCCCTAACGTTTAACCCCCCAGCTATACAAACCTCACATCTTGCTCGATTAGTCTCAGCTGTTCCATTAATCAAACTCTTGGCGTTAAAAAAACGTGACCTATCTAGCGAAAATTTAAATAGATTCAGAAAATACCTAAAATGCCTTTCATTCTCTGAAATCTACGAAACTGAAGATCCTAATGAAGCATACGATTATTTTTTGGAGCAATTTGCATGTTATACGATCTTTGCTTTCCTTTTAAATTAATAACAGTTAAGCTTAATAAAAAAAATAAATGGGTTTCAACTGGTACCAGAGTATGTAGTAGGAAACAAAGAAAATTACTATGGAAATACAGGCGCGAGCCATCGAATAGTAATAAAAATAACTTTAGAAATTATTCGCGCAGGTTTCGGAAAATTATTAAATTAACACAAAGACCACAAAACAACTATTTCATTAACACATCAAGTAATAAAGCGAAAGCATCAAGGCAAGTTATAGATAATAAATTTCGAATCAATGACCCTATTTCCCCCAATTAAAATACGCAATACTACCGTTACTAATCCGACAGACATTTCAAATGCATTTAATGACGAAATGACCAGACACTGAATAATATGACGAAACTACCGGACGCTATGAATCTGATAAATAATCCCAACTCAATGTTCATGCACCCAGTAGTACCGCAAGATATTATGAGAGCAATACAATTACTTAAAAACAAACGTAGCACTGGTTATGACGGTATATCAACAAGGGTTATAAAACTCGTATCAGACGACATTGCTTTGCATTTGTGTCATATTTTCAATTTATGTATCAGTACTGGGGTATTTCCGGATAGTTTAAAAACAGTTATAGTAAAGCCACTTTAAAAAAAAAAAAAAACAATAAAAAGATCTAGCAATTATAGACCAATTGCTTTAATACCATTTTTTCCAAAGTTATGGAAAAAATAATTTATGAGTCAATAAATAATTTCATATCCAAATATAATATTTTAAGTTCGGAACAAAAGGGTTTCAGAAAGAATAAAGGCATAAATACGGCTGTTTATGATTTACTAAATGTCATATTGCAAAGTGTAGATAAAAAGGTACCAGTATGTGCTATTTTTACAGACATGTCAATGGCTTTTGATTGTGTTGATCATGACATTCTTTTAAAAAAACTATACATCATAGGCATCAGAGGAAATTTACTTAGTCTTTTAAAATCATACCTTAAAAATCGCAAGCAGCACACAGAAATTTCTAGGATATGTCTAAAAACCAAGCGTGAAGAAAAATATCTAGCTAAGGCTAGAGTTATTAGATATGGCGTACCATAGGGCAGTGTGCTGGGCACTTTATTATTTTTGCTCTATATTAATGATTTACCTCGCCACATTGAACATCAAATGGTCTTATTTGCTGACGATAGTACTGCCTTAATTAAATGTATTGAGAAAAAAACCTATTAACATGACATAAATAATACTTTGATAAATATAATACGCTGGCTTAACGACAATAATTTAGTAATCAATATACAAAAGACTAATGTAATGCATTTTTATTAGTGAATTCCACCAGAAGATTTGCATTTACACTTCAATGGACAAAAAGTTGACCAAGTACTAGTTACTAAATTCCTTGGCATAATGATAGACAGCCAATTAACTTGGAAGCCACAAGCAGAAGTAGTATGCAAAAAACTAAGTACAGTTGCGTATCAATGTACTCTTTAACTTATCTAAAAAATAAAAAGTAAAAGAACTAAAACCCAACTACGACAAAAAAACGACGCTGAAAAAGTATAAAACAAGATTTTCAGAATACTGAACTGAACAAAGTTGCTAATATAGTTGTAAGTAAATGGACATAGTAGATTCTACCAAGAAGCCTTCGTTGTAAATTGACAATAATGTCATAAATGGCACTATTATAACAAGGGCAACAACTATAAAAGACCTGGGTGTCGTATTTGACCAGAAGATGACATTTCACGATCATATTGTCACCGTTGCTAAAGAGTCCTTTAAAAAAGACTTGGATTTGTCCTCAGAAACTCGCGCGATTTTCGAAACGGACATGTCGTACGACTCTTGTACAGCACTCTTGTCAGAAGCAAGTTGGAGGCGAGCTCCTGCGTCTGGAATCCACATGAGCCTACTTACGCACTATTACTTGAAAAAGTTCAAAAGGCATTTTTGCGATTCTTATATAAAATCAGTTTTGGATATTATCCATTTTTATACCCAACTAAATTTATCTCAGGATGCTTAGGTGTTAAAAATATGTAGAGGGACAACAGATGCCAGTGATCTCCTCAATGAGCTGATTCGCCTTCACGTTCCTGGTAACTATCTCCGTGGCCGCAGACACCGTCTGCTAGCTGTGCCTACATGTCGCACGGTAGCCCGTGCGTCATCCCCTATATATACCTCGCGTTCTTTCCGCGCTGAATAGCCTCGTGGAAGCTAACCCGAACTGTGATATATTCGCGGATGAATTTAAAATTTTAATGCGCGCTTGCTTAGCGTTCTGCGAAAAAGAAAATAATTAGTTCGTTTACTGTTTTAATTTTTAGATTTTATTTTATTTCCGTTTTTATTGTTCCTCTGATTTGTCTTTTTTTTCTGTTTATATTTTTATTTATATTATTATTTGAATTTCATTATGTACCTATTTGTGTTATTTAATTTTGTATGTATGTTAATGTTATTGGCTTTTGGAAGCCGTATTAACATGAATAAATAAATAAATAAATCTATACAATACTATTCTGAAGTATGCAATATTCACTATGTACCTAGAGATAAATTTTCATGTTTGGAAAACCGCAGTCACACGTTATCAAAGTGCTACGGTAGGTAGGTATATGTAACGTGTGACTACGCCTTTCCAAACATGAAAAGTTATCTCTACATAGTGAATATTGCATACTTCAGAATAGTATTGTATGACATTATTGTCAATTTACAACGAAGGCATCTTGGTAGACTCTACTGTGTCCATTTACTTACAACTATATTAGCAACTTTGTTCAGTTCAGTATTCTGAAAATCTTGTTTTATACTTTTTCAGCGTCGTTTTTTGTCGTAGTTGGGTTTTAGTTCTTTTACTTTTTATTATTTGTACTATTTTGGTGTTAAAGTGTATTTGTGGCGCATAATATTAACAAAAATTAAATTGACGAACTAAAAACTAGGTAGTTAACATACGACATCTCTTTTGACTTATAAATCGGCGTTCCACAAAATCTAATGTGGCGCCCTCTAGCGGACAAAACATACAGAGTAAAAAAATAAAGTTAAGATAAATATGCCGTGTTTGATATTATTTGAAAGCGCTTTACTTGAACATTTTGAATATATATATTACTAGCATTTGCTTGTGACTTTACCTGTATTCATGGGCTGATTGCATATAATTCACATCTTTTCGTTCATAGCTTCTTTACTACTTATCAGAATAAGACCACTGCAGTACCATTAGAAGGACCTTGATATTCTGTTGGTTATGAGCTATAAAGCTTGTCACTAAATTTAGTAAAAAGTAATGTTAATATAAAATTAAAATAAATATACCGTATTTGGTATCACTTGAAAGAACTTCACGAGTACTTTATGTCTGTACATAATCCCGAGTAATGCTTCGTAGAAATTTCAATGTAAACCAGGGTTTGGTAAACGGAGCGATGGGAGTGGTGAAAGCCTTCGAATGGACTGCTCTTCGGCGAGATCAGTTTGAAAAGAGAGAACAGCCAAGCGCTGTTCTCATACAATTTGACGACGCATCCATAAAAGCAGATATTAACGGACTTAGCAGAATCGAGCCTTGCCTCACTGAATTTGACGGTTTCAGGGGGTCTGGGCAAATTTAGCTTAAAATGCTCCCGCCGATTCTTTCTTGGGGTTGTACTGTACATAAATTACAAGGTTGTTCCTAGATAAAGCAGTTATCGATCTAGGAAAGTCATTGTTTTGTAAAGGACAGGCCTATGTCGCTAGTAGAGTCAAAACCATAGAGGGATTGTTTATAAGTGTCTTGGATCATAATAAATTACATAAAAATCCACATGACAGTCCATCGTTAGCAGAATTAGATAGATTAAGAAATCTTCCCAGTTCCTCTTAAAATGTGAAACATACAATCTATTTATACTAACGACCTCATCCACTAATTCATGACCCATTCGCTGCCATCGACGCAAATGTGCGTCGCTACTACGAAATCCTGGGAGCTTCATACGGGGAAACCGTTGCTATACGTACTATGATCCACGTGCTACGAAATAGAAAATAGGATATCTCTACATATAGTAATATGTACATATAGTAATATGTAGAGATATCCTATTTTCTATTTCGTAGCACAAATCAAATTGTAGCACAAATCAAAGCGTCAAATTGTATGAGAACAGCGCTTGGCTGT
Source organism: Sesamia nonagrioides (assembly GCA_017933935.1). Taxonomy (NCBI): domain Eukaryota; kingdom Metazoa; phylum Arthropoda; class Insecta; order Lepidoptera; family Noctuidae; genus Sesamia; species Sesamia nonagrioides. The sequence continues at coordinate 43,131 of JADWQK010002042.1, read as the reverse complement.
TCTCTCTTTTCAAACTGATCTCGCCGAAGAGCAGTCCATTCGAAGGCTTTCACCACTCCCATCGCTCCGTTTACCAAACCCTGGTTTACATTGAAATTTCTACGAAGCATTACTCGGGATTATGTACAGACATAAAGTACTCGTGAAGTTCTTTCAAGTGATACCAAATACGGTATATTTATTTTAATTTTATATTAACATTACTTTTTACTAAATTTAGTGACAAGCTTTATAGCTCATAACCAACAGAATATCAAGGTCCTTCTAATGGTACTGCAGTGGTCTTATTCTGATAAGTAGTAAAGAAGCTATGAACGAAAAGATGTGAATTATATGCAATCAGCCCATGAATACAGGTAAAGTCACAAGCAAATGCTAGTAATATATATATTTTCAAAATGTACAAGTAAAGCGCTTTCAAATGATACCAAACACGGCATATTTATCTTAACTTTATTTTTTTATTCTGTATGTTTTGTCCGCTAGAGGGCGCCACATTAGATTTTGTGGAACTCCATATAGCCTATAACCAGCGGACAATTAAGACGCTTCTAATGATATATCATTTGTCGAATTCTGATAAGTAGTTTAGAAGTTACGAGGGAACAGATGAACATACATACATCCATACATAAATACATACATACATACATACATAAATACATACATACATAGCCTGTCAAAATCATAACCCTCCTTTTGCTTTGCCGTAGTCGGGTAAAAAGTAAATATCGCCACAAGGTTAATAGCATACCACGGTTTGGTCGCGTCGATCTTGAGATTCGGCATAATATTCTGGGGAAATTGTAGTCTGAAGGAACAGGTGTTCAAGGCTCAAAAACGATGCATAAGGGCAATGTGCAATCTAATAGTAACAGATAGCTGCGTACTTGGTTTTAAGGTCCCTAAAGATATTAACATTTCCGTCACTGTATATTTTTGAACTGGCTGTTTTTGTAAAATGTAATATGCATCTTTTTAATAAAGTGTCCGCAAATAGGAACCGGCCAATTAGGAGACAATATAAAAATTTGCTTATTGCTGGTAGCTCCGATACCGCCCTATTAAAAAAAAAGTATTATACAATATGTTAAGAAAACCCTGTCCGACCCAACATATGAAATTTTACATAAGTAATCATCATAGTAACAATACTAGTGAAATTTGAAATGATCATTTTTTCCCGCGAATTAATTCCAACTTCCCCAAAATTTGGTAATTTTTAAAAAGTGACAACATTATTTTTGACGGTATAATTCTGAGCGAATAGTGATGCGAGCGCGTGCCGCGTGCCCTGCCCCTCTTCGCCCGTGCCTGTATGCCCTAGCGCACATGTTTTAAGTTACCTCTTTTTGCGAAATAATATTCATTTTTTTAGGGGGATTTTTTTTAAGTTTAGGCCGGCTTTGTATGCATAAAATAAATTATCGATACCTAACAATACCTTCACGGATCGGACAGGGTTTTCTTTACATATTGTATGTATGGGCCCGATTATTTTTAACAAACTACCCGACGTAATAAAAAACGAGACATTGTCATTATTCACAAAGAAATTGTCAATTTTACTAATAGACAAATGTTGTTACTCAATTAGCGAATATCTGTCACATGAGAATTTAGATTGATAATTTAATGTGACATCTGTGTATTACTGACTTGTAGATCTGAACTGTGCCGATTGACCATAAACCGGACATTCTTTCTTTTTTTTTATTTATTTTTTTGACTTGATGTAATGAATTGTGTTGTTTTTAATTTCATTTGACATGTATTTTATATTTATTTGATTTGACAGTGTGTATTTATAATGTGTAGAATGAGATCGTCTATTGTGGTTGGATATTCATTAATTTTTGCTTTTGTTTGCATGCCTTAGTTAAGGTAGTCAGTATAAGGATCTTCTAAAAACGTAACATCTGTATTTTGTACATACTTTCTACGCAACTATAGAACTATTCTATTCTATTCAAATGCTTGATACAACATTATAGACCAGGGACTATATTTTGACTAAAAGCCCGGGGGTGCCCGCGCTAAAGCCGCACAACGGATAAGCCATACAGTTTGTTGAGTTTAACCTTAATAATTAAAACGAATATAAATTTCAACCCCAAACATAATGTACGTTTTGAAATACTATTACGTTATTACAATTACCTTTTCTTGGTGGTAGGCCATAACATCGGCTGCCGGCAAAAGTTACCACCCAACAGACAAAGTCTTGCCGCCAAGCGATTCGTTGTGTACCGGCATGATGTCTGGTGAAGCCGTACGGAGGCAGCGTCTGAACAGTTGTGTTGCGATGTATGGCGGGTATGATACTCCTAATGTTCTTGTGCCGGGAGTTCGGTCGTGGAAGGTCTTCAGATTAATCTCCCTCTGGCGCAGCGTCGATGATCGTGTTGTTGGGTTTTACATTGCATCACATTTTTTTTTATTTGTTCCGGGGTGGAAAATCCTCTATGCATGTCCGCCGCCCTGGGGTGGGCAACGGGGTCTGTCAGACTCCTACTGACTAAAAACCACCCCAGTGTCTCTCCGGTCACGTGCGCACGGAGCCGCGGGAGTCCCTGATTCTGCCGCGGTCCCACACTCTCGTACCGACCGGTCTGTCCGGGCCTAGCCTCCTGCACGGGGTAGTGAGGTGTCAAACTACCCCGTGCATCGCCTCCGCCTCGGGGTCCAACGAATAGGGGGCGGGAGCTTCCTCATGTCCCTCGCCCTTGGATCCATTCATGGGGGCCGGAAGAGGGCGTTATCCGCCCTTCCTCGGCGCCTGGTGCGTCTTCTGCGGCCCGGGAAGGGAGTTGAGATTTTCCTCTCCCGTTCCGCAGCTTCCTTCTGCGAAATCACGTCCTCGCAGAAGGACACCACCGCGTCCCACGACTCTGCGCTGCCGACCATCCTCCGCACTACTACTGGCAGCGTTAGGTCGCCTCCTACTTCATTTGTGAGGACACGGCGCTGCTCCTCCCAAGCTACACACTCGGAGAGCGTGTGCTGCGCCGTGTCCTCCTTATATTGCATCACCTCGCTCAACTGCCGTCTTCCCTCCTATTCACTAAGTTTTTTAAGGGAATAGGCTTAATAAACTAGCGCGCTTCACCATCAACGATAGCATCACTGCGTATCATCAGGCGGGACGAACGATATTTTTTTCTACATTATTATTCGTACCAACTTTCAATATTTCATGCACTTTGTTCCCAGAGGTCTAATCCACCATGGATGAGAGTCGAAACAGTTTTTATCGATTACTGAGTCCATCATACATGAGCTTTCTCTCATATTAAAACGTAATGATACCTTGTTGGAAAATACATAAGATATTATAATATGATATTAAATAGGTGAAAATAATTTTCCAGAGACCAACGGCTCAGTGAGCCCAAAGCTACTGAACGGTGGTGCGTCGTCCCGCGAGAGCATCGCGGAAGCCGTGCGAGCGCGCGTGAAGCTTAGGCTGGAACGTCCACTGTCACTGGCAGACCAGACAGGAATGCCCACGCTCTCTTCGCTCATCAACTCCAAGGCCTACTCTACCGACTTCGACCAGAACTTCCACATCTGCGAGACGCAAAAGAACTTCTCTCTGAGCGATTTCAAGCACGGCGTGGTCGAGTCACGCAGCAGCGGCCAGATCGAGGCTCTACTGGAGGGCACCGGCCCACGCCGTGCCGCCAGCCTCGCGGACTTTCTCTTTCGCCGCAAGCAGACCAAGCTCGGCTCGGCAGTGGTCAATGTGATCGAGAACCCGATGACCGCGATGTACGACTACAAGCCGAGCACCTCGACGGCGCACGAGGAGTCCCTCGCCGGCTAGACGACCGGCGAGCCACACGGACGAGACCCCTGGACGGACGGGCCACTCTGCGCCGCGCGGAGACCTGCCACTGCTGTCTCAGTGGTCGCCGTCACCTGTACTTACGTGCTGGTTTTGTAATGCTTATATATATATAAATATAAAAGCATTACGAGTAGGTCACATCGTCAACATAATGGTACTTAACAGGCTTCCTCTATTCTCCCTGTGGCCAATCATAATCTCTAACAAGTAACTTAAAACTTCATTAGTTTTTGTTTTAATATGTGGTATGATGAAGAAGTAACATAATTATATAGACAGGTCGATGTTAGTCCGCCTAGACAACGACTTTGTCAGTCGGAAATGTTTACTGTTCGTGACCACTGAACATTCTGTGGATATTAAATAATATATAATATAAAAAGAAGATGGGATCATTGCAGCTTCCCGCTCTTGTCTCTTGTCCAGTAGACGTTTTGCTGCTCCGATTCTTCCTTTTTCAATATTTAAATTCGGTTCTATTCAATATTTGTTATTACAATGCGTAGATAAGTGTTGCAGTAATAAAGAAGTACCTTTATATTAGGATAAATATAGATTTATTGGTGATGACATTACATCATAACACACATTCGACGCTCATAAACCATCGATTAAATTTGATAACCTCACACTGAAACACCTTTTTAAGCGGCCTAGTTTGTAAACAGCAGCGGGATGCTATGATTACCATTGTGTTGGCGATGCTCCCTATGACGACGTGTTGTCGGAACAGAACCCCACCATAAGACTGAAGGGCGGGACCGGCCCTCCTCATAACACATGTTACCACTGACACGGCCGACACTTCGGCATTAACACAGCATGATAAGCTGATATGCTCCCTCGGACACTCGTCTGAGGACTACCAAACATCACAGCCACAGCACTCGAGGAACCATCGCCCGGCCATGAGCCGAACGTGCGCTTACGAATTTATTGATATTATTGTAGGATTGCGGCGCACCGGGAGCGGTTCCTAAGGTTGTGACCCTGCTCAGCGCTCAGCGTGACCCACGCGGAGCGAGCTAGACTAAGTATTTCCCTTGTTAAGTATTGCGGTTGTGTATACACAGTTATTGGCGTGTTGGGATATATGAAATGTATTTGTCAAGTTTTCTGCCGACCTTCGGCTTTATCGTTATTAACATTCATGTTTCTAAAACAGTCAATCTGATTCTGTAGAAGTGTACCTTGTCGTCAACGGAACTATTATCTAATATAAACGTTGATCAAGTGCTGTACCCAGGACAAGCGCGCGTGGGAGCCTGCGCGGCGTAGTACCGCGACTCGGCGAACTCCCGACTACTCCCGACGCTCCCTGCGTAGCTCAGTAATGCAACTATATATTCCACTGTTTTCATAGATTCTGCACAATGTGACACCCCACGCACACCACTACGGAGTAACTTTAATCAAATGACGAGCTTATAGTAACTCATAGTGAGGTAAGACATAATAGTATTGTGAGAGAGCGAACAGTCCGCCCGGCACCGTACGGTGCGCGGCGGCGGCCCGTGCCGCCCGGTGCCGCCGGACGTCTTGGACACTTGAAGCTTTAATACACTGTGCTCCTTTCGGCGGACGGAGAGCTACAGTCTTAACGTATCGTTCGGTTAGACGATTACATTTTCCAAGCAAACATTTGGTGCTTTTTGGAGGTTAAGACTTAAAGTTTGTAACCTTATGGGGTGTAACCTTTAAAATTTTCATATACTATAAGCATGGTGTAATAAAGGCTCGGAAGTCCCAAGGCATTGTGTCGGTAGACCCAGCCGTTGGAACTATAAATCTCAATGTATTTGAACTGATTAAGTATTATATACATGTCTTAGGTTTTAATGTGTGTTTTACTAGCGTAATACAATTACTTATATTACTTGTTTACGTCCTGGATACAGGACTCTGGTATTTTAGATGAAATATTGACTTACCGTAAAGATTTAGTCATCAATAGCTACACGCCCGTTGCCTCACCTCCAGTGGTGTGATGTGCCTGCTCGAGTGTGCTCGGGTCAGGTCGTGTTGCCTATTCGTCTGCTCGGCGTCTGAATTTCACTCAGCGCCGATCGTATGAAATCTCAGTTTGATCGGCCTCGAGTGTGAGGAGTGAGGTGACTCTGTGTTACGGGTAATTATCGCATCACATCACAACCTAAAATAGTAGCCAAATAATTATATGAATGTATACGATTACTGTTTTACCATATTTAACTAATAGTTGTGGAACAGTTTGAGGCGCGAGTTTGTTGTAATAGTCGATTCGTTAGCGGTGCACTGTCAACAGAGATGGAGAGTCACTTGCTGCGTTGGTCAATTTCGAACACTTTGGTAATCGGTACATATTCGTCGCGCGTCTGTTTACCAGCCGTGATTCTCGTCAGTTGCTTCTTTTGTTCATAAGGTCATTCATAATGTCATAACATGAATCTGGTAAAGCTGTCATACAAGATTTGGGATCTTGTCAGTTGCAAATTGTCGGTTATTTTGAACGCATCGATAAAGGCTGCGTATTGACAGTTGTTTAGTAGGACGGTGTACCGTAGTGTAAGAAAACGCTTATATGTGTCAACCTGCTTACAAAAATGTGTGTAGTTTGCTTCAAGCGGCTCAATCGCGTGCAGCAACCACCGCGACCCGTACCTACCCACACCCTTAGCACACTTCCAACTGTACAGATTGTTGATGTATTGTGTTTGTAAAACTCATCTGCTTTACAACATACATAAACGCAAAGAACTTCACTACAAATGAACGTGTTTGAACTGAACCGTCTTAAAGAAAGATATTGCCATAAATTGCCATTCTACGTGTGCTATGGTATTATTATTACCCACCGGTGCGCTCTCGCAACTAAACGGGTAGTGCTGCGCCCGCGCCTCTGTGTGCTCGCTGACTCAACTTCGACCAAGCTCCTGGGTCCAAGCTTAAAACAAATATGTACCTATTTTAATAAAACTTGTATGAATAGGCTATTGGACAGTACAATTTTTTTTGTGATTATTTGCTTTAAATGCATACAATGAGGGTTCTTTATGTCATTTACATGAATTTTATTAAAAATAATAAAAATTAATATAATATCCAAAAACACAAAAATATGTTTGACTTTTTGTATCTCGCGCCACATATTGTGAAGCGATCCGGATTGGCTAATGTCACGATGACGTCATACGCGTATCAGCACTTGTTGTTGTTTTGTGTTCTCAGGTGTTTTATCGATGTATTTGTACAACCCGGTACAGCACACCACTTGTAAACCATTTTATTAGATAAACAACAACAAATAACAGATAAATACAAACACCACTGCGGAACCGAAAATCGTTTATAATATCGTCTTGTGACGTCACTTACAAGGTGCGACGCCATATTGCTGAATAAAGCGTTTTGGCGGCTTATTTGAATTTTGAATTTTTATTTGCATTTTTCTTTCGAAATACGTATTTAAAATTTAAAAAAAAAATCGATGAACTTCTTAACCGCAACCAAGTAATTCAAGCTAGAAATTATAAATCTGTCAAATAGCCTATTGTAAGTATATTGTAGTTTCAATATAATAAATAGTAATTACGTCGTCGATAACGTTACGTGCAAGAAATACTAGTGTTACTTGTATATACATATCTTGTTTCTTCACATTTGGCTGCTGACTGCTGAAGGATAATCGTCTATTCAAGATAGACCAAATAAAGAAATTGCTTAAGAGACTGCACGCTGGCAGGCTGCGACTTGCGTAGCATGGCAGGGAGTAGTCCATGCTACAACACGAAAGGCATTGGTACATTGGTATACCTTTCCCTCATTTATATTTATGGACGCCTTCAGCTTAATGGCCGAGCATTTGGCCTTTCCTGCAAACTAGCAGCGATGCGACTAAAAGTAACGTCCTTGGATGCTAAGATCATTCTTCCTTTCGGTTTCTCGCCGTTGCGTCCACGTCGTTATCACTCTTAATCGAGTAAGCATCCATCCTACGTCTGATTGCCGCGCTCGCATCCTTGCTAACAGTTTAAAAGGTAGCATGCTTTTGAACATCCTTCGTAAGTACACGCTTCTTAGGCACTGCGTAATTAATGCCATCGCAGGTGAATTGAAAGTCGCTCTCAGCAATATGCTTTTCGTTAAGGACTTTTGTGAATAATTCAATCATTATGGTTTGAGGATTGAATCCATAATAGTTGACGGCTTTGCTGTATACTGCAAGACCATTTGCTGCCTGCATAGATTCCTTAACAGCAATGAATTCTTTAACTGACTATGTGACCGATAGATCGCAGCCACAGTGATCTGAGAATTTTAACTCACAACTACAATAGTTAGAAGAAAGCCATATGTCACTCACTGCTTCTTGGGAGTCAATTATAATTTCTAAAATAATAAACAAAGTACACTAGGTGTGTACGTTACAGTCAATATAAAGGTGTAGTCGCCACTACACTGGTATACTAACAGCCAGTAGGTACGCACACAGCGCTGCTCGTTGTGGTCTCCCCCTCCCCCCTCTCGCGCGCCTCTCTCCCATATCTCGTCTCCCGCGCACACTTTGCAGTAGCTACTAGTCGTACGTGCTACGTACACAATAGTTCATAGTGTTATGTACATGTTTACAGTAGGTGTTAGCCTTAAGTACCAAATTTATTGTCGCCGGATGATTAGAATTGACCCTTATTTTACTGTGATGTTACGAAAAGAAATTATTTAATACAGTAATTATTTAAGATTAGGCTTATTCCAAATTTTAGAAATGATAATTTATCTCGACGTGTAATAATACGCTATATTTACTAGTTACATACCTTCCTACATATTAGAGTAGGTATTATATCACTTATAATAAAATGTTTACCTACCATAGACTTTCCCTATTTACCCATTTCTGATCCTATGTTTTGGGCTAACAATTCAGAACTAATAATCCTTTTGGTGTTTTAAATTAGAGTAGGACAGAATTATAGGGATTTTTGATGTCGTATACCCATTTAATGCTAATTATTAACTTTAATATTATTGATTAAATATATGTGCCAATCGTAAACGACGTCACCATCGTTTGCTAGTAACTAATTTGCTAACACTCGACCCGCACTCCGACCAGTGATTGTAGTGACCCGCAAACCATGACCCGTCTGAAGTGACCCGCGAGCCGCGACCCGTCGATGTGACCCGCGGACTGTGACCCTTCAATGTGACCCGCGGACCGTGACCCGTCTTATGTTACCCGCTAACTATGATCATATGTCACCCGTCGTGATCCGTCAGATGTGACCAGAGCCATGATCTTCACATACGATCCGTCTGAGGTGACCCTCGAAACACCGTCGGGAAGAAGTACCTACCTACACTAATTAATTACATAGGTACATTCTAAAAGAACGGGTTGTATCAATTATGTAGGCTGCACAGACCAATTTATTATTTTGTAATACCTTTTAGAAAATAAGATACTATCTAATTTAGTTCTATATTTTGTCGATGCAATTTCTAATAAGTTTAGTAATGTAATGTTACTTATTATACCTGAACGCATAATATTTGGTGATAATAATGAAGTTTTGATATCTTGTCTACCGCCTCCACGGCTCCGCAGGGAGTCCTACTCGTGGCAGATCGCGTTCGTTCACTCGCGCGAGTGCATTCGCCGCGAGCCTCAGTGTGCTCGCACCCCGCGCACTTCGTCCGGTCGCATCCTCCGTTAGCGTCTCCTCTAATTTCAGACGTGTGTAAGCTTCCAATATTAATTAATATAATCACAGTCTCTACCTGTACTTTGAGCGGGCACCACGACTGCGACGGTGCGCGTATGGTCCGACGCGGTGAATTGGTTGATATACAATTATACATACTATAGGACCGAGGGGTCCCCCTGAGTGCTCGATTGTGACTTGTAATATAATTTCTTATCAGCCTACTCGAATACGTTTCTATTCGTGTTAATTATGTCAGTCGGTATTAGTCGTATGGAACAAAACACTCTGTTACCGAACCATTATGTTACTACAAAGATATTCCTCAAATCAGCCAAAAGTACTACGGAGTACTACTTGCACGGGTGTTAGGAAGCTGTAGTATGTGGGTAGAGGTGTAACTCGTCTGGTGCATAGCTACCACTCGGCAGAATCGTTCTCGAGCAGTCGCAGAGAGTACGCACCGGCCGCATGACGAGGCCCAGTCTTCACACGATCCATGTGTTCCACTCTTTGTATTCTACCGTTTAAGACATTTTGACGTCGTTACTATTAGCATATAATATATACGTATTCTGTAACCATAATATTTCAGAAGACTTAATTTCGCTTATTTGCATAAGTTGTAGTCGGTGCGGCGCCGACGAACACCACGTCGGTGCTGAAGGCCTAATCTCAAGCGAACAAACGTCACGATATACAACAATCTACATTGGTCTATTCATACAGGGCCGAGCGAAAGTAATCACACGAATCATGAACACTACAGATTTATTTATTACTTATGCAACAATGTTTACAATAATAAGCTCTTCCCTACTTTTTGTAGTCTGTCTTTGGCTTATTCATTATGGAATTGTGTCTTCAACAGACGCCATTGACAATGGGTGTAGTGGAAGACCTGGTCAATGCAAATTGCCAAATGAATCTCTGTCGGCTGATTACTTGCCCGTCACCAGCGCGGCGAGAGACACAGCTGCTAACAGTAGGTACACACAGCGTTGGACATCGCCAGCTCCGATGTTGTTTAGAGACAATTAAATTGATTTTTAAACTATCGCATTATTTACAGCAAATACCTACGTCGCTACGCGTATAAGTATAATAATATAATATTCACAAGCTAATACATAAAGATAAACCATTGTGACATAGATTAGGTTATTTAAATGAATATTATGTTTATTATATCAATTATGTTAAATATAGAATTGTATTATTAATACCTCATGATAACAATTGAATTATATTTCTTAAAGTACCTAATTTTGTACCTACGTATGAACACTGATATTATTTCTGTCACGAATGGCATAGCTGTCAAACATGGCATGACGGCACGTTGACTAACAACCGCTGTCATATGATTTTACGAACGTTTTTTTAATGTATGTAACATATTTAATGAACGTTAAGTAGTTGTTGTATATTGTGACCGCTTTGTTTTTACATACATACGTACCTACCTGCGTGACGTAATGATGACGTCCAGTGATCATTGTTTAACTGTAACATCCTACTTTAATTGTACAGTTTGTTGTGTTCCTGCTCATACGGATGTTACTTTACACATGTGGCATTACCATCCAGATGCAGGAGGTAGGGACCCAGATGTTAACAATTTGTCACATCCACGTCACACGTTTAAGTGGAAAAAGATTCGGCACTGACAGTCATATAGCCAACAAACTGATCTTCACTACAATTAAAGTAAGATGAACACCATTCTCTGTAACTAATTATATTTTGCAACGGCACTAAACTAGAAGGGTCTTGAAATTGAGTGATAGGTACTGTTATCACGCTGCAATCAGAGTTCTTCAGCACTGTTTGGCACGCCGGCACGTGGCTTGTGCCAAGCGATGCTTGGGAAAGTATGTGCGAAACGATGGGACGCCGCGCGCCGGTGGCGTGCACACAGGCCAGACGATTCCAAAGTCTCAAGGTCCGTATTTCAGAAGGAAACTCAAGCATTGATATCTGTTTAAACATTACTTAAAGCTAGTTTCAACCAATCAAAAGGCTTCAAACGAGACTTAAGTAGAGCTTCAATTTTGAGTGACTTTCTGTAATACGCAGGTAAGTCACATCATTCGGAAATAACACTGACCTATAATAAACAAGTACGCTGGACTTCATACTATCCATGACAAAATGAAAACATTTGATTTTCGCCATTATGTCGCTGACAATAACGTGAGCGTCTTTGGAACTAATTTAATTATTTTACGCATACTTTCAAGGGTCAAAATGTTGTTTGAATGTCTCGTATTAAACAAAATAAACTTCTTAAAGCACGATTAGAATCAAAATCATCAGAGACGTACCAAAACAAAACGACGGCTATCCTAACCCTAACCCTCAAGGGGGGCGTTTAAATGGACGCAAAAGCAACTGCCATTTCGTATAGTATTTTAGTCCAGCGTACTTGTATAATTTAGGTCAGTGGGAAACGCCATGTATAATTTCGTAATAGTAATTACAAATTATCGTCTGGCGTGCAGTTGACCGTACTAGCAGAAAGAATAAATATCTCGTGGCCGAATCGACACGATATCAGAGCTCTTACTGAACTCAACCTATAATGATCAATAACGATAGACGGAACAATGAAGGAAGCCATTACTTAATAATAAGTATAGCAACTTGTAGGTATGGCAAGGTTTGGAAGCGTAAAGCTACCTAACTAGTATTGGGTTGAAAATATCACTTAATTTCGTGACTGTTCATTTGTAAGCAAGACCGCAACTGAAGCGCTCGTGCAATGTGCATGTTGGCACTTGTATGGTTTGGCATCGTGCACGAGCTCTGAGAGGTGGGTACTTGTCTGGACCACACGAGCACTTCAGTCTCAGTCGCTGTTACTGATCGATTTTTAGTTGTTAAGGTTACCATTGATGTTTCCATTTTATATTCATCACGCTTGTGTAGTAACCTAATAGTTGCATTAAATGGAGTCACGTGATCAGAAAGCCTTTTATTATATTATTTAGACAATGAACCTTTATATCCTTCTCCCTACCATTACTTAAAACCTATCCCTACTTACCATCATGTACATCTTATTGAACTTTAAGCTAGCCAGGCCTAATGAGATACCTGCTCAATCAATACGCTTAGAAAACTTTTGCTCATTTCGATGGGTGCAGTGTTAAAGCAGGTCCAGGGACTGCCGTTAAGGTAAACTCTTGTCTACGGATTAACTTAAATAGAGAGACAAGAGAAATATATCAGTAAGTATTGAAGTGCCGCAGGCCCCGAGCTTTAGAATAAACAGTGGGCAAGACCCAGTCTCAGGTAAAGTCGCGAATGCTGGGATGGTACATGCATGAGGCACTGCCTCAAGATCTGGCGGTCGCTAGTGGTTCTATTAAGCATTACTGACTGCTGACTACTAACACTTCCTCGAGGTCTGGTGATCGCTAGTGTTTCTAAGCATATTTTCTGAGATAGTCTTTTAGGGAAAGAACCACAAATATTGTGTGTGTACCAGCTACAGCACATTCGGACGGGGCGCCCGTTGTCAAGATGACTATAAATCACATTAGGATCGCAGAGAAGTCATGGCGGGCGTCACTGCCACCCATTGAAAGTTCGCCTATAAATCTCGCCCCGGGAGCACATCTGTTGCCCATGCGTGGGAAACCACTAGGGCGCCGTCTAGCACTTGAATTGTGAATTGGCGCGCTCTCTACACCGACCAATCACACGCCGCACAATTCCTCGATCAACGAATCAACATCGAGAACGCACGCGCCACCGCGTGGATTTCTGCAGCACAGCAAACTGTTTTCCTATTGGTTACCCCAGTATTGTTTAGATTAAGCTAAGTTTATTTAAGTCAGTGCATAGCTTGTAAGAGACATTCTTGTTGACAGCTCTGGTTCACACAGGATTTCAAGAGGCTTAGGCAAGAGGCATATTCACGCTATTGTTACGTTACACCAGAAGAGTCCATCCAGAATGGCAACCACCAAACTGAATGTCTCTCCACACGGTCAACATGCACCACAGGAGAGCACGCACAACGTCTCTTGCTACGATATGCTCTCAGCTCAGGCGCAGCACACGTGCGATATGACTGCCTTACACGAACAATTGCGGCAGTTAATTCTAGAGCTCGCTGAGTTCAAGAACCCAGACCAAAATCACACAGACCATTCGACAGACAGCATTCAAGATCGCGTTCATCAAGCAAGAACAATAGCAACCGCAAGTATTACAATAGAACTCTCAGTGAACGAACTCATTATCATCGCAAGTTCGGCAAAAAGGCGCGAAAATGTACGCGTCCGTGCAATTTCGATGGCAACAGCGTCCATTCGGAAAACCAACGCCTGCGTCGATTGAGGCGGCAACTGACGCGAACTACACTTCCTACCGCCTATTCATAACAGATAAGAATTCGCGTCTGTCATTTTTGTGATATATATGATTATGATTTTAAAAGAGTGTCCATGGAGTTTCTTGCACGTTCTTCTCCATAGAGATCTACGCTTTGGAACGTGCAATTTAGCTTCACTTTTCTTGGACTGACCGACATTGACTATTCAAAAGTACGTATGGTTAATTTGAAATAAACAATTTTGATTTTTATTTGATTTTGTTTCATACATGAAGTACTCAACGGGACGGACTACGCGGTTCCATACATCGATGATGTTATCGTTGCATCCGAAAATGTCTACTTTTTCGTGGTTTTTCGAAATAGGTAGTAGGTATATAAAAATGAATAAATAAATGATTCGTTTATTAATCAAATAAATAGTGTTTTTAAATTTCCTTATAACTAAGTACAAACTACTTCTAAAATTAATGGTAGAGGGAAAACATAATTCCATGGGCGTACCCAGGTGGGGGCAGGGGAAGCCAGCTGCCCATTACGTTTACGATAGTTTTGTAATGACCAGCTTTTCTAAACTATTGCAAACATGTTCGAGTTTTGAACGCTGCCATTAATTGAGGTCCTCAGAGAAGACTCCAGCTCCTGTGCCACTAGATACATGTTTTTGATTATCCGTGAAAATACGGTAGATAAAGCGCGCTAGTTTATTAAGAGATTGACACATAAATTGTAGTCAGACGAAAATTGTTCCAGTCCCTCGCCTCACACACACATTTCCAACTCTACTGCTGGTCTGGTTAAGAAGTTGCTCTCGCTTCGCCGCTTTTCAGAACTCGGACCATCTGGCATCTTCGTCATTGCCATCCATAATTTAAATTATTACAAGCGCCTACGCCCGCTTTCAGAGCGGACCATTTTATAAAGTAAGTAGGTACGGACGACAGCAAGTCATTAGTCAAGCTACCCCAAACTGTCAGATATTCCCAAACAACCTTGAGCCTTAATGCTTTAGAGATAAAGTTGAAAATCTATTAAGGAAATCTGAAAGATTGTAGTAGCTTGATGTGCTGTCATCTGTATCTAACTGTTTGGTAAAAATTAGGGATATTCATGAATGTAAACAATAACGCCAGGAAGAATTTCCGATAAATTCTGTGCATTTTGATACCTGGTTTGTCATGTTTGGTTGCGTATAAAGGGAGAAAATAATATGAATAATTTAATGACAAAGATAACTGCTAGAACAAGCTGAACAACCAATGCTCGAAAAAATTACTATTTTTTAGAAACTTGTTTCGATTGTGATATTATTAGCGCCATCTAGCGACATAAAGGTTTATTTTAAAGAAACTAGGCAATTGAAGTTTATTGAAATAGAGAATAAAGAGAATATAGTCGTGGTGGCCTAGGGGTTAAAACACCAGCCTCTCAAGTATAATAATAATAAAAGAAAAAAACGGCAACAGAAGAAAAAAACGGCAACACCAACGTCAACGTCAACATTCTTTTTGATTTCTTTTTGTATATTCAAAATATATATCAAATTATTTATAGCAGTTTTCATATTTATATATACAAAATAACAGAAACATTATATTTCATAAGGATAAATAACAGAAAATAGCATAAATAAAAAATAAAGATGTACCTAGAAAATTGTGAATGACATTTGTCATTGTCGCCTCCACACCGATACGCAAATAATTATGAGAATAATAAAAGAAATGTACATATATATGAAGAATAGATGTTGACACGATCTGCCGCTCGATGTGCACGCCCACGACCTCCGGACTCGTCGCTCAGCTCCGCCTCGCCGCCGCCGGTCTCCAGCCCTACTGTGAACGCTGTGATGACACCGGCCGCGGTAGTTGCGTCGAGCTCGAGCGACGAGTATTTCTCTCCGCCAACGACGCCACCACCTGCTCGCCGACGGGGAGGACGCCGGCCGCCGGACCGCTTAGGACCTCGAGGCCCATCGGCTTCTGACAGGGTCCCAGGCCCCAGCTCCCGGCGGAAGTGTGCAGCGCATGAGATGGACACAATCCATCAACGAAAATGTCATGCGCTCATACTATGGGGCTACAGAGGGAGGGAACAACCTGACCGCGTACCGTGTTCAAATGCTCTCTCTGTTTCAGGTGCTTGAGCCAGCTGTCAACGTGTCGGTGCAACGACTGTCGGATCAGGTGCGGGTCATCCAGCGTAACCATAAGATGGATGTGGTACTTGATCGCCTACGCCTCGAGTCACGGAATAGTCATATTACGCCTGCTTCGTCAGTGGTCGCGGTATAACTTAACAGTATTTCACCGCGACCCAACCACGTTGATGAAGAGGATGATGATAGGGCTATATCCATAAGTCCCCAGTGCAATGAAAAATTGTGGAGCGCTTTAGAGGATGCTCTCCGTGAGTACCGCTCTATTCCGCCTGAACTACGTTTGCCTCGATTGCCCATGCATAAAAAAACAAGGCGCTAGTGTGTGCTCTAGACTCTCAGCTGTCTAATTATTTAAAGGACAGCAAAGATCTGAATGATACAAATTCAATCTTGTACTGTGGAGCTGTTGCGATATGTCGTGTAGCTCATGTCAAATTTCCACACAGTGACAGAGCCACACGACCAAAATCAGCTGTAACAGCTTGGCAGTGCAGGATTGAGCGTCGTATCGGAGAGACTAGAGCACTCATTGGCAAGCTTATTGGTTTCAGGGAGGGCAATACACGCCCTAGAGTGATGCGCTTTGTGAGGCGGGCGTTCTCGGGGACTGATATTAGTACCCGAGACTATTTGTTCCGCGTCACAGAGCGCATCGACTTTCTTAAACAGAAGATTTATGCATGGGCAAACCGTATTCGTCGGTACAAGCGAAGAGTGGAGCGGTATTCTCAGAATCGCAATTTCCATAGCGATGAAAGGCGGGTCTATAGAGCTTGGGAGCGATCCGACCAAGGTGTCACTGACACGTGCCTACCGGATGATGATGCCACGTGTTCATTCTGGCGCAATATCTGGTCGGTGCCTGTCAGTCACACCGAAGGTGTTTGGACTCGGGATGTTGAGCGAGCCTGCGATCCAATACCAGAAATGGGGGCTATTACCATCTGCCCCCAAGATGTAGCTCGTGCAGTCCGTCCGTTGCCTAATTGGAAGTCTCCAGGGCCGGACGGGCTGCATAACTTTTGGATTAAATGGTTTTCCAGGTCGCACGCTCTCTTGGCATCTCAATTCCAGACTGCTAGAGTCTAGTTCGCTACCCCAGTTTCTAACAACAGGAATAACCCACCTGCTCCATAAATCAGGTAGCACAGCGGAGCCCAAAAATTATAGGCGGATCACGTGTTTACCGACGGTCTATAAAGTTCTTACTTACGTCCATTTTGAAAGCTAAAATTAACACGCATATTGACAGCAACTCCATCATGTCTGCCTCTCAAAATGGATGTGGGAACGGGTCCCGCGGTACTAAGGAGCTACTCCTTATTGATATGGTCATTAGCCAACAGGTTCGTCGTTCCCGAAAGGATCTGTCGACATGTTGGATAGATTATAAGAAGGCCTATGACTCGGTGCCACATACATGGCTCATGCGGGTGCTAGAGTTGTATAAAGTCCATGCAACTCTACGCACCTTCCTGTTGACATGTATGGCACAATGGAGAACGGTCCTTCTCTATCCAGGATGTCGAAATATTCAGAGGAATAGCGAACCGATAAGGATCGAGCGAGGTATATTTCAGGGCGATAGTTTGAGTCCACTTTGGTTTTGCTTAGCCTTGAATCCTCTAAGCACATTGCTGGAGAATTCAGGTCTCGGCTATAGGCTGAAGAGAGGTGGTCAGGTTATATCGCACCTCCTCTACATGGATGACCTAAAACTATTTGCTCCCAAAGATTTACAACTGAGGGAGCTACTGAAAATTACTCAAACTTTCAGTAGCGCCATCAGGATGGAATTCGGTGTGGACAAATGTGCGGTCATGCATGTACAGCGAGGAGAGATTGTGGAATCCGTGGAAACCCAACTCACTGGTTCCATAAACCTTAGATCCCTCTCTGCAGCCGAAACCTATAAGTATTTGGGTATGTCGGAAGCGTTGGGTATCAATGTTACTGACATGAAGTAATCGTTGAAGGAACGCTTCTTTGGCCGTCTGAAAAAAGTACTTAATAGTCTTCTATCAGGCGGAAACAAGGTGCGCGCCTTCAACGGTTGGGTTATGGTTTTCTCTCTGGAGCCCTGACCGCCGGTAGCTTGGACCCTGTTCCCGATACCGGTGGGCTACTATTTTTTATATTTTTAAATGTTTTTGTTTTTTTTTTATACAAATATTTAAAAATGTAAATTATATGTTAGTAAAATAAATAAACGAAATAATAATAATAATTGTTTATTATTTCAACAACAAGTAACATTACAGTCTTGTGATTGGAGGCTCCTTTTAAGCAGAAAAGCCTGTGTTAGGAGACTCCGCTCTTCCTTAACTTAATAAGTTACTTGTAATATATATAAGGTACTTGTTTTATACAAAATTAAACTAAATAATAATAAAAGAATAATAAAAGAGAGGCTTAAGGCTAAAAATGGAGCACGCGCGCAGGCATGCGAGTGAGTAAGCGAGAGTGAAAAAAAAAATTTATGTATGTCTGTTTGTGTGGGGGTGTGTGCGTGAATGTGAACGCAAATTAATTAGAATGTGCACATGATGGTGCAGAGATGTAGGGTTATGTTTCTCTTAACAACGCCTCCGTTTCATCATATGTTAGTGTTTTTATCCAACTAGTTAGAATTTTTTTTTAATTCGTATTGTTTCTTATTATAATCATAAATTTCTTTGTTAATTCTATTGTATAGCTGAGCTGAGCGTCTTTTGTACTGAATACTAGCGAACTTGGTTTTGGTTTGAGGAACTTCCACTATGAGATCTTTTCTTCTTTTTAATGTTAGTCTAAGGTCAAAAGGAATAGCTTTGTGTTTCTTAAGCACTGTTTTAATTATGTATAGCTTTCTAACCGAGAGTAAATCGCTCATTTGGTAAAGATTATGCGTAGGATATCTGATGTTTTTAAAACAAGTTTTATCAAAGCTCGTTGACTCCGCTCAAGGTCAATGAATTTTGTCTTAGCTGCACCCCCCCAAATGGGGATGCAGTACACTAGGACCGACTGTACTAAAGCTATATATATTTCGTTGAGTAGATTTCTGGAGGTATTTGAATTTTTGAGTACTTTTTTTGATACGATGTATCTCAGCGTCTTGAAAATCCAGCTCAGTTTCCTAATCCTATTAGTGACCTGTTCTAGATGGGGGTACCACGTTAGCCTCTGGTCGACAATAACACCAAGATACTTTGTTTCTGATACCCTGAGCAGTGTCGGACATTCACAATTATTTGAGTCAACACATGTATGAACTCACAATATTAAAATCAGTATTTGGTTATGTTTTGTGTGATTTACTGAAACAGATGTAGTTCGTTTTAGCTATATTCAGAGTGAGCAGGTTATTTTTGAGCCATTCTAATATTAGGGACATACCGGCTTCAGCACTTCGGGCAACTTCCTGCCAAGAATTCTCGCAAAATACTACAGCAGTGTCGTCAGCTTAAGAAAACACTCTAGTGTTATTGATTTTAAGATTGCAGAGGTCGTTTATGTAAAGCAGGAACAATGTGGGGCCCAATACACTACCCTGAGGCACCCCAAATGTGACATCTGCATTATGACTAACGTGATCCCCTACCCTAACCCGTTGCTTTCTGTTAGTGAGATAATCTTTAAACATTTTGAGCGGAATTCCTCTCACACCAGAAGCTTCCAATTTGTTTACGAGGATGGGAACAGAGACGGTATCAAATGCCTTCTTTAAGTCCAGAAAGACTGTTAAACATTTGCTACCCTTATCCAAATCATCAGCTACAAGCGAAGCGAGGGCTGTAACTGCGTCCTCGGTTGAAACTCCTTGCCTAAATCCAAATTGTAAGCTACTTAAGGTATTAAATTTGTGCAAGAATTTCAAGAGTCTCTTATTTATCACTTTTTCAATAACTTTCGATATCGCTGGTAAAATGGAAATGGGCCTGTAATTTTTGATATCGCCTCTGTCCCCGCCCTTATGAATAGGAATGATGATTGATTGCTTAAGTGGCTCAGGGAAGATACCCAATGAAAAACAAAGATTAGTCAAATGGGTTATGATAGGAACAATTTCCTGGCTTATGTGTTTCAAAAACCTAATGGATACATTGTCCCAGCCAGGCGCGCTGTCAGATCTAAGGCTCATCAAGATTGAACTCATCTCTTCGGGATCGATGTCTAAGAGAACAAACGATGTAACTTGTGCTGATACCGTTTCCGAACGAGAAGCGTTTAAATTATGTGCCGAGGGTTGAATGTTTTGGGCTAGCTCTTTACCAATATTTGCAAAATAATTGTTAATGAAATTTGCAGACTCTGTTGGATTTGGTCCCATGTGAAGTAGTTCTGTATTTTGACTCTTAAGACTATTTGTGTAAGTTGAGGTTTTAATATTTTTCCATAATAGTTTATTGTTTGTGATGGAATTACCAAGAAGCTCCCTCTCATATTTTCTTTTTAATTTTTTAATTAAGTTATTACAATGGTTGCGGTATCGACGGTAAGTTATTTTTAAGATATCATTAAATGGGTCATTTCTGGACTTGTTTTGTAGTTTATTGCGGTTCCTGATGCATCTCAATAATCCGGCAGTTATCCATGGCTTTACAATACGCTTGCTATTGGGAATCGTTTTAATAACAGTGCTAATGTTTTTAAAACGAGTGTTTAATAGATTCATTCAATTTGAATATTAGTGGGTCAGTTAATTTGTCCGGGTCGTTACAAAACAGCAGCTCTGAGATTTTATTTTCTCTAAGATAAATGAGGGCTTGTTCGTAGTCAATTGATGAAGTGGTTTTATTAGCAGTTTGTGTAGTTTTTAGCTTAGCTATAGATAAAAAAGTAGTGAAGTGGTCGGTATACTAGTATGTAGTATAGCTATAGAAGCTGATACCTTCTTTTTATCTATTTTGAGCATAAGGTGGTCTAAACAGTTTGATTCGCGAGTAGGAAGAGTATGTCCAGGTAGTATACCATATAGTGATAACATGTTTAGGTAATTTACCCTATTTCTATATTCATGAGGCGGCTCATCGTCTTTAGTTTTGAGATTGATATTAATATCTCCTACTATGATGATACTTAGACTAGAGTTTAAAGTACTGAGGTGAGTACTGAGTGAATCTACAAAACAGTCTGAATTTGTGTTAGATGGCGAACGGTACATGCATAAAAGAATATAATTAAGTATTTCCAACTGTAGACATGATGCCTGAGCAAGGTTTATTTCTTTAACTTTGGGTTTTAATGATGCCTTTACGTAAACACTACACTACGACAATTAAATCAAAATGACTACACCGTCATTTTGATTTAATTGTCGAGTAGTAGAAAAAAAAAGATAGTCATTGAGCTGCGGGATAGGTTTGTTTGGGTGTAACCAACATTCTGTTAAAATTATAATGTCAGTTAGAAATTTAAACGTTGATAATAAAAGGGAAAAATCATCAAAGTTGCAGAAAATGCTCCTTATATTTTGAGAAATAATAGTCAGATCGTTTTTACCGATATTTATACAATTTGGCAAGGAAAGTATGAGTGCGCGGGTTCGATTCCAGGTCAGGCTAGTACCAATGTAACTTTTCTAAAGTTATATGTACTTTCTAAGTATTCTTGGACACCAATGACTGAAGGTGAAGGAAAACATCTTGAGGAAACCTGGACTTTATAAGTCTGAGATCGCCAACCCGCATTGAGCAAGCGTGGTGATTACGTTCAATCCTTCTCTGTATGAGAGGAGACCTGTGCCCAGCAGTGGGACAAGAAAAGGTTGATGATGATGATGATGATGATGAATAGAGAATAATACAACAATATTCGGCCACTAAAGTGCAGCACTACTGCATACTGTAAAGATTTTTTTTAATGGCCATATGAAGTAGTGTAGGCTCCTGACTGATTTAGATTTCTTTTAATGTCCTTATGGAGTCTATACTACTTCATCACGCCATTAAAAATCTAAAGCAGTCGATGATATGAAATATTTTGAGAAATAAATGTATGAATTTATAGTCTGTGGTAGGCGCTGCGGTCGTGCTTATAGCAACCCTGTTAGTGTGACAGAATTTATTTTGATACTAGCACATTATTTTGTACCTACTAGAAGCAAAATTGGTTTTAATGAAAACTACGACTTTTTTAACTGGATAGAAAATACATTAGGTGTAAGTCTGTAGATCTTATTAAGTATTGAGCTAGATATTTTGTCCAAAATATCGCTAAGGATATTTTATTTTTTTAATTCTAAACTGGCAATTAATAAAAACCGGCCAAGTTCGAGTCGGACTCGCACACCGAGGGTTCCGCCGTATAAACGTAGCGGTTTACAATCTATGACGTTGTACGAGTCAGCCATCGTACATGACACGCGCATATTAGCTACATACATAGATCAGCATTATTCCGTCGCCTGGCACAAATTATAGCGTAAGGCGACAGTACACGATCAGCCTTCAAAGACTGTACTCATTCATACCTATATTAGTTACGAGTTACTTAAGTAATCAATAAATCATCATATTTGGCTATCCGTGACTATTATTGAAGTGTATAACCAAGGTGTGTGCGAATCATTCAGCAGCGCATACATCTTTATGGTCCTTCGAGCCTCAAGATCATAATTTCGCGTTCTTTTGTGTGGTGGCGATTTGTTTGGGCCGGTCGACCAGAAGTAGCATCGAACCAGCTCAATATAAGAAGCATCACCTGCACAGAGGATACGGACGGCGAAGATCACTAAGCAAGCAGCAGCAAATACAAGGGATCACTGAAGCACGCCAGTAGTATCGGCAAACAGATAAGGTGACTCGAAGTATTTGTAACAAATTTTTCCATCATAGAGGAAGTTATCCAAACTCAGTATCAGATTATGGAGGCAATGCAAAAACTTCTCATCAATTTTAAAAAAGACGGAGAAAGCCGCAAAATGCCCAGCAATGTGCAGAAGAAGGTTGACCTCCTCGATAAGTATTGGGCAGAATTTCAAAATAACCATGAGAAGATTCGCGGGCGCGAAGATTCATCTCATCAATACTTTAAGCAGGAATCTCATGAACAGACTAGAAAATTTTACAGCAGCGCAAGGGAATGGTTTGTAAAGTATTTACAACAAGAAGAAAAGCCAGCATCACCCCTATTAAAGCAGTCAGCCTTCGAGTTCGAGTTAGCACCGTCGCCCTCGCAGTCAACGGAGCCAAAACTAATTCAAGAGCAAGGTGCAGGTGAAACTGGACAAGGTAACCAACCAACCCTTTTAATAAAGGTACCTGAAATAGCTGAGACTGTGAATAACAGCAGAACAGATGAGATGCTACGTAAACAAAGGAGAAATATCAAAGCGTTCCAAAGAACCGCATCAAACATCAACGTGGACCTCCTCAAAGAAAATTGGCAGTTTGAAGACGCCTTAAAGGTGTTAGAGTCAAGGTGGAAAGCAGTTGATTCACTTTATTGGGAAATTGACAGTTTACCCAATGAAGCCAATATACAATATGAGACGTCTTACAATACGTGCGAGCTGCTTTACAACCAAATGAAAGCAACAATCAATTCCAAAATGTGGTCAGTTACACACTGGGAAAGGTCGACGCCAGTCATCGTAATTCCACCCTTTAGTGGTAGCTACGAACACTGGACAGGATTCAAAGATTTATTTGTTGAGACTATTCATTCCAATCCATCTCTTTCTAACGCACAGAGAATGCAGTTTCTCAAAAGCAAAGTGAGAGGTTAAGCCGAGAAACTTATTCAGCATCTATCAATCAGCTCGGAAAATTATGGAACTGCATGGGAGATCCATAACCGCAGATACAACAACAGAAAACTAATCTTCACGTCACATCTCAATTCATTACTCGCTGTTCCTAGCACTCAACATTTATCTGCAGCATCAGTTAAAAAACTACACGATACGACAAAAGAATGTATCAACGCAATCAAAAACCTTGGTGTGGACACGTCATCGTGGGATCCAATATTTGTTCATTTGCTTTCAAAAAAGTTGGATACAGTGACTCATAACGATTACTTAGAGTCACTAGTGGAGCCACGTGAGCTACCCAACTTAGCAGAGTTTCAATCATCGGTGCAGACTTCCTGAAACGTCATCAACTTCTTGTCGACATAGCCGGCCGACGTCTCGTCGACAAAGTTACCAATATGACCGTCAGAGCATCTGTCATTCAGTCCGCCGAACCCACAGTTCGCAGTATCGACATGTAACAGCCGTATCACCAGCTCCTCAGTAAGTTTCCTGACATCCTGCGACCGTCATGCACGAAGGATACTCCCAAACACAGGGTAGAACACCACATCGAAACTACTGGTCCACCAGTGTACAGCAAGTGCAGACCGCTTCCTCCACATCGCTACCTGCCCGTGAAGAAAGAATTCGAGCTCATGATGCAGCAAGGAATTTGCCGACCAAGCAAAAGCCCTTGGGCCAGTCCACTACATGTGGTACCTAAGAAAAACGGCGACTTACGAATCTGCGGAGACTACAGGAGACTCAATGACGTCACTAAACCCGATCGCTACCCAGTCCCACGCCTCAAGGATTTTACATACCTGCTTCACGGCAAGAAAATCTTCTCCACTCTCGATTTAAACCGGGCCTATTCACAATTGCCGATCTTCGAACCCGATATCGAGAAGACAGCGATCACAACACCATTCGGTTTATTCGAATTTCCACGAATGTGCCCAGGTCTCAAGAATGCTGGACAGACATTTCAACGATTCATACACGAAGTACTGAACGGGATAGACTACGCGTTCCTATTCATCGACGATGTCATCGTTGCATCTGAAAGTGAAGCAAGCCATATCGCGGATCTGCAGGAAGTTTTACGCCGATTAGACACGTATGGTGTCACTATCAACCCATCTAAGTGTGTCTTCGGCGGCGAAACAGTCAAGTTCCTAGGTTACAAGGTATCAAGCAAGGGAATCAAGCCACTGCAGGACAAGGTCAATGCAATAATAGAATACCCCAAAACGAAAACCATTCAGGACTTACGAAGATTTATGGGGATGATAAATTTCTATAGAGACAGTGTTAGAAATGCAGCCGAGATACAAGCACCGTTAAACGCCTTTCTTCATAACTCAAAAAAACGAGACAAAACGGAAGTGACGTGGGATGATCAGTCAACAAAAGCCTTCGAGTTGTGCAAACAGAGCATAATAGATGCTGCGTTATTGTCGTACCCATCCAGTGCGCCCGACGACAAGATCGCTTTGTTTTGCGATGCGTCGGCTACCTGCGCCGGCGCGTCCCTCCAACAATTGCGTAACAATAAACAATGGGTGCCACTCGGATATTTTTCGAAAAAATTCTCCGACAGACAGAAGAGATATAGCACAAATGACAGGGAATTACTTTCGATTTTCATGGCCGTAAAACACTTTCGAAAAATCTTTGAAGGCAGAGAGCTCATCATTTATACTGACCACAAACCGCTGATTTACGCAATTCGCAAGCCCCCGTCTGATAACGACTCACCACGCCGAATCCGCCAATTGCTCTTCATTAGCGAGTTTACTACTGATATCCGACACGTGAGCGGGGCACAAAATATTGTCGCAGATGCACTATCGCGCGTCGAGACAATCGACACGCCATCACCTATCAACTACGACGAGTTATCTCAAGCTCAAGAAAACGACAGTTGTTTACCTGCATTATCTCAACAGACCAACATACAACTCAAGAAAATCATCTTACCTGGTACCAACAAGCCAATATTCTGCGAAACATCAACGTCACATGTTCGTCCATATCTAACAGCTGACTTTCGTCGCATAGCTTTCAACGCCGTGCACAGTCCAAGTCATCCCGGAGTACGAGCTACACGGAAGCTGATGCAAGAACGATTCTTTTGGTCCTCAATGAACACCGACATCAGGTTGTGGACCAAAGCATGCAATTCGTGCCAGCTCTCCAAAATACAGCGACACAATCATAGCGAAATCGCAACATTCCCACCGAGTGAACGATTTCAACACATCCACATCGATATCGTTGGTCCGCTACCTATATCAGCATGTGGACACAAATACTTACTCACCATGATCGACCGATGCACTCGATGGCCTGAAGCTGTACCACTTCAAGAGACAACCGCTGAAACCGTCGCAAGAAAGCTATACGAAGTCTGCCAATAAGAATCACAACTGATCAAGGACGACAGTTTGAAAGTCGACTATTCAAAGACCTTTTTTTTTTTTTTTTTTTTTTTTTTTTTTTTTTTTTTTTTTTTCGGGGTGGAAATCCTCATAGGATGTCCGCCGCCCTAGGGTGGGCGACGGGGTCTGTCAGACTTTTACTGACTAAAACCACCCCGGTGTCTCTTCTATCACGAGCGCGCGTGGGGCCGCGGGAGTCTAAATTCTTCCGCAGCCCCACACTCTCGTGCTGGCCCGGTCTGTCCGGGCCTCGTCTCCGGCACGGGGTAGTGGGGTGTTAAGCTACCCCGTGCATCGCCTCAGAGGCGCGCGCTGACACTCGTGCGCGCCTCCGCCTCGGGGTCCATCGAATAGGGGGCGGGGACTTCCCCATGTCCCTCGCCCCTGGACCCATTCATGGGGGGCGGAAGAGGGCGTTATCCGCCCTTCTTCGGCGCCCGGTGCGTCTTCTGCGGCCCGGGAAGGGAGTTGAGATCTCCCTCTCCCGTTCCGCAGCTTCCTTCTGCGACATCACGTCCTCGCAGAAGGACACCACCGCGTCCCACGACTCTGCGCTGCCGGCCATCCTCCGCACTACTGTCGGCAGCGTCAGGTCGCTTCCTACTTCATTTGTGAGGACACGGCGCTGCTCCTCCCAAGCTAAACACTCGGAGAGCGTGTGCTGCGCCGTGTCCTCCCCGCATTGGACGCAGTGGTGGCACCGAGCGTCCGGCTCCCTGCCTAGGCGACACAGGTACTTGCCGAAGCAGCCGTGCCCCGACAGCACCTGCGTCACCCTGAACGACAGGGAGCCGTGCCTTCTCCCGAGCCAGTCGTCGAGTACTGGCCGGATCGCCTCGACGGTAGCGAGGCCGGCGGTAGGGCGCATAAGCCTTTGCCGCCAGTCCGCCACCAGGACCTGATGGAGCTCCTCTCGGCGCAGCTCGATCTGCCGCTGCGCCGGACTGGAGCCCCGTGTCCGCTCTTCCTCGCGCCATCGGTATAATGACGCGAGTACTTTCGCCTCTAGGTCCCAGGGCGGGGATCCGGCCAGGACGCAAGCCGCCTCGTAGGAAATCGTGCGATACCCGCGGACGACCCTGACGGCCATCGCCCTCTGCGGCTTGCGCAGAATGGCGAGTGTTCCGGCCGTCAGGTCCATCGCCCACACAGGGGCCCCATACAGGGCCATGGACCGCACGATTCCCACGTATAACCGCCTACAGGCGGCGCTCGGGCCCCCCATGTTGGGAAGCAACGTTGACAGCGCGCCTGCTGCACCCATCAGCTTGGGCGCCAGCCGCCGGAAGTGGGGCCCGAATTCCCATCGGCTGTCGAGCACCAATCCCAGATACTTCATGGTGGACTCGACAGCTATCCGGGCACCACTGACCACGATATGTGATCCCGGCGCCGGCGCACGCCGGGGGCCATGGAAAACCATGGCCTCTGACTTGTCAAGGGCCACCTCCAGGCCCAGGCGCCGGATGCGGGTCACCACCTGTGACACCGCAGCCGTGGCTATCAACGTCGCTTCCCTGTGCGAGCTTCCCCGGGCAGTGACAAGCGTGTCGTCCGCATAACACGTCAAGTCGGCGCCCGACGGAAGCTCGCCTCTCAGCACCCAGTCGTAGCCGATGTTCCACAGGAGCGGTCCCAAGACCGATCCCTGTGGAACACCGCACGACATTTGGTGCCGACCGGCACCGTCACGTCCCCGATAGATGACGCATCTATCTTCCAGATACGCCCCTACTATGCGGCGGAGGTAGGGAGGCACCCGATGGTATTTCAGGGCCTCCCTAATACAGCTCCAGGGTAGGGTGTTGAAGGCGTTGGAAATGTCTAAAGACACCGCCAACACCACCCCACCCCGGGATACCGTATCCTCCGCCAGGGCTCTCACGCGCATGATTGCGTCTATGGTGGAGCGCCCCCGACGAAAACCGAACTGGTTGTCGTCCAGGTTCGGCCCGTCTCCGCACAAGTGGCCGACGAGGCGATCTGCGATTATACGCTCAAAAAGTTTGCCCGCCTCGTCGAGCAGCACTATGGGCCGATACGCGGACGGCGAGTCCGCGGGGCGCCCCTCCTTCCTGAGCAGGACCAGCTTCCCCTCCTTCCACACACTGGGAAACTGACCCTGGCCGAAGCATGCCGTGAAGAGCCCCCTCAGCTGGGGCTCTAGCTCCTTCAGAGCCAGGACGAGAGCTCGGCCAGGAACTCCGTCGGGTCCGGGCGCTTTATTCTTGGCCCGGAGCCGCGACACGGCCGCTCCCGTCTCTGCTTGCGTCACCTCGGGGACATCGGTGCCCTCCTCTTCTGGAGAGTCTGTGGCTGAGGGTGAGACCATCGCCGGGGGAACATGTCCCGCCCGCTCAGGGAAGAGGGTGGATACCACCGCCTCTAGCAGCTGGGGTTGCATACTTTGCACCAGTGGGGGCGTCCAGGGACGCAACTTGCCCCGTACCCAACGGTAGGGGCGCCCCCACGGGTCCCGATCTAGGGACCCCAGCAGCTCTTCCCTGGCCCGTGACTTAGAGTCGCCGATGGCCAGCCACAGAGTCTCCTGGGCCGCGCGGTACACCCCATACCGCGCGGCTTCCTCGACGGGATCCCGTCGACGTCGTCTCCGGTAGCGCGTGTACTGGCGGCGAGCCGCGACGCACTCGACGCGCAACCGCGCAAGGTGGTCGCTCCACCAGTACACGTTGCGCCTTGCGGACTGTTGGCGGACGCGGGGCATGGACGCGTCACAGATCTGCGTCATCGCCCCGCGAAACCGCAGCGCCTCCGCTTCGACGTCGACGGGGCCGTCCGTCGCCGACTCCCAAATCCAGGACTGGACTATGGCAGCTTCCTCGAGTAGTTCCCTGTCGAGGCGCTTAAGCGCCCAGCGCGGGCCGTCGTTATTCGGGGCTCTTGGATGGCGGCCGCTCGCGGTCTGGGCGGAGACGTCGAACCGGATATACCGATGGTCCGATAGCGTCTCCACCTCCACG
Organism: Sesamia nonagrioides; assembly: GCA_017933935.1. NCBI lineage: Eukaryota > Metazoa > Arthropoda > Insecta > Lepidoptera > Noctuidae > Sesamia > Sesamia nonagrioides. The sequence continues at coordinate 13,943 of JADWQK010002042.1, read as the reverse complement.
GCGACACGCCAATCATGGACACGGCTGGCGACAGAGGGGCTAGCGAAAGTAACGTCCACTATCGACCCGCCCCTCTGCCGCACGCACGTGTATACAGAGCCCCGATTCAGGACGACCAGACCGGTCGTCATCACCCACTCCGCTAGCACCTCACCCCGAGGGTCCGTAACCGGAGATCCCCACGCCGATGACTTGGCGTTGAGATCCCCGAGCACTAGAACGGGACGAGGGTGATAGCGGCCTACGACGGCGCCCAACTCGACAAGGAACCCCTCGAAGTCAGCGAGACTCTTGTTGGGGGAGAAATACGCCCCCACAATGACGATGCCGCCCGAGACCGCAGCAACCCAGCCGCGGCCCCGGGACGGGTCGATCAGAGTCCCGCCAATAATGGCTACCGAGCCGTCAATGCATCCGAGCCAGTCGCCACGGGCGGGGATGAAATACGGCTCGGCGACCACAGCCACTTGGATCGACCACTGCGCCATGCTCTGGAATAAAAGATCCTGAGCTCTGGCGCAGTGATTGATGTTGCCCTGGAGGAAACGGAGTTGTGCCATTATTGACACTCCATTCCCTCGGCAACGGTCCTGGGCCGGGAGTCGGCCGCGGAGCTGTTAGCCTGCGGGGGAGGCGAGATTTCCCCAGCAGGCTTAGAGCTCCTCTTCTTCTTTTTGGTGGCCTTCTTGCTGGCAGGCGTGCCACAGGCCCCTCCACCCACTCTGTGTCCCGCTGGCTTCCCTGCAGCCGAACATAAGCTGCAGTTGAGCGCCGCGGAACACTGGGCCGCCTTGTGGCCGGGCTGACCGCAGCGATAGCAAAGATCGCTACGGTCCACCTCAGCGGTGCATTTGGCCCGGACGTGCCCCTTCTCCAGGCACCGGAAGCACCGCAAAGCCCGGGGCTGCAGGAGTTTAACCTTCGCTGCAACCCAGCCTACCAGCAGTCTGCCACTTGCGGCGATTTTATTCGCCGACGCCACAGGGCACCGAACCCAGACCGCACCGAGTCCGGTGGCGTCGGTGCGAATATCGCCAGCCCGCACCTTGCCCGGCGGACACTCTCCGCTTCGAGCAACGGCTGCCACCACCTCGTCAGGAGTCACGGACTCGTCCAGACCGGCAATCCGCACCTCTGCGGTTTTTTCCGGCCTGGAGATCCGGACGTCCTCAGGGTTGAGGACCTCCCTCAGCTTGGCAGCCAGAGCGTCCGCCTTCTCGGCATTGCCGCTCGCAGCACCAGCCACCTCAAACAGCTGCGCACCCGTGGCAGCATGCCTGATGGTGACGGACTGAAGGCCAAGATCCGACAACTTGATCTTGGCCTTGGCCTCGGTAAGGACCGAGCGGTACGTTACGCCGCGCCCCGCAGCGCCACGCTGAAGCGTGAGCGTCACGGCCTCGGAACGCGGGGCACGCACAGCCGGTCCCTTGCGACTGCTTTTGCGGCCGCCTTTGCCAGTCCGCCGCGCAGCCTCCGGAGCCGCCTTTGCAGTTTGACCGGAGGCGCGCGCTGGTGCTGCTGAGGCCGCCTTGGTGGCCTTAGCGGCTTTGCGGGCCTTCTTGCGGCCCACGACTGTCGCCCAGGTCTCACCCTTAGACCCGGCCGTCGTTGGCTTATCGCTCGCTGGAGCTCGCTGAGGAGCAGTTCCCGGCGTCTCCTCAGCCCTTCGCCGTTTGTCGGCCGCTAGGGGCGGGCGGAGGTTTTCCTCAGGGAGGCGCCGAGAAAGCGCCTCAAGTTGGGCTTTGACCATGCTCCCGCACTGGACCATGCACATACGGACGATGCGCTCAAGGCACGATGCGCTCAACTCATCGCCCGCACCTGCCGGTCTTGGTGCGGGAGCCGGGGCCACTTCGGAAGCGGCATCGGCGGGCGTGTGTCGCTGCTGCTGCTCGCTCAGCGCAGTGACTTGTCGCCGGAGGTCGTCTAGATCATTCCGGAGGCGGCTGTTCTCCTCCTGTAACTTCATGACCTCGTCTGAGGCTGTCGTGTTGAGCAGGGTGCCAACCGCCTCCTTGATGTCCGCGGCAGCCTCTTTGAGACCGCGAATGAAGGTGCTCTTCAGGTTGCCAGATTTTGTGGCAACCTTCAGCACCAAATCCACCCCGTCTAAGGCAAGCTGGCTTAGGGTCACCGCCGACAGTTGCCCCCCTTCCGCCGATAGAGCAGCGCGTCGCTCTCGAGCGCGTCGGGCCATTTCCGACACTTCGTCGGCCGCGACGGCTTTGCGCTGCTCCCTCCTGGCGGCGTTGAGCTCCGCCTTCGAGCTCCCTAGCGAGGTGCCACTCTCGCCACCAGGATCCTCGGAAGTGACCCCCATGTCACTTTCTGCCTCGCCAGCCGCCGGGGCACGCACAAACCCACCCTGTGCGTCCCTCCGCGGCCGCGAAGCAGTCACCCCTCTCGAATTTTGCCGACCTCTCCTCACGGTCGGCACCTTCGGGGCCGGCAGGCCTTCCTCTTCCGAGGTCAACTCCGCTGACACATCTCCCTTCTGAGCAAAGTCGCGTGGGCGCTTCCTCACGGAAGCCGGTCTACGCGACCCTTCGTCCACATCCACTACATCGCATTCGCCAGTAACATTAACGGCAGCAGGGGCCTGGTCGCCTACCCCTGCGCGTTCTTCGGTAACTAATTTGACATTCGCAGGCCCGGATACCTGCGAACGCCGGGCGTCAGCCGGATCGCAAGACAAAACCTCAATCACATTATCCGACATTTCCATTTTACGATAAATGGGTGATACGCACATCGCTTCCCCAAGGCGATGCGGCCGCTCTTTTTGGGAGGGTATTAATCCTCCCGAGGCCCGCGGATCCCTCTGGTGCAGGATATACCGCCCGCTGCTCGGTATCTAAAACTAACTTACTACTAATATTATTATAAATATTTTTGAATTTTTATGAATTTTTAAATTTTGTATTTTGTTTTGTTTATTTTATATATTTTCTCTTTAGTTTTTTAATATTTTTTGTATTTTCTCTTTGATTTTATATATTTTTTCCCCTTATTTAAGACTAAACCAAACCTATATGTAGCCTAAAACTAAATTTAACCTACCCTAACCTACCCACTACCCAGCACAGTGGCTCTAGACCTCCAATGGCCACTGGTGCTCGTAGACCGCAGGTTGAGGAGAAACCCACGGTCTTCTCCAACTCGGTCACGCGACGTGACCCCTAGACCGCGGACTGTCAAAACGGCCCGCGGTCTACACCACCTAGCTCCCTATTCGTGCGGTCTGCTGCAAAGCTGCAGAGCGCAGATAGGGAGCCCTCGGGAGCGACTCCTCCACTCCGGCAGAAATTCGCCGTCGACAGCAATCTCCTCCTGCACAATAGTCACGAAGAGATTGCTGCCCACGCCCAGGGTGCACCAGCCCAGCGTCTGCTCGTCCTCGGGTCTCAAAACCAGAGGACCAGCAGGCACTGAGCACTCGGGGAGGTTTTCTGCCACGCACCCCTTGTAAAACGGTCCTAACATATGTACATAGCAAACCGACTCTGCGCTGTACGATTTTTCAAGGTTGACAAAGAATCGAGAGCATTTTAATACATATAATTATGTAAGTATCAATTACAAAACCCTTCCGAATAAATTTTCTAATTTTTTTTAATAATTATAAACTAGCGCTTGACTGCAATCCCGCGTGATGGTAAGCAGTGATGCAATCTTTGATGGTAAAGCGCGCTAGTTTATTAATCCCATTCACATAAAAAAGACTTAGTGAATAGGAAGGAAGACGGCAGTTGAGCGAGGTGGTGCAGTGCAATGTTAAACCCAACAACACGACCAACGACGCTGCGCCAGAGGGAGATTGATATGGAGACCCTCCACGACCAAACTCCCGACACAACAACATTTGACGCATCGCACCCGGCACACATCGCAAGACAACTGCTCAGGCCCGTCCTCCGTACGGCTTCACCAGACATCATACCGGATCACGACGAATCGCCTGGCGGCAAGACTTTGTCCGGTGGGTGGTAAATGATGAAGTAACCTACACCGAACAACGTAGACGTCATAGTATAAACACACCCTCTTTATACTCCCACATATTCCCACTCAAATTAGAGTCTTAACAGTTTAGCCATGAAGTTGAAAATCTAATAAAGAAATTTGATAGATTGTATTAGCTTGATGTCTGTACATAAAATAGAAGCAGAGCTCCTTGGGCATCATAAAATTTATCTGTATAGCTGTTAATGGAAAAATTGTTCAAAATACTGGCAGCATTGACACATTATTTGGCAATACCGATTCTTTGGCGAAATAAATACAAGCTCTCTTTTTAAACTTAAATAATAAATTCTTTGTGTCTTTTCATAAAGTCTTACTCGAAGCAAAAATTTCAATTTTAAACGACATCGACAGGCTTTACATTTTACGCAATATTGAAATCGCTGGGTATTTTAATTAAAAAATAATTGGACAGTGAATTAATAACTTGAAAGTGCTGTTTTTCAGAGCCAGGTAAAGTTGGAGCAGCAGGCTTTACTGAAATGTAGTAGGTATGATCGTCAGCTTGTATTAGGTAGGCACTAACATTTTATGCTTATTTTTATAGAACCTAAGTGAAATATAAATTCTTACTTTCATTCGAATAGACTTTATATGCGGAAGGTACTTATGGTGGTAAAGGTTTTATGGATCTAAGTTGTGCGATAGGCGAACGACAAAGTGTTGTGGTGCTGTTTGAGAGAGACTTTCTAGCAGCGGAATGCTATAGGCTGGTTTTATTGTTTAGGGCAGAAAAAAGGTACTTCGGGCCATCACAAACAGATTGTTTGACTATTTAGTTAATGCCAATAGACGGATGGCTATTTTAAGACCAAAACATCAGCATTTACATTCAATGTGGCATTTTGGACACGTTTTTCTGTTGACAGCAGACGAGTTCTTGCTGCACATAAATTCTTCTCCTCTTTGTTAGACATGGACATACTGTGTACTTTAAGATTTAAGATTTTTCTGTAAGCTTTTATAATGTACCTAAGTGCTTATATATCATTTATTTATTCATTAGTTTTTTTCTGTTATCAATAAGTCTGCTAATAGACTTCATAACTGAAATTAGAAATCCAACTAGATTCAGAAACAAATTTTTGGGTATTCGAGATAAACAGAACCAATCTTGGTGGACTTGCTTGGGAGAGGCATACATATGTCCAGCAGTGGACGTCTTTGACTGAAATGCTGATGATGAGGAAGATTTAGACATGGATAAAAAACAAAGGAGTGTTTCAGGAGGCGCGTTTCGGTTGGTGCAGTAACTGAACGATCGACTGCTGCATTACATGGATCGATTACCGCACGGAACAAATATTTGTAAGGCCTGCGGGTAGTTTTTCCGGGTCTGGTTATTTACATGTGTGAGTTTAAATATTAGTAAACGCACCCACGATACAGGAGTAATTCCTAGGTGTCGGTAAAACATTTTGTAAAATATATACACAGTGGTGCTGCCATGCTGGTTCATAGGAATAATCCTGAACAATAGAAAAAAAAACCTTGCATCAAAAAAAAAAAATGAAAATTTCCAACTAAATCGCATAAAATTGCCAACGGAATAGAACATCCTTTAAAATATTGGTTCAATGACCTCCGATCAGCGGGCGATAGCGCGTTACTGTATCGACTTGCTTTTTCGCGCCATTATTATTAAAGTTTAGTACCGCTGGATGCGACGGTCATCAACCTCTAAGCGCTTCCTTATCAACAAGTACATCATGTAGAAAATGTGAAAAATGAAAAATAATTTATATAATATTTTTATGGGTAGACTGAGAATGTGTTGAGGTACCTACACGATGTTTAATTTATTGTCGTATTATCAGCACCACTCTGTATACAATATGTAAAGAAAACCCTGTCCGACCCATAAGGATAATAAAGGTTAGGTAAACACTTGACCAAATATAATATAAAATTTTACATAATCATCACAGTAACAATAATAATGAATTTTGAAATAATCTTTTTTTTCCCGGGTATTAATTCCAATTTCCCCGAAATTTGGTAATTTTTAAAAAACTGACAACACCATTTGTGACGGAGCGAATAGCGATGCGACCACGTGCCGCATGCCCGCCCCCGGGGCGGGGCTATCGGGTTGCCTACCGCACATGCATTAAGTTACCTCGCTTTTTCGAAATAATATTTATTTTTTTTGGGGGATTTTTTTTTAAGTTTAGCCCAGCTTTGTAGGTATTATTAGAATCAGTTAACGATACCTAACAATACCTTCACGGATCGGACAGGGTTTTCTTTACATATTGTATATACAACGTGTAACATAAAGGGTATATACATAACAAAGGCATGGCATCTTTACATGATGTCAAACGATATTGGAAGGGTTTTTTAATCCTATTTCTTTATGTTAGGAAGTTATGAGGAAAAACACCGCCTGTGATATGCGTCTATCATACTAGTCGCACAGAGATATTGAAGACATTTATCGGATTTTGGCAAGTAACGTGACGAGTAACGAGTAGTTATTAACGTATGTAGTGTGCTGCCACGTTTGTTATGATTTGATTTTAAGAAACACACGAAACCGAAAATTTGGTACCAATTTTTGAGTATTTTATTTTGAGTTGAAACCCTTCCGATATCGTTTGATATCATCTAAAGATGCCATGCCCTTGGTATGTATATACCCTTTTTGTTACACGTTGTATATTTAAGTACAGACACACATACAATCATTGTTGGACACACACTAATATTCTATTGAATGCTTCATCACCTCGAAACCCCTGTCGATGGCACCGTAAAACCAAATGGTTATGTACTCATAACATGTAAAAGAAAATTCGATATTATAAGACTCATAAAGGACCTTCATATCCGTAACCGTTTTATTTCAAAGGATATTTTTTAACGTGTAGGTATTCAGAATTTCGTTTGAAATTCACACAAAGGTTTTCTTTGCAAAATAAAGTAGGTATATTTTGCTACATTTTCTTATAAAAACAAATGTCGAAAATGGTAAACCTTGATTGAATTTAACCTGTCTTGTACAGAAGTCTATAAAGAGTCGTGCTTATCTTAAAATTTCACAAGCTCTTTAGGTATACTTAGGAGATTGGGTTTTATCTTTATTATGTATACTGCGCACCGGACACGCCGCGCCCATGAATATGAGGACCATGACTCGTCATGCATGTCTATATTATTTATCTAAAATACTATCATATAAAAATTATTTTTATTCGTTCCCAATACTCAGGATTTCTCTAGAATCGCACACGTAACCAGACTTACCTACATTGTTCACATGGCCTGCATGAAGATGTTGGCATGGTTTTTGGATAGGAAATCATCAACCTCTTCCACTCTGGGCGGAGCGCAAGGGCGTGTCAGACTTTTACTTACTAAAACCCAACCGCGTTCCTTCATTTGCCTGTGCGTCCTGGCGCTACGAAAAGTAAAGCTAAAGATTTCTTTTCCGAAGGATTTGACAGCCTTATACGTCCACCAGAGAGGTTGGAATTATCCTTCCATTCTTTTGCATCAACACATCTCTTTTTCGTCCATACTTCTCCATTCCATTCTACACAGTCCATTCATTCTTCCTTGAGCCTACTCATATAGCGACCACACACACACACACACACTTTTAATTACATGCTTTTTATTAGCTTCACTTGTATGTTTGCTTGCTTGTTTGTTTGTTTGTTTGTCCGTCTCTAACTCTTTGGACTACGAGTGAGCGGCTCATTACTGTAAAATGTCCCACCGTTTTCAATACGTTCGTTCGTTCGTTTTTTTTTAAAGAATATCGAATTAAAACCATATTTATTTTCAAAATAAATATAGTTTACGAAAACAAAAAAACATGCTTTAAGAATATCAAACTAAAAGTTAAAATTATTTTAAAAAAGCGTGAGGCGCTTAATATACTAAAATTATGGCACAATTATTATTTTTAACTTTTTAGTTTGATATTCTTTAAAAGCATGTTTTTTTCTTGTTTTCGTAAACTATATTTATTTAAAATTCAAGCTTTAGGGACTAATGTCGGAGTGGCCACCGCAATTGGGACTGATTTACGACACATTATTAACCTCCTGGCTTTCTTCTTTATTTATTATTACTACAACATATACACATACACACAACAACATACATCACAACATATAATATGACTTTTAAAAAGAAAATTAATACTTGGCTGCAAACGCTTAATTACAACAAAACTGAAAGCTTATTGTTGACTCAATACAGCTCCCGTTAAACTTCATTCTATCATCATTTGCTTATCGCTTGCTAACGCACGCAGCACGCACATACACACCCGCACACACACCCTCACTCACGGACTCACACAAACACTCACATACGCTCACACACCTTCGCACACCCTTATACACACTACACTAGTCCATTCAAAACATTTTGTTTTCTTTTTTGTTTTATGTCCTTTCCTAAATAGTTTATTGGTTAGTTTACCTATGCCATATAACGAACCAGTCATATAATTTCAAAATGGCATGAATATGTACCTAAATATAAGAAAGAAACATCCATCAAAGGGTCGGGCCCAGCATCGTTGCCACGGCACGCGGCGGCGTGGGCACGTTGTCTTGGCAACTATGCAAGGGTGCTAGTGTCGCCACACTATTGTTAACATCCTTTTAACTCTGTGTACTACATGTTTCAATGTACTGTAACATTTGATGCAAATAAATTATTATTATTAAATTATTATTATTTCGTTTATTTTTCTATAGAGACATATTCATTTACATTTTTAAATATTTATAAAAAAAACATAAAAACATTTAAAAATATAAAAAAAATAGTGTTCCACCGATGGCGGGAGCGGGGTCCAAGCTACCGGTGGTTAGGGCTCCAGAGACAGGAACCTCCTCACGATGCGGGCCGTATCGAGAAGTACTGCCTTTTGAATCAGGCCTTTAATCCAACTGCCTAACGCGAGCCTCAATAGATGTTGGTCGAGGCTCTTGGCTATCAAACCATTGGCCGATACGACAATCGGTACAATGACAGCCGAGTTCACATTCCACATGTCAACAACCTCGTGCGCCAAGTCGAGATATTTCATTTGTTTCTCTTTCTCAGCTTTCACGAGATTCCCGTCATGTGGAATGGTAACATCGACAATCGTTGCGAGGCGCGCTAATCGATCTATCACTACCATAACAGGCTTATTTGCAACAATAGTCCTATCAGTAATGATAGACCGATCCCAGTACAACGTGACATGGTAATTTTCAAGAACTGGGTCGGGCACATACTTATAATACGGTACCTCAGAATCCACAAGTTTATATTTCAAAGCAAGTTGCTGGTGGATAATCCTAGCTACTTGGTTGTGCCTGTGCAAATACTCGCTGTTAGCCAGACGAGAGCAACCAGAGATAATATGTCTGATGGACTCACCCGGATGGTGACATGCCCGACACATGTCAATCGTCCCGTCCTTCATAATATATCTTCGGTAGTTATTCGTCAAGATAACTTCGTCCATAATTGCACAGACGAAACCTTTAGTTTCCCCGAAAAGATCCCCGAATCGTAGCCAGGATACAGAAGCTAAAAAGTCAACATCGGGTCCATGAAGAGCCCGATAAAATCGCCCGTGAAGTTCCTTGCTTTGCCATACCATCTTGCGGTCATCTGTGGTAAGGATTATAGGCTTGTGCCAGTTCTCTTTCGCCATGGATAGCGGGGTAAGCCCCTTGTCTACTGTTACTACATCATGATGCATACCCACGACGGTTTTTAAAAAATATTCTCTGAGACTGCATACCTCTCGGTTGTGGAGGGTCTTCGCATTTAAAAAGCCTCGACCCCCGCACTTCCGCGGAATATACAGTCTCATCACCGATGATCGTGGGTGATGCATCCTGTTTGCTGTCAGCAGTGTACGGACCCTTCTATCCAGGGCGTGAAGTTCGGTCTGAGTCCATTTAAGTATGTCGAAAGAGTACATCAAAACCGGCATGACCCAACCATTGAAGGCGCGCACCTTATTTCCGCCCGAAAGAAGACTATTTAATACCTTCCTCAGGCGACCAAAAAAGCGCTCCTTCAATGATTGTTTCATGTCAGCATTGTTGATACCTAACGCTTCCGACATACACAAATATTTATAGCTTTCGAATGAGGAGAGGGATCTAATGTGTATGGAATCCGGGAGTGTAATTACAAATTATTATTATTATTATGTATGGTATGTACCGTATTAACTAAATATAAAAAAGAACACTACAAAATCTTTAAGGATTTTAGAATGTTGCGAAGCTGTGTAAGTAGGAAGACCAAAGAAACAATACTTAAATGGAATATTTGAATGATAATATAGAAGTGGTGACTTCCAAGATGACATCTAATAGAGATTTATGAAAACAAAACAGGTTGCGCCAACCCAAAAGAATAATGGAGAAGAGTGATGGATGGATGCTGGATGATTGACAGCCTCCGTGCCGTAGCGGTAACGGACGCGGCTGCTACGCACGAATATGAATATTTGCACTGGTCTGGTCGTGTATCGAAAGCACATTAAGCCGTTGGTCCCGGTCGCCATACGAACATCTAGTGGCAGTCGTTACGGGTTGTTAGAGCCCCCAAAAGTCCAACAATTGGTCTAACTGCAATGCTTCGATATCGCCTTCGGATTGTGGAGGTCAGACGGCAGTCGCTTCACGGAAAATATCGAAGTTTAGCCAAAATCAGCAGTTAGATTGGTAAAGCGAACCCCAGAATCCATAGCTGAAAAACCTGCGTATGCGACTGGAATTAACGCTGAGATGATGATGATGATGAGTGATGGATGGATGCGGGAGGCGCAGGATCGGTAGTCGTGGATATTCTTGGGGGAGGCCTATATCCAGCAGTGGACGTCTTTCGGCTGAAATAATGATGATCAATGAAAGGAGAGTGATGATGATGCGAACAGTATCATTGATAATGAAATAGAAGGCTAGAACGAAAGCATCAACTGCGATAAAGAACAATAATGTATTTCATTCATTTTAAATAAAATATTTGGCAAAGAAGAAAAAGCGAAACAAGCTTAATACAATGGCAACACGTGGTAGAAATGACCTGACGTGAGTTGTGAGACAGGCAAGCGAGCACTTTCCACAGTTTTGACTACGTGTACCTCTTTTATATTGCTGGTGAGTTGGAATAAATGTAATGATTCAAGTACCAATCGATTTTTCGGTCTTTAACGCTAGAATATATTCAGTTAATTGAAATTAAATCCGCCATTTCTTTTTTAAATTATAATCTAGTGCTTGGCCGCAATCCCGCCTAATGGTAATCAGTGATGCAATCGTTGATGGTAAAGCGCGCTAGTTTTTTAAGAGCCTATTCACTCTATGCCAAGTTTCCTCTTAGCATCCACTTAACTGTGATCCAAAAAAAAAAATTTGAAGGCTACTAATCAATTGCTTAGCAATTACATGTCTACTTTGCCTTGTTTCGCTCAAATCACTCAAATAATGTAGACAAATGACTGAATTTAATACCTATTGTTTATTTAATCTTTCGCACATGACATGTACAGAGGCGGACTTACCTAATGGCTTAGGCATTCTCTACCAGTCAACCACAGGTGGTGAAGAGATAAGATGGTAGGTGCTTTAGATTGAATAAAATTGTAAAGAAAAAAAAAAGCTCTTAACACTATTAAAAAAATACTTAAATAAGCTAAATATACATACATACTATTACCAAAATATATACTTATAATAATAACAATAACAAAATAATATATACTTATAGTAATATATACATAAAAAACTAAAATTTGGGAGAGAGGTGTAGCAATAACTCTACCCTAATTGTTGCGAAAATACCTCTGCAATTGCCGCTTAAATGCAAGCCGACTGGCGGCCATCCTGATATCAAGAGGAAGCGCATTCTACAGAAGAATTAATTGAATATGAAATAAAGAATGAACAAAGTCAGACGTATGTGAAGGACAGAGTAAGAGGAGATTGTTAGAAGAACGCAGATTCTTAGAGTGTGAAGAACATAAATATTGGAAGTGAGTCACAAGATAAGAAGGAGGAGTGGGTGATTTAAGAAGGGAGAAAAGCGTGGTCAAGGCGCCCAAATTTCTTCTCTGACGAATGGGCATCCATATCAGTTCAGACCTTGTAGCTCGACACATGGTCACATTTCTTTCGATTAAAATAGGAACCGGATCCCGGTTTTAATGGGTAAGAGTCGATTCAATATGGTACGTACCATTACCGTACGGGTATGGTACGGTACCATCGAAGATAAGAAGAGGGAGAGAGCTAAGAGATAACCTACTCATCATACGTGAGCTTCCAATAATAATGTCCTGACACTTTAAGGGGTTTACTGACACCTCAAACCTATCAGACCAGTCTTTGATAGCTTCCAAGTCTTGGTTTACCTCCGCTATAGCGTTCGACACATCTTCCACCCGTTCAGCTGCATATACTTAGATCATCAGCGTATAGATGATACGAACACCCAAGACAGTGAGTTATTAAATTCATGAAAATGGAGAATAATAATATTGTTTGTTGTCATGAATTTATTATTCTTTGAACTATCCACCTTCGCAACAACTTAAACAGAACAGAAGCAAGCTAAATAAAACCTTTTTAAAAACGTTATTTGAACATGAACATAGAAGGTAGCTTCATCATGCAAACACAGAATTAAATGCAAACATGCAAGTTAGTTTCTGCAAGATAAACAACTTTGCTTTTATAGTTTCAGGCATTGATAAAATATTAAACTAAGGTAGATAAGTCACTAGCGCACTGAAAATGAAGCGTACAAAAGGAGGTAAGTCCAGTATCTCGCTTTAGTCACTCTCGATACACTCATAAAAACAAACGACAAACACTAACAGCGCAACCGACAAACACTAGCCATCTTTTTCTTCTCTATGCTTTAGATTGCGCCCCATCTCACTCACACTGTACCAACGTCTGAAATGTACGCAGAATAAAAAATTTGCATGTGTGTGCTGTTGCTCCGATCGGCACATTTATTTTGGTTAATTTGTTAGAGCATATCATATCTGTTTAATATTATATCAATGGTTTCAGGAATATTGGGAATATGCAAATTCTGGTAAAAATGCAAACGCAGTAGTTACTCACATATCCATATTTATATTGAAGCTCGGCTGTAGTTACCTTTTTATCTTTTCTGTGCACCTGCCGGGAGGAAACAATTTCATGGCTCATAAACATAGTTTAAAATTGTTTCACTGAACATGCAGTTAGCAGACAACTGAATTCAGGCATACAAACTCAAAGCAAATAAAATGCAAGAATAGATAAAAAGATATCTTTGAACTTACGTGTTCTGGTTGTGAGTGTGAGAGTCAGAATGGGATGCCGTCGGTGGCAGGAAGCGCGCCAGATGTGGTTGCAAAAGTAACTGCCTGAAGGTCTGGCGGAACTGGCGCGACATGGTGCAGTATAGCACGAAGTTGATAGCCCCGTTCAACAGAGCCAGAAAGTCCATCAACTCCCCGAAGAGATCGTAGCAGCGCTTGAAGAAACACCACCCGAGCAGCCCACTCATCAAACCCATTATTCCTTGAGGTAGTTCCGTTACCAGGAACAGTAACAGCACTGCCAATAGCATTTTCGTTGTCCTGTCGGTCCTTTTGTCTGCCTTATTCTGTCTCTTCACCATTTTTTCAGCAGCGGGGCAAGTGTTGTAATTTCTGAGCTTCTTCTGGTGCTGATTCGCATTGTAAAGCGCCCGTATGAGCCACACGCTGATAACCGTGAGTATGGAACAAGGTAGCAGTTTTATGACCACGCCATGCACCCAGAAATTAGCCTGGTATAAAGTCCCCTCGTAGTCTGAGTCCACGTGGTATGCGATGTCTGGGTTGCCGAACTTATCCGTTACGTTTTTTGTGTGTATGTCGAAAACCTGTTGAAGAAATATATTTT